>OX453259.1:7399252-8139946 GCA_949709985.1 Luffia ferchaultella
ATTAAACAACTGATATACATACTTAGATATCCTTTATAATATATACATATGTAGCTACTCTTTACACCCAGACACGGAACAAATAGACATGTTTATGAACACAAATATTTGTCCCGGGCGGGAATCGAACTTGCGACCTTTAGTTCCTCAGTTAGGGTCTCTAACCACTTGGCCAATCGGCGAATGTTTATCTCCCTTGCACGTTTAATACACATGTGTTAGTGAATTGCCCGGATAAGGTCTTATTGAACTATCTATACTATTGTATTTATATAATAACGAATTTTAAAAAATTCGCACACGCAGCAAAATTGGGCCCAACAGCTGTACCTACCACTTAATATTAAACCTCACTTTGCATTTTGATACCTCTATGCCCGCGGGTATATCTCGAAAGGTATTTTATGCGATGTCGCTGTGGCAACATCGAACGTTCGTAAACACAAATTAACATAAACAAGTGTCATATATTAATTGTACTAAAAAGCGATAAAGTACCAGCTATCGTCTATAATATTGTTCGCTGAAATACCACCCCAAGTGTTAAGGCCGCGGTTTGTATCAGGAAATATTCAATTAGCTTATTAGTTTTATTTACATACTAACTTTCCGGTCGCGGCTTCGCTCGCGTGGACTACACAAATGTACTCAAACCTCTTTTTCCGGGATAAAAAGTAGCATGGTCACTTTTCATATTATAAAATATATGCAAAAAATTAGAACGGTTATGGTACAACTGTGTAGCCTAAACGAGCGAAGCCGCGGGCGGAAAGCTAGTTTCAAAATGAAATATAGCTTATGTTACTAATATCGTAGCTTTCTGTATGTAATTTTTTTTTTGAAATAAATTTAGTAGGTTTTGAATTTATCTATAACAAACAAACAAAAAATCAAACATTTCCGTTTTGTAATATTAACATAGATTAAAACCAATATCACAGTCTGCAGGGATGGATCGGAGAGACTATTGTAAATGACAAAGTAAACTTTATTGCAAAGCAATATTGTTCAGTTGTTCGTACGTTTTTTTTTTCCATTCCATCAGCCCTTTTTATACCCCACTGCAGGGGCTTAGGTCTCCTCTTAATATGAGGAGACTTGGAGCTTAAATCCACTACGTTGCTCCAATGAGGGTTGGCGGATTGTAACGACCGCCATTTATTGATAGCAACCGGGACCGACTGCTTAACGTGCTTCTCCGAGGCACGGAATCAGTGATAGTCAATGTACTTAAGTCAGAAAAACTCATTGGTACACGCCCGGATTCGAACCACGGCACATGGCCTTATAGATTTAAAACAGGTTCGCTGCGTTCGGGCTATCACGACATTATTAATTAAGTAAGAGGGACTTTTTTGTACAAATAGTACGAAAAGAATTAATTTATTACGTAAAAAAAAACGGCCGATACTATATATAGAGGATCCGTATCGATACCTCAAAAAACTCAGTACACAATGGACTTGGTAAATATATTTAAAAAAAAAAATCGCGAAATACAGCCCAAAAGAAATATTTTAATTAATTTGTGTTCTTGTTATAGCTGTTATAAATATGAAATTATGTGTAAAAAAAATGTATATCTAAGCGCTTTTGCAGAACTTAATTCACACAAGACTTTCAATTGTAGATAAAACTGTTGGAAAAGAGCGGAAAAATAACTATTTTATGTAGAATTGTTTCAATTCGATGTCCGACTTTTTTATTGAGTACGTATGAATTATTTAAAAAATCTAAGTATGCGTTGCCGAGTAGAAGTTGCTTTGTTCGGGATTAAATGGCCGTTAGCGACACGCGTATTAATCTTTTTATTTATGTGTAATTACGAAAAATTTTTGTCCATACATCTCTATGTGAACATATAAAACGTCTCTATATGTCTTCCAGTTCCTGTTCCCGCAGCTCTACCGTTTCTTTGTCTATTTGCATTTTACTAACTTATATTCTTGTCGTGATAGCCCAAAGCGCAACGAACCTGTTTCAAATTCGTAAGGCCATAGAGCCATGGTTCGAATCCGGGCGTGTACCAATGAGTTTTTCTGACTTAAGTACATAACTACATAACTATCACTGACTCCGTGCCTCGGAGAGAGCACGTTAAGCAGTCGGTCCCGGACGCTGTCACTAGATGGCGGTCGTTACAATCCCCAACTCGCAGTGAAGCAGCGTGGTGGATTTATGCTTCAAGCCCCCTCACCCTGGGAAGGCCCAAGCCCCTGCAGTGGGGTAAAAAGGGCTGATGAAGTGAACTTATATTCTTACTGCTGTCTGCTATATCTCTCTTTTGGCTATTAAACAAGTATTCATTGACTGACCGGTTGGCTGAGTGGTTAGAGATCCTAACTGCGGAGCCGAGGGTCGCGGGTTCTATTCCCGCCCGAGACAAATATTTGTGTGCATGTACATGTCTATTTGTTCCGTATCTGGGTGTAAAAGTATCTACATTTGTATGTATTATAAAAAAACGAATATTTAAGTATGTATATCAGTTGCCTAGTACCCCATTATACAATCATAATACTTACTTACTTTGGGACTAGATGGCGCTGTGTGGAATGTCCTGGATATTATTATTATTATTATTGATATCCCAATGCTAGTGATAGCTAAATGTGCTGCCAAAAAAAAAACAATTACAAGATCATCTACACAGAAAAAAAGAATCCTGTTGTCAAGAAAATATAGTCTTCAATATATACAAATACAATAGAATATGGATTCTCGGTCCAATACAATTTGCACTGATTTAAGAATTCTTTTTATTCTGTGTACACATAAAAAAAAAGAATTCTTATGTCAATGCTAATTGTATTGGTCCAAGAATATGCTGTGTTTGTATATATATTGAAGACTATATTTTCTTGATAACACAATTCTTTTTTTTTCTGTGTATATAGGAAAAGCAACTAACGCCACTATCAGATTTAAAAAAAATATATCAGCAGCTTTTAAATGCATATTTTCGCACATGGCTGACTGACTTCTCCTTCGCCCATTTATTTTGTTATATTATTTAAATTTAATTCATGGAGAAAACACAGATACAATCGCATACATAAAACAATACAACGTACACATCACAACAACGTCTAGGCCCCAAACTAAGCATAAGCTTGTGTTTTCGGTACCAATCGAAGACACCACATACATATAACAACCAAGACCCGGTACCAGTATCATTATTCATCATATAAATACTACCCGACCTGGGATTTAAACCTGAGACCTCCAGCTTCGTAGGCAGGGACGCTACCCACTAGACTAAGCGGTCGTCAATAATGCAAGTGTGCCTAATCTATATTTAAACAATTACTCCTTACCAATTCCTCACTAAGATTTACATACAGCTTGTGGCAACTGAATGAACGTCGTCTATATGATACACACCTATATGTTGACGACCGCTTAGCCTAGTAGGCACCGACCCTGCTTACGAACCTGGATATCCCGGGTTCGAATCCCCAGGTCGGGTCAGTTTTATATGATGAATATTAATACTGGCACCGGGTCTTGGTTGTTATATGTATGTGGTGTCTTCGCTTGGTACCCAAAATACAAGCTAATGCTTAGTTTGGGACCTAGACGTTGTTGTGATTGTATATTTTATTATTATTATTATTATTATTATTATTATTATTATTCTATATTAAAACCAATAAATTTTCATTTTTCATTTACACATCCATCCGACCGGACAAGCGTATGCAACCAAATGTTACAAACAAAAGTCAAATAATATATAGGTATTACTTTATATGAGTTGCTCAGTTAGATCATTTTTTTTTAAATTGGATCTTGGTACAAGTATTAATTATTTTGTTTTAAAATTTCATTTTATTGTATTTAGTTATGCAGCAATAACTTAAAAATTATACTTAATTAGAACTTGAACATAACAGAATACTTACATATTGCTATTAAAAGCAACTCTATGAACAGATACTTAGAATGTAGTGAATAACACAAAAGAACCTTTTATATACTTGATTTTGGGGTATCTAAAATTTATTTAATTACAATTACATGAAATCGCAATCGCAAATAAAATTCACTTTCATGTTATTCCGGTAAAATGCAAAAATAATAATAATAATAAAAAATAAAACTAATCCAATACTTAGAATACTTAGAAGATACTTAGAACAAGTTAATTAGAACGAAAAAATGTAAAGAAAACAAAAAACGCGCCAATGAATAGCCTACTTATTAAATAAATAACCTTTATTAAATAAACCTGCTTCAAAACCGACAAACATTTCCGAATGAAAGAAAAATTAATTAATATTATAATGCGAATTATGTAATTAGAGTGTATTTAGAACGAACTTTATCTAACGACTGAGTCTGTACGGTTCGCATAAATTAGTTTTTACCCAAACTGCCTTAAAGCAGGTTTTTTTTTACATTTGGTCTATTGCGTAAAACATTACTTTTCTATTTTCTACGTTTGTTCTAAAAATAGCAACGTGATGACGTATTCTTAGATAACAGAATTATCAAGATGGCGTCTCATAATGCTTCGAAAGAATCGAAACCCTGAGTAAAACGACAAAACTCAGAAATTAGACAGATGGTACGTTGTTTGTTTTAAACGTTTTGTTAAATTACACATAAAATATAATTTGAAAATCTTTGTTTTCACAGTAGGAATTTTACGAGTGCCTCGTATGCCACTTCACATTTCAATAATCACGTGACGTATATTTAGTCTGTGGCGTATACTTTTTTGCATAAATTTTTGTTGTCACGACGCGGTATCTCTATATCCGTGGTCAAATCTTGTATTATCTATTTAAATATGGAAGTTCCATCGCATCGGTTTAAAGGTACTTGAGTTACAATGAGCCATCACGTTAAAAAAAGTTGTGTAATTTTTAAACAATTTTACAGTAAAAATCTACATCTACATGATTTTAAACTTGTAACTTTTCATGCTAAAAAAAATCGAAAATCACATATCGCAACGTTATTAATATCATTTAATTTGGACTAACACATTCTATCAAAGGGTACTTTCTGTTTGTAATAGTGGTATAGTTCCAATCAAACTTTATGGTGGATGGGAATACAACGCTTTATGCGTGCTTGCGCAGGTTCAGTCATATGCCCTTCGCTCCACTGCACACCGCTACACCTAAAACTGGTTACTGCGACGCGCCTTGTACCTATATTCGCATCTGACATAAAATTTGATTGGAACTGTACGTATATAATTTCAAGCAAATTCTAGTAAGCAGATTCACCCATTCCCTAAAATGAATGAAATACACTGTTATTTTCTTATAATTTATTCTCTAGCAGTTACGAACAATCTAGAATTGATATTTGTTTGTATCGAATATAGGAGTACGCCAAAATAACGTCTTCATTGTTGAATTGGATGACATTGTCACAAATGACAGAAATGTACGGCATCGTGGACCAACTTTAGTACGCTAGGCTACGCAACTGACTTGAATAGGAAATAAAAAGAGAGAGAAAAAAAACATAGACATTAATATGTGAAATTAAATATAAATTAGTGAATAAATAGTTAAATAATGTCATTGAATAAACAATAAACAAACACGAGATCGAAATGGAAAAAAAATTTGTTACGAAATAGCTGAAAATTTGTTTGCTAAGAAAAAGCTCATAAAGTCGGATTGAATATTTTTTATTTAATTTTTCAACATTTTTCAGTATTGAACTTTCAACACAGTAATTTTATTATCAAAAGAATCTGAATGGAATGAATATAACGAGAATTACTGATACATGTTTTATGGCTTTTATTATGTGAAATATTATTATTTTCTTATGAACGTGGAAGCTTTATTACATAATAAGCTCTTGGGTCTTTGTCTTCATGGAGGTATCCTTGTTAATTTCATGTACGTACGCAGCAGTTAAATATATAGTTATATTATATTTAAATAAATAAATTATTTATTATATATATTAAATATATAGTTTTTACTTGTAAGTGCTACGTCATAGAGGTACGAAAATATTTATAATTCATTACCGCACTTAGCCAATTTATAATGAAGGTCATATTATTTTATTCTAAACCATAGAGTAAAAAAACTTGACATAAGCGTTTGGTTTTAATAGAGTCATAAATGTCACTTCACAGTATGGAAAATGTCAACCGCTAATTCGTGGGGGTGAGGGCCAGCGTGCGGGGATCTCACGCGCTGAAACTCAGACTGAAACTCGCCATCTTATACGATCTAGTTAGAATGTGAGTGGTTAGACGGTAAACGCAGAAGAGGGCTTCTAGTCAATTCGTACTTTTATTTCCTAAACTTTTATTATTGAGACTTCTGCGTCACTAGTTTTGTTGCTATCGCTGAAAGACATGCAACGAGTAGCTATATTTAATTTAATGAAAATTTTATATTATGCGCTAAAACATCTGAATCTTCGGATATTAGTCAGATTATATTTAGTGACGAGAGCAAAGGAAAATTCAAGAAAAGAAATGAACAAGTCATCAGTGTTAAATTCACGTGTGGATTGCACATTAAGAACAATGATTTTATTTTGGTGTAAATCTGAAAAACGAAATAAAGGGAACCAAGAAGAATTTAATAATAATAATAATAAATAATAATAAATAATTTGTTTTCACTCACGGTTTACTCGACGTTGTCTGCATATTCAGTACGATATTTTTTCCATATTTTGTAACTAATATCTGTTTTATAATGTGGTCATTGTATATTCAACATTTTTAAAACTTTTTATCTATTTTTATGTCTTTTTAAAACTCACCAATGCGCAACGGCTTAACTGATTACAAAAAAATTGGTGTATGAAAGGAAACATGTGTTTTTTTTTACTGTGAAACCCCCTGACAGCCTATAATAGTAAAACATAGCCTGTATCATTTTTGGTATCACAAGGATCATTTGAACAAAGTTTCATTAAAACCCGTGAAATAGTTTTTAAGTGAAATCGACACAAACACACATACAAATAATTTTATATAATACCTAGTATATACATAGATAAGCAAATGTTGTAACGTTCTCGAATACATTAACATCTTGTGTTGAGTTATATAGTAACCGCTCTATTGTAGCCAAGTAATCAATCTTGAATGTCAGTCGTTTATACACCAAACTAAGAAATGTTTAGATGTCGATAATGGATTTACAGATGCATTAATCTTGTACAACCTACGGTAGAATGATCTCTAGTAACCTCAAATGTAAATGTGTCCTAACGATACAAGAATATATTTATTGCTTTTCACGCGAAATATCGTTTTTACTAGAAAAACACCAATTCGCGTCAATTTATTCACCTCGTGTTTCTCGAATTACGCTCAATTTCATGTTGTGTAATAATATTTTGTAGTCTAAGGGACGACGACGAAGACGATGATGAGTTTAGGTTTAAAATATTTTTTTCTTTCTGTATAGAAAATTTATAAATTTTACACGACTTACACATTTTGTTGTTTTGAACGGTGGCTCTTAGACTATTTATAGTATATATAGAAATCGCAAATTGTTTATCGTTTCATTCAAATCGACCTTAGCGTTTTGCGGATAAATAAAAAAGGAATAAACGAATATTTTAAATATATCAAAATCAAAATATTGTTATTTCATGGTACCTATATATATATTGTAAGGCACCTTGTACAATATATTATAACGTATTGGTGTCTATGGGTTTTAAAATAATTGTGTGGATTGTCACACTTTCCTTGTTTTGTTCCTGCCTGCTTTCCTTCCTTTTACTTTACTGTAGAGTTTCATGTTCGTCAACAAACCCTTTTTTTTAAATTATGTCTTGGCTTGACCTTTTTTAAATTCAAAGTGAATTTAATAATCTCGTGTTTATATTTTAATTCATTTAGAGTGTCTTTGTACATGATATAGATTTCATAAAGAAACTAAAGACATTTGACCAGATTGCATTCGCCATAGCAATTTCCGCCACTGACATCCGGTAAACCTTTGAAGCAGAAGTAACAGATTAGTAAACCTATTGTGTGTTAACACGTACACCCGGAGGCTACGTCTGACACTCAACCGATGACCACTGGAGTCGGGAGATTATGGCTTCCCGAATGATGTTATTATATTATTTTCGATGATGACTTCGAGTCGCTATTGGAAGTTGCCAAGGCTCTCATCAGATCTCAATAGCTGTGCAGCTAGACTTAACTATGTCTTGTGGAAGATTTATAAGTCTTATGAAAATTATATCGGGATTATAGAAAATTTTGCGCCTTTCGTTCCGTGCACCGACGTTTCATATATGAGTATCTAACAATGTTACCATACTATACCATCAGCCCATTTATGCCCCACTGCAGGAGCTTAAGCCTCGTCTCGAGATGAAGGGACTTGGAGCTTAGTCTACCACGCTGCTTCGGTGCGGTTTGGTGGATTTTCACCACGGCTTAACGTGCTCTCCGAGTCACAGTCACTGTTAGTTATGTACACAAGTTAGAAGAAACTCATTGGTACATCCCCTGGGATTCGAAATACGGCATTCTATACAAGAAACGAGCTCATTACCACTCGGCTATTACACCATTACTCGGTTATCACGAAATTTTTAAAATAATTAAATCAAAATAAGTATGCAAAATAATATTCTCAAATTACTGTCGTGATTTGACTAATCTCTAATCTAATAAATATTTAATGTTTTGAGCCAATGCTTCTGAACATCACATTATATAGTAGTAAATCGCTGAAAAAAATCGCTGTTTGTTTAATTTCTCCTTTAAGCATAATATCTCAATGATATTGAGATCTTAACATTGACATCTTAACCCTTAACGTGGCGTAACTGAAATATGAAGCTTTTAAGACAAGCTTATGTGAGTCTAATCTGCGATGTAAATCAAATATTATATACGAGATATTATGTCCTAACCTATGAAGTTGCCGTTTTGTATAAAATGAGTTAAAGTAATTTTTTTTCAAGTGTCTTTATTTCTGTTATTCAATGTAATCACCCGTGCAATCGATGCATCTTTACCAACGCAGTGGTAGTTTATCGATGCCCTTCTTGTAAAAATCAACTGGACGGGAGGCAACAAACTCTTCAAATGCATTTTGTACTGTCTCTCAGGAATTGAATTTTTTTCCCGTTAAAAAGTTGTCCAGGTTTTGAAAAAGTAATAGTCGGTAGGTGCAAGGTTTGGTGAGTATGGCGGATGAAGGAGAACTTCCAACCCCAACTCTAGCAGCTTGGAGACTGTTTGTTGTGCAGTATCGGGTCGCGTGTTGTCGTGAAAGAGCAACGGGGACTACCGATTGACCAAAGCTGGTCGCATACGTACGAGCTTCTCCATCATTGTCTTCAGTTCTTCACAATACACTTCTAGAGTAATTTAGTAAAAAGCTGTGATGAATCACACCGGCATGGCATTAGGCCACCAAATAGTGACCGTCACCTTTTTAGGGGTTATTTTTCGTTTAACACATTGCTTTGGTGCTGAACCAGGATCTAACCAAATTGCCGAGCGCTTTCGATTGTCGACCAGAATCCATTTGTCATCACAAAATTCCTTCATTTCTATGCCTGTAGAGCAACGTGAGGCAGGTCTCGACGCGTACGTTGCGCTAGCGATCGTTAAGTTCTTGGGGTACCCATCTATTAAGCTTTCTTACTTTGCCAATTTGTCGCAAATGGTCCAATATTGTTTTGATGCTAACATCAAAATCTGCTGCTAGTTCAGCTGTATTTTGAGTATCATCAGCTTCCACAATAGCCTTCAATTCATCATTGTTGACCACAGAGTCCGGACGACCACGAGGTTCATTATTCAAATCATAATTTTCAGAACAGAAGCGGGCAAACCAATAACGGGTTGTGCGTTCGTTTGTTAAGTTCTCTCCGTAAACTTTGTTGATGTTACGTGCCGTTTGTGCCGCATTAGTGCCACGACGGAATTCATATTCCATAATTACATGAATTTTTAAAATGTCCATTATGACGAAAAATGTTCAAATATAATGAAAACACAACGCTAATCAATAAACAAAAGACTGACTTTGTAAAAATAATGTCATGTTTTAAAACAAAATTAATTTGAATTTAGAATTCACAGCCAATCAAGATTTTTTTTTTTTGTTTGAAGTGGCCAGTACTAAAGAACGGCAACTACATAGGTTCAGACCTCGTTCAGACTTAATAAAAACAAGCTAGAACATCTTTTGAAATAATTATTTACATTTCGACCAAAAAGTTCATTTATAATTTATAGATAAATAAAGTTAATTTTTATTGTAGTAATAGTAATGGCGTTTTTATACTAGAAAACAATAAAAAAACTGTAGGTATTCTTAATAAATGTTGTTAAAGAACTTTTTAATTAAAAAAGTTAATATTTGTAAGTCAACTTCTTTTTACCCGATGTTCATAAATAACTGCATAACTAACTGTCACTGGTTGGAGCCCATGCCTCGTGCAGAACGTAGTCAAAACTTCAAGGACACGTACAGTTTAACGAACTAAACAAAAAGTTGGTTCGTTCATCGTACTTACGTACGTGACGCAAACTAACGGTTACCGAGAAAAAATGTTTCATCACCCTACTGTTAAGATATGTAATACTATTCCAAGGGAGCTGGTCCGCCGTTATCCGTCAATTTAAAAATGATTAATACTTATCAAGAAATTGCATTAAAATTTGAATTGATAAAATATTCGGCCATTGATCTTGTCAGCTGTTTCACTAGTAGTGTTTCTTAAATTTTGCTATTCGAGAGACGGTCTACTTTCAAATTGTAATTTTGAATTAGTGTTTTTATTGGTAGCGATTTGCGATATAAAAAAATGAAAATTCAAAAATGTTTTTCTCGGCGACTGTTAGTTTGCGCCATCTGCTCTTTTTAATCTTTTTGTTGAATCCGGTAAGCTCTACACGCTCTATGAGTTTTGACTATATTTAGCCGAGATCAGTGTTTTATAAATGGCCTCTATAAATCCTTGCATGTAGAATTGTATTTATTTTACAAAACGCGTCAACATGTTTTATACACTGGAATGCAATTAATATTAACATGAAAATGTATTTGGACAGACGCAACATTGCTACGAACAATTGCTTTCATTCAATAAAATAAACAATCTTGGTATATACGACAGCTAGCATCTATTTGAAGCAAAACAGTTCTTAAATGTGTAATTGTAAGTAACCTAAAGGCATGTCTTGTTTGGAACTTAGATCTGAAAAAGTAAGTATAGGGATTAAAAAACTGTTGCTCTAGGATTCAAAAGAACTTGTGCAAATATATTGAGTTTGACTGCCTTTCACGCTAGTTCACAATATTCATGTTCTTGTATTGGTATGAACTTAGAAATGTGAAGTAAGTTTCTAAGGTAAATTTGATGACATTGAAAGAATTGAGCTGTGGGTGAATAAGAAATCTAAAAAAATCTTCAGGTTTCGCGCTTCTCGCGAACTATCGAAGGACATTGAAAATGAACATTCAAATAAAAAGTATTACACATTATTACATATTGTCAAAACAATTTTATTAAATGTTTTGAAAAAAGTTATGGACCAGAATTCAGAAATTCAGTACTATTTCGCGAGCTTTTGCATCCTTTGACACTACCGCCTTTCGTTTATCTTTATAACTTTCTGAAATATAGCCAAATCTCACTCTCCGAGGTAACTGCCTCCTGCCCCCCACGGTGTTCGACCGATTGCAAAAACTCTTTTTTCCAAACGGTAGACAATCGACCTGCCTCGTGAGTTTTTTATTTCATTTTTTCGATATTGGCTTTCGTTTTCACATCAATTTTCTATGCGAAAAATCGGGAAATTTTGTCTTTTCACCATTTTCGATTTTCCGAAAAAAGTTACAGACCGATTTTAAAAAAATTAATATCAAACGATACTTACTTCAGAAGCCCTTGCATCTTTTGATAAGACTGCTCTTCGTCTACCATAATAAATTTCGGAAATATAGCCAAATTACACTCCTTCACGAAAAGGATTGGATAGAGATTTTCATTGTTAAAATATTTGATTTCTTCGTTGTTTTTGAAAAGCTTGTCCTGTGCCAAAAATCTATGAACGCCTCTTTATATAACATTATGAATTATTTATAGTATGAAACTTTGGATATGGTTATTACTTACACACACCAATAAAGTAATAATACTTTTGATCGATTGTATTTCACCAGTTAAAGGTCAAGGAAAATTAGTGTATGCCAGAACGCATAATGAGTTGTTTTCGTAGAAAGATTTATCGTAAAGAGATTCATTTCCGAACACAATTCTGCCAAGGGATTCTTGTAAAGCGCACCCTGATTTTAACAAAATACTAAAATCTGCTTCAGATTTCTGTATCCGGATTTTATAACTGAAGGATCCTATTGAGAGCTATTCTTGTCGGAATTATTTGACTAATATACTAAAACATAAATGATATCAATAAACAAAATTGTATTCTAGGAAGATTATTTTGAAATAGTAACGAAGTTTTTCATGGTTTTTGATGGTTTTCCAAGTCTTATTTACAAAATATTAGGGTATGAATTGGCCTTTTTATTTGATATGCTCTTACCACTTTTCTTACCTCTTGAACTACTGTCTCGAAAAATCTGGAATATTCCTTAATATCAGTGCGTACTACGAACTTACTACAAAAACTATCAAGACAATCTGTGGTCTACTAGTGCACGAGTTATAGCCGATCCAGTAATAGGTAGTTCAACTCTTAACAAACTCATGATTTTGGTTTATGTTTGTGTTGGGGGCATAACACAAAACCCTATATGGTGACGCCCAAGCTTTTGACCAATTTATAAATTTTTATTGTTCAGTAGTTTCAAAGAGTCAGATATTATGAACAGTATTAGAATGTAGCTTGATTTTCTATTTTTTTTTTCGCTTTTTAAAAAAGCCCTTACCTCATTGCATTTCTGTAATTTTTAAATATCAATTTTCCAAGTGAAATCTTCTTTTTATAGGCACATATACAAGTAAACAAAAATATAAGTAATTTAGTTTTACACCAACTTTCTTACCATCCATGCAGCGACGTTAAAATCGTGCGATTTTTATGGCCAGACAAGGAACAAAACAAACATGCTCATGGACAAAGTTTCTCCCGTGTGGGAATCGAACCTGCGATCTCTGGTTCTGCAGTTAGGGTATATAACCACTTGAACAAGGTCAGTTAGTAACTATTTTAGATATATTTATTTATTTGCTTTTATGGCTAGTGTAAGACGAAGAAAATCACAATTGGTATTATTCAGATTAGCTTAGCTTTATGTTGTGTTAGTATTTTGAATATATTCAGTAAGTATTATTGAGTTTTATGTACAATGACATGTAAAACCTTTATTAAGGAACCCTAATCTTTATGTCCGTCAATTTATTCAAGCATTAAGTCTAAGTGTAGTGTGTGTGTTTGTTGGACGCGACGTTCCATAATAATGAAAATTCTAAAATTATACAGGCCACTGATTTGATATTTTTTTACAACTGACATGTTTAATTTTAAGAAAATAATATTTAACCTTTTTTATTTCTTACTTTGTAAAAAGAGGAAGACACGTCTCCAACGATATAGGCAGATGATGACGAAAGAGATGTTTTAAAACATTATCTGCAGCTCCCTCTGGTAGTTTATACCTGTAAACTAATCTAGGAACCTGCTTTGTAGTGATAACTATATAATTCGAAGACCCCATTCATAATCAGCTCAGCCGTTTAAAAAAATATCTATTGCAACTCCCCTTGTTGACTAATAACCCTATAACCTATTTAGGAACCTGCTTTAAGATTATACCTATGTAATGGTGAATAACTACATCAAAATCGGACTAGTACTTTTAAGGTAATATAATGCAGAGCTTCTTGTTCGCCTATGATTGTAAAACACAGCTTATGTCACGTAAGGAACACAAAGAACATTCAAGAAACAGTTTCATCAAAATCCGTCAATGAAATCGTCGCGCACACCCAAAAATACTGTTAACCACTTGCGTCACTTAGCGAAATAACATAACCTGTGAAAGAACACCGGACACGTTCCATACCAGCTTGGACCTAATTTTTAGGTATTTCCATAAAAATAATAAATGGTAGATTTGATATGTATAGGTGTAATAAAAACAATCATATAATAAAAAAAAATTCGATACGAAGTCAAAAATAATAAATATCTTATAAAAATACTTCAGAGGTGACTGTATGGGCCTAGTTCTTTTGCCTACATTTCAATGAGATAATATGATTGCGCTATGCTCTATGGGTCACTGAGGTATGTAGTTAAATATTTTTTATAGACTTAGAGATTATTGGACTATTACTGGACTATTCTTAGGTAGGTACTGAATTGTGGTGATTTTTTTGATTAAATAAATAGACTATATATTTGTAAATTAGTCCACTCTTATTTCAAAAACCCGTTTCGTTTTTTATAGTACATTCTTTTGCGGGAAATTCATACTTTATTTGGGATTTTATTTCTTAAGAAGCTTGATAATTGCACATTGATTGGCGATCGCCAGCACACAACCACAACAAAAATGAAATTTATTTTGAAATTTTGAGGTTACACACGTATACTTAGTAAACTTATTTGTTTATTTATCTTACTTCGGGGTCGTATTTATGCATGTAAAGCAAGGATGAAATGAAGCTGCACTTCCTTACTGCTTATTTGATTGTCTTACTATACAAGCAAACGGAGCGGTAATGTTTTTATTACGTAAGCCTGTCTTTTTGGGTGTAAATGATATTCAAGGCGGCAACCTTTTAAAGTAAATAAAACTGAGATACTTCTTTTTTGGGGTCTGTGTTTATTTATTTTGATTAGGTCACCGTTTGCAATGACATTAGAAATCTACCTAAAATATTTTTGATACCAGAGTTAAAAAACGAACTAATGAGAAAAAGTATAATATATAGCCACGTTCCGTTTCGTTCACAAAATCATTGCCTTCACGAATAATTTAATTTACATGAAAGTTTTTTGAATTTTTCGGTTTCTATTTTTTACAATGATAAGTTAATTGAACTAAATGATTTTTAAGCTATTTTTTTTGTATGTGAATATTTCGTGTACATTTAAAAAAAACCTAGATCCATTTTGACCATCATTGTTTCCATAGTTTACACCAGCAGTATGCGAAATAAAATACTAATTTAAAATCGCATGCTTATTGTTTAAACAATTTTTCTTGGAACAATTAATCAAATCCGCCCCAGGGATCTTAATTTTGGATTTCAGTGATGTGTGTATATATACTGTCATAATATTATTCTTTTTTTACATTTTATTTATAATAAAAATCGTAATATTATTGTTTCTTTACATTTTATTTATTTAGATTATCTAATCACACGGAACGTTTTCAGAATAATTATAGAAATACAATTAAAATTCTTTTATAATTTTGTTAAAATCTTATTTATTAAGTAAACTTTTAAAATGGACAATAAGGTACAGTTCACAGTTGTTCATGCAATTTATTCATTTCAACAATTATATATATACATCATCTTATATAGTGAAATATTTCAACTCGTTAGTTGGTATAAGAATAAAAAAAATAATCGAAAAGTGTCCTGAAATCACTCAACGCCCAGCCTTATTCAGTGACTTGGACACTTAATAAAATTGGTTAATCGATTTTACACACATATTACAATTTACACAAATATAATATGCATATTATTAAGAATGTTTGAACAGCGGTCTCAAAATGCTGTTGTGTTTTCTTTTCTAAAGTTTTAAAGCATTTCATGCTTTGCCACATAAATTATATCTATTTAAGAGAAATTTACACTATAATAATTTTTTTAAATACAACGATATTGGATTGGGTGACTGACTAAACAATCATCTTATTTTGATGACAATTGACTTTTAAAACAAAAAATACATTTTACGTTATTATTAAAACGGCTGAAGGCGTATATTAACACTTTTCTTTTAAAAAAATATTGATAAAAAAATATTCGCAATTTGTCACTTAGATTTAGGATAAATATTAGAAAGTTAAATGAAATTATGGCAAAATTGGCATTTTTTTTAACAATGTTTATTTGTCAATATTTTAATATTGTTCAATTTTGAGACCTTAGGGTTTGGATAACGAATCTGGACATTTGGGAATTACGACTGGCATTCGCTACATTGTGTGGAACGTTTGTTTCTGCTCTCTTGTTCGTCGAAATCGAATTCCTCTTCACCCCTCCCGAGCCTCAGGAAATGGTCTCTGGCTCTGTTCTTTCTTTGGGGAGTTTTATCACCAAGTTCTGTGTATTCATCAGGAACTTCCCTATTTTCGGAAGACCTACCAAAACGGATGAAGCTGGGGTCTCTGCCGAAGCGTATGAAACTAGTAGAACGCTTGTATGCTGGTTCTTCTTCATCGTTGTAGTTCTTGAGAAGTGCTATCAAGTCTTCTGTCGTGAACTGCTGGTTACGTCCTAAACGTAAGAAACTGTTGCCGCCTCTTGTTGTACGTTGAAAAGCATCTCTTAAGTCAGCTGCGGTCATTTGAGGCGGATACGATCTGCCGAATCTGAAAACAGTTGTTTTAGGTTACTTGAGTCAGAAATAACTGTTAGTCAAACATAGGGTAACTCAATCTTTACAATTACATATGGGAAAATAAGGGATAATACGTGAAATAAATGAATTGGCCCTCAGCGCTTGGTTTTAATAGAGTCAGAAATGTCACAACACAGTATCGAAAATGTAAAATGTAATTTTGCGGGGGTAAAAGCGGACTGAAACTCGGACTGAATCTCGCCACCATGCACCAGCTAGCTGGAGTATGAATGGTTAGACGGTGAGCGCAGGAGTGGGCTTCTAGTCAATTCGTACTTTAATGGGTTGATAGAATACTTGGAATTAAAACATATATTAATTAATTAATTATATATGAAAAAAAAAATAAAACCCATTGCCCTATTTTGTAACCCGTTACATTTTAATATAAGTGCTGTCTTTTGTTTTATATGCAAACCATGCGCAAACTGCGAATATCACATCTTAATTCAAGCTCTCATTAAGGTTAAACGATACAGCTAATTTCCATAGAAAATATATTTAACTAGAACTATTAAAATTCAACTTTAATATTTTAATTTTAGTATCCTAATGAATAAAATACATCGTAAAATCGTCGTTAAATTTATAAAAAAAATTGTTTTTTCTAACAGAAATGGGTTCTAATTTTAATTATAAAATTCATAATTTTCGATTTAGTTTCGTATGTAACGACCGAGTTTTTTCGAAAATTAGAACTGTTTGGTGTTAGAAAGAACATCTTTTATAAATTTAAGGACAGGTTTATGAAACACTTAATTTGTTCATGGTTTAGTTTTTAATTTTTTGTCAAATTGATTTCGTATCGAAGTCGTTCGTAAAACCTTTAGCAGTTTATCTATATTGATAAAATTGTAGTGTCTGTCTGTTCCGGCTAATCTCCAAAACGGCTGAACTGATTTCAATGAAACTTTGTAGATGTGTAGATGGCATTATCGAGGGTGACATAGGATAATTTTTGTCTTTCTGTTGGTCCGTCTGTCTGTATGTTCGAGCGGATCTCCGAAACGACTGAAGCTATTTCAATGAAACTTTGCAAACGTGCTGAAGGCATCATCGGAAGTGACATTGGCTACTTTTTGTCTGCCTGTCTGTATGTTCGAGCTGATCTTCGAAACTACTGAACCGATTTCAATGATACTTGGCAGAGTTACAGAGAGCAATTAAATTTTAATAAAATTGTAGTGTCTGTCTGTCTGTCTATTCTAGCTAATCTCCGAAACGGCTGAACCGATTTCAATGAAACTTTGTAAACATGTAGAGGGCATTATTGGGGGTGACATAGGCTACTTTTTGTCTGTCTGTTTGTCTGTTCGAGCTGACCTTCGAAATGGCTAAACCGATTTCAATGAAATTTCACAAATATGATAAAAAGATCATCAGGAGTGACAAGCAACAATTTTTGTTTATCTGTCTGTCTGTCCGTTCGTCTGTTTGTTCAAACTGATCTCCGAAAGGGATGAACTGATTTCAATGAAACTTCACAGATATGATTAGAAGATTGTCAGGGGTGACAGACAACACTTTTTGTTTGTCTGTCTGACCGTCTCTCTGTCTGTTTGAGCTAAACTCTAAAACAACTAAACCGATTTTAATGAAACTTCGCAGACGTGAAAAAAAGAGCGTGAGGAGTGACATAAGCTACTTTTTGTTAGTCTATCTGTCTGTCTATCTGTATGTTCGAGCTAAACTTTTAAAGATTTTAATGAAACTATGCAGACAATAAGAATAGGTTGTCAGGAATGATAAAGATAACTTTTTGTCCGTGTGGTTGTTTGTCTGTCTTTTTATTCCGGCTAATCTCCAAAACGACTAAACCATTCCTATAAAACTTTTGCAGACATAAAAAGTTGGTTATCAGGAGTGACATAAGTTGGTTTACGTCTGTGTGTTTGTCTGTCTGTTTGTTAGGGCCAATCGTAGAAACAGCTGATCCGATTTTACTGAAATTTTGCGAACATAAAGAGGGCGTTGTCAGGAGTGAAAAAATATACATATGAAAAATCGTAGTGTCTGTTAGTCTGGCTGTTCAGGTTAATCTTCAAAACGGCTGACTGATTTTGGGAGCGACTTATGAGACAGCTATTCTTCATGCTTAAATGGCTAAATGGATTTTTATGAAGTTAGGTATAGAGATTTCTTAGATAATTAAGTTTCAGAATGTTCTAGAAAGTGTTGCAATGTTATGGAGCGTCGCGTTCTTTTAACTGTCCCGGTACAACTGTGTCGTCCACGCAAGCGAAGCCGTGGACGGAAAGCTGGTATGATATAAAATTATAGCACTGTATATACAGAAAAGTTTTAGAACTGAATTTACCCTAAACTGAATCTTAGCTATATTATGTTACTTTTTCAAATTGTATAGACGAAATACCACAGATTACGTAGTTATCTATATGCAAAGATATTTCAACACGTATACGAATCGTTTAGCCCAAGAGCTCATAACAGTTAGATGTTACCTCATTAAACACCTTACACAAAAAAACGCTTGTTCGGCTTAAGAAGACATGACAAAACATAATTACTTAAATAAATTAAATTACTTTGAGGTCGGTACTTATTTTCCACCACCGAACAACATAGTCGCATGAAATTTAGTATTTAAGGGCATGCAGAAATGATCGAGTACTTTGGATTGAGTTAGAATAAAACCTTTTGTGTTAGGTGAATATTGGCCATTTGAAATTATGATGATGTTTACATAATTAATAAAAAAAAAAACAAATAACACATGTATTTTGATCTAAATGTAAATTCTGTTACATCATTATGAATCACGATTTGATGAATTTAAATGTGAAAATTTCCTCGTGTTATTTGTGGGATAACAAAATAACAAACAGACGAAAAATTTATATTTTTAATACAAGGCTGACAAGGACGACCGATTAGCCTAGTGGGTAGCGATCCTGCCTACGAAGCTAGGGGTCCCGGGTTCGAATCCCAGGTCGGGTCAGTATTTATATGATGAATATTGATACTAGTACCGGGTCTTGATGGTTATATGTATGTGGTGTCTTCGCTTGGTACCGAAAATACAAGCTAATGTTTAGTTTGGGGCCTAGACGTTGTTGTGATGTATACGGCAATATTATTATTATTATTAATTATTCCGTCACTACAAACCCAATAATATCTTCTATATATAACTTTCAAGAATATATTTTATACAAACAGGAAGAAAGTTTGACAATCATCCAAAAAAATTCTAGATTTTAAATATCACCAACAGACGTTATTACGTAAATAATAAATATAGGTTACATTTTTATAATAAATTATTTTATATACAGTGTTATTTTGAAACGTTTGGTTGCTTTCTTTTTCACGACCGTGCCCGAGACCTTGCGACCGAAACGAGGCGGTGCGTGGAGCGGCTGTAAATGGTGACTAGAGGTATTAGTTTTTTTGGGAATCGTTTGTGTAGTCATATCACAATATTTTCTATTGAACGATACTAAAAGAGAACGGTTTTTTACCGAAGATCATTATATAAAAATTTGGGTGCTTTTTAAATTTCCCCTTGTATAGGATAGGTATATATATTCTTATATACCTTATCCGCACTAACTCATTCTGTGGTAAAATAAGTTGCGTTATTTCAACAAACATGCTACTTTATTTGTTTATTTTTGAATAGTTCTACATTAAAAAAAAAACCCCAAAAAACTGAGTTCGTTTTGTAGCTCAAGGTCATACCCATTAAGTATTTTACTCTACTAAAGTTGTACCACATTGTATTTAAAGCGACTAACCGACGAATTTGTTTTATGAGGTAGCCTAAAATCGAGTTCCATCTTACTACCACCACAGGTGTAGTAGTGAATCATTATTGCATAACTATCCAAACTATGTATATTTGACAAGTGTGCGGTAATGGCCCACTTTGTCGGACCGACAGTTTATCGGAACGTCAAAAGTGTCGGATGCGCTAGTTGCTGAACTATTTATATTGCCATCTGATTCGACACGACACTTTTATCGGGCAAGCTGTCACGGATCTTAGTTTTCATTTTGTTTCCTTTTCAGGTATCACACAAATACCATAACATCCTATTCACGTATGAAGAAAGCGACTACTACTGTGTCATCTTAACGACGTTTTGTGTTTCTAGGGTGAACAGAGAAATTCGACATCCGAGAGACGACCAAACTCTCGATCCGATTTAAGCGAGGCGTTGCACTGCAGTATAAAAGCTGATGATAAGCTAAGCCAAACGCGAGTCGGCGTTTTTCTTTAAAAGTTCATATTTTTTACAGCATTTACTTATTGACTAGAACTTTTTACAAAACAACATGTTCATGATCATGGTGATATCTATACCCGTTCCTGAGACAAAAGGTCTTGACCGAGAGGCGGTTAAACGTACAACAGAGGAACCCCGTAAGCGTCTGTTTTTGCTATTTCAGATGGGACCTTCAAAACAACGTACCTGATGACATTCCTGTCAATCGCACTACGACGTCTAGCTTCAAGTTCTCCAGTGGGCGATCGACGCACAGGCATCGAAGAAGTGCATATTACTAGCGCGGCAAGCACAAATGCTCCGAATACGCCCATCGTTCTGTGGGCCTGCATGGAAAAAAATTGATTAAAAAATTATGCTGTTTTCGATTCCAGGTTTGGAGTCAGTAAGTTGGAGGAATTGGGAATTGGATTGGATGTCGTACTCGCTCAAAATTCTTTGAAAATAAATAAAGATTAATCTTTAATCTACAACTATAACGGAATAACTGCACTGCATAATTGTATAATTAATAAAAAAGGAAAAAAGTGGTACTTTAATATATTTTTCTATACATTTGCTATTAATACGGTCTTTATGACATCAAAACTTGTACCGTAATGTTGTATATACAGTACTAGGCCTTTTTACTTTACACCAACCACAAACAAGCATTCTGTTTGTGACGCATGCATAAATCGCGAAAAGCGACCCGCACGCGCCCTTAGCTTCCGCCATTATTACATTTGAAATATCTACCCAATTTTAATCGCAAATTTATTGAAAAACGTCGTATGATGGTCGTACTCAGTAAGCTGGCTATTATAGTCTCAGTTTATTATAAGCATCCGGCTTCGCCTCGTGCTTATAAACACCTCAACTATAATAACAGCTTACCGTACTTGCGTTACAATGTACTATTACAACCATTTACGTTCGAAAATGCACAACGACAAACCAATATGTTTTATATAAATACATAAATACTTTAAAAATAAACGTATTTGACTATGAAAAAGAATGAAAACAATGAACTAAGTTTATTCACGTCCATTTAATTATTATTTAGTCAATAGTTTCATTACAAATATTAATATAAATCAATATCTTGTTACGTAGGTACTTTACATTTTAAATGTGTTTCCGAACGTAACTAGATTAAAATAGACTAGCAGACTAGATCGCTCGCTCATGTACCGATTTCCGGCGTTTTCTTTATATGCGAACTGTTATACTAAACCATTCGGCACCATGACACGATAGAAACTTATTGTTCAATATATACGACAATAATACGAAAGCCAGAAGTTATAAAAGCGAAATATGATGTGTCGTGATAGCCCAAAGCGCAACGAACCTGTCTCAAATTTATAAGGCCCCATAGGGCCATGGTTCGAATCCGGGCGTGTACCAATGAGTTTTTCTGACTTAAGTACACAACTATCACTGACTCCGTGCTTCGGAGGGCACGTTAAGCAGTCGGTCACGGATACTGTCAATAGATAGCGGTCGTTACAGTCCCCACCCGCAGTGGAGCAGCGTGGTGGATTTAAGCTCCAAGCCCCCCTCCTCGCCCTGGGGGAGGCCTAAGCCCATGCAGTGGGGTTAAAATGGGCTGATGAAGTGAAGTGAAGAATCATAAATATATCTTTTCTATAATGCCAAAACATAGTTTTTAGTATAATAATATTACCTACGTGACAAAGGGTAAATAACCCGTAACCGTTCAAAGGACATACCCTTACATAGACGTTACATTGGATTTAATTATAACAAAATGGTAAATCCATTTCCTTTACGACTATCTAAAGTTGTAAATTTTAATAAAAGGTTTAAAACAGGGATCACGCGTACTAAAGTTCGTTGACCGGAATGACGGAAAACATAATAGGTAATACTAGTCAAGACCGAATCGGACTTCGGGACGAGTCGAATGAAAGGGTTCCGTATAGTTATTATCTAAAGCCACCAACCCACTCTAGAGCAGCGTGGTGGATTAAGCTCGAAGCCAACTCATCCCGAACGGAGGACCTAAGTCCCTGCAGTGGGGTATTAATAGGCTAATGGTATGCTATGGTATTGTGTAAAGCTTTGTAAATGCTGTTACTTTATAATATAGAGTAAATTAATTTGACAGTAGCGTTTGGTTTTAATAGAGTCATAAATGTCACAGTATCGAAGTGACATTACGCAATTTCGCGGGGTTGAAGACCGGCGCGCGGTGACCTCGCGCACTGAAACTTGGACTGAAACTCACCGTTTTACACTAGCTAGCTAGAGTATGAGTGGTTAGACGGTAAACGCAAAAGAGGGCTTCTAATCAATTAGTATTTTTATGCTTTGTAATATATGAAGAGTTTTCAAAGTAAGTTTAAAATAAAGTTTAAAAACAAATATCGCAAAAACTATTTAACACGTCTTATCTATTATTTACATTGTTAAATGTGTTGTATACATTGTTAAAAATGTTTTTAAGTTGCAATAACTTAACTTTTTCAGAATTTTTCAGCACAGGGCAGGAAAGTTTAAAAAAAAGGACACATTTTTGAAGACTTTAGGAGCGCATATCTCAACGACTGTTGAATTAATTAAAAAAGTAATTTCGAAACCTCTATATCTTTCCCCAGGACCCACTTGTTACTATCCCACATCTATATGTGTGGCGACCTACCTCAGAATTATTATTTTTGTAAAAGAGACTGCCATTTTTAGGGTTCTGTAGCCGAATTTTGTCTTGCCTATCTGTTTGTCCGTCCGTTAGCCAGAGCCATTTTTCTCAGAGATTATATAGGCACTATAAAGAATAAATTTAGAAGATAGGTATAACTTATGAACAGCTATAAAATGGTGTACTGAAATTACAAAAATTTTATTTTAGGATAGGTCGTTATACATTGTGGGACGAAAACAATTCCAGCGTACAATTGACTATTCTCAAATTTTTGAACAAAAGTCCGTTATTTTATTTTTCGAATGAATACGCAATTTTAAGAAACTAATTTGAATTGTTTTTGTCTTAGATCGGTATTTACGTAGTTATATCATAAAAATAATGTCACTCTTAGAGTGTTAGCTGCCATGACAGCTCATGGAACTAATAATGACAGTTGATGACATGACAGCCAACACTCTGAGAGTGATATTAGGAGTTTTTTTTTTTCAAAATGGCGCACATGGAACGTCGTTGTTTCTGGCGATATTTTGAAAAAGCACCATAATAACCGTACTACGCTGCCTATTCTTGTTATTTTTTATTAAAAATACGAACAGAATACTCGACTCTGGCGAAATTGCTTTAAATGCAGAGAATGCCATAACTAAGAAGAAGATGAAGAAGAGTGATATTATTTTTATAAATATGCAAAGGCAATGGCTGACCTTATAATTCCACCCTGTGACGTCAAGCTATAAGAATTTTCAAAATGATATAACTACGTAAATACCGATCTAAAATAAAAAAAAAATTTAAATTACTTTCTTCGAATTACGTATTATTTCGAAAAATAAAATAACGGACTTTTGTTAAAAAAAAATTGTCAGTTTGAGTCAATTTGAGTGGTTAATTAACGTGTGGAGTATAATATAAGTATAGTATAAGCACAGATTAGGTCTTTAAATTATGACATTAAGGTCACTAAATGAGTATTTTATTTGAGCGTTCATCTCGACTACGGAACCATTTACTGTATGTGGTCGACACGCACATGGCCTGTTTTTAGCCCGTTTATGCCCTGATGAGAGGGCTTGGAGCTTAATCCACCCTTGGAGCTTGTCCAGGGCGGGAATCGAACCCATGACCGTTGGCTCTGCAGTTAGGGTCTCTAAACACTCGGCCAATCGGTCGTGAAATCACTCAGTTTTTAAGACGATGATGGTTTGTAGTGCCGTCACTAAATCGTCCCTTAATTTTTTTTAAATTTCAAATGACGTTCAAATTGCGTAAATCGCTGTTTTCTTTATTCATGTCACGTACGTTAACGAAACTCACAACAGTGTTAAGAAGTGCTGAAATAAGTTTTCCGTAAGCAGTTTTTTAAGAATTCGAAATAGGTAATGTAATGCTGCAGACGTTCCTATAAACTTTCATGATAAACCTTTCGAAATGCTACTTTTATTAATATATTTTCTTGCGAAATTCCGTTTCTTAGGGAAAATCATTAAATTAGTATTGCAAGAAAAATGAAAGGAAAGAAAGTTAAAGATAGACTCAGAAATTTTTTGTACCACATAAGTTTATGTACATAGGTACATAAATTTGTGAAATCAATTATTATTATTTTCCGTTCCATTCCGTTCCGTTCCGTTTCGTTCCGTTCCGTTCCGTTCCGTTCCGTTCTGTTCCGTTCTGTTCCAATGACTCACCAGCCAGCAGTTCTGCTGCAAGGACGCGGAGGTCCGAGACACTAATGAGCCATAGTAGATAGAACAGAGTGTAGGTAGGCTGCAGTCGGGATATAGGAATGACAGGAGGTTGAGCCGACCCGAATACCAGCATCGTAAAGCCAGCATGGGGAATATAGATACTATATTTGGTGTGTAACATATAGAGGATGGTAGTATTTACTGCAACCGTGGGAATTCGTTTCTTCGTAGCTAAGTCGTTAACTAGGTATATTCCATTTCGGAGTCTGACTCTATCGGACTTTTTCTGTCATTATTATTAGTGTTGTTCTGTTTTCCGCAGTTCTTTTTCAGTATGTAAAATTTTATTTAATTTTTAATTTTTATTGGTTATTTACTTACTTATTTATTTACCTATTTATACGAATAACTATCCAGACACAATAGAAAAGAAAAAAACAGCATCAATATTCCTTAATAACAATTTAATGAAACTTTTCTATTACCGAGAGCTGCAGAGCTAAAAATTGTAAAAATGGTGAAATTATTATGAAAGGGCTTTTAAGTTTTTATAATGTAATATTTTGTAATACGCAAACAATACCTATACAAATAAAAATAAATATATAAAGAATATTTTCAATTCAAAAATCACTAATTAGTCTAATAATGAATTCAACAATATTCTCTATGGACAGACTTCAGCGTAACAGTTGTGTAATAATAGATGCCTTAATGAATAGGGCTGAGAATAGGCTATTTAATTATATTTTTAATAATTTTATACAAAAGAGTTTTCTTAATATACAGTGAAAGAATTTTGAAAAATAAATCATTAATCAACGTTATGAATGTTTAAAATATTCTATTAGACAGAGAGGGCAATACCGCACTAAATTTCGTTTTGCAAGAAAGAGACAGAGATAAAATCTTAATAGGTTGTAATTTCCATATTTTTCAACATATTTTTTTGATAAATATAATATATTAAATATTAGTCAAATACCCTTTATCTTATTACAGGTTAACTACCAAGACTTATAAACAGACGTCTTGTTACATTGTTTCTGTACTCTCCGAGTTTATTGTTCATGGTTCTATTATGTAATACAGTGGTGCTCTCTTGCGAGTATAAAGGAACAGTTCGACCTTTGAACTCTATGTTATTTTTTCGTCTAATCCTCCGAACTTTGAGTGTAGCAGACTAGAAGACGCATGCTTCCTAAAATTCAACGACTCAAATCCGACTTTTGTGAAACTAAATTCATTTTAGAAAATTACTATCTACCTATCATTTAATAATATGTAACTAGTTGTGAATCTAGGTAACAAATCGCGTGGGACGTCCTGTCCTCTTCCTTCCTCATCCTATGGTTCCATTTCATTCCATCAGCCCTATTTACACCTCACTGCAGGGGTTTAGGCCTCCCCTCAAGTTGAGGGAGTGTGGATCTTAAATCCACCACGCTGCTCCAATACGGGTTGGTGAATTGTAAAAACCGTTATCTATTGACAGCAACCGAAACCGATTGCTTAACGTGCTCTCTGAGGCACGGAGTCAGTGATAGTAAATGTACTTAAATAGGAAAAACTCATTGGTACACGCCCGCATTCGAACCATGGCCACATGGCCATATAAATTTGAAACAGGTTCGCTGCACTCGGGCTATCACGACACTCCCTGCCTCACACTATGGCTCAAATGTATCACTTTGATTCTCGAATTAAAAAGCTCTTCTATTGAACTAATTAGAAGCAACTAATTAAAAGTCTGATCCGTTGTCGCCATCGACTTCGCACTTAGTTTTCGTCCTGTTTGTGCTCGTACACGTTTGTGTACATCACTTGAAAAAATATTATTACGTTAAAAAATTAAAGAAAATATTATAGCGACTAATCAACGTCGAAACTGAAAACCTATGTCACAAAAATCATACACAATTCAAATGAAGCTGTAAATTAAAGCTAGTATGTTTTATATACGACCGAATATATTTTATATTTTATGAGACCTTGTATTCGGTATCGCCAAGTAAGCGGTAAACATATAGAGACAAGGTGGCGCCAAGTGACGTCTGATACTGTGATTCACGCTTAAAGCTGAGGTCACACCGTGCCGCGATACAATCAGCGATGTAGAAGCGATTAAAACAAACAAATCGCCATAAATGTATATGACAGCACAGCGCATGACAATAAGTAACGATGATTTGTTTCAAGCATAACTACGACATCGGATATCCACTTCCATTTCCACCAGCCCATGCCCCACTTGGCTTAGGCCTCCCCCAGGCTGAGGGGATTGCAGCTTAATCCACCACGCTGCTCTAGTGCGGGTTTCGGGGCATCGGATATGCAACCCCTAAACGAAATTCAAGCAATCTTGTTTACACGACTATTTTTGAATGGAGTCTTTGTTATTTTCTTGTTTACCAGACATTTGGCTTTATTGAGACCTTTTTACGTGGATTACATAGCCCGCCTTTAAATCTTGAACCACTGTTCCAGAAAACCAAATAAAATGTTTAGTACCAGCACATTGTATGGATTCGAATCGTCCTTCAACTCATTTGTTTACCAAATTAAAACAATTTTTTAACAAATATTATATATAAATAAATAAACCGCAAATATATTGCCTACAAACCTTTTAAAATATGTTCATTATCATCAGGCCATTTTTACCCCACTGCAGGGGCTTAGGCCTCCCCCAGGGTGAGAAGGGGGGCTAGGAGCTTAAGTCTACCACGCTGCTCCACTGCGGGTTGGGGATTGTAACGACCGCCATGTATTGACAGCGTCCGGGACCGACTGCTTAACGTGCCCTCCGAAGCACGGACTCAGTGATAGTTGTGTACTTAAGTCAGAAAAACTCATTGGTACACGCCCGGATTCGAACCATGGCCCTGTGGGGCCTTATAAATTTAAGACAGGTTCGTTGTGCTCTGGGCTATCATGACACTAAATATGTTCATGTATTGCCTAAAACTGTACTTAATTTATTTTTTTCTACATTTCACGTTCTTGCTTTTAAGCGATTTTATTACAAATCGAAAGTATTATAGCATAAAGAACATGTTAAAGTTATATTTATCAGTGCAATCACCTGTATAAATTCACTTTTTTATACCTCTATGCCCGGTAACAAGGTACAGAAATATGTAGACAATATAATTTTTGATATACCGTCGATTTGTATTTTTGTTTGGTAAGAAATAAAGTGAAAGGTAGAAAAAATTTATAGATTTTTTTAAAATTAAGCATAGCCATGAACTTATTTTAATAGGCAATATATTCGCAATAAATATTTGTTTATATTCAATATTTAATATAAAATAGTGTTCATCTGGTAAATATGTGGAGGACTAGCTCTCTTTGGGTCTTCTACTATGTATTTCCGATATGTACGTCATATTTTACCATGACCCAACATAATTTATCTTGTCTAGATTTTATTTTCTACGACGGAAAGGAGATATATGCTTTTGAGGCAAAACATTGTAGGTTTGTGTACCTGTTACAATTTTCCTCAAAAACTACTAGACTAATTTTAATGTGGTTTTTTGTATTACGTAGGTATTACTTCAGAGTTGGTTCCTAGATAGTTTTATGGATCAATCCACTGAGGGGCGCTGCAGTAATTTTATTTTTCTAAGACGGCAGAGATTGTGATACGGTTTTTTACAGTCCTCCGCTTTGAGCTTCGCGTGGGCTAATTCAGATAAAAATGTTATTCAATTTGATGTCGATTTATATTTATCATGTTAAACATAATACAGTCCAGGAGGGCGTTACCAATTATGGTTATATTTTTTAAATGCTAAAATTTGGTCCGCTGAATACATGCCCTTTGCCTCAGAATAACCCCTTTGCACAAAAGATTTGTTTATTAACTGCGACTACGTTGGTAACTTGTAATGATAGCACATCTAGCTATATCTTTATAATATCGTATTGTCTGTTCTGGCTAATATCCGGAACGGCTGAACCGATTTTAATAGAACTTTGCAGATGAAGAAGACGTTGTCAGAAGTGACATAAGTTACTTTTTGCTTATCTGTTAGTTCGTGCTAATCTCTAAAACGGCTAAAGCTATTGTAATCAAACTTGACAGGCATGAAAAGGAAATGTAAAGAGTAACTTAGTTTTTTTTACCATGTGTCTGGCTGTTTGTCTAGCCAGCCTCGAAACGGCTGAACGGATTTTAATGAAACTTTGAAAGCATGAAATGGAGACTAACCGGAGAAGGTGGAGAGGAGCAATATGATTTACTTTCTGTCTGTCTGTGTGTTTGTTTATTTAGGCTAATTCCCGAAACGGTTGGACTATTTATTCTGTTCATTCCGGAAATTTTTAGGGTACCTGCATGAACTATTAAAATTTTAAAAACGAGAGAAGTCGCGGACGGTCGCTAGTTATGATCTAAGATTTTATGCCTAGAAAACTTATGGCCAAACATGGGATGTATGATTTATTTATTTATTTCTCACCACAATATTTAAAACTAAAACATATAAAATATGGCTGACACTCGAGACTTTATATCAAATACCTACGAAATTTCAGCTCAGTTCGTTGAATCCCTGTAGTATCCCTGTAAGGCAAACAAACAGGTTTCATTTACGACACGCTATTTTGGACATGTATACATAACCTAACACCCGTCTCCCAGAGGGCACAGTATAAATACAATATAACAATCTATCAGTAGTCCGAGTCCTTTGTTTTTGAACGCGTAGGTGTGACGTTAATAACGGCAAGAAACTGTCGAGGAACGGGGTTGTCACAAAAAAGTATTTGTTTAAATTTTATTGGTTTCTTACCCGAAGGGTACCAACGGGAACTCTATTGCTAAGGCTCCGTTGTCTCTCCGTCTGTCATTGGACTGTATTGTCTAAACCGTATTAGGTAGATATTTATATATATTATATAGACTGACCGGTTAACCGAGTGGTTAGAGACCCCAACTGCGGAGCCGAGGATCGCGGGTTCGATTCCCGCCCGGGACAAATATTTGTGTGCAGGAACATGTCTATTTGTTCCGTGTCTGGGTGTAAAAGTATCTATATATGTGTATATTATAAAAAAAAACCTATTTAAATATGTATATCAGTTGTCTGGTACCCCATGACACAAGCATAATACTTGCTTACTTTGGGACTGATATTACATATGTCCCAGATATTATTATTATTTAAAATTTTCATAAAGTGTGCATTACTATGGCTATAAAAACAAAATAATGTTAAAATTATAGTACAGAACCCTTCGTGCACTTGGTTTTTTTACGTTTCATTAAAATTTAGTCCACATACGTTTGTTTACGGCTCTGCTGATCCGTTATCTATCACACATATCCTATCAACATAGAGTAATTAAATTGACAGCAGAGTCAGTTCTAAGTATGTACCAAAGGCGAATCAGTTCTAACCTTAGAGGCGTAAACTGTTTCGGCCCACACCTCAAAAACTTCATAGTGGTACATCTGTCAAACACTGTGATTATATAGATGTTTTTTATCACCACTTTTATCCGTTTATTCCATAAAAATACGAATTGACTAGAAGCCCTCTTCCGCTTTTACTGTCTAACCACTCATACTCTAGCTAGCTCCTGTAAGATGGCGAGTTTTAGCCCGAGTTTCAGTGCGTAAATCCGCGCGCGCCGGTCTTCACCCCCGCAAAATTGCGCTAAGACACTTGATGATGCACAATGATACTGTGAAGTGACATTTATGACTCTATTAAAACCAAACGCTACTGTCAGATTATTTTATTCCATGTAAGACGTTGTCGTGATAGCCCAGAGCGCAACGAGCCTGTCTCAAATTTGGCCCCATCGGGCCATGGTTCGAATCCGGGCGTGTGCCAATGAGTTTTTCTGACTTAAGTACACAATATCACTGACACCGTGCTTCAGAGGGCACGTTAAGCAGTCGGTCCCGGACGCTGTCATTAGATGGCGGTCGTTACAGTTCCCAACCCGCAGTGGAGCAGCGTGGTGGACTTAAGCTCCAAGCCCCCCTCCTCACACTGGGGGAGGCCTAAGCCCCTGCAGTGGGGTAAAAATGGGCTGATGATGATGATGATGTAAGACCGACATTTTGGAGATTATTTTGATAAAGTCAAAGCAAAGTCGTTACAAAACTTAAGCCGTCATATCAATCCTGTGATATGAACATGCAAGAAAATCGTCGTTGGAAATTTAATTGCCAGCAATTTCTCTCAAATTGTGACATGAGCTCGCAATTTTATGCTGTCGTATTACACTGTAACAATGAAACAATGAAGTAGCTCTCTTTAATAGCTCCGGGCAATTTTATCTAGATGTTCCAAAGAAAATTTTCGATTTTCGCCATGCCTCAATATAACATTTTCCCTTTGAAGTAAATCACGTTTATCTTATAAACACTTCAAAGTCAAATGAGTATTGCTTAGTAAATAAATTTTATGGTATTTCGAATTTCTTCGTTTTTGTGTTAATTACATAAATTGTATTTACATACGAAATATTATAAGTTAGTTGACTTCAAAGTGATAAATTCTGAGGTTATCTAGTAATTTTTTACAAGATTTTTACTCATTTTCATCAACATTCTTCTTTTCAGAAAAAATCCAAGGAACGTTATATCTGGTGATAGGCTGAACGTAGCTCAAACTTATACAGCATGTAGGGCATACCAACCTAAACAAAAAGTATACAAAAAAATTAAATAAACGATTTAAAAAAAATGAAACTTTGAACATGTTTGGCTCTGTAACCGGTTTACGCCTCATCATCATCATCAGCCCGTGTCTCTCTACAGCAGGATATAGGCCTCTCCCATGGCTCGCCACCACACACGATCATCCGCCTTCCGCATCCAATCACCCCCGGTATGGTGCTTCAGGTCATCAGTCCACCTGGCCGGGGGGCGTCCAACGCTTCGCTTCCCAATACGTGGCCTCCACTCGAGAACCCGTCTACCCCATCGGTTATCGGTTCTGTTTATGCCTCACTTGAAACATTTTGTTTAGTTCGGTAAGCTCTACACGATCTCTAAGTTTGCACTATGTTCAACCGAATACTCGGACGTAGCATCGTGATCTAAATACCGATATATGCATAGTATGACAGCTTGCCATGTACAGTTCCAATCAAACTTCATGGCGGATGTGAACATAGGCACAAGTCGCGTCGCAGTAACCAGTTTTATATTTTATATTATGCTTCTTACGTCACAGAATAAAACCTAACGTCTATGTTTCTTATGATTTCGCTTCTGTAGTTTTGGCTCGATGTTTCTTGAGTATGAGTGAGTGAGAACCGGTATTTCACTTGTCATATAACTTACAAATATCGTTAAGTGAAGCTAAATTGTATTGGATTTTGAAAATTAAGCTTCACTTAACGTTTAAGTCAGAAGTGAAACACCGGCTCTATAGTCAGTGATATTACGATTTTTTTAATAATTAGCTTTCTGCCCGCAGCTCCGCTCGCACGGAATATACAGTACCGAGATCCTTTTTTCCGAGACACAAAGTAGCATGACATATGCTACTTTGTACTCTTCAGCTTAAAAATATTCCAGACAAAAATTATAGCCTTCCCGATACCACTGTGTAGTTCACGACAGTGGAGCCGCAAGCTTTAAGCTAGTTTGAAAATAAAATTTAACCCATGTTACTTGCAAATAATGTAGCTTTCTATAGGTGAAAGAATTTTTACAAAAATTTGTTGAGTAGTTTTAGAATTGATAACAAACTAAAAATCTAATCTATCCTTTTTATAATATTAGTATACATTAAATGATATATCTACTAGAGAAATTACTACGTAAAGAAAGTAGTGTCGTGATAGCCCGAGTGTAGCGAACCTATTTCCGGTTTAGGCCGTGCGGCCGTGATTCGAATCCGGGTGTGTACCAATAAGTTTTCTGACTTAAGTACATAACAATCATTGATTCCGTGCCTCGGAGAGCACGTTAAGCCGTCGCGTCGGTCCTGGGTGCCATCAACAGATGGTAGTCGTTACAATCCACCAACCCGCATTAGAGCAGCGTGGTGGATTAAGCTTCAATTCCCCTCACCCTAGAAGGAGGTCTGAGCTCTTGCAGTGGGGAATAAGAGGCTGGTGGAAGTGCAAAGAAGATTGTATATACTATGCACTCCACTTATCTGAACTTAAATCTTTTATTTTTTAAATCGACACCAAACATTGTAAGTGGATACTTATTAAAATGACTCGCGGATATCGTGAAAATATGTTAAAACAGTACTGACAAATGTGAAAACTTAAGTTAGCCGCCCATTATACACACTTTACAAGCAGAATGTCTCACAACTTCTATCGAGTTTAAAAGAGAGCTTTTATGCCGTTAATACACGGTAATATTTTGCCTGAAGCATAAAATAATAATATCTTTTTGGTTAACAACCAAAGTATATTTTCACTTTGTAGATCTGACGAAGGTAAAAGTTTTACTATGGAAAGCTTATTTTTTCCAACAAAATTAGTAAAAGTTAGTATTGTCAAGTGGGATTATAACACACAAATGTGCTTTGAGAACTTATGATACTAACACACTATTTATTTGTTTGTTTGTTATTTCATATCAAGTGAAACCTAAATATTAGTAACATAATACAACAGTCAAAATTAAAACAAATTTCACAAAATTTTTAAGTGATGCAATTTTTTTCATTTTCATTAACGGGTATCTCAGAATGTTTTTCGTTTTTTATTCTATATAAAATATAGAATGTTATATATAAAATATATAACACTAGAATAATTTCAATCTAGTTTTAATGACTATTAAATAGAGCATTTGTCTAATATTAAAAATGTACATTTTTTTGAAGCAAATACAATACAAAAATATTTTTATGTAGTAACATATAAACAAAATTATAATATTTGGAAAAGTATGGAATTTATAAACCATGTCTCTTTCTTGAAAAAATATATAATTTTAGGTCTTAACCTATGAAGTTGCCGTTTTGTATAAAATAAGTTACAGTATTTTTTTTTTCATCTTTATTTCTGTTATTCAAAGTAATCACCCGTGCAATCGATGCATCTTTGCCAACGCAGTGGCAGTTTATTGATGCCCTTCTTGTAAAAATCAACTGGACGAGAAGCAATAAACTCTTCAAAGGCATTTTGTAGTCTTCCGGGAATTTAATTTTTTTCATGTTAAAAACTTGTCCATATTTTGAAAAAAATAATAGTCGGTAGGTGCAAGGCTTGGTGAGTATGGCGGTTGAGGGAGAACTTCCAACCCCAACTCAAGCAGCTTGGAGACTGTTTGAAGTGCAGTATGGGGTGGCGCGTTGTCGTGATGGAGCAGCGGAGACAACCGATTAATCAAAGCTGGTCGCGGACGTACGTCATTGTCTTCAGTTCTTCAGAGTACACATCTGCAGTAATGCTCATGCCATTTTGTAAAAAGCTGTGATATATCACACCGGCATTAGACCACCAAACAGTGACCATCACCTTTTTAGGGGTTATTTTTCGTTTAACATATTGCTTTGGTGCTGAACCAGGATCAAACCAATTTGCTGAGCGCTTTCGATTGTCGAACAGAATCCATTTTTCATCACAGGTAACGATATGGTTCAAAATTCCTTCATTTCTGTTCCTGTTGAGCAACGCGAGGAAGGTCTCGACGCGTACGTTGCGCTGGCGATTGTTAAGTTCGTGGGGTACCCACCTACCACGCTTTTTTACTTTGCCAAGTTGTCGCAAATGGTCCAATATTGTTTTGATGCTAACATCAAAATCTTCTGCTAGTTCAGCTGTAGTTTGAGTATCATCAGCTTCCACAATCGCCTTCAATTCATCACTGATGACCAAAGTGTCCGGACGACCACGATGTTCATTATTCAAGTCATAATTTCCAGAACGAAAGCGGACAAACAAGTTCTCTCCGTAAACTTTGTAGATGTTACGTGCCGTTAGTGGCGCATTAGTGCCACGAAAGAACTCATATTCCATAATTATACGAATTTTTAAAGTGTCCATTATGACGTAAAATGTTCAAATATAATGAAAACACAATGCTAATCAATAAACAAAAGACTGACTTTGTAAAAAGAATATCATGTTTTTAAAAGAAAAGTAATTTAGAATTGACAGCTAATCAAATTTTTCTTTTTTCATGAAATGGCCAGTACTGAAGAAAGGCAACTTCATAGGTTAAGACCAATAAATAGCGTAACATCACACTGTGCGGTGTAGCACTTTCAATCTAACAGGACATTTGAAATATTCATAACGTAGGGATTAATTTTTTCTCATTTTTACATAATTTATTCTAATTTTATATTTAGAAAACTCTTTCATGCAAAATGATAATTAAAAAACCGGCCAAGTGCACATCAGACTTGCATACGAAGGGTTCCATACCACCGTACAATATAAAAAAATCACGTTTGTTGTATGGGAACTCCCCTTAAATATTTGTTTTATTTTGATTTAATTCTTTGTTTTTAAAGTGAATATATAACTAAATATTCTGTGAATATTTCAAACGTCTACCTGTTGCCATTATAAATATCGAGCAAAAACAAGCAAAAAAAATCACGTTTGTTGCATGGGAGTCTCCTTAAATATTAATTTTATTCTGTTTTTTAGTATTTGTTGTTATAGCGGCAACAGAAGTACATCACCTGAGAAAATTTTAACTGTCTAACTATCACGGTTCATGAGATACAGACAGACAGACATACGGAAAGCGGAGTCTTAGTAGTAGGGTTGCGTTTTTTTACCCTTTGGGTACGGAACCCTAAAAAATGGTCAATCACCTAATTGAATAGCAGTTTCTGAATATTTATTTAGAACAGTACTCTTCTTCAAACTCATATAACCCGGAAATTAAATTTCCAATCACTCCCTATAGCATCGCTTTTGGAACAACATTAATTTCGCTTGTGATTTCTTGTTTAGTAGTTGTTGTTTGAAAATTCTACTTTTTAAATAGCCATAAAGGAAAAAATCAACAGGCATTAATGTACTCCCATCTCGTTTATATTTTCTCGGCGACTAATAAAATAACTCTTTCAGAGAATGAACCGTAAAATGCGGATATTCGATATAGCCATTCATTCATTTGTGTCGTGAAAAGTTGTTCCATCTTGCTGAGAAAATGTTTTAGCGTTGTATTAATCTTATTTTGACGACCGCTCAGCCTAGTGGGCAGCGACCCTGCCTACGAAGCTGGAGGTCCCGGGTTCGAATCCCAGGTCGGGTCAGTATTTATATGATGAATATTAATACTGACACCGGGTCTTGGTTGTTATATGTATGTGGTGACTTCGCTTGGTACCCAAAATACAAGCTAATGCTTAGTTTGGGTCCTAGACGTTGTTGTGATTGTATGTGTTATATATTTTACTTTTACAGATCTATTTGTGAATCATATGGCAATATCGATGGTAATTAACACTCTTAGATATCCCAAAAAAAATTTGGTCTATAATTCCTTCAAACAACAGCCTAAAAGACAAAATTGTGTTTTCAGTCTCTTCAAATAAGCGCACCCAATGGTTGATCATTGCTTTTTGACATTTATCATTGTAATTTTCAAATGTATGATTCAAATAACAGCGTTCGGATTGTTGATTAGTTTTGTGTTTGAATCGTAACAGTCAAAACTAATTTAAAAAAAAAACATCCTGAGACATCCCTTGCAAGCTATTACAAAATACATGTAACTACTCCTACAAGACCTGTTATTTCTTGGATGGTCACGCCGACCACAGCTCTTTACTATAATGAACGTTTCGCACAGAACGGTCTATACCAAATCTTGGAATATCCATTTTACTTTTGATGAAAGTAAAATATATCTTCTATTTATTATTATTCATAAAACGTGAATCGACTCGCGATTTTACGTAGTGACGTGATCGAGGATGAATTTGTTTTGGTCTTTGTGGCCACCATAGGTCTTAACTAGAGTTAAGAAGGTCAGCGACCTCGGTTATGGTCGGAAAAGGTGAATTAATGACTTACGATGATGATGAATTAAGACCTGAACCCTGAGACTGGATGCAGCATATAACTCTTGGCCCTGGTCACTAGCCAGCATGTACCACCTAACGCTCTATCTTAAGCGCTGAACTAGTTTGAATTACCTACTGGACGGTGAACGAAAAAGTCCTAAGGACTTAACTTTAACTATCCTTAATTATTAAATTAACTTATAGTTAATAACTAGGCTAGCAGATAGACCTAAACGTGCCACTATATATTTTACGTTTATGCCGCATACCCAATATATTCCAGTCATGTTACTTTGATTACGCACTTCACTATGAATCACCATGGATACCGCGTGATACAATTTATTATTATTTAAAGCGACTAAAACGATCCAAGTCTTTTCGAAGAATTTATTCTACTTCTGAAACCATTTAAACCATTAAAAACAAGCGAATCCGCTCCTTTTTTCACGACCTAGTCACTATCGTATCGCATAATTCTTCTTTTATACAAACGTGTCAAATTTTTCCATTGCTTACCACCGACAATTTTCTGATAAACAGTTATAATATTTGTTATAATAAATATTTTTAAATGTTTATTTAAATGTAGGGCTGTGTAAACACGCTCAGGGCGGTTCAGGCTCAGGGCGGGTGCGCGGGAGTGCGCAGACTGGTGTTTGTATACGGTCCATACTCAGAAAATTTGTGTATTTATAAGTGGTTGGACGGGACGTTTTAAGTGCTACCTGTTTTGTACTGAACACCGCTGCCAATTGTGTTTCTCTATGATAGAATTTAATATGAAAAATCAATAAAGACATCAAAAACGTTACGACTGTTTTTTTACCATTGAAAATGGTTATCAGATCCTTCTCCTGTGAGATGTAAATTTGGTTATATCTTCGAGGATAACGGAAGGATTGGAGTCTTACGGGTTTCAAAAGTGGCAGAACTTATCGGGACACCTATATATGCGTTAGAATTTTAAAAATCGGTTGGTAATTTTTTCTTGAAAATTGAATGAATAATAATAATAACGTATACATGACAACAATGTATAGGCCCCAAACTAAGCATTAGCTTGTGTTTTAGGTACCCAGCGAAGACAACACATACATATAACAACCAAGACTCGGTACCAGTATCAATTTTCATCATATAAAAACTGACCCCACCTAGGATTCGAACCCGGAACCTCCAGCTTCGTAGGCAGGGTCGCTACTCACTAGGCTAAGCGGTCGTCGCTAATGGCTGAAAAAAGGGTTTTTTTGGATGTCGTTTTTTACAAAAATATGAATATTATCGAAAATATTTGAGTTATCGAAAATTAGCCAAAAATGCATCTGATGAACTAAATTGTCTAGCAAATGGTGAAAATATTTTGGAAATTGGTTGATAATTGCGGCCTGTAGGTGGACTCTGAAAATTAACAAATTTCAAAAAACTTGTATTTAGGGATATGGAAGTACGTGAGTCTTTGTTTTCTAAAACTTCAAAAGTCATTTTCAATGCCTCCGATGGCTACGGAAACTGCAAAATCTGAGAATTTTTCAAAATTAAAAGAAAAATATGTAGTCGTATATATTTTTAGTACACAGATAAGCTTTAACACTCATCGTAAGAGAAAATTAATGTAATTAAAGAAAAGTAATTCGGCAACTGAAGTAAGTTAACATACCCACTGATAATAACCAATACTTTTTTGATATAGGTCAAAAATTCAAGTCCTTCTTCCAAAATCTTCTCTAAAACTATTGCCTTAATATATTAGCCGAGTTACAAAGATATAAACCTCGAAGTAACACACTATAACAGTTATATAGAGTTGATCCCAGACCTCAAACTGTTGCCCAGGGAATTAATACAAAAAAGGTAGTAACTCAGTCTGTTACTATCTGTTACTTTCCCAAAAAAAGAAATGTAGGTTTTTATGTTTTTTTAGTCTTGTTATGCTTCAAGGAAGAATCCTTTTGATAGTACAACTCCAAGGCACTATCCGCACTTTCGTTCCCACATAACAATATTTACAGCAAAACAAATCACAAATAAACTCACAGAATCCTTCCATCAGTTTGAAGGTGACAACTTTGTTTTTTTCTTGACTTCTTAACTTCCCGGTGCTCATGACTTTATTATCACTAACACAAACCGACTGTCAAGCGTATTGCCTTATATACTAAATGTAGGGTCGTTCGACCGGTGTTCGAAAAAGAACCGACATTTGATCTCATAGAATTTCTGGTATTAAATTAGTGATGGGGAAACCAATATCAACAAATCGGTATTCGAGACGTGCACGTAACAGTGTGAATAGGACAAAATTATAAAAAATGAAGATAATAATAGAACTACATTTCTTTCAAAATTTTTATTTTTCTTGAACGAATCACTTTAGTACTCGTACAAGTAACAATTTTTAAGCTGCATTAATTGCAAGGAAGAGAAGGATTTAGAAAGGACTAGATGGCGCTGTGTGGGATGTCCGATGTTATTTTTATAATGTTTTTACATATTTTTAGATTTCCGGATCCGGATAAGATATGAATTTTCGTCTCATTTTCTTTTATTACGTACCAGAAGTAATTTCATTAATTACACCACTAGAACTGGCCAAATATGAAGCGTTTATAATGAACTATGAGTCAATCCTTAAGCATCATAGTAGAAATTCTCAAACGTAAATACAATAACTAACTTTATTCGATGTGAGACTCAACAAAATTAGACCACAAAAAAATTTTTTTATGCGTCTAAATGAGGTCCTAATGTTATAAATCTATAGATATGTGTAAATTTTAGATTAAATTCCAAGACTACAAGTGAATTTGTAAGTGAATGAGTAACTAAATCACGAAAATATCACTCAGCAAAATTACTCGCGATTTTATGGCGTTTTATGGCCGCAATAAGAGATAGCAACGGGTCGTTTCTAAAGAGCACATTTTCATTCGGGGAATAAAGTGAAACTAACCCGTCTTTGGAAAAAAATGGCAGCCTAGACGGAAAATCTAGGTTCTATTTTTTGCCTCTTTCGGTGTGTAACGAAATAGGTTTACGAATTTCTGAAAATGAATATGGTCATTTTTAAGTAATCTTTTATAGCCATTACAAATAAACAAAAAATGTCAATTAAAATAAACTTTTTAATAAAACAGCTGTTATTCAAAAAGTGAAATGTCATAAATTAAATCGATCAAAATTCTACATCAAACTATCTACTTATATAGACACGATGTTAGGATATTCACTGAAAAAATCATCATCATCATCATCAGCCCATTTTACCCCACTGCAGGGGCTTAGGCCTCCCCCAGGGTTAGGAGGGGGTTTGGAGCTTAAATCCACCACGCTACTCCACTGCGGATTGGGGATTGTAACGACCGCCATCTATTGACAGCGTCCGGGACCGACTGCTTAACGTGCTCTCCGAGGCACGGAGTCAGTGATAGTTAATGTAAAAATAAATATCCGTAATATTGTACCTAATATTCTATTACAAGAAATAATTTCAAAAGCTTGTATCGCGCAATAAATTTATTTAGTTTGAGTTCCTCTTTCTCTATTTTCTATTTGTGACACTAGATTATGAAATTGTTTGATGTAATAGAATAATAGGTACAATTATGGTTATTTATTTTTTTCAGTAAATATCCTAATGTCGTGCCTCTATATATAAGTAAATAGCTTTAAATTGGATTTCGATCGGTCAATTTTATTATATTCATCTAAATAAACAACATGCATAAGCACAGCCTTTGCATAAAATTATTATATTCGTTTTAGTACAGCTGAATTTTAGAATAAAAGCTTGTTTTTAAAAAGTTTGTTATTTGCACAAAAGTACTAATTGACTAGAAGCCCTCTTCTGCTCTTATCGTCTGACCACTCATACTCTAACTAGCTGATGTGTACCCGTTGCGAGATGGCGAGTTTCAGTCCGGTTCCAGTCTGCGAGGTTTCAGCGCGCAGGCCTTCACCCGCCCGAAATTGTCGATATTGTGAAGTGACATTTCTGACTCTATTACAACCAAACGCTGCTATTTAAATTTATTCACTCTATGACCCCAACAGACCCCTATGTGACCCCTATCAATTTTGTTACGTTGTCCATTTATGTAAAATGCAGAATATGCCATGGCTGCAAAGTAGGAAGGTGTATGCAAAGCTGCTATTTAGTTTAATAAGGAATAAAAAATCTTACAACACACGAACGGCCGGGCAAAGGCTCTTTCTTTGCCTAATATTTAACTATTTAAAACAAACATATTTCTGGTATTGGACCCGATACCGGCCACACATTTTCAAAGTAGTACCCGCTTGTACTAAAAAAGTACAATAGAAAAAGAAAACATAGGATTACGTTCCTATTCTAAACTGAAAAAAATAAAAATAATAATTTTGTTAAATTCAGTAAGAGAAAGTCTATTCAGTATTACATTACGTGCTCAGAATTAAAAATATATATTTAGTTTTTTTTTGTTATATAGCAAATAAATTAATAATATTTTTAATACATAATACTCCTAAAATATCATCAAGTCAAACTTTAATCTAGAAGCAATTTGTCAAGGCGGATTTTAAGATTACGTTTTCAACACATTATTTTATACTTATCTCGCAGAGATTACGTTAAGACTTCATTATATTAGAGAACGTGCTTATTGGAGTTATTTTTTCTAAAAAAGGCAAAAAAATTATAATACTCTCTCGTCTTTATGTACAGAATATCAATATTTATAAGAAATGAATTTTTAGAATTTAAATACTTTTTCGTGCATTATTGTTTCCATACTAAGTTAATCAAATCAAATATCTTTATTTCTTATTTATGTAATATAATCTTGAAATATGTCTAAAGTAAATTAATTACTTTGTGAAAGAACGTCTCCCACAAAGGCGCATTAAAAGAGTGTTGGTTCCTCTCAGAAGCATGCGCAAGAAATTGAGGATCTCCCTTTTTAAGGTTCCGTAGCCAAATGGCAAAAAAGGAACCCTTATAGTTTCGCCATGTCCGTCGTCCATCCGTCTGCCTGTCTGTCTGTCTGTGGTTATCTCAGAAACTATTGCCAAAATATAGATAAAATTTGGAAGGTAAGTGTGATCTATGGACCGCTACACAATGACGTAATGAAATTAGGAAAAATTTTTTTTTGAGATAGGTCGCCATACATGTAAGTACAAAAAAAAATTCCTCGTATATTAACGCGAGAAGTACCAAACGATAGGTCTTAAAAAATGATATCAAGGTTTTAATCAATTTTTTTCATTTAGTATATCTGTCTGTACTTTAAGTCAACATTGTGGAGATATGCACTCCTAAAGTCTTAATTTTTGTTAGAGTCATGTGTCTCCCCCCCCCCTGTACCAGCTAAACCTTTGTTTTTGGATATGTAGAAAAAAATTATGACAGGAGTATACAAAACGTAGTTAAAAGGAAAACTATCACAGCTAACTAGACTGTATAATTTAAATAGTAATAGATTAACTTATAAAATATACTTTTATAAGTAAAAATTTTGTAAAAATTCTATGGAAAATAACAGATAGCGTGTAGCCAATAAGCGAAAACTAGATACATTTTATGTTTGTGATGTTATTGTAAAAGATAATTTAAAAAAAACATTTTATGATGAAAACTACATTGTATTACTAGGTACTATAAATTTACGCTTTCCTTTGCAGAGCTTATTCTCTTCACAATCGATACTAAAAGTCAAAGGTTCAACGTAATAAAATAAGTAATAAAAATTGTCTCTAGCTATCAGTGCACTCATGTTATTACTTTTTGGATTAGCCAGAGAGGATCGAGCGCCTTTTAATTAACTAACAAAATAAAAATGAAATATATTTATGCAATAATTCTTAGATTACATAATAATAACGATTAATGGTTAAGTTCGATTAGCGTCGCGTTTGTTTTTTTATATTATATGGTGGTACGGAACCCTTCGTGTGCGAGTCCGATTCCCACTTCGTCGGTTTCTTTCAAATCACACACAATCGTCTTAACAATAAGTGCTAAAAGATTAATATTAAATGCGTATACATTGATAGCCCTTCAAAATATTTTGTAATTTTCGTGAGGCGGTTAACATGGCCAGCAAATTGTTCTTTCTTTTTCCTTGTACTAAAATTATGCAGATCACTGTTTTTTTTCTTTTTTTAATAATGTAGGATTCTTTCACATACATTATATTTTCAAAAATAAATAGAGATGGCAATGTCATTATGTTAATTTCTTTAAACTTGCCTCTAAGTGATGGTTTAGGGCCAAGTTTATAGATTGTTCGAACAATTACTTGTCAAGCCCATTTTCGAAACTCTAATGCCATGTATATTTCAGGTATTACAAATCTAAATTAATTTAAACAAAAGCTTATACTAAATTAAAATCTAATTAAAACTTAAAATACATATAATTTTTTTATGTGCGACATAGGGGACTAAAGGCTGGTAGTATTACAGTGTCGCAGTTATATGTCAATACGACGAGGTAATGTTGAAAGTTCAGGTTAAAGTTCATTCCGTATATTAGGAAACATAGGTGTACTATGTCTTAATATACTGAATTGACTTTAACAAAGGCGTCGCGTAGGTGCGTCGATAAATCTTGGAAAAAGCGACCCGCCTGAGGCCTTCACGGCCGGCGGCCCCATTGTCTCGACCCTAACGACACCAATACGTAGCTGCTTCCCAACGCAGGGCTTTTACGTCGTTTGAGATATTCAGCAGCAATCGCTGCCGTATCAACGACTACTGAGATCGCTGGTACGCTGCCAGCACACCAAAATACAAGTGGCGTCCCTGACTAGCGACCTCCCCTATTTACAAGGAACGACGGTCATGCCATCGTGTCCTTTGCGTCGTTACGTATAATGCCGTTCGGCTAGAATAGAGCCTGTACATTGACGGAAGCAAGCGCCCGATTGATGTCGTAATGCAGGTATAGCGACAAGCGACCAGCACTTCAAAAACATCTGAGACCATGATGATTTAGAGGGTCGAAGTCACTGTCACACCACTTGCACCAGCGCCGATGACGCTTATTAGTCCTGACGCCGAGACGCAGACAGGTGGACAGATAGGAAAAACGTTGTGTTGTCCATCATTGTGCCCAAATTAGCGGAAGGAATTGCATGTAGCCAATAACTCGACTCCTTTTCAACAACAGCAAAAAGATGAGCACATCATCATCATCATCATCAGCCCATTTTTTACCCCACTGCAGGGGCTTAGGCCTCCCCCAGGGTGAGGAGGGGGGCTTGGAGCTAAAGTCCACCACGCTGCTCCACTACGGGTTGGGAACTGTAACGACCGCCATCTATTGACAGCGTCCGGGACCGACTGCTTAACGTGCCCTCCTAAGCACGGTGTCAGTGATATTGTGTACTTAAGTCAGAAAAACTCATTGGTACACGCCCGGATTCGAACCATGGCCCTATGGGGCCTTATAAATTTGAGACAGGTTCATTGCGCTCTGGGCTATCACGACACTAGATGAGCACGCTCTGCTGTAAACAAAATTTTGCTGTGGTCATGAAGTCGTATAAGGATATTTTAGATGAGGTTGTACTTCCTATGAGAGTCGAAATCTGTCTGACTATATTACTTATTGAAAGAAGGGAAGGTTCTTGTTCTCAGTCGTGTCTTGCCGACCAGCGGGAGTTGCAGTAAAACAAAACTTAAACCGTAAATAAAATAAATTTGTTAGAACTTTGCACAAAAGCCATTTACATTACAAAACACAAATGTAAAGGACGACTTGTTTACCTGAGTGCGGTTGTAACATTTGTGTTTGATGTGACGTGTCGCTACCTGATTGCCTTAAACACATTCGACATTTCAGTATTTTGAGCAATCAGAAAACAATTCGTGTGATTCGAAGTACAATGTGCTTTGGCCGTGCAATGACTGGTGTGCTGAGCCAGCGAGAAATAGTGTTTTTTTTCCAATGAATCGATGACGGCGAAAAATAACCGGAAACTATTGCGAAATCGACATCGCCGATTTGGATTTCGATATAAGCGGTCGATACCCTTATAGTCGTTTTGAACAAGTTTGCGGAGCACCTCGTTCCCTTTACTTTTGCATATTTAGAATCCTTTAACATTAATGGTATTTTTTTTACATATACTTGTCGAAAATATTTATGTACTTGTCTGAAATGTATCTGTTTAAGGTACGTCGAGATTGATATGTTATGGCAAGGGATTTCTTTTGTTGTGATGTAGATATATACCTAAATAAGACTTTCCATTTATTCAGAAATCATGATAGTATGATGTGCCTTCCAGTACATCATGTTAATGAAAACATTAAATAATAAAATCATTAAAAAAATCGTTAATATTCCACAAAACATACGACACTGTAATACTTCTAATTTGACCTTTAAAAAGTAATAAAATTCACGGAATATTGGCTTTGTATGGAATTATTTGAAATTTGATAGACTCAGTTAATATATTTTTGCGAAAACATTGTCGACGTTGATTATCGACATTTAACTATCACTAATATTGTGCTTGAAACTTCGAACACGACCAAAAATAAGGAAAAACCAATTTTTATGGAATCCTTCTGGAAAGCGCCAGAACGTTTTAATCCTGCATTATATAAAGGAAACATGACAAGCAAAGTTTCTGATTTGAGTGAGTCGAGTCGAATGTGTTAGTCAACTTTGGAGATGAACAAGCGAATAATTAGAAGTGACGCGCAGAATAATAATAGACCTCCATAGAAGAATAGTTTAAAAATCAATCTAGTCCGCTAGTCCGTAAGACTTAACTTAAAATACAAGCTAATGCTTAGTTTGGGACCTAGACATTGTTGTGATGTATACCTTGTTAAAAAAAAGTCTTGTGGGTAGCAAAATGAACGTGACAAGAACATGCCGTGTGTTTAACGAATTTTACACAGAACCTGGTGTAATAACAATAAGAAGGATACAACATACTTGGAAATTTTGAAATTATTTAACTTGTATGATAACTAGATAACATTTTCAGTTTTACGGCTTTGTGCAAGCAATCGCAAAGTGCACGTAAAGTGGTTACAGTTGGACTGTATCCAAAAGATCGTCCTTGATATAGACTGCAGTAATAAAATAGATAAAGTTTCGGGTAAAACTTATTGTAGTGGCAAAGATGAATTATTCTATTAAAAGGAATCACACAATTAAGAAATTAAAAATACCGTCCTATATTACATATAGCTAAATATAGGCAAAGACCGGCCATCAACCGTCACCAGACCAGCAAGGTGGGCTTATGTCCAAACTCTGATGATAATACCTATATAAGTACATATTAAATCTTCCTAAATATAACATAACACCTCTTGTACCTCCAAGAGGTGGCAACACAGAATCTCCTTGCTCATTCATATAATTTGCATGTTTTATTCCATCCGTCTATCCATCCATATCAGCCCATTATACACCACTGCAGGGCCTTAAGCCTTTCCTCGGTATAAGGATGCTTGGAGCTTAATCCACCACGCTGCTTCAGTGTGGGTTGGTGGATACATGTTTTATTATTATAAAATAACGAACGATTCGCTGCAGGTGGTAATTCTGTCCAATCCACGCGACAATTTTACATACAAAGGAATCCCCGAGCCGTGCCAACTCGAAATATTCATTCTTCAGGCACTCGTTTTCAGGTAAAGCACGGTGTACTTATCGCATAATCTTCTTTAAGTTTACCAATAGAATAATGAATAAAAATTACAACTATTTTAATTAAATGCCATACATACATATATATCTTTTAGTAATAATATGAACTAGTGTTCATAATTCGACTTTCGATCAAAATGTCATCAAAAACCGCTCATCCGTTTTAGAACGTGAAACACTTATCCCACAGCAATCGTGGCTTTTTCCGGAATGAAAAATAACCTATCTCACTCTCCAGCTCATTAACTATATCTTTTCAAAAATCAAGTCAACCGATGGCTCCGTTGTCGCGTGATTGACTGCCAAACATTCAAACACACAAACATACAGACTTTCACATTTATGAGGAAAGTAGCCTAATTATTGACGATAGCAAATATAACTGAAGAGAAATATTCCTTTATTTTTTAAATAAATGGAACTGAAATCAAAGATTTTTGATAAATGACCTATCTGCTCAAACCGGGAATCGAACATGAGAAATATGAAAAAACAAACACCCGTATTTTTATAGCAGTAATCGATAGGGTCAATCATGATCATTTCTGTATATAGATCTCTTGGTAAGTTCACCTCCGACAACGATATCAAACGAAGAACTCAGCTGGAAAGCATTTGGGAAGCTATCCTATACTTCGTTCTTAATTAGTAAACAAATAACTGTAGAGTAAAAAATAAAAGTGCAGTATCTCCCTTCGCGAAAATAAATAACCATCTCATCAAAATATTAATATTGTACTTAAAGGACAATGCCCATTGGTCAAACAAAAAATGCCTGAGATATATACCTACAAAAAATACCTGAGATGAACAAAAATAAATTATACGCCACATAGACCTTTTGATCGAAGGAAACTCATTCCAATTACAATAATTGTCCAAAAAGTATGAGAAACTAGTTTAAGAGATTTTATTGGGAAAAGATTCTGTTTGAAAACAAAATAAATACTAATATGGTTTGTATATAATATAGTTATAGTTATAGTTATAATATAGTCCTGTCCTGACTGTCTGTCTGACATTGCCCTTTGGGTACGCAATACGCAAAATATGGAAATTTTAATTATTTTGATTAGTTTGATGTTAACAGACAAGGACAGAAAACAAAATCATAAAATGTTTAATGAGATTTTCGCATATTTCTTTAACGACACACCATTTAAATAACACCTAAAATAAATATCATGTCTTAAAAAAAATCAATGGATCTCCTGCTTTCGCACGAACTTCATAAACGACACCGGAAATGAACCTAACGGAATAAAGTTAACACACATATTTTGGATAATATTTTTCGAAATATTTTTTTCCGCAAAAAAAAAATAACCCAACTGTATCTTAATAAGCTTATAACTTCGTAATATAACATTATATACGACATTCCGATCGAACAAAGCGAATTAGTACGAAATGTAGCACCGACGCATATCCGACTTCCAACTAAGGGCACCTCAACCACTACGTCCGGTTGTCCCATTCTAACAAGTTTAGTCTCAATCGATCCCTCGTCTAATTACCCCGAGCCTTTTTTTTTCTTATTCGGACCTAGTTCTCGAGATATCGGACTCCCAAAATGAAAATCAGGGAAAAAAATTGCTATTTTTTTCGTTTTTTGCCGATAATTTTTTTATTTTTGAACTTTTTTCAAATTGTCTGTTGCCATCTTGTAGAGCTCGCCGAGCTGCGTCTTTTGACACCACGTTCATCCCGATATCTCAAAAACTCTTTGTGCAATCTGCCTGTCTCACAAAACTCCTAAATGACCCCCTATACTCCAAAGAAATGAAAGTCATTTCCAATGACAAAAATTGTATTAGTACGTTGCGGCCACATTGGCTGACAGTGAGCGACTTACCAGAGGCACAGTCAATGGTATGTTGTGGTTGGCTGAGCTCGTTGAAAACTGTTGACCTAATGTGGCTATATCCACATAATCAAGCATCGAATGCAACTTTATAAACACATTATCTTTTGTTTATAATTATATCGTATAGTATAAAAGACAAAGAGAATATTTTATTGTAATGTAACAATAAAACACGTGATAATATTAAAATCTGTTTTATATAGACAGAGAGCCCATCACAGCTAAAAACTCTCTCATAAAACACCCTAATAATTTTGGTCCCACACTACTTATATAAAATAAAGTAGCGGCCAATTACGTGTCCGATACACGCCAACTAAAGTTTCTTAGGGTGATTGGTAAGCATGTCTTCAAGCAATCACTATTTATTCATCAATTCCACAAAATTTTTGTTTGTGGCCGGAAGTTGCGTATATCTCAAAAACTTGTCAACAATTTTCATAGAAAGTCTTTGTTAAAAGCTACTTTTTGATTTTTCCAGATTTTTCATCCCACGATTAAATAATTTACAAATAATCATCTGAACAAAAAGTCAATAACGAACTTTCGTTGCAATTTTAAAGAACTCTCCTGTCGACTAGCGCGTCGACAATCACGTCGGTTCAAGGCTGCTGGCCAAATGCCTCTCCGTGCTAGACCCGTAGTAACTCGTTTTTTTGTGCGTAATATTAATTTTTGACTAAGTATGGTTACTTAGTATATCGATAAATATATCAATAATTCTTTCGGGAAAATTATTTAACGTGAAAATTGGAAAAATCACCCGCGATTTCACGCTAGTATACCACACGTTTGTATTATTTTGGCTATAATGGTTATTAATATAATATATTAATATATAATATAAATATATTGGTTAAAAATTATTTACGAGAAATTACGTATTCCTAGTTTTTACATTTTGAGATTGAATGATTCACATTTGGTATTCATTGTTTTTGACATTAAGCCGGATGAGCGTAACGTAAACGTACTGTGGTTGTTTATCGTTTATTATACTCTGTGATTTTGGGAGATCTAAATAAATATTCTTAAATACTATGTCAAAGAAAATGAAAAAAACAATGACTTCTGTAATTACAAAATTATTTATTTCATATAAATTAACAAAATGACGTTTATTTTGATAATGATAGTGAATTTTGCACATCTTTAACCTGAATATGATATATTTTTATGGCAGTTACAAATAATTTTGTACCGTATATTTAAATTCACAAAGGTTTTACTACTAATTCATTTTGTGCTTGAGTTGTAGATTATTATATTAGTAACATATAAGAATATTAACTCTGGACGTCATATTTTAAGTTCAGGGAATATCACCATACAAATCTATGATTGTCTTTTATATGAAAACTTATAAGGGAAGGTCTATCTGTTATGGGCTCTCGGACTATCAGATATGAGAATTTCGCGAGATATTAAGCCATTAAGGAATTCACCGCGAAATCTTTTGCTCATCCACATGAAACAGTTGTTGCGGTGATATTACATTTGAAGCTTTTCAACCGATATAATTTGAATTTGATTAAATGAGATTTTCTTATAAAAAAAAACAAGTCAAGGGCAACTCGATCTTTCCCAAATAGGGTTCTGCACAATCATTGTTTTTTGAAAAACTTGTCACTGTCGACTTGAACTCTTTTTAAGAATATATAATTAGTTTTTATTTAAATATATATTTTTGCAGTAACTGAGAGGTAGGCAGTAACTAAAAAGTCGCAATTTTATTGGTATATTTATTATTATAACCCATTATTTAGTAATTTTGAAAAATCGACTTTTAACTGTACTGTAGAAACCTAGAAGGGGGTGGGGGGTAAATATGTCACATGATACACTATAGGTATTTTTTTCTGAAGAGCCCAAATCACCATTTATAATATTTAAGCAATATTTGTTAATCCTAACATGCGAAATGTTAAATTGGTTCTATGCGTAATTTTCACAATAAAACGTTTTGTGACAGAGAACATACACAAAGTGAACTTGTAAGATTACTTTTTTTTAAATTTTGTAGTACAAAACCCTAAACGTTACTAAATTATTGTTTTTCTACTTTTGATATAAATAACCTACATTCATTATTTTGAATACGCGTCTTTTTCAAAGTACATTTCTTTTTTAAAATATGAATGATCTAAAAGTTGATCTCGTAAAGATCAAATTTAAGAACTATCATAATATACTGTTTTTATATCTATTCATTTATTATCGTTGTTGCGAATTTAGTAACTTATTCCAATTAATAAATTTTATAAATATCAAACTTAAAAGTTTATTTTAAATTTGTATCTTAATTTATTTGTGACTTTCTGTACATAGGTATTTATTTTAAAAAATGTTTAAAGTTTATTACGTAATAAAATAACAATATTCACATACCTCTAAATGGATCCAAAACAAGCAAAGCGTAACTTTGTCGTAGCACGAACGTCTACGCCGTAGCAAAGTCTACGCGGATTTGCCGTTCGTAACTGCGATACTTTGCCTTTTATCTGTAACTGTTACGAGGAACCTGTTGTTGGTGACGTCACCTATTGGCAGGATCTCAAATCTATGGAGTCGTGGGTGGGACAGTCCGTTAAAATATTCGTTAGCCAACACGCCCTTGAAGACAAAAGTTTAAATTAATTTCGCTTCAAAGCCCTTGAAACCAATTGACATTGTGTTTTAATTCAATAGAAAAATCCTTTCCAAGGGTGTCACTCGTAGCACAAAGAGATAGACGTCTAAGAGTTCATTAAAGTTATAAATTACGAGTTTGAGAATTTGTAATTTCTATCAATATTTAAATATAAATAAACAAAAAATACAAAAATACGAAAAAAAAAACAATTCTTTTTGTGTCCGGACTTCGACGGAAGGGAAGTTAAAAAAATATTTGTTTAATATATTTTTCATTCTTGAACTGTCAATTGTGGACATATTTGCAAAACTATTCTGTTACCGACGGACAGGTACATAAATGAAAATAGGTATATCTCTGCAAACAGAACACAAAAATGTTAAATTTAAAAAAGTTGAATATCCACGATTAAAAAAACTGCCAAGTTAAAAATTATTTAAAAGACGGTCTTTTAAAAAGTTTGCAATACCTAAACAACTGTATTTACCTTATAATCCAACTGTAACAATAAAATTTAAGATATCAATGAATCATCAGGTATATATCCGTTGTGTATAGATAAATAAACTTTCGTTATGCTTCTAACCACACAAGACAGTTAATTAACATCTTAAATTATATTGTTTTAGGTCAGCTATAAATTTTTTCAAAGATAAATTTATTTGTCTCGTTTACGTTTGGATTTTTTTACGCGTTCTCGGACGTAAATTTTTATACCACAACAGCAGCTCATTAATGCCCCCACTGAAGGGGCTTAGACCTCCCGTTGGAATGAGGTGGCTTGGAGCTTAATCGACCACGCTGCTCTAGTGGAGGTTGGTGGATTTTAATGACTGCTTTCTATTGATGGCAACCAGGACCGACGCGACGGCTTAACATGCTCTCCGAGGCATAGAGTCGGTGACAATTAGTCCATAAGTTAAAAAACCTCATTGATACATGCCTTGGGATTCGAACTACAGCCTTCGAAACAAGAAGAGGGTTCGCTACCACTCGGCTATCGCGTGGGTTTTTTAGTTTTATAAATTAAAATTAATTTATTTTAATATTTAGTAACTCGTGGGCCTGTGTCTAATAGCCGGATGTTTGTAGTCAGATGATGATAATGAAAAAGCCATAATAATAATGGTATCTGGGACATTTCAATTCCCACAGAGCGCCATCTACTCCCAAAGTAAGCAAGTATTATGCTTGTATTATGGAGTACAAATATTTGTGTGCATGAACATGTCTAGACAACTGATATACATACTTAAATATTCTTTATAATATATACATATATAGATACTTTTACACCCAGACACGCAATAAATATACATGTTCATGCACACAAATATTCGTCCCGGGTGGAAATTGAGTCCGCGACCTTTGGCTACTCAGTTAGGGTCTCTAACCACTCAGCCGATCGTTCAGTCAATTATGATTGAATGCATCTACTGCCGCGTCCTCTGGTCCTTACTAACCTTACCTAAATCAGCTAAGCCGTTTTAGAAAAACATATGCGCTGCAGCGCTTTCCAGTAAATTATAACTATAAAACAGGTCTATGAACTTGCTTTATGTATAATAATAATAATAACACACACAATCACAACAACGTCAAGGTCCCAAACTAAGCATTAGCTTGTATTTTGGGTACCAAGCGAAGACACCACATACATATAACAACCAAGACCCGGTGTCAGTATTAATATTCATCATATAAATACTGACCCGACCTGGGATTCGAACCCGGGACCTCCAGCTTCGCAGGCAAGGTCGCTGCCCACTAGGCTAGGCGGTCGTCATGTATGTATGTACCTATGTTATTTAAAATAAAAAAACCACATCACAAGTGAATAACCGTTTTTATAAAGAACAAATGTGATCTAACGCCCTAGATGGATCACAACCGCAAAGCCAATCGAATAACTTGCTCTTAAGTGATATCTATTTAACAAAAGATCAGTTTAGCCGTTTTAGAGAAATATATCTATTGCAGAGCCTCCTCGTGGCGTATAAACGCGATACTTCTCTAGAAACCTGCTCTTAGGTGATATTTATGAAACGGAAAAAACACGTCCAAACCCAGTCGTTTTAGATAAACTTTACTATTACAGCACATTCTCGTGGCTCATAATCGTTGAACTTGTCAAAGAATTTGCTCTCGGGTGACACTTATATAATGCAAAAAACCATAACATAATCGGCAAAACAATTTCAAATAAACACTTCTTTTATTACGCCCCCTGATGGCTATTAACCGTGAAACTTATCTAGAAATCTGCTCTGAGGGCATACCTACTTAAATACAAAATTTCATCCAAATCATCGAAGCCGTTTTGAGAAACGAATTATATATTTGTATATACAAAAATTGCTCGTCTAAATGTTTGTGTAAATCACTGAACTATATACTAGTAGAACAAGCGGAACAAACAAAATGTATGCCCGCGGCTCTATCACTTTCATCATCATCATTATCATCAGCCCATTTTTACCCCACTGCAGGGGCTTAGGCCTCCCTCAGGGTGAGAAGGGGGGCTTGGAGCTTAAGCCCACCACGCTGCTCCACTGCGGGTTGGGAACTGTAACGACCGCCATCTATTGACAGCGTCCGGGACCGACTGCTTAACGTGCCCTCCGAAGCACGGTGTCAGTGATATTGCGTACTTAAGTCAGAAAAACTCATTGGTACACGCCCGGATTCGAACTATGACCCTATGGGGCCTTCTGAATTTGAAACAGGTTCGTTGCGCTCTGGGCTATCACGACACCTCACTTTCACTTTGTTTCTACTAAATTAATTTTTCTTCTACCAAGTATAATGCACTGTCAGTACAATACATGTCTTATACATGTTATACTTGATTCGTTTCCACTAGAATACACAGAATTGCAAGTATTATACAAGTCTTTAGTACGTATTATACGTGTCGTGACATTACTGTAGTTAAAACAAGTATGGCGGCAACAACGGTAGAAAATAATGTAGGTACAAAAATTACTTTTGGATGGTTTTAGTTTTGTTTTGATTAATTATCGACAATAAGTTGTGCCACTATCTTTTTTCTTCGCAGTCGATTGATTGTTACATGTTTTTAACACCCACGACGGCATTTTTAAATTGTTGTTTAATCACGTTTTTGGCACGCGGTCGCGATGAGCACAGGCGAGTGACTGAATGAGTTGTTGCCGCACGGCAACAACGCTTGGCGTAAGCATTTGGTTCGCGGTGTCGTTTCTATACGCTAGTAATATTATTTTGATGGTGGGAATACGATATTTGGCGACATATTTCTTAACGGGGAATATTATATTGGCTTTTGCATTATTTACATAAAATGAAACTGCATTTCCAGTGTTCAAAATTTTAATAGTCACTCAATTGTGAATTCCAGCACAAAGCAATAAGATTGTTCAATCAATTTCATATAATTATTCCAACATTCTGGCTTGGCATTTACCTTAGATAGAAGACAAAATCTACTTTTGTATGGTTTTAATCGTGCATTCTCAAAATATGGATGAATTAAACTTCATTAAAGAAAAAATGAATCAAAATTACTCTTAGTACCACTAAACGTAAAATTGTATCAATATTATTGATGACTGTACTTTCTATACGGTAACATTATACGATGTGCAGTCATCAATAATATTGATATAATTGTATATTCAATCGTATTATTATGTACGTTCACACTGAGCTACTCGGACGTGACCTACAAAAGACTTCAACGAAATGTTTTTTCAAGTACAACATATTTAATGTTTCATTAATGTACCGTGGATCATACAAATTATATTAACTATTTATATTTGTATTATATTCCGGTGAGTAAATGTAACCGTGCTTCGGAGGGCACGTTAAGCAGTCAGTCCCGGACGCTGTCAATAGATGGCGGTCGTTACAGTTCCCAACCCGCAGTGGAGCAGCGTAGTGGACTTAAGCTCCAAGCCCCCCTCCTCACCCTGGGGGAGGCCTTAGCCCCTGCAGTGGGGTAAAGATGGGCTGATGATGATGATGATGAGTAAATGTAACGGAAACATGGGAGGTCTAAATAGCTTCTAAAATGCATACTAAAATAGCTTAATATATCAGATGGCTTATAAAAAAACATCTTGTGCAACTTACATGCATGTATTTATAAAATCTAATACAGCTTGTACTTGATAAACCTAACCTCTTTCTCATGCAGGGATACATTTAAAGTATCGCCGAGCTCGTATTTCTTAACTTTTCACGAAGAATTGATTTCTAGAATGTCACACATCCTAATCAAGCGGTATAGAAATATGACGGTCCTATCGGAATAATATTAACCCTTTTTTTCCTCTCCTGAGAAGTTATGTTTCGAAAAGGGTTCTCCACATGGACGCCTACGTGATAAGGGGAAGACAGGTCTAGTCTCTTTTTCGTCTTAGAGTCAGTGATTTGGGCTGGAAGTAGACAAATGAGTCGATCAGGGGGGTGATTCTCGGACCACTTGACTTTAAATCTCATGAGACATTGTCGATTAAATTCGATATTTTTCGATATAATCGATATAATTCGATATCGATATTTAGCGAAAACGTTATTATGTATTCTCATAGGCCATATAAAACATTACAAATTTCGAGAATCGTATGAGATATATCAATTTTCATGATACAAAACTACATTTTGCCTAGAAACAAAATAAATTTCATTGAAATTGTCTCATGATACTAAAAGTCAAGCGGCACGAGAATCGGCCCCCAGGAGTTTATTACAGTAAAAAAACCAAATAAATATTTTGTATTAACATAATAATAATATCTGGAACATCTCACACAGTGTCATTTAGTCCCAAAGTAAGCAAGTATTATGCTTGTATTATAGGGTACGTCGTGATAGCCCAGAGCGCAACGAACCTGTCTCAAATTTATAAGGCCCCATAGGGCCATGGTTCGAATCCGGGCGTGTACCAATGAGTTTTTCTGACTTAAGTACACAATATCACTGACACCGTGCTTCGGAGGGCACGTTAAGCAGTCGGTCCCAGACGCTGTCAATACATGGCGTTCGTTACAGTTCCCAACCCGCAGTGGAACAGCGTGGTGGACTTAAGCTCCAAGCCCCCCTCTTCACCCTGGGGGAGGCCTAAGCCCCTGCAGTGGGGTAAAGATGGGCTGATGATGATGATGATGATTATGGAGTACTAGACAACTGATATATATATACATAAATATTCTTTTATTTTTCATAATATGTACATATATAGATACTTTTACGCCCAGACACGGAATAGATATGTTCATGTTAACAAATATTTGTCCCGGGCGGGAATCGAACCTGCGACCTTCGGCTATGCAGTTAGGGTCTCTAGCCACTCGGCCAACCGGTCAGTCAACTTTGTTAGAAGGTAGCGTGCGACCACATAATTATAAACGTTCGATTTTCATATCTTAGTAGAGTCAAAGAGGATTTTCTTTTCGTAATCCTCAGAACCTCAGATATTTTTAAAACGCTTGCTATTCTGTTAATTGAAAAAAGAAGTTTATAGAAATTTATATTGTTTAAAACTAAAAAATATAATAATAATGTATTTTACATTAATAATAGATTTTTTCTATTAAATTTCTTATAAACTGTTTTATTTGAAGAAGTTATTACACATCAAAATACCTACGTATCAAAAGCAACGTCTTAGGTACAATTCGTATTTTTTAAAGGTAGAGTTGTGAGGAATGGATTGATTGAATACGTGTAAAAGAGGAGAACGCATCTAAAATGAGTATGAAAGAAAGAGAAAACTGATATTGTGTTGATTAAATGTGTAAGCGAGACAGTATATTAATATTTTTGTATGTAAGAGCGAGAACAATAAAAGTTGCAATGGCGAACGTCATTCATTTACAGAGTCATTAAATTTTATGGTAGATTCCATGGCGTTACTCGAATTTACCATAGTAGGTATAACTCGGTCGTTTCGAAAGCCGCACTGCCAACCTACAATTTTTAGCTATTTGGTAATTTTTTTAAATTATTAAGATTATTTAACCGCTCATTAAGTCGAGAAATTTAAGAGTTAGTTAATGCATAATAAACAAAATACCAAAATTAAAACACAATCGAGGGTCACAAATAATAAACCCATATGCCGACATTTCAATCAGGGTATTATAAAATTATTGGCAAGAAATTATTAAAAATTACCAGTTAGACAAAATTGATTTTGATAATATTAACAATTAAGTGATTGATCAGCCAAACAAATACTGAACAGATTACTTATAGCTACCTCATTTCATTATAGTTATATGAAGATGAAATTGTTGCAGAGAATCAATTTCAAAAAGTTTAATTTACAAGTTGGACGAGTGGAAACTACTGGAAACTTATAAAATTTACTACATGAATATATTGTACTTGACATCTCTAACACTCAAATAAAGACAACACTATTTGATGAAAGACAACACTATCAATCCACTCCACGCTAAAATGAGAAATTAAGGAAACTAAACGGTATATAGATAGACTAAAAATAATAATAATAACGTATACATGAACAACAACGTCTAGGCCCCAAACTAAGCATTAGCTTGTGTATTGGGTACCAAGCGAAGACAGCACATACATATAACAACCAAGACCCGGTACCAGTTAGTATCAATTTCATCATATAAATACTGACCCGACCTGGGATTCGGATCTCCAGCTTCGTAGGAGGGTCGCTACCCACTAGGCTAAGCGATTGTCTAAGATGGAAGTAGAACTTGAAAAGTTTAAAAAAAATTGGTACGACTGCGGCAACAGAATGATATAGACATGTTATGAATGCGGCATCACCATAATTTGTACATGGTCTGCAAATTTTTGTAGTTCTGTGACGAATTGTCACATAACGACGGTATGTGTTATTATTATTATTATACCAATGACATCCGCACGCCCATGGAGCCGCTGGAAAACGGATGATCTGAAAATTCATCCTTGGTGTTCTTTTTTTAGTGTGAACATTGTTTTTTAACTTCTTCAGTCCCTATTTATTGTCAAAAGTGAAATAGGTACAAAAACGAATAATGATTTTGAATTATATAACAGCAAACAAACGTACACGCTTTTCCGGGACATTTCGTTCACAGCCCGATAGTTTTAACAGTGTGTGATAGTGTCGTGTTGGTCGTGTGGTGGCGAGGCCGCTTCTTGTATAGAAGGTCGTGGGTTTGAATCCCAGGGCATATACCAATTAGTTTTTTCTGATTTAAATGCATAACTATCAGTAACTCCTTGCCTCGCAGAGCACGTTAAGCCGTCGTCGGACTCAGTAAAAATCTACCAACCCGCTCTAGAGCAGCGTGGTGGATAAGATTTAAGCTGTTTTATCCCGGGAGGAGGCCTAAGCTCTTGCAGTGAGGCATAATGGGCTGAGATGGACGGCTTTAACACCATGTTTGTGCGTTTTGGGCAAATAAGCAGTTTCGATTCTGACAACGCTATGTGTAGAACGAATCGCACTAACTGCAAGAATTTTATTTATTAGTAGCATTTTTCCATTCCATCAGCCTATTAATACCCCACTGCAGGCGCTTAGGCCTCACCTCGAGACGAGGGGAGCTTGGAGCTTAATCCATCACGCTGTTCCAATGCGGGCTGGTGAATGGCAACCGGTACCGGCAGCTTAACGCAGTCATAGTTATGTACATAATTTAGAAAACAGTAATTGGTACATGCCCAGGGATTCGAACTACGGCCTTCTAAAAAAGAAGCGGGCTCCCTACTACTACGCTATCACAACACACATGACAATTTCGTTAGTAGCATAGTAGACAGAAAGATAAATACTATATCAATATATCTCAGTAATAATCAAATAATGTAAGAATATCTCTTTATGATCTTAGTATAGAATAAAATGTCCTCCAATACACTTTACTTATATTTACATGTTTTAACATTGTGCGTCGTTGGCGATACGCCAAGTTAGCCAGACAGTCGCCGCCGTGCACGCCCACAAAATTCACGAATCCGTGACGTCATAAGTCATTTTATTTCACCACTAAGCGGAAAACTGAAGGTGAACCGTCTTTGTAGTAACCGAATTATATTTTCAATGAACAGCTGAAAAACATCACGCAATTACTTCAAGGTTTCCATTCGGAAATCGGTTCACGGAGATAGTTTCTATCATTTAATTTAATTTATTTTAATTTAATTAAAATTAATTTATAACATAACATAAGTATACATCACAACAACGTCTAGGCCCCAAACTAAGCATTAGCTTGTATTTTGGGAACCAAGCGAAGACACCACATACATATAACAACCAAGACCCGGTACCAGTATCAATATTCATCATATACATACTGACTCGACCTGGGATTCGAACCCGGGACCTCCAGCTTCGTAGGCAGGGTCGCCAACCACTAGGCTAAGCGGTCGTCGTTATATACTGCTACTTTCAATATAACGTACTAACATATGGAAGAGCGGGGTACTCCTAACACAAGTATCATTTACTTCAAAGGAAACTCCAGACACAGATGATTGTAGTTGTATACAAGTTACGAAATAAAGATTTTTTTCAATTTTTTGATCATGAAAACGGATAGGCTAAGGGACTATGCCTGTAGATTCATTAGTTTTTTACTTATAGCTCTACCGATCTTAATAAATTTTGGTGATAATTTGGTGATAATAATAACAATATCTCGGACATCCCACACAGCGCCATCTAGTTTTAAACTAAACAAAGCTTGTACTATGGATATCTTCATTCTTGCAATCTGAAGACGGAAATTGGCTATGTTTACCTCAGGAAATGCATTTTATCTGCTAAGTCTGCTATTGTTGAACTCATCTTGATGTTTGACAGGCAAATACACTTTGAAGGTGATGATGTGAAATACAAAATGATAGGGTATTTTTCAGTTTTCTCCGCAACTGCTCACCGTCTTCCACGCGCGGTGATGGTGGTAGACAGGCCTTGATCTTTCATCCATTTTAAATAGTCGTAAGACTTTACGAAATTTTCACTAAATATGTTCCAGTTTTTCTAGAAAATTTCGGATTTTTTGTAGAAAACAACACAACGTCCTTTTTAGCGTCTCGGTGCAAAGTGCAGTTCGACCGAAGCCGTGGATAGATAACCAGTTACACTATAAAATAATTTTTTTAAAAGATTTTAATTGAACATTTGGACTAAAAGAAAATGATCTTATCATTGAAACCGTAGAATGTTAATATAAAGTAGATATATGTTGTTTATTTGATCTCGTGAACTGTTCTATCTCCAGTATTCGTATCACCACCGCTTTATTACTGTATTATAGTTCAGGAGCATGTAGCCAAAAATATTCAAGACTTTCTAAAAGCTGATTTTTTTACTGAGGGCATGTACAGTGTCATTCACAGACTGCGATCAATTAATTAAGTAAGTAAGTTACAGAGCAACGGATGAGAGTAACGGCGCGATGAGGGGTGCCGCATTGCGTCGTCCATAGCGTTCTCGTATAAAATTTATATAGTCTAAACAAAAGTACCGCACCATGTCATGTCGTGCCCTGCGCCGCGAAATATTATGTTTACGGTATGTAAATTAAAAGAACTAGCCACTGACGATCACCTTCTTTGGACTACATACAAACGTCATTATCTTCAGTGGCCGATTGAAATACTATCACTTATAAAAATTTCAACTGTTTGTAAGTTGTAATTGTTGACGCCATTCCCTCTCATACCTAACTTTCTCAAACACATACAAACAAACGGATACTGATCTTGAAAATTGTACGAGGTCAGCGATCGGTCATTCACCGACATCGGTGCACCAGGGGAAACTGGGAGGCGGCTGGCTGCAGACTCTCAGTTTACCGCGCTTGACACGACAGTCTGGCTGTACAGGTCGTGATGATTATACAAGCGAATTTGGTATACCAATATTAACAACATTTATATGTGGGGCAGAAATCATAATTGACAAGTGAAAAAAAAACTTTCTTCACAAATGGTCTATTTCTACGCAAAATTTCTGACAAATGGTCCAATAAGTAACAGCTGTGTCAGCATGAGCTGTCTTTTATACAGAAAAACACGGTGTCCATACTCCTGCAGCGTGTTTAGGACGAGCTGCAATACAAAAGCGGGTTAGTGGTATACTATAATAAACACATTATCAACTGAGTAATCGGGCCAGAAATCATTTTTATCTGTCCATCTCGCTTGCACTCACAGGTTTTGCATTGTGTTACACATTCCTATCGCCATTGACGTTTATGGCCCGAATAAATAAATGAATAAATAAAATAAAAAGCCTTTTATTTCTTGCATATTAACACATACAAGGAGAAGTTAAAAAAAAAAAAAAGTTACAGTTATACAGTTAATGTTAGTGTTGTTAGTGTCTTAAAGATCAGTAAATGACGTTTTAATATATATATATAGAGAGACTAATAGAAGAATCCCCCCCACAATACACCCCAAATAAGAAATAAATATATATATATATATCCATTTCCCATCCAAAGCGCATCACGAAAAAAACTCTTCTATTAGTCTCTATTCCATCATTTTCTCCTATTTGATCTTTAGTTTTAAATTTAATCTGCAAGAACCCCTTTGCAGGTAAAGGCCTCCTCCAAAGAAACCCATTTATCTCTATCTTGCGCTATTTGTGTCCAGTGACGTCCAGCCGTCTTGATCACATCGTCTTCCCACCTCGCATAGGGCCTGCCTTTCAGTCTCTTCCTTTTCTTTCCTTTTGGACCCTTCCACAATGTCACTTTGTTGGTCCACCTCCCATCCTGAAGTCGCGCAACGTGTCCCGCCCATTTCCATTTTGATTTATGGGCATATCTTAGAACATCCGTGGCATTTGTCATGTTTCTTATTTTTGTGTGCCTTATTTTTTGGATTTTCTTTATATTGAGCATACTTCGCTCTATTCCACGCTGGCAAACTATTAATTTGTTCTTTATTTTGGAAGTGTATCTCCACGTCTGACAGGCATATGTTAAGCAAGGTAAGAGGCATGACGACATTACTTTAGTTTTTACGTTTATATGCATATTGCTTTTAAATATTTCTTTCAGGCTCCAAAATTTATTCCAAGTAAGTTTTATCCTGCGTTCTATTTCTAGTTCGTTAATTTTTCTGTCAAAACCTACTTGTTTACCTAGATAAATATAATGATCTGTGTATGCAAGTTTTTTATCATCTACTGATATTTCCTTTTGTGTGTTGTTTGTCATTAGCTTTGTTTTTGAAAAGTTCATTTCCAAACCTACTTGTCTACTTGCCTCATTTAACGATGCGATCATGGTTTGTAATTGACAGCTCGATTCTGACAAGAGTACCAAGTCGTCTGCGAAACGAAGGTGACTTAGGTATTTGCCGTTGATGTTTAATCCAGCTTTTTTCCACTCCAATTTCGTTATGACTGACTCCAGTACAGCGATGAATAGTTTGGGAGACAGTGGGTCGCCTTGTCTCACACCTCTTTCAATGGGAAAACTTGGACCAATTTTTTCCAGTTTAACTCTTCCTGTATTTTTATGGTATAAATTCTTGATTATTTTTATGTATTGATTTTCTACTTCTTGATCTTCCAATGATTCCCAAATGCTTGTGTGTGATATGGTGTCAAAAGCTTTTTTGTAATCTATAAAGGTGACGTACAGTGCTCTCTGTCTTTCTTGATATTTTTCCATGAGTAGCTCTAGCGCATGTATATGATCAATTGTCGAGAAGTTCTTTCTAAATCCTGCTTGTTCAATGGGTTGTTTAGCTTCTAGTGTAATACTAATTCTTCTGTTTATTATTGAAGAAAATAATTTATAAATACATGCAAGTAGACTTATTGGCCTGTAGTTGGTAATATCGTTTGGATCTCCTTTTTTATAAATTAAAATTATGTTTGATTTAGACCACTGCGTCGGTATTTCTGCTGTTTCCAGTATGCGATTCAACAGAAGAGACAATGGCAAGGTTAAGACAGTGTGGGCAATTTTTATGGCTTCATTTGTGATATGATCTGAACCTGGACTTTTGTCTATTTTTAATTGTTTTATTGCGTCTGAAACTTCTTTTTCATCGATTGGTGTTATATTTAAATTTTCCTTATTTTTTTCCCATGTGAACTTTGCATTATCATAGATACTCTCGCAGGTCTTGGGGCTATATAGTGTTTTGTAGAATTCTGTCGCTATCCGTATAATGTCGTTGCGGTTGTTTAATGTTTTGCCTGCTCGATTTAGTCCATCAATCCATGTAATGTTTGTTCTTAATTTTTTAAAAGCTTTTTTCGAGCTTCCTGCTTTTTTCAGATGTTCCTCTATTGTTTTAGATCTATGTCTTGCGTAGTCACATTTTATGTATTTGCTTGTTAACTTGTATAGCGCTGACAGTTCATTCTTCATAGCTCGAGTTTTATTTTTAGTATTTATCAGCTCCTGTCTACGATTTATAAGTGTAACAGTACGCTCTGATAGGATTTTACATCTGTTGTTTATATTTTTGTTTGCTGATCGTGCGCTCTGCAGACTTTGTGTAATTACTTTGATAATATTGTCGTAATATACTTGTATTGTAGTTTTTTCTATCCCGTTTAGTAATTCCGGTATACGAGAAGTTATGCATTCTTTGTATTTATTTATTTCTTCTTCATTTTTTAATATAGATTTGTAATTTTCGTATTTAGTGCGGTTCTTTTTTTGTTTTGATAATTTTATTGTTGCTCTAATAGGTCTGTTATCTGATGAAAAGTTCAGATTCAATACTTCTTGGTTTATAAATATTTCTGGTCGATTTGATAGTATGTAATCTATTTCATTCTTATATTTTCCGTTCGGTGATCGCCAGGTCCATCTTCGGCTCGGTTTTTTTTTGAAAAAAGTATTTATAATGGCTAGTTTGTTTTCAAAAGCGTAGTCTATTAGTCTCTGACCTCTCTGATTTTTTTCACCGTAACCGTTCATTTTCATTACTGGGTGTTCGTCTTCGCTCGGTTGTCCTATTTTGGCATTTGCATCGCCCATTATAATATAATCTTTTTGTGCTAGGCCAATAGCTTTGCTAACATTGACATAAAAACTGTTAATCTCTTCTTCTGTTGATGATTCGGTGGGTGCGTATATTTGTATTATAGATATTTTGTTTCTTTTTATGTTTAAATTTAATAGTGCGACTCTTTCTGTGATTCCTGTAAAACTTTCAATACTTTCTTTGTGGTGTCTATTTATTAGAAATCCTACTCCATATTTGCCTGGTGTCTGCCCTGTATGACACAGTATGAAATTATTGTATTCTTCTATTTTGTTTCCTACGCGTCTTGTTTCGGATAGTCCAATTATGTCGTATTTTTTTTCCTTCCAGAGCTTCGCTTAGTTCTATTAAACGTTCATATGATGATAGCGTTCTAACGTTATAGGTTAGTATATAAAGCTTGTTTGATGTTCGAAATGTTGGGTTCGATGTCTTTAGAGTAGATGTGTGTTTTTTTATTTTTGAATTAGTTTTGATTTCCTTTTTTGGAGAGTTATGGTCTTGATCCTCCACGGTGACCAACCGGGTTGGAAGATATTTTTTATTGTTTGTTTGACTTGTGTTACTTTTAAAATTGGTGTAGGAGTGGGGTGGTAATTGCTATATATTCTTGTTATTTTTGTCTTCTTTATTTTTTGTACTATCAATATTTTTATTTGTCTGAAAGCTCAACATTCCTGGTATCAGCGTACTTTCTGAGACGCTAAATGACCGTCTGATCGATGGGTTGAGACGTATTAGTATCCTATTCTTCTGATCTCTTGTACATCTTTGTATTCTAATTTAATAGAGAAATATTCTTCAATAAAACTGATAACGTTGTTTTCCATGTTTGTGTACGATAATTCTTTTTCTTCAATACCAAAGAAAACTATGTTTTTTTGTCTTGCGTGTTTTTCCAAAAAATAAAGTCTCGTCTCTTGGTTTTCAACTTTTTCCTTAAGATTTTCATACTTTTTTTCTAATGTATAGAATTTTTCTTTCAACATTTTGTTTATATTTTGTGTAACTTGCTCTGTTATATTTTCTCCACTTTTCTTTATTGTTGTTTTTTGTTCATCCAATTCCTTTTGTATGCTTCGTAATACATTCATTATTTCTTCCATGATTGAACAATTCTGTTATTTAGTTGAGGGTATTAATAAAAAATAAATAAAATATTTAATTTGTTGTTTGAAATTTCAGTTATTTAGCTAATATTGATTAATTTTGAACCTCTTGTGATGTTTGTTAATGAAGAAAAACCCCCGGTTCTAAGCCGGACCAAGACGAACTTGTTTTTCTTGTGATGATAATTCAAATTTTTAACTCGTAACGACACTATTTTATTTTAAAAAGCAATTCTTTCTTTCGCTACACGCATCGCCACCTCTTCTTTTGACAACATAAATTGAGTTAATAGAAACACTTTTATGACGTATTTAAATTATAATAATTGATGGATAATTTTTTAACGAATTAATAAACGCCCAGTCAAACGTTTGCTTCCGCACTCACTCGCACGCAATGATTACCTACTAATGGCCCGAATACTCAGTTGATAATACGCTTACACACTTATACCTAACATTTTATAGTCCCGCATACCAGGGTTATAGAAAAATTATACTATAATAATTTTTGGTCACGACCTCCCCGACTAATATTATAATACTTAGTTATTTTAGTAATTACCGTCCAAATTAGATATTCAAATTAATATGAAATTACTCTTCTCTGTATTTAATACAATAATAGAAAACGTACTTATAATATCACGGTTAGTTAAATATCAAATCATATATAACTTAGTTAGTTAAACGACACTATAATGTGGTAATAACACATGCCATTACGTAAATGATATCACTAGGTGTCATAAAGGGCTTTAGATTACATTTTAATGGAAAATTCGACTCATTTATTACACCCGCGCGCATTCTAAATATCTTATACACGCTATTTTACTTGTCATATAATCTAATATACATATTTACATGAATGTCAGAAAATACAAAATTTCGTCTGCTTGCTCATCTTGTTGTTCTAGACATAATCTTTTGCACAGAGTACCTAATAAAAAAGAATAAGAAAGAACACCGACGCTCGGGTGGTGTAAAAGGAAATCTGCTTTGTAAATGAAACGAATGTCGACAAAATATTAAAGACTAATAATAATAATAACGTATACATCACAACAACGTCTAGGCCCCAAACTAAGCATTAGCTTGTGTTTTGGGTACCAAGCGAAGACACCACATACATATAACAAAAAAGACCCGGTGCCAGTATCAATATTCATCGTATAAATACTGACCCGACCTGGGATTCGAACCCGGGACCTCCAGTTTCGTAGGTAGGGTCGCTACCCACTAGGCCAAACGGTCGTCATAATTAATGATTTCGGGATCTGAAAACCGAAAAACACAATTTTTTCAGGTCAAATTTCTCAATAACCATTGAGATATTCGATATTTTTTAAAAGCATAGTCATACAGCATCTATTTATCTAGTAAATCTATAAAATTTCATTTGGATGACAATATAATATAAATACGTAAAAAAATAATTCAAACATTATGTTTTTGAGTAAGCACGAAACAACAGATTATTCGAGGTTTTTTTAACGAACTGGTAGCGAATACCAATAACAGAAAAATCATACGTACGAGGCATATAGTATATTTGTAAATGTACAAAAAAATTCTTAAAATTTATTTAGTACTGTAAAAAAAATGTGTGCCATGTCTAAATAAACGCAAAATAGTCGTTCGCTATATCGTCGTCTACGCTTTACAATTTAATAAAAATGACATAATAATCTATAAAAATTAAAATTTGAGAAGTTGTCTCCCAAATACAATTTTTATATTTTATTTTTGTTTGTAATAAAATTCCGAAAATTACTTTATTAACCTATGTACACTCTCGTAGCGTCCAATCGGCCCGAAGGCTTGTCGACGACAGTCAACTTAGAGGGCCTATTAATTACAACATGTCACACAGTGCAAAGTATATTGTAAAATTTTTATTACATTTTCACTTAAAAGCCAGCACCACGAGATATTTTGGTAATGGAGTCGTCTTCGTCTGCAACACCGCGTTGTATAATATTCAAGTAATGATATAATAGTGTATTTTATTCTCATTCTACTTAAAGAGCTTGTTTTTCTCTTTTCTCTCAAAAAAGAGTTTTTCAAAAAATATGATGGTTCAGAGCAATTGATGATCAATATCATCATAAATACGAGGAAACTGAGGAAGAAACGGGCATACTATTTATATTGATTACTAAACCACGCTATACTGACAATGCTTTCGGGAAAAACCATTTAATGTGAAAATTTATCGTAGCCATTTTTTTCCAAAATGGAATCTTTAGATAATGCCTAATGCCTAGAAAACTATTACAAGTAAATTTATCGATAATAATCGATATATCTTATTAATATTTTTAAAAACTATATGTAGTACCTATTTGTTTAACAATATATAGTTAACATAAATATTATTTATTTATTACTACTTATGTATAAAAAATTAAAAGGATCTTAATTTTATTTATATTATTTACGTAACTAAATAAACTTGAAATGTCTGCCTGCGATTTCGAAATAAAACTTTTTCTTATCCCTATATGTTTATTTGCACGTAACCGAAATCCAAACACACATTTTTTTTATTTTGGTCTGTCTTTATGTATGATTGTTTGTCCGAGCTGATCTCCGAAATGACTGAACCTATTTGAACGGTATTTTTACTGGTAGGTAGAGGACTGACAGGTTTTTATTCAGTAAATATTTAGGCTTACTGGATAATTTGTAAAAACTCTATAAATTAGGAAAATCACGAAGTCGTGGGCGTTCGCTAGTAGGTATAGTTTTAATCCGTACATTGTAACAAAAACAATACAATCATTCAACCAATGAAATATCTTTATTTCGTAGTAATGTAACATAATTTTGAAATACTGTACTATTATATATGTCTTTTAATTATGAGAAAATAAATAAATAAATATTACTTTGTGTAAGGACGTCACTACAAAGGCGCATTCAAAAAGTGCTGGTTCCTATCAGAAGAATAAGCAAGAAACTGAGGGACGCCGGACGCTCTTTTTAACAATATTATGAGCAATTTTTTAACAGTAAGTGCTTAAAATTAATGTTATTGAAACAAACCGATAGACGAGCGGTTTACACCCATGAGTTTTTATCATCTAAGTAGTCCGATACTATATAATAAGCTTTTGCATAAAGCTTTCGTTTTATTGCAGTTTTAAACTTGTTAAGGGGTAGATCCTGAATGTCAACAGGGATCTTATTGTAGAAGCGTATACATTGTCCTTTAAAAGATTTTGCGATTTTATTGAGGCGGCTGACATGGTTAGCACGTTTGTCTTTGTTTCTTGTTTAACATTTCTTTCTTTATTTTACCAGAATAATGTGTAATAAAATAGGTTACTAAATTCGTAAAAAAATTGTGTGAGCCGTCATGGGACGCCTCGTAGATTTGAAATATATGAAATTAATATGTCTATATTGTTATGTATTCAAATGAAAACGAACTTTCTTTATTTTCTTTAGCTTTTACAGAGTAAAAATTGATAATTAGTACTTCATGATTATTTAATTATTTAGATTAATAATAATAAATAAAAAAATAAATAAAGAAATAAATAAATAAAGATTTATAAAGTAATCTATACTAATATTATAAAGCTGAAGAGTTTGTTCGTTTGTTTGTTTGAACGCGCAAATCTCAGGAACTACTGGTTTAAATTGAAAAATTATAGTTGTGTTGGATAGTCCATTCATCGAGGAAGGCTATAGGCTATACTACATCACGCTACGACCAATAGGAGTTGAGCATCAATGAAAAATTTTGCGAAAACGGGAAAAATTATTCCTTTTGAGAGCTTCCATCGCGTGCGCTGCGTAAACGGTTGATGTTACGCAAAAATCATGTATTACGGAATTGTTCCCTTTAAAAGTTCTAACCAAAAGTCCGCGACAGCATATGTGTATCTTTTAAGGTTAACTTACTATAACCTTTTTTATGACAATCAAATTTGTTCTAACATTATGTACTATTTGCTAAGATGTTTTTTAAACGTAATATTAATCCTTATCAAATTAAATACGTTAGTTGTCTTAAGCATTTCATGCATATTATAATTGCCCTTTACACCACACAATTTAAATTAATATCTTAGCAGTTTTTATCGAAATATGAAAACTATAGCGGGAGAAAATAAATTCGCTGTCTGCCTCTGTTCGTTCACTTTTTACTTCCAAACCACGCAATAGACTTTGATACGGTTTTCAGTATTATCTTATTTTGTTATTATCTAATAATCTATTAATCTATATAATAGAAATACTTATTATAAAGCTGAAGAGTTTGTTTGTTTGTTTGAATGCGCTAATCTCTGAAACTATCAGTCGGATTTGAATTTTTTTTTTTTTTTGCCTTTGATAGCCTGAATCTAGCGGAGAGTTATAGGCTATATATATGAAAACGAACTGTCTGTCTATTCGAGTAAATAGGTTTCGGCCAAAACAGCTTAACCGATTTTGATGCAACTTTACACATATGGAAAGGATGTAGTCAAAAGTGACATACAGAACTTTTTGAATGTCTGTCTGTACGTCCATCTGTCTAAACCAATTTTAATGAAACATCACAAGTATGAAAAGAAGGTCGTCAAAACTAACAAATGTTACTTTTTGTCCGTCTATCTGTCTGTACGTGTAAGGTCGTCAAAACTAACAAATGTTACTTTTTGTCCGTCTGTCTGTCTGTACGTGTATCTGTCTATTTGAGCTAATCTCCAAAACGGCTAAACAGATTTTAAGGAAACTTTGCAGAATAGAAAGAAGACAGAACGGTTGTTGAACGGCAAAGAAGGTTGTCAAGAGATTTGTTATTAGCTACTTTTTGTCCGTCTGTTTGTCTGTACGTCTATGTGTCTATTCAATTGAATTTTATCTATTCGAGCTAATTTCCAATACGGCTGAACAGATTTTAATGAAACTTTGCAGACGTGAAAGAAGATTGTCAAGAGTGTCATAAGCAACTTTTTGTGTTTGTTTGTCTGTCTATCTGTCTGTCGTTTGTCCACACTGATCTATCAACTACTACAGCTGAAACTACTAAGTCTAGGAAGCTTAAATTTGGAACATAGGTTTATTTTATAATGTGAGCATTAAGTTAAGAAAGGCTTTTTTAGAAATTTCAAACTTAAGGATGGGAATGGAGGGACTCAAATAATGACGTGTTTCAGGGTTTTTAGATTTCCACATTTCAAGGGCGGGAAACGGGAGATGAAAAATTGTATCGGTTTTTTTAAAGGGTGGAAGGGGAATGAAGATTGAAAGTTTGAATGGGTGTAACCAAAATTGGTTCCAGCAAAAAGTACGTATAAACCATCTCGAACGTTAATAGTACCTATAACAGGAATTCGTAGTCTACGCAAGCGAAGCTGCGGGCGATCGCTAGTCATAAAATAAAGTCTCACGCCGCGTCTGTCTGTCTGAACGCGATAAACTCAAAAACTACAAAACGGATTGGCATATTATTGACACCAATGACAGAGTGATTCAAGAGGAAGGTTCGTGTATATAATTTATTAATGTTTTGTGGAAAATTGTTGAAATATGACGATTATTGTTGAAGAAGTCGGAAAAAAATCAAGCCGACTGGGAGCTTTCATCGAAAACCGCTGCCTAATCCCATTGAGATATAACAAAATAATATACGGAGGATTGTTTCTTTTTTATAGGACTAAAGAAAAGTCCTCGATGGCATATGTCTATCATTTATGGATAGCTTACTATACCTATTTTTATGTTTAAAATAATTTTAAATTAAAATATGATGAGGTAATTGGAAAGCAATTTATTTGGATACAGTATTAATCCTTTTCATATTAAATTCGTTATTTACCTTCAACATTCCATGCACATTATGATTGCCCTTTACACTAAATAATAAGCAGTTGGGCATCGCGACGGCTGGCCATACCGGACGACAACGAAGCGACACACATGGTTAGGCTGAAGTTATCAATGTTGTATACAAAGAAATATTGTAGTTTGTTTTTATGTATTTATTCTTAATTTTTTCAAATCTTTCTAGGATTGAAAATAAAATACATTAAAAATACTCCAAGTAGGATGAATTACGTTACATTTGAATCTAATGAAATACAATCCACATGTTCTTATATGCTCTGCTACCCGAGCGAAGCCGGGACGGGTCGCTAGTTAATTAATACATATACAACATCCGGAGGTACGTACTCGAGGGATTTCAACAGAACCTTCCAATAAATTTTAGGAACAAATAATTTTAATATTTTTTCTGTCTGTTGCTCAGTGTTTGAGATACTAAAGTAAATGAAAATATTAGAATTTAATGTAAATAATAGAAGACAAGAAAGAAAATGTGCATGAGAGAAAATAGTTGATAAATATACAATGAGTGTAAGATAAAAGTCGGAAAGAGCCGATGAGGCAAGAAGCTGGCCGAATGACACGTCGCGACGTACCATCGGAATGTTTTCACTCAAATCCAAACGCTCTATTAGGTGTTACACATCAAAAATACAGATATACATAATGCCGCCGCGTGCAAATGGCAGTATACCATACAAGCTGAAACAGTTTACAGAAAAAGTCTACAGATTTCGCGCTTCTGGCCACTATCGGAGTACATTGAAAATTATTATCAAATATAAAAATTTATTACACATTTTTGTCAAACAGTTTTATTAAATTTATCGAAAAAAAATTATAGAAAAATTTTCAAAAATGTGGTACCATACGATGCTTCGCGAACTATTGCATCTTTTGACACTACTGTCTTTCGTCTATCTTTATAACTTTCTGAAATGTAGCCGAATTTCACTCTCCAAGATAACTAATCTGATAATCATTAAATTTCTTTTTCCAAGCGGTAGATAAGCGGAAGCTTTTTTCGTTTTTTCGATATTGGTTTGAGAAATTTCGAAAGAAAATTGAGAAATTTCGTCTTTTTTCACCATTTTCAAATTTTCGTTTTTTTTCCGAAACAAGTTACAAATTTATTTTAGAAAATTTGTATTATACGATGCCCCACAAACTCCTAGATCTTTTGACTCCACTGCCTTTTTCTACAATCATATATTTCGGAAATATAGTCGAATTACAATCCCCCACGAAAACGATTTGATAAACATTTTCAATGTTATTTATTAATCAACTATTCGTCCGAAAATTCGGAAAATTTCGTTTTTTTTTCACCATTTTCCGACCGATTTTAGAAAATTTGGTATCATACGATGCCCCCCAAGCTCCTACATCTTTTGACACCACTGCCTTTTGTCTACAATCATAAATTTCAGAGATATAGTCAAATTACACTCCCCCACGAAAACTATCTGATAAACATTTTCAATGTCTTAGTAAATAAATTGGAAATTCATCGAAAACAAAGGAAATCTGACAAACAGAATCAGGCAGAAGGTACAAAGCATAAAAATCCATTAACTCTAGGAGTGACGTTAAAAGGATTTCATCGAACTTTTATGATAATATTAAAAATTATTGGATTGGCCGAGTGGTTAAAGACCCTAGATGCAGAACCAAAGGTGACAAGTGTGATTCCAGAACATATACTATTTGTCTGTGTGCATGTACGTGTCTTTTTATTCTGTCGTAAAATATCTATATATGTATGTACTATTAAAATATATATCTAAGTATGTATATCAGTCAACCAGTACCCATAATACAATCTCTGCCCAGTTTGGGACTAGATGTCCAAGCATTATATTATTTATACAATTGATAATAATGTAGGTACAATAGAAACATTTCTATATAAAAAAATTAATCAAATTTTATAAGTCGTATTTACTACCTATTTATTTAGTTTTAATTTAAAGTAAATATAGGTATATTATATTTTGTAATTTTCATATTTCAAAAGCTTTTTATATTCGTACTAACAGATGTTTTAAATGAGCGGCACTTATTAGAACATTGACGTTTTTTAATTCATCCACAGATTTTCAAGTCATCCAAAAAGTTACAAAGGGCATTACGATTCCGTCATCATAACGCCCACGAATAACCCTGGGGTATGAGCTGCCTAATCCCCGTCCATTTGTCAAACGGACAACGGCTATGACTACAAAGACCGGACAATAGCTGTCATGGACTTTCTCAAATAATACTAGTTGTTGTGGCTGTTTATTGTTGAGTTATATCACTTACGTATGGATTAAATTATTGTCGAAATACATTCACCATAAAATATATTTTGTTTTATATTTAATAAATCGTCCTAACTGTAGAAATTTCGTTGAAATCAGTTACTGGTTCTTATTGGTTCTTTGTCTGTCTGAAAGCTTTCTCCAACGGGCAGACAAAAAGTTATAAATATATATTATTTTGGGTTCAAAAATTAATACCTATTACAATCCAACCATTCGTTCGAAATGGTACGAAAAATCGTGCGTGTCGGATAATCATCACCTTAGAGTTTAGAAGCATATACTACAAGCGACTGAAAATTGCGTATATCTCAAAAAATTATAAACGCAACTGTTTCAAAACAATTTTCATTTATAGTATGTTTGTTACATGAGTTTTAATTAATTAATTAAGAGATCTCACGAAATATTCAACTTTAATTGTCACTGAAGAACTTTTGTTGCAATTTCAAAGATCTATCTAATGATATTCCACACGAAGAGATGCGTGAAAATATTTTTTTTTTGCTTAGTTCAATGTATGAAGAGCCATTCCTTAATTATTTAATTTCTATAATTTATCAACAGAATAGTATGACAAGTCCATATATCTATCTTCCTGACATATCAGGAATAACGAAAAAAATAGCGGAGATATAAGCCTGTGATACACGGACAGACGGGCAGAAGGACAGGACCAATTTATATGTGTACCGTTATTACCATTTGGCTACAGAATCCCTAAAACTCTTCCGCAGCTTTATGGTAGCGGAGTTTCTCGATCAGTTTCGCCTAAAATATATTATCTATGATACTTCGTGTTATCTAAAGATATATTTTTATTCGAATCGTATGTATTTTTATGTGAACTCAGACACGACAGTTGTCGAGTTTCCCGAATTAAAATAATAACTGTGTTCCTATTAAAAAAAATCAACGGATCTCCTGCTTTCGCACGAACTTCTTACGACATTGGAAGTGAACCTATCAGAATAAAGTAAACACACATATTTTGGATAATATTTTTCGAAATATATTTTTTTCGCAAAAAAAATAACACAACTGTATATGAATAAGTTTAAAAGATCGAAATATAACATTCTGTACGACATTTCGATCAAACAAACCGAATTAGTACGAAATGTAACACCGACGCGTATCCGACTTCCAACTAAGTGCACCCTTAACCACTACTCCCGGTTGTCCGATTCTAACAATTTTGGTCACAATCGATCCCCCGTCTAATTACCCCGAGCCGTTTTTTTTTTAATTTTTTTCTTTTTCGGATCTAGTTCTCGAGATATCGGACTCCCAAAATGAAAATCGGGGGGGGGGGGGGGGGGGGGGGGGGGGAAATTGCGATTTTTTCCGTTTTTTGACGATAATTTTTTGTTTTTGAACTTTTTCTAAATTGTCTTTTGCCATCTTGTAGAGCTCGCCGAGCTACGTTTTTTGACACCACGTTTATCTCGATATCTTGAAAACTCTTCGTGCAATATGCCTGTCTCACAAAACTTCCAAATGACCACCTATACTCCTACGAAATGAAAGTCATTTCCAATGACAAAAAAAAATTGAAAAAGGTTCACATTACTAACATTTATTAAACTAATAATACAAATTTGGTCTTTTTCTCAGAATAATCTTTAATCTTCGAGCTTGAAAACAGGCGGCGACGCTATGTCGCTATCCGATATCCACAAAGCATCCATCGTATAAAACTAAGGCACACTGTAATTATGAAACTATTCTCAATTAATATCCGTTCATTGTCCTTGTACTTTGAAAGCTAGGTTCTTCTACTCCCATAATTATATATCTGGAACAAGATATGAATTTGACGACCGCTTAGCTTAGTGGGTAGCGACCCTGTCCACGAAGCTGAAGGTCCCGGGTTCGAATCCCAGGTCGAGTCAATATTTATATGATGAATATTGATACTGACTGGTACCGGGTCTTGGTTGTTATATGTATGTGGTGTCTTCGCTTGGTACCCAAAACACAAGCTAATGCTTAGTTTGGGGCCTAGACGTTCTTGTTCATGTTCATATTATTATAAAAAAATTGATAATCGGTGTCTACGACAATTTGTATACATATTTACGTAAGAAATAATTTATTTTGTTTATGTTGTTATATTTTATGTCAATTGTTTTGTTAAAAATAATCCTAAAATTTAAAACCTTTACCGTAGTCGAATTTCTGAACTTTGAATTTGAGCTTTTTGAGGGTAAAACTTAATAACATGTGTTCTTTTATCACTTTTAAGTTTCATGTTATTTTCTTCGTGGGTTCCAGCCTACCGTCAGACAACTTAATTAAAACTAGAGGTCGCCCAGCGGTCGAAGTTCGACCGTACTCAGTTTTTTGAAACCACCATTAATGAATAGGCGAGAGTAAGTCGATTCAAACCGCATCGAACGACAGACTATTAAACTCGTATGGTTGATAGTATTTGTAACACATATTAGATATACCTATAGATTTAGCTTTTAGCACGACTTTTCCGTATAAACTTTACCTATGCCAAACCTCACACTTTTTCGTACCCACAATTTGCTTGAAAAGGGGTACAAAGTTTTCTCTTTGCGTATTAATATGTAGACTATCAAATCAAGTGGTTTGATTCCCTGTGAAAGTAACATATTTTTCAAAAAATTATATATGCAGTTTTGTTTTCTCGAAAATCGAGCTCATGATCCCATTAAACACATTTCGTTATTTCTTATAGTTTAGGATTTGGCCATACAGTTTCATTTCAAAAACTTATCCTTTATATACATTTTAGCTTTCTGCACTCCTACGCCACATAAACTTTAACTATGCCGAATATCACACTCCTCCGTGCGCCTAGTACGCTTTAAAATGGGTCAAAAGTTTTTCCTTCACGTATTTATATGTAGATTAAATACATTATAAACTTACGAGTTGTACTATGAGTTGTACACTATTTTTTTACGAATACGGGGATATTTTACCGTTTTAATTAATAATAATAATAATAACACACACAATCACAACAACGTCTAGGTCCCAAACTAAGCATGAGCTTGTATTTTGGGTACCAAGCGAAGACACCACATACATATAACAACCAAGACCCGGTGCCAGTATTAATATTCATCATATAAATACTGACCCGACCTGGGATTCGAACCCGGGACCTCCAGCTTCGCAGGCAGGGTCGCTACCCACTAGGCTAAACGGTCGTCTAATTAACTTTAACTTAGTTGTGCTTCTACGATATTCCTTTATACCAAGCTGAATATTTACGTAATTTTTTTTTTAACTCGCTAACAATGTACGTTTAGATCTATCCACGGTATACCACAGATTTGTTATGTGCAAGTACGCATCTATCAATAACATAAAAGTACCAGAAGCCCTTTCCTGCGTTTACCGTCTAACCAATCATTCTCTAGCTAGCTGGTGCAAGATGGCGAGTTTTAGTCCGTTTTTCAGTGCGCAAGATCACTGCGCGCCGGTCTTCAACCCCGCAAAATTGCCTAATGTCACTTCGATACTGTGAAGTGACTTTTATGACTGTATTAAAACCATATTAAAACCAAACGCTGCTGTCAAGTTAATTTACTCTATGATTAATATATAGAATGTATTTAGATATCTAAAGATTTTCCTGACAGAAGAGTTCCGTGTCACCGTACAATATAAAAAAAACACGTTTTTTGTATGGGCACTCACTTTTATTTTTAACTTCATCTTATTTTTGTTATTTGTTGTTATAGCGGTCACATTAGTGTATACATAATGAAAATTTCAAGGGTGAGCAATGATCTCACAACTACAAATCACCAACAACGTTGCAAAAACACGTTTCCTATATGGGGACCCCTTTAATTTATAATTTAATTTAATTCTTGTTATTTACTAGCGGTCGTACCCGGCTCCGCCCGGGTGGGCTGCAGAAACGTTCCACTTCCTATTCCCTCCACCACCCTTCCTCTCTTCCAGCCACTTACTCTCCCCTGCCCTCCCTTACCCACCTTTCTCCTATCAACCGTCCTTCTACACTCACTAAAAAGTCCTTTTTATGGCAATGAAAGTCTAATGAAAATTGGTTCAGCCATTCCGGAGATTAGCCCGGAAACAAACATACAAATATTACATTTTTATAATAATATAGCTTTCCGTCTGCGGCTCCGCTCGCATAGACTACACAGTTGTACCGTGACCCTTTTATCCGGTATAAAAAGCTGATATGGCACTACGACAGAAAAAACATTACGGCATAAATCGTTCTGCTACCCGTGCGAAGCCGAGGCGAGTCGCTAGTTATTGATATGTTCTATAATATTGTATAACATACTTTTGTTCTATCGTCAATAGTTTCCGCAGCGCATGCGATGGAAGATGTTTTATGGCATTTTTTACACCTTGGGTTACGTTACTTAAGTTTTAGTAAGGATCCCTAATTTTTTCTAGCAATAAATATAGCCTGTGTTACTCGGGATGAATGTAGCTTTCTAATGGTGTAAAAATTTTTTTATTTGGCACAGTAGTTTTTGAGTTTGTTTGTTACAAACATACACACAAAAATACAAATCTTTCTGCTAAGTAATGAAACCACGGTTGGAATCTAACTGATGCATTCGGTGCGTCACTTTAGTGTGTACATTGCAAACTACCCTGAACATCCCACCACCAAAACTAAAGTATGATATAACCAATAAACAACATTATATAATACTATGACTTAAATCATAATTGTTATAGGTAAAGCTAAATTGTACAACTAACAATCATTTTAACAGTATACTATTTCTCTAACATTTTTTTTTAAACAATGTCTTCGCATAAGCTCTTCCGGGGCGAGCCGAGTTATTTGGTAGTAGTGGCGATTTTGGTTTAGGTTGTACCTCCTTAGGCACAACTTCATCATCTGAATCGATGACTATAACTTCTGTATCGTCAACTTTATTACCAGGTTCCTCCTCTCCCGATTGTTCATTTGGGCCGGCCAACGCCTCGGCTTGTTCTCTTAACGGGTCTGGCTGCGTGCTTGCCCGCGACAACGATTTTTACTACGAATTGGGACAAGTTGGTCGTGATGTCTACACCATTCGACCCCATTGCCAACACTGATTTTGCATGTGACTGGCCCCGTTATTTTTGTTACATCACCTTTGGCCCACTTGCCTTTCCATCTTGAATAATTGCGAGCGAGCACGCTATCACCTACAACGAGACGAGTCTGACGTCCGCCAGCCGCCGCCACCTGTGTCTTGCGCAGTGCGCACTACAACTGCGCCGTCTGGATGCAGTGCATCGAGGTGCCCGCGCAAGCGCCGCCCGAATAGCACGACCGCAGGCAACACTCCAGTTGTTGCGTGTTCGCAATTTCGATATTGGAATAAGAATCGATATAGAGCCATAAACATATCTTCCTTCTCAAAAATAACCCGTTTTATCACCTTTATATCCGTCTTAACTGCATTTTCCGCCTCGCCGTTGCCCTTGGGTCTGTACGGCGCTGATGTGGAATGTGTAATTCTATTCATTTTTCAAGATCGCTTGAATTCTTCAGAGAAAAATGGCGGGCCGTATTCAGTTACGAATTGTGACGGGATACCGAATCGAGAAAAGATAGACCTTAATTCCGTAATAGTCGCGCTAGCGGAAGTACCTGCCATAGCCGCAGTCTCAATCCACTTTGAGTGCGCGTCAACAACTATCAAGAATCGTTTACCAGCGCAATCAAAAACATCTGTATTTAAATGCTGCCATGCCATAGGTGCAGCGGATACTCCCATGGATGCAACGGCGCGCGCGCAAGCGCGTCTCACACTGCCCGGCACGCAACGCGCGCACGACTAGTCTCCTCTATGTCAATATTTATATTTGGCCAATACACGTAGTTCCGTGCAATATTTTTCATTTCGTTCATGCCTAAGTGGCCACTATGGATTTCTTTTAAAATTTCCGGTCGTAAAATACGCGGAATAACAACCCTGTATTTATAGATTACTAGCGACCCGCCCCGGCTTCGCACGGGCAGCAGAGCATATAAGCCGTAGTGTTTTTTCTGTCGTACTGTCTTATCAGCTTGTTGCGTCGAACATGTGGATTATATTTAAATGGAACGTAAACTCATCCTACTTAGAGTATTTTTAATGTATTTTATTTCCAATTCTGTAAATATTAGAAAAAGTAAAGAATACATAAAAACAAACTAAAATATTTCTTTATATACAACATTGATAAGCAAACCGTCAACTTAAATCAATCAAAACAAATTTGCCGCCATTTTCATATGAAAATCATAGATAATAAAGAGTGTAGCTCTTCATTATCTATGGAAATATTAAATTAGGAAAAAGAAAGTGCGCCTTTTTTATTCCGACTTTCCCGCGTTTTTCACGACCATAGTAATACAGACTCTGTGAAAATTTCAAGTGTCCACTTAGTAATATATAGGGTTCCCGTTGATACCCTTTGGGTACAGAACCCTAAGAAAGAGCTTCCTGTTTCGCCAGTAGAAGCCGTAACTAGTAACTAACATGTCAAATTTTTAGTAGTTAAAAGTTAGTATACTTTCGATAGTCTTGATAAATGGCGTTGATTTTCATTTAGGGGCTGTTCATTAATTACGTAAGATGATTTGGGGAGGGAGGGGGTCCGACTAGGTCTTATTTTTTCTTACATGGGGGTGGGAGGGGGTCTATATAGTTCTTACGTAAGATCAAAAACGTAAGTTAAAATTATAATTTACGCCTACAACCAACTTTACAGCCTTATTTTTGCAGCTGTCACTAAAGATTAACATTGACACTCCTTTCCAAAAGGTCCCTTATGAGTTATTTTGTCCACATGTCCAATTTCGCTCTACAGGAAAAAAATGTATAGTATGCTCCGAATACTTTGCGTCGAAAAACGCTGTGCAGTTTTACAAAAAAGTTCATGGAATTGGTAACGAAATTTAAAAAAAAGCATGCTTTAGCCGCATATTAAGTCCTAACCTATGAAGTTGCTGTTCTTCAGTACTGGCCATTTCAAACAAAAAAAAAGACAAAATTGATTGGCTGTGAATTCGAAATTTAAATTAATTTGGTTATAAAAACATGACGTTCTATTTACAAAGTCAGTCATTTGTTTATTGATTAGCGTTGTGTTTTCACATTTTACGTCATAATGGACCCTTTCAAAATTCGTGTAATTACGGAATATGAGTTCCGTCGTGGCATTGATGCGGATTGAAGCTGATGATACACAAACTACACTGAACTAGCAGTAGCTTTTGATGTTAGCATCAAAACAATATTGGACCATTTGCAACAAATTGGCAAAGTAAAAAAGCTTGATAGATGTGTACCCCACGAACTTAATGATCGCCAGCGCAACGTACGCGTCGAGACCTGCTCGCGTTGCTCGACAGGCACAGAAATGAAGGAATTTTGAACTGGATTGTTACCTGTGATGAAAAATGGATTCTGTTCGACAATCGAAAACGCTCAGCAAGTTGGTTAGATCCTGATTCAAATAAGTGTAAAATTTTAATATTATTAAAACATTACTTTTCTGTAATACAAACCTACAAATTTTTAATTTTTTTCCTCCTATGTATTTCTATGTAACTTTGATAGATAACGATCTTACGTAAGATTGGATAGGGGGGGAGGGGGTTTAAACAAATCTTATTTTTTCTTACATAGGGGGAGGGGTGGGTCCTAAAGTAGTAAAAATCGTCTTACGTAATTAATGAACAGCCCCTTACCTGTTGTGTACCTACTTTAGTAATGTCAGTTTATTGCACTGTGGGTCATCTGTTATCAATAGAAGAATGCCACTGAAATAATATTACTAAACTACATACCTACATACTACGCATACACTCATCGTGATTACTACTATATCTACTAATATACCGTAACATGATCCTCATTGGAAACGAAAATAATGTACAAGTTTAAAGAAATTAACATACCTATATATTTTATTACTACAATCAACAGAAATATTTAACTTTAAATATATCGATAACGTTGTTGGCTACGCTAATAAGTTGAAATGAATTTGGGGGCTACGTTCTGTAGCACCTACAAATAAGTACCTGGGGAATAACAAATCATTTGTTTATAATCCATTATTATTAACCTAAACAGCGCCACCTATAGGCACGCCACCGTGCCGGGGCGCGTAACAGAAATCACAAACACCGCGCGTTGACATAAGCGTCAACGCCACGCAGTAGATGGCGCGCGCACACCAGTAGGTTGGTGGCGCCCCGCCTGCGGACGGACCGCCGGGTGAAACTAACGCCCGCCGGCTACGTGCCGAGCCGAGTGGAGATCCCACGACCAGTGTTCCCAACCCTACTGTTTTAACAGTAGATTTGCTGTTTTCACATTGATGTCCCTGTTTTCTGTTTCATTCCTAATTTTTACTGTTTTTCGATTGGCGTTCAGCGCCACCTATTACACTATGCAAATATTTTTTTGATAACCACTATTTAATAAAATGCAATGACACTAGATGGCAGTATCTACTATTCCCCGACCACATCATATGTGATTGACGATCATATTTTTATGCTATTGCGATTGCTACTCATTTGAAGCCACAGAAAGGCACATGAAGAAATTTAACAAAAATATGTATGATTTTAAAAAGAAAAATGAGTGTGAAAATATTGAAGATGAGGCAATTGAGAATGAAAGTGGAAAATAATTTTACTTTGATTTTTATTTTTTTGTTGTTGTGATTATTAATATAACAATGTATGTGAGTTCTGGTAACTAAGAAAATTGTTCATTGTTTTAATTATATGAGGAAAAGTATGAAATCTGCCTTTTTTTTCTTTACCTACTGTTTTCTCCTGTTTGTTTTTTTGCGAGCTGTTGTTTTTTAGTTTTTTGGGGTTGGCAACACTGCCCACGACCATTCACTCTGCCGACAGCGCGATAGATAGACGCTCTCACCACCGCCTCACCATGGCGGCGGACGTAGATTTATAATTAGAGAATAGGGGGTAGAAGGTATTAGTGATGGGTAGGACACGGATTTCAAACGAGTTTGTATGTGTTACTCAAATCAATTAATGTAGTGGTACATCGTACCACTTCATTTGTCCCAGAAAATGAGGTACTATTTGATATTGTGACAATCGAGGCAGAAGAAGTATTGAGGCATTGAAAGTTTTATACCAAAAAGTCAAATAAGTGTTTGTAACGTGTTACCGTAGTAAGCGTAATACATTGCGCTCCAACAACGATTTTGCACTAAAAAACATTATTTTTCAATTTGAAATTAACGTTTTTATTACAAAATTTTAGATTAGTTTAATACATTGTTGCTCTTCAATCCAACAAAAAGAAAGCTATTATCTGACAATATGACATACCTAACGATTATTAAAATAGCCTCAGGTAGCTCTTTTGATACCCCAGCGAGTTCCGAGCTTGTGCGACATTCGTTCGCCACCTCAATGGTACCTACATTCATTCATTTGTAACGTTTCCGTCGCACTCATACTCGAACGACGCTACTATCTATGCATGTGACATGTACCGTGACCGGGACATTGTGACGAGGTGAGTAATACTCTATGGTGAGTATGACATTTGAATTGAAGTGGTGCTCGCACGACGTTACTACATGAACGGCATGAACGTGACATGTACCGCGACCGGGACATTGTAACGAGGTGAGCAATACTTCATGGTGAGTATGACATTTGAAATGAAGTGGTACAATTTATTTTTTTGAGGTGATGTTACAAATGATCAATTTGTATGCGACATTTGTAGTGCTTCTTGTATGTCCTACCCAACTCTAGAAGGTATAAAGAAAATGGCGACAACGTCGGTGGTGGAGGCAGGAACAATGGCAAACCTTTTAGTCCGAGATTTAATCGGGAAAAGTCGACGCCATGGCCATATGGCCATGGTCGATGGCCATAGAATAAATAGCTATAAAAATCGTTCGTTGGCACGTATTCCCGCATAGGGATATTTTTGTATTCGTACGCGAAAGTCGCGAAGTACCGCAGAAGAGGTGAAGAGGCAAGATCGAATCTCCGTCTGCCCTAGTAACGCCCGTGGGCTAACCACGAGCCAACAGCGGCCGCGATCACCGGTCGCATGCCAAAATCCAGAAAGGCCACAATCACCCCTGCGCGCTCGCCGAGGAGCGGCGGAATCTCAGCTGCCCGTTGGCAAGCTCCATCGTGACGAAAGGAAAACGGTACGATTCAGTTTTATGGGGCTCGGTCCGAGTTCAAAGTGCGAGTGAAACGAATAAGCGGTTCAATCCCGCCCCGTCCGATAATCGGCTGCACGCGGCACCGATACAGACACAATATTCGGTATTTTTCACCGCCCTGCGCGGCGGATATATTTAGTGTAAATAGCGTCACCCTTTTGATTTCGAGAAGTAAATGTTAAATCTAAATTGATCGAAATGTGTTTCATTCCTTTGGGTCGAGCGCACAGCATCGTATAACCTCCATTCCATTCTATTCCATTCCATTCCATACAGACGGTCCTTGATGTAAAAGTCCGTTGCTTGCCGTCTAGGCTCGATCCAGGACCGGCGGCAGCGACCCCCATCCATCGATATTTTTGTAACGTAAGTAGCTCCGTGTCGTACACATCATATACCTACACCAAATACCCAACTTTCCAGCTGTCTTTTTCTTTGTAATGTTTTATTCTACATGTTACAACAAGTTAAATATATGTAAACTTTACTTTCCTTCTATAGGGAGTTTTATATTTAGAAATTGATATTTATTTGTTCATATTAGAAACATTACTGGCAACTTTGGCAAACGTCATTGACATCGGAAGAAAAGGTACCACAGAGTACATAACTGTCTAATTTAATTGAGTTAGTTGCTTGGGTATATTGACGTATTGTTCTGTGGATTGACGAGTTTTGAACTTTTGACATTCATCATTCATTTTTCATAACAATTTAAAACTGTAAATATTAATAATATCATACTTTAACTATCACTAATAAATGCACTTTATATGTTCATATTATGTTTATTTACTTTTTTGTGTTATATTAATTTTTTCCTTATAAAGTAAGAACACTTTACTGTTACGTTGGCTCGTTATTAAAGTCGTTTGCTTTTTCTTGACGTGACGCTGGCACAAATGTACTATACTTAGTACAATTGCCATTAAAAAAAAAAACTTTTGACAGTCATCTTTACTTGTCGTTTTTGGCGATTTTGTTGGTTTCGCTACAAGATATTTATTACAGGAACCGGTACACAAAATTTCCTTTTATATAAATAAACTTGGTTAATTTCATACAGTGCCTTTATCATGGTAAGTTGTTCATAAATTCCTATTATTATTTTTTAAATTTGTCACTAAATGTATAGCATGACTTAGCATCTACCATTGCAAAATACCGCTTTGGTTATATTTTGGCTGATCATTAAAACATATCAAAACATTCAATAATAGAATTGCTCAAATAATTCAAACACGTCACTAAAAAATAAAGCGAAAGCGCCGACTTCTTTCTACATAGTTATTTACACATTTTTATTGCTTTTAGCTATGTACCTATGCATGGAGTCGGTTTTCCATTGTTGCCTGATGAAAATTGTGTTCATAAAAGTGATCAATATGAAATTTGGCTAAGATAGGTTTATGGTCCATCATTTCAAAAAATCTGGTTAGGTCATGGTTTGCTTGTGATAATGCGAGAAGCGAAGCGGAGCGGAGCGACGAGCCACTAATAAGCTTTTTAATTTTTTTTTCATTTCTTAAAAAATATTTACTAGGAGGTTCCTACACCCCTCACCATAAGCCTGATTAAATAATTTGTAACTTTTCAGCAGGCTACGTTGGAAAGCGCTACCTATGCATTTATTCATAAAATAGTTACAAAAAACCACCTCGCTGTTTTACAAAGATCGTACGATGAGAGGATTCAAATTATATTTGAATGAATTGTGAATTGAAAATGTGTCTTTGTGATACCAATTTAAATAAATAATTTCAAATTTTCAGTTTCGCAACCAATATGACAGTGATGTGACAGTATGGAGTCCCCAAGGTCGACTCCACCAAGTGGAGTATGCTATGGAAGCTGTCAAGCTCGGTTCAGCCACTGTCGGTCTCAAAAATAAGGAGTATGCTGTGCTTATCGCTCTCAAGCGTGCTGTCAGTGAACTGTCAGCTTACCAAAAGAAAATTATGCCCATTGATGAACACATCGGTATATCCATGTCAGGGTTGACTGCAGATGCTAGGATGTTGAGGTTTGTTTTGTTAAATGTGACAGATAATTTGAAATCTTTTGCACAGTATTGTGAATTCAATCAGTTTGTACATAGGGCATGAAGACTTAATTAGTGAACAAAATATGGCCCACTTCTTTGTTCATTCAAAAGGTAGTGGCAGTAAATGAAAATGAAAAATCTTTATTGTATGTGGTTTTTTTTTTATATTTTGCACCTCTTAGTGAAGGTATGTACCTATGAATATTATGTCCTACGGGAACTGTATTTATAAACTTAACTCTCTGGGTCCTTTATTTTTCGGTCTGCAGGTGTGTGATGTACTTAAGAAATACTACGGTGTGTTAAAAGCTAATTGTTATGTCTATGCCGGTCATAGGAATGTGCCCCTCGGAGGAAAAATTCTCTTATCGAGCAGTTTTTTCCTCTCAGGCTGTAGAATATAGGGTATAGGTTCAGGCCCAATCCTCCACGCAGGGAGCATTGGTTTGTATTGATTGTAGCGAATATACGTGTCTCTAGTTTCAATGAGGCCTTCAATTTGGTTCACTGTTGCCTTGGTAAGCATGTCCACATGTAGATCCGCGATATGCACGTGCCATGGGTCCTCGTTGAGCAACTCCCATATACTGTTGTTGTCAAGGCTGCGTGGGAAATTGCCAGCTCTCACTGTTCTCAGCACAGCTTCTAATCGGTTAAGATTGGTTTTGCTCACCCTCGGCAACAGTTGAAGTATTCCGTAGTCGTCGATGTGTATGACACATGTTTTTATGATGAGTTCTTTAACATCGACGCTGGCCTTGGAGCGCCAGCCTATAATGGGGTTTAGGAGTCCTTTCACTCTTTTTGCCTTTGCAATGATACATTTTACATGCACGTTGAGCGACAGCCTGCTATCAAGTTAAACCCCGAGGTACTTAATGGAGTTTTTATATTGTAGTTCATTTTCTTTGATTTTAATATGTGGCTTGTAGCCCCTGGCGTTAGCTGAAGTGCGTGGTCTCTTTATCGTGAACATGATGCACTCTGTTTTTTTGATGGTGCATTTAAGGCCCCATTTCTCGTAATAGTTTATTATCTTTTTGGCTGCCCATTCTGTTCTGGAAGTGGCTGTGACTGGCTTTTTTACCAAGTTAAAAATGCGTAGGTCATCAGCATATTGTGATTTGTATAAGCCTTTGATTCTCTCTTCTCCGAACTTGTTGCTTGTTCCTATGTCGGACATGTATAAATTAAATATTAGAGGCCCGAGTATCAAACCTTGTGGGACGCCGTGGGGGACAAATATTTCTTTGCCTGTGGTCGTTCTTATTTTACCTCTAACTCTACGATCGGATAGGTAGTTTTGTAGCATTCTTATTATGTATCTGTTGACTTTGGCTTCTTCTAGTTTGAACATCAAGGCCTTGTGATTGATAGAATCGAAGGTTTTACTGAGATCGGTGCTTATCATTGCAACAGAATGGCCTTCCTCCAGTTCTTTGGCTATCGTGGTCGCGGTTCTTAGCAATTGTGTGTCTGTGCCTTTGCCTCGGACGAAGCCATGTTGAAACTCGGGAATGGGTTTTCTCGTTTCTCTGAGTATTATTTCATACATGATTCTTTCGCAAACCTTGTCCAGTATCAAGTAACGTGATGGGTCTGTAAGAGGTTGCTAGCCTACTATTTTTACCTGGTTTATGCAAAAAAAATACATTCCTTGAGTTTCCACCGGTTAGGCTAGTAGCCAGTTGAGAGTACGTAATTAATGATTTCTGCTAGCCTTGCCAAAAAAAAAATCTGCTGTTTTAAGAGCGTAGCTTTGGTTGCCATCTGTACCTGGAGCTTTTCTGTTTTTAAATGAAAAAATTGCTTTCTTTACACACATGACATCGACCCTATTGTTATTGTTAACGGGACCACCTTCGATAGAAGCTTGTAGGGTTACGTCTACATTGGCTTCCTGAAAAATGGAAGCGCGAGTGAGTGATTCTACGATTTTGATTTGTGTCACAGCCTTCAATCTGTGGGAGCTGGTGGCAAGGTTTCTTGAGACTTTTTTGAATACGCCACATGTTGCGTCTATTATCTTTCTAGTTGTTTAAAATTTTTCTCCACTCATTCTCTTGCCATTCTTTTAGAGAACTAGCAAAGTCATCTTTAGCACTGTTGTAGGCTCTTTGGAATGTGCAGTTTGTAGTATCTCTGTGAATCAGTTTCTTTTTTAATGTTCTGAGTTCTAGCTTCTCTCTTAGTACCTCGGGAAGGTGATCTCTTGGATGTATAGCTTTTTCTGGTATCACTGTATTTAGGGCCTCTGTGATGGCGTACTTGAGGGCTTCTATTGCTTTTTCACACTCTACTGGGGATTTGCACTTGTGTTTGATATCTGGGTGTGCTTGAAGAGTCTTGAATCAGTTGTTGATAGATCACTACTTCTTCTGTGTTACTCAGGAGGTCATTGACGTTTTTTTTTTTGTTATTACCGTCTCGAAATTTAGATCTATGGTGAATTGCCAGGGAATGTGATCTGATCCTATGTCTTCTAGTTGTTTACTTTCTGTGTGTCTATATCTGAGTTGTCCTGTGACAACAGCAAATTCTAATATGGAGTTACTGTTAGGTCTGGAGGGCTTTCCAGGACTGTGTATTGTGACGGAGCCATTGTGTACCAATCTGTCCCGGTGGCATCGTTTCTACTGTGATTCAATAGGGTCAACCTAATGTTTAGGTCACCTATCGTCATGCTGTCCTCCTGTTCTAAGATTTCAGCCATTTATCCTGCATATGCGGCTTGTAGCTTGGTTCGGAAATATACAGTGTTAATTATCACCCATCCCGTGGCAGTGTGAATAACTCAAGTCTGGCCCACCTGAGGTCGTTCTTGACATAGGTGGCTGTCCCCAAATGTGGTTCTATTATGTTGAATACTTTGTTGTACCCTTGAATATTATACTTATGGGTATTAAGATCTAGGTTGCACTCGTTAACTGTGATGATGTCAGGGGAGTGTTTTGCTACTAGATCTTTAAGCTCGCCGTTTTTTGGAGGAAAACATGGAGTCCGAAATCTTGTGTATTTTTGTCTATATGTATTAATACAAAGAAATTGAAGATAGTTCAATTAATTTATTGGTATTTGTCACCAAAAATTTAATGTGTTGCTAAGAAGCTTAGTAGACAAATTCAACCATAGACACTGCTGGTTTACAACATGCTTATATGGTTTTTTTAATGCTTTTAATTGTTGTATCATTTTGAAATTTGGCAATCACAATTACTTCTGATGACAATACAATAATATGGTACTATTGGACTGATCTAATGATGGAGCCAGAAGATAGGCATTGAAACTCCATAACAGAACAAGGTATCAGTATCATGTTTGGGCTTGTTTAGTTGGTCTTGGAACATCAACAAATTGTATATAATGAAGGAATTTTTCCTGAAATAAAAAAAAAACCTATTATGTACCTAAACTTATTTGAAATTTGGGAGATAGGCATTGAGTTCGTTGACCTGTAGTGCACGTGTTATAGCTATCTCTCCCTCAATCATATACCGCCTTCTCGCTTGCTCTCTGTCGCCGTGCAGATGGCACAGCTGTAGCTGGGACATATTTGTAAATTTTGTATAACTTGTGCTATGAGAATCAAGATTTAATTCTGCCTGTTTATTGAGAAAACCCTCTGTTTTTAGACAGAATATTTTAGACATATTATTGAGGAAACCCTTCTGTTTAGACCCTCTGTTTTTAGACTCAAATATTATTTTTAATTATAAACATGTCTTAAACCAAGGCCCTTATGGGGTACACAAATCAAATCAAATCTTACAAGCTAATTTAATACTATGTATTTTTCTACGAAATAAAAATTATGCACGTGTGTGAGGTTTGCATGACAAGGCATCAAACATTAATGAAATGCTACTTTGAAATTTACGTTGTTAAAATAGTATTTCATATTTTAATTATTTTTTTATAGTTCTTTCAACAATCTCTCCTCTTAACATTTGCCTGGAGTTGTGGTCTACCCCGTAATGATTGTGGAGGATTACTACTCCGCCACTTTTCTGTCTGTTTAGCTGTTCTCAGTGTTAATGAGGTTATAAGAGGCGCCCTCCGCTTAAGACTCATGAAACAGTTGATAATGCCAATGAGGACATGATGTGATACCATTTCATTAGGGTGTGATTTTAGGCATGACCAGTAGTTTTTGACTGCTTCCTCTATTTCCTGTTTGACTTTTGGTACTTTTAGGTCTTGTGTAAACAATGATACATAACTACACAAAGATATTTCAAATATGTGTATATTTTCGAGATTTATGCGTTGATGATTAATTATTATTTTTAAATTCAGAGTCGTTTAAATAAAAAATATTTTAAAAAGATTTTTTTTCAAATATCTTATAACTGCGTTATTCATAAATGTTTAATAACAGTGTTTTAACTAAAATTTTTTTTGTCTTTGTTTCTCATATGAAATATGGAAATTGGCAGAAAAAGACAAAACACATTATATAGTTAAAATACTGTTATTAAACACTAGCGACCGCCCGCAGCTTCGCTTGCGTAAACTACAAATTCCTGTTATAGGTACTATTAACGTTCGAGATGGTTTATACATACATTTTGCTGGAACCAATTTTGGTCACACCCATTCAAACTTTCAAACTTCATTCCCCTTCCACCCTTTAAAAAACCGATACAATTTTTCATCTCCCGTTTCCCACTCTTAAAATGTGAAAATCTAAAAACCCTGAAACACGTCATTATTTAAGTCCCTCCATTCCCATCCTTAAGTTTGAAATTTCTAAAAAAGCCTTTCTTAACTTTATAATGCTCACGTTACAAAATAAACTTATGTTCCAAATTTAAGCTTCCTAGACTTAGTACTTTCGGCTGTACGTTGCTAGATCAGTGAGGACAAACGACAGACAGATAGACAGACAGACAAACACAAAAAGTAGCTTATGACACTCTTGACAACCTTCTTTCACGTCTGCAAAGTTTCATTAAAATCTGTTCAGACGTATTGGAAATTAGCTTGAATAGATAAAATTGAATTGAATAGACGTACAGACAAACAGACGGACAAAAAGTAGCTAATGTCAAATATCTTGACAACCTTCTTTCCCGTCTGCAAAGTTTCCTTAAAATCTGTTAAGCCGTTTTGGAGATTAGCTCAAATAGACAGATACACGTACAGACAGACAGACAGACAGACGGACAAAAAGCAACATTTGTTAGTTTTAACGACCTTCTTTTCATATTCATTGATGTTTCATTAAATAGGTTTAGACATATGGACGTACAGACAGACATACAAAAAGTTCTGTATGTCACATATGGAAAGGGTGTAGTCAAAAGATTACATTCTGTTATATGTGTAAAGTTTCATCAAAATCGGTTAAGCCGTTTTGGCCGAAGCCGATTTGCTCGAATAGACAGACAGTTCGTTTTCATGTATATAGCCTATTATAACTCTCCGCTAGAATCAGGCTATCAAAGGCAAAAAGAATTTTTCAAATCCGATTGGTAGTTTCAGAGATTAACAAATTCAAACAAACAAACGAACGAACGAACGAACCAACCAACCAACAAACCAACCAACCAACAAACAAACAATCAATCAATCATTCAATCAATCAATCAATCAATCAGCGCGCGCGACGGAAGCTCTCAAAAGGAATAATTTTTCCCGTTTTGCAACATTTTTCATTGATGCTCCACTCCTATTGGTCGTAGCGTGATGTAGTAAAGCATATAGCCTTCCTCGATAAATGAACTATCCAACACAAAAATAATTTTTCAATTTGAACCAGTAGTTCCTGAGATTTGCGCGTTTAAACAAACAAACGAACGAACGAACAAACCAACCAACCAACCAACCAACCAACCAACTAACCAACAAACAAACAAACAAACAAACAAACAAACAATCAATCAATCTATCTATCAAACAAACAAACAAACTCTACAGCTTTATAATAAGTATTTCTATTATATAGATTAATAGATTATAAGATAATAAGAAAATAAGAAAATAAGATATTACTAAAAACTGTATCAAAGTCTATTGGTTTGGAAGTAAAAAGTTAACGAACAGAGGCAGACAGCGAATTTATTTTCTCCCGCTATAGTTTTTAAATTTCAATAAAAACTGTTAAGATATTAATTTAAATTGTATGATATAAAGGCCAATTATAATATGCATGAAATGCTTAAGACAACTAACGTATTTAATTTGATAAGGATTAATATCACGTTTAAAAAACATCTTCGCAAATAGTACATTATGTTGAACAAATTTGACTGTCATAAAAAAGGTCATAGTAAGTTAACCTTAAAAGATACACATATGCTGTCGCGGACTTTTGGTTAGAACTTTTAAAGGGGTACAATTCCGTAATACATAATTTTTGCTTAACATCAACCGTTTACGCAGCGCGCGCGACGGAAGCTCTCAAAAGGAATAATTTTTCCCGTTTTTGCAACATTTTTCATTGATGCTCCATTCCTATTGGTCATAGCGTGATGTAGTATAGCCTATAGCTTTCCTCGATAAATGGACTATCCAACAAAAAAATAATTTTTCAATTCGAACCAGTAGTTCCTGAGATTTGCGCGTTCAAACAAACAAACAAACTCTTCAGCTTTATAATATTAGTATAGATTTATGAAAGAGGCAGTTAATTTATCTTTTTGAAAAAGTACAATTATTATCATGAAAATTGTGATCACTCTCACTGCTCCAGCCACAGACCAGTCAACCTATAGACCACGCTTTAATAAACGTCAGTATGAAAACGAAATCGCCAAAAAGTGGCGGGGTGCGGGGAGAAGTCGGCTAGTTTTCATTGGCTCGTTCAAAATTGACAATTTAATGGCTTCCGGCGTGCTTACAACTGACCGCTCAGAAGAGACGTAGTTATGTAGTGTCACTACTTAGCCTTGGCGAATGCTACTCCCTGTCAAAGCGTGGTCTATAGGTTGACTGGTCTGTGGCTCCAGCACACCACCCTCCTGCGCCATGTCTAAGATTTAATATTTTTTTGGCAGATTGGTTCCCAGATTAACGAATAACACATTAATTTTGTCAGTAAATAAAAGATCACATTGTAATGTAATCTTGTGTAGTATTACTTATAATATAAAATACACATGTAATCTTCGATGTAATTTTTGGTTATTTCACATGATAGTTTTAATTAATTCATACTTTTTTTTCCACCAGTCGTTTCATGCGTACCGAATGTCTGAACCATCGGTACGCCCACGACGCTCCGATGCCCGTGGGACGCCTCATATCTCTTCTTGGTAACAAAATGCAGATATGCACTCAACGCTATGACAAAAGACCATTGGGTGTCGGTCTGCTTGTGGCTGGTTATGACGTGAGTTTATTTTTATCTGTAATAGTATCTGGGACATTCCACACAGCGCCATCTAGTCCCAAAATATGGAAATAGTATGCTTGCATTATAGGGTACTAGACTACTACTATCATACTTTAAATATTCTTTCTAATAAATGCATATATAGATACATTTATACCCACACACAGAACAAATGGACATGTTTATGCACACAAATATTTGTCCTGGACAGAAATCGAGCCCGTGATCCCTGGCTGTACAGTTATGGCCTCTAACCACTCGGCTAATCTGTCCGTCTAATCTAATCTATTCTAGTATTACAATTCAACTTAACACAGTACAACCCTCTGCTTTCTTTGTGAAGTGCCTATGAAATCCGAACCGATCAGAAAGCATTGTCTTTGAATTAAAAAAAAAGTTTAGTACATGTATTATCAAATTATGTTTCAGCTGCATATGATAAGATTATTTGTTTGATGAAGATGAAAGTAGATTGTTTTGTGTATGGTCAAACTATCATCCAACACTTGGACTACAAATACATTACATGTTTAAAAGTAAGATAATATTGTAGCCTTTGTCCATCCTGAAGGTCCATTCTAAATGTTGATGAAAGAATTTTTGAAATCGAATGAGCAGTTACGAAGATTGCCTCCCACATCTAAACAATGGATGTACATAGAAATACGGCGTTATAACTCTTATGGCTTAAGCATGAGGTATTAATTGCATTGATTTGTATCAGGAAATAAAATCTCAGTTAAAAATAACACTAGGTAGTTAGACAGATTTTATTTAAAATGAAATGAAATGTGCTGGTAATTTTTTGACAGCAAAAAGTGTCATAATGGGAGAAATCAATACTACATAAAATATTCTTTGGAAAATAATGTTTGTAGTCAATGTCACCATATTTTTTTAGCAGATACTTAAATAAATCTATTGTAAAATGCAATTAAGCTTATGGCACAATAAATAAAATATTTATATTTTAAATCATTGTTTATTTATTTTCCTTGTAGAGGAAGCGTAGCATGGCAGGGCTTCTTTCTAGGTGGACCGACGACTTGGCAAAGATCGCGAGCTGCTGTCAGTTGCAGATGGCGTAAGACCGTTCGTGATAAAGATTTAAGGGGACTGGACATAGGGTCCAGCATCGGATGTTTGACGGCGGAGATGATGACAATTACTCATCCTCTTCTTTTATTTATTTTCAGGACCAAGGTCCTCACATCTACCAGACGTGCCCATCAGCTAACTTCTTTGATTGCCGAGCTATGGCCATAGGTTCTCGTTCGCAATCGGCTAGGACGTATCTGGAGAAGCATTTGACCACGTTTGCCGATTCTGACTTGAATGAGCTAGTGGCTCATGGTTTAAGAGCACTTAGGGATACTCTTCCTAATGAAATGGATCTAAATACTAAGGTAATAATAATAATATCTGAGACATTCCACACAGCGCCATCTAGTCCCAAAGTAAGCAAGTATTATGCTTGTATTATGGGGTATTAGACGACTGATAACCATACTTAAATATTTTTTTAGTAATATATACATATAGATATTTTTACACCCTGACACGGAACCAATAGACATGTTCATGGACACAATTATTTGCCCCGGGCGGGAATCGAACCCGCGACCCTCGTCTCCGCAGTTAGAGTCTCTAGCCATTGGTCAACCGGTTAGTCCATGGTATTTATTTACTTCATGTTTAATCATCAAAAACTTGGCTTTTAAGCAGTATTTGTAAACATTTATTTTATTTGTACACTCACGGAAAAAAACTACCAATGTTTTAAACTTTGTTTTAAGTTCACCGCGCAAAATGATATGCCTATAATAATTTTTTGTCTGTAAATTAATATTGCAACAGGTTATGAACAAATTAATGGTTAAAAGTACTTACCAAAATGAATCTTAAATTAATTGAAAATTAAATATACAAATTTTAATAAATACCTATTTAAATATGACAACGCATTTACATTGAAAGGTAAATGATTTATCTTTATTGTTTTTATACAAACATTCTGTCATTATGATAGAATATATAATAAATTTAATTGCAAAAACATTAATAAAATATGATGACTCGGAGAGCGCGTTAAGCCGTCAGTCCCGGTTGCCGCTAATAGATAACAATCGTTACATTCCATCAAACTGCATTGAAGTAGCATGGTGGATTAAGCTCCAAGCCCCTTCATCCCGAGGGGAGACCGAAGCCCCTGCAGTGGAGCATTAATGGTATGGTATGATAATGAGAACAAAACCGTGCAATGATATAGTAATGTGAAAAGTTATTACTTATTTCTTTGCGAGTTACACGTTTCACGTTTTTCATAGATTAGAGAATCACATTCTGGATCATGTACTGTTGACAGTATTTTCAGAAGAACAGTACATCATCATCAGCCCATTTTTACCCCACTGCAGGGGCTTAGGCCTCCCCCAGGATGAGGAGGCTTGGAGCTTAAGTCCACCACGCTGCTCCACTGCGGGTTGGGAACTGTAACGACCGCCATCTATTGACAGCGTTCGGGACCGACTGCTTAACGTGCCCTCCGTAGCACGGTGTCAGTGATATTGTGTACTTATGTCAGAAAAACTCATTGGTACACGCCCGGATTCGAACCATGGCCTTATGGGGTCTTATAAATTTGAGACAGGTTGGTTGCGCTCTGGGCTATCACGACACGAGAGCAGTACAAGGCCACCTTATTTAATTAATCTGTTTTCATGTTCCAGAATATATCAATCGCTATAGTAGGACCTAAATGTCCTCTACGTGTCAGCGATGAAGCGGAGTTAACAAGCTTTTTAGCTTTGGTAGAGGGAGAGGAGAGACGGGGTGGAACTTCCGCCGGGGACGGCTTAGGAGAACGTTCAGCGGAAGAGCCGGGGGAACCGCGAGATCCGCAACCAGCGGTGAGTTGTCATACCCAAGGTACTATCGCACCACAATGTTAACATATTCGCTATGCGTAAACATCATTCTATAATCCACACCCGCGGAGGATATTGGGCCTTACTTTCCGAATGAAGTTATCTATTGTTTGGAATCTGCGAATTCGTGAAATACTCAGCTCTCCTCAGTACCAAAGGAAAAATTTCGCTCGCAGTGATATGTCACCAGTGCTGTCACAACATTAAAGTTGAGTTAACTTGTAAGGAAATTTCTCGACTATCGTGTGAATAATTATCACTCAAACTATTAATGCTACGGAGATAAATTAAAACCACTGAAGAGAAATAAAACGGCCCATACGTTGATGTATAGAACATTCGTTTAAAAAATTTTATAAAACAGTTGTTTTGAAAAGTTACTTAAAATATACAAAAATCGAGCTTTCCTCCATAATTTTGGTAACACACCGAATATAGAACCTTACTAATAGTTTACAGGTAAACCTGAACGAAAATTTTAAGTATTTAAATTCTCACAGAAAACGGAAAATATTCTTGAAGAGAAAATGCATATATATAAGGGCTGTACCAAAAAGTTAATATGTAAAAAAAAAAACTTTAAATCCAATTTTTGAATCCAATGAAAAATTTCCGGCGGCTAATTTAAAAAAAATAGTTCCAAATAGCCCGATAGATGGCGCGGCACGGACACGCTACTAAACATTTCACACATGAATTTAACATCATTTGTGTGAAAAAGATAGACAACTAACATAGGCAGCGCTATCTCAACAAAAAAATTATTTGGAGTTGGTCTTCTGTTCAACTGAGTAATTCTATAGTAGCGTGTCTCGTCAGCGCCATCTATCGAGTTAGGTTTTTATTAATTAGACGTCAGAAAATCCCTCATTTAACTTACAATAGTTATTCAGTACCTACTATGTTTTCTTTTATTATTTTTCGTCAGCAATATTATAAATTTGATGATAATGATGTCGTGATAGCCCAGAGCGCAACGAGTCTGTCTCAAATTTGGCCCCATCGGGCCATGGTTCAAATCCGGGCGTGAACCAATGAGTTTTTCTGACTTAAGTACACAATATCACTGACACCGTGCTTCGGAGGGCACGTTAAGCAGTCGGTGCCGGATGCTGTCAATAGATGGCGGTCGTTACAGTTCCCAACCCGCAGTGGAGCAGCATGGTGGACTTAAGCTCCAAGCCCCCCTCCTCACCCTGGGGGAGGCCTAAGCCCCTGCAATGGGGTAAAAATGGGCTGATGATGATGATGATGATTATAAATTTCGTAAAACCCAGACTTGTCAACTCTAAATACACTTAAATAGTTCAACATAAGGTGTACATCTAATTTTCTTAAATTTGCTCAATTTGTCAAATTTTATTTTTTATTTTTACAGGTTGCCATGGACACAGAATAGACAATGAACGATTGCGGTACACTGTGACAGATCTTTCGAGTGAAATCAAGGTGGATATGCATTTTCGCATAGATGGTTTTGAAATACGTTTTTGTGTCACTGCATCGTTATGTTCTCTGCCTTATTTACCTTTATTTATGTTCAAAGATTTGCCTTGGCCAGTACTTAGGTTATTGATGCGTTTAATCAAAAAATATATACATATATACTATCATTCGTATGCGGCTTTGTTCGCGTCTTGCGTGAAATATACAATTGGCTTTATATGAAGGTTCCATCAAAATTCACTCATGGTATATAATGCATAAACAGAAATTTAATTAAAAAAAATTATTGTATAGGGTTATACCTGTACATATCAATATACAACACTATCAAGGCTGATGCTACCGAAATTTTTTAGCGATTAGCTTTTTGAGCATTTTTTTTTACGCGGAACAGGTATAAGTATAGATAGAAGGCGACGCCAGCGCCGAACACCAATGTACAATGCTCTAAAGCCCGATTTACACTTCAGTCAGTTAAGGGGGCGCATTGACAAGAATACCTACTCATAAGCCACGGCCCATTTCGATTTCGGGGGTGCTCCCCCCTCTGCGCAAAAAGTGCCATCTAGCGTGACGTTTATGACTTAAAACTAATAATAATCAAATAAAAAACTGAACCACAATAACACTAATATAATAAACAAAAACAAAATCTAAGCCTTATAGTTAAAATAATCGAAACTATTACGATATAGCGACAGCTCGAGTAACAACAGGACACATGTCCACGTAGCACTGCGCCTCAGCGATCACTGTCTGATTTCGCGGGAGCGATAGAGAAGAAGCGAGCCGACGCTGCTTTGATTACGACGTAATATGGGAGAAAACACAAAATAAATTATTTAAATTAAAATAATCGCTTTATTGAAAATCGAAATCGGGCAAAATCTTTAGTAACTTTTGACGAATACTTTATTCCTAACAGTCTTTAACGTTATATAACGCACTACTGAGAAAAATACAGATTTACGAATTTTTTGAGGCTACTTTGCAATTATTTTCTATCGAGCGAAGTTGTCGTAATCGTGTTTTGGAATTGGGCATTAGCCCACAAATACGTTCTATTCTATCATATATTTTTTTGAGAATAATCAAAGCTATATGTTTTGGAAAAAATGAGCTCAAAATCATCAATGCGTCACCTTAAGTAATAACTTGTAAGTAGTAAGTTGCGTCCAAAGGTTGGACATCGAGTTATGTTATTACATAACACGTTGCAACCTGTCAACTTATGAACTGTACTAAATTCGTTCATGTACACGCGCGGCCAGTTTAGTTGGCGGGGTGCGGAAGACGCACGGGCGGGGTGGACTTGCATTTGACTTGCCGAGAAAATAGAACATCATTCTATTCACTGTGTTTAGTCGTTAAGTTACTACTTAACTAGCAAATTCCTATCCAAACGATGATAAGAACTTAACTCGCCGATAACGCAAGTTAACTCGCTACTGTACTTATGGAAGTGTAAATCGGGCTTAATAAAGCCAATGTGACAACCAAAGCGAAGTAATAAAATATGACGACCGCTTAGCCTAGTGGGCAGCGACCCTGCCTGCAAAGCTGGAGGTCCCGGGTTCGAATCCCAGGTCGGGTCAGTATTTATATGATGAATATTAATACTGGCACCGGGTCTTGGTTGTTATATGTATGTGGTGTCTTCGCTTGGTACCTAAAATACAAGCTAATGCTTAGTTTGGGACCTCGACGTTGTCATTGTGTGTATTATTATTATTAAAAAAATAAAAATAAAAACAACGGCGAAATCGATATAAGCATAAAACGCCATAAGAAGGAAAACTTTTCGCGCTATGTATAAAGTTTTGTGTTGTCAAATAGCGCCATCTACCGATGTGATCCAAAATATTAATAGCTCCGTGATCGCTTGATCTTACATAGGGTTCGTTTCAGACGGAAATATATCGCCAAAGTGGTTCAAGTGTGGCGATTTAGGTGTCAGCGTCATGCGTTTCAGAAACTTTGTTTTGGGCGTTTGTGGCTATTGTAACTGTTGCGTTAGTTCCATGTTGGTCGTTGGGTGGTTTGGCAATTAGTGACTTGTGAGAGAAACGTATGTAATAGTGATAGAAAATACAACCCAACTTATCCGAAGATATAAAAACCGCGCTCTAATGTCAACTAAAGGTTAGAGGCGTCAAATTTCTTTCCAGACACGATTCACGTGTATAGTGAATTAATCGTTCGTAACATATTAGAGCGTAAGAAACAAACCTTTGTAGCGTTCGTGGCTGTTATTGAATGTGTCTGGAACGCATTTTTAAATGCGTCTGGAACGCATTTTTAAATGGGTCCGTTACATCCATAGTTACGTGATAAATTAGAGATATAGTTCCAATCAAACTTTATGGCGGATCGGATTACAACGCTATACGCGTGCTTACGCAGGTTCAGTAATATGTCCCTCGCTCCACTGCGTCCCGCTACATCTAAAACTGGTTACTGCGACGAGACTTGTGCCTATGTTCACATCCGCCATAAAGGTTGATTGGAACTGTACATGACTTAAATTTATGGGAATCAGAAGTTACAATAACCTTATACCCCAAAGATTACGTGAAACACGCGATTTTTTGTTTGTATGCAAGTTACAGAAGGAAAAAATTGTAAAGTTAATACATTACATTGTTTTGGCGTTACTAAGAATAAATTACCCTTATTAGAATTAAATTAAATTAATGTTGTCAACTGTGTCGTGATAGCCCAGAGCGCAACAAACCTGTCTTAAATTTATAAGGCCCCATAGGGCCATGGTTCGAATCCGGGCGTGTACCAATGAGTTTTTCTGACTTAAGTAAGTATACAATATCACTGACACCGTGCTTCGGACGGCACGTTAAGCAGTCGGTCCCGGACGCTGTCAATAGATGGCGGTCGTTACAGTTCCCAACCCGCAGTGGAGCAGCGTGGTGGACTTAAGCTCCAAGCCCCCCTCCTCATCCCTGGGGGAGGCCTAAGCCCCTGCAGTGGGGTAAAAATGGGCTGATGATGAATGTTGTCAACTACACTCAATTTAAGTGTTGTTCCGGCAAGGCAGCGTAACATAGTGTGTTCTAGTGTCTACCTTATGTTATTCCTACTTCTATGATAAGGATGCTCAAAATGACCCAAGCCTGGCGCAAAAGAAATGTATCTCAGATCATGTGAGTTATAGTGTTGTAATTCCAATAGTTACAATTGCCGAAACCAGTGGCTAACATAGTAATATCGCTGTGCACTTTTTCAAGCGCGGATTATTTAAAAAAATATTACAATTAACTTAATGTAATTACAATTGTTTGACAGAAGGAGGTGGGTAACTAATTTTCAGAAATATTTTTAGTAATAATCATGATTTTAATATGATAATCTGACATGTATAATTTTTTTTTTTTTACGTAAGTATAAATAATAAAATAATGTGACCTTCATGTTTTTTTTTATTATAGACAACTGATATACCGATTAGTAAATGATTAAAATCTCAAACGACATAAGTACTGGCCAAGGCAAACTTGATTATAATATTAAAGAATTTTTGGTAAAATAAACAATTTTAGTAATTTTTCAATAACTTTATTTAATAATACACATCCTTTACACCTTATCGTCAGTGTGGACAAATCTAATTATTAAGTTAAAGTCACACTATACAATTTTTAATTTGTATGTACAGGTGGTTCCAGAATATGACATGTCAGGGCACTTTTACTCATGAAACAACAGCGTGAACTGTCCTATATGAACTTTATAACGAATTAAATGAAGATTAAAAAAAAATTTAGATAAAAATATACTGAAAGGTTCAGACAGTTGACTAGGATTTCCAACTGATTGGTGGTTTTTCACATTTTGGTATTGTACTTATGAAATTATGGTGAGATCTAGCAGGCTAATTCGAGCGCTGACTATTTAAGGCTAGGATGGTCGACCGTTTCGCACTCGCTTACACCAGGGACTATTCGAAATAAGAGTAAGCGGTATGCTGAACGTCGGCTAGTAAAAATGTTTTATTACACATTACCTTTTAAAGTCAATAATCGCTAAATTTGAAAAAATATAAAATAAAGCACTAGTTTATGTATAACACAACATATGTATAAATTTTTTGCTCAAAAATATTTGACGAAATTGGTTCAGAATCAAATTTAAAACAAAATAACGTGACATAGCAGTCAGCGACTTTAAGTAGCCTTCTTTCAACTCGCCCTAATCTATGAAATATACAAGTATACATTCAGCACCATATTTCGATTTTATTATATTATAAAGTTAATTGAAAGTACAGTTCGATACATATATTTTTTTTAACAGTTGAGTGAGATTTTTTTTTTAATGTATTGTATGTATTACAGTTAAATAGAAGTTTTTAAAAATGATTTAATAAATATTAGATAAAATGAAATACTAATAGGACTTTCGGTTACAAATTTATGTGCTTTTGTTGAGCCACCCCTCATCATCATCATCATCAGCCCGTGTCTCTCCACTGCAGGATATAGACCTCTCCCAAGGCTCGCCACCACACACGGTCCTCCGCCTTTCGCATCCAACTACCTCCGGTATGTGCTTCAGTTCATCTGTCCACCTGACCGGGGGGCGTCCAACGCTTCGCTTTCCGGTACGTGGCCTCCATTCGAGAACTCTTTTACCCCATCGGTTATCAGTTCTACGACAAATTCGACCGGCCCATTGCCACTTCAGCTTGCTGATCGCTTCGGCTATGTCGACAACTTTAGTTCTTTGACGGATTTCAGTGTTTCTGATTTTATCCATCAAAGAAACACCGAGCATAGCCCGCTCCATAGCACGCTGAGCGACTTTAAATTTGTGGATCAGTGTCTGCCTTGAGAGTCCATGTTTCGGCACCGTACGTCATGCCACCCCTAGCAAAATAATTTAAAAAACTGTATCGGCCGTTTTAATATTTCAGTAACCACTAGCGTATAAATCATTACCACTATAGTTGCCTTCTATCCGCGAATTTTGTGTCCATTTGACACAGTTTCCGAATAAGTACTGGGTTAGCGTCACCGACGCCGAGTAATATTATCTCTGATAACGCTGAATGTAAGTGCTTTTGCTATGTTATTGTTTCGTGTTTTATCTATTTGTAATTTAGTTTGTCTACAGATATGGCGACAAAGTATCCAATAGTGGTTATGTTAGTTTTTTTTGGTAAAATCTCAATAAAAAGAGCATTTTTTTAGTTGAATTTTTAAAAAGGTTTAACATTTGTATATTTATCCTAGTTCAAAATAAGAAAGATGATTTTTGTTAATGTCTTTTGTTTTTCTTTATATACAAAACAGTAAATATGTTTAAAGTAGAACTATATAACTTTATTGCCCTTATAGTTTAATCTTACATCTAATTTTAATAGATATTGTCACATTTGGATATAGGCCAATCAGTCTCAACGATAATTTATTGGGAAATGTCTCATCTTAGAATATTGGTAATTTTATACGTTTCTTTGGAAAATTATATGAAGTTTATCTTAATTTTCGTCATACAAGTGTATCCAATACATATCCGGAAGTTGAATAATTTTGTAAAACTATATCGTTATTTTTGATGGAATCTAATATAGGTACGTAGCTATCATTTAAAGCTATAGGTTGTCTACTAGCAGTTTCGTTTAGATGTTTCTCTAGAATGACATTTTGTGATTCTTCTTGTTCTAGTTCTAGAGTCAATTCCTCCAAATGTTTCATTCTGCTTTCGATCTCGTGTTCCGCCTTAGCTAGTTCTAAAGCGTTCTCCTTCATCTCCTTGCTCGTACCATTTAGCTCTTGTTCAATGTTCTCAAGTAATATTTTAACTTGTGACGTCGTTTCACAACTGTTAACCCTATTCTCGTCCATATATCGTTTAACTTTGGCAGTCAGCCTTACCACTAGTTCTTCTTCTCTGTGCAATCTCTTGTTTATTATTGCCATTTTTTCAAGTATTTCTATTTCTTCTCTTAGTCTTGTCAACTCGTCTGCTGAAGCTTCTGAATCTGTGTCGTTTTGAGTTTGCAGAAGCCTGTCGGCGTTGACTTGGCATATGTTTGCTAGTTCTTTAGTGAAGTAGTGTTCCCTCATCAGATGTCTTTCTCTTCTGGATTTGTGTTTGGTGTGTCTTCTTGGTGGTGTGCCGCTTCCTACTCCAACACCGCTGTCGCTGTTGCCCGCTTGGCTGTCGTTGATTTCGTTGCATCGCCCCAAATCTCGAAGGTACGATTCGAGTAAATAGTTTGTGCCGTGCTTCTCCATGCGGCTTTTGTGCGTTTGATCTTCTAGTTGATCTATCAGCTTCTCTTGTTCTCTGTAATATAAAAAGGATTATAATGAAGGATATAGCAATATAGCTTACGTACCACCACAATGTTAATATCGTTGTTATACGAATGATACCTTAATGCCAATAAATTGATTTTATTGAACAATTTCATTGCTTTGTGTTAAAAACAATTACTTTATATCCTAAGTTGAGGCGTTTTAGCACTCAATCATATCAGATACGAGATACGCTACGCTTGTGTTGGGTGGTCTAAAAGTCAATTATAAATTCCGTCTCACTTGCTATCACAGTCTCAGTTACAGTAAACTGTAGGAGCACAGTGGCGGCTTTGGAAGGTATTTTGTAATGAAGCAACATTGAGCGGTGATTGTAAATTTATTTAAAAATATAATACAGATGGCATTCTAATTTAAATTCCATTTTTAGTATGAAACCGTAAAAATAATTTAATAAATATTTAATAACCTAATAAATATGAGTTTTAGGTAACTAAAGTAATTAAGTATGCACTTCTCCTCCACACCGCTTACGCGGCCTGCGCAGTGAGACTAGAAAGTCGATTCCCTCAGCATTAACAAATGAGAGCGTAGGTAATCCATTGCTGCATAAGTTTATAATTATCTGTCTCTTTCCCCTGCAACTACGCAATGTATACAATGTTAGTGAAGCCAATCCATGGCTAACCCACCTTCATCAGCATCGCGCTGCGAATCGAAGTCGAGGCTTTTGCAAAGAAAATTACCATCACAGTCATGGTAAAACAAGCTTTCGAATAAAACAAAAAAATAATGTTTATAATCAGATTGTTATTGTAGACCACACTTGCTTCACCCACCTACTGTTTACTAACAATAGAACAATGGTTGGACTGACATAAAATAAGAAGAAAAAAATCACGTCAATGTAATTTAGGTTCCTGTTGTTTCTCTTGTAACGAAAGGGACCGTCACGTATTATATAATAATAATAATAACGTATACATTACGACAACGTCTAGGCCCCAAACTATAAGCATTAGCTTGTGTTTTGGGTACCAAGCGAAGACACTATATACATATAACAACCAAGACCCGGTACCAGTATCAAAATTCATCATATAAATACTGACCCGACCTGGGATTCGAACCCAGGACCGCCAGCTTCGTAGGCAGGGTCGCTGCGACACACTAGGCTAAGCGGTCGTATGTTTTCCTCTTCGTATTTTAAGATGACCTGATCATCCATCGTTTCACTGATAGTCGATCATCATAATATTTAAAGAATATTTTTCTCAGTGTCGTATTATTACTTAGAAATACATGACACCCATTTGTCATATGTCAAACTCGCATAATAACCGTCATCGCTTTCTGTAACACCTTCAATTTGTACGACGGGTTCGATTCCCGTAGACAATTTTGGTCTATGTTACACTTATGACATACCTCAACTTATCGAGCTGCTGGTGTATAGTTCTACTCTGGTGTTGTATGACTGCTACGAGTTTCGCGGCGGGGTCTCGCGGCGTTCTGCGAGGTCGCGGCGGCGGCGTTGGTGCACGTCGGTGACTTTGACGCTGACCATCGCGTCCACCGTCGTCACTATCGCGACCGCTGTCTTCTTCTCCGCTCGATGTCTTACGTAGCGAAAGGCGGACCTGAAAGAAGAAATGGCGACGAAAGCAGAATTTAAAAAGCGGAACTCTATAACAAATTAAGTAGGTACGGATGTATGAAAGCAATTTGCTATATTCATTTACGATCTGTTGTTTGTGTTAGTATGAAGATAAATTATTCCACCTGGAAAATATATTAAGAATCGCTTGTTCACGAATAGAGGCAAATATAGGTATATATATATTACGTATACATCACAACAACGTCTAGGCCCCAAACTAAGCATTAGCTTGTGTTTTGGGTACCAAGCGAAGACACCACATATATCAACCAAGACCCGGTGCCAGTATCAATATTCATCATATAAATACTGACCCGACCTGGGATTCGAACCCGGGACCTCGGTTATATTAGTGAATGTATTATAATAAATATTGAAAACCCGGCAGCATAAAAAACTACACTAACTGTTTATCTGTTGCCGAAACCAATATCTTTGTTCGATTTTAATTGAATACATCTTTTTTGTATCATGTAAGCTTTTTAATCAATTCTCCACATTTGTAGGCTTCTGAAAAACGAAATATTTTTCAGAAGGGCACAATAGTACAGTATTGGCGAGTGAAATAAAAATAATGTCGAAAGTACCATACTAAGTACTTTGATTATTTACATGTCTAGATAGAGAGTCACGCGTTGTAATGTCAACAAAAAAAGGAACTCACTTTATGTGCTTGTGTGTGATTAAAAAGACTACATCCTATCGCTACATCATACTAACCATTAGGTATGCCTAGATAGAGCAACACGATACAATACAATATAACAAAAAAGAGCCAACTTTTAGATGTTTGTGTGTCTGACTAAATATACTACGTACTTTCGCTACATCATAACCATGTAATATCCGTCTGTATGTGTGTGAATTATAACTTAACTGTTAGGTGATATTTTTATTATTAAAGGCGACTTATTTCCTAACTGAATTATAGAGATAGGTATATTTCTTTCGTTTTAGCGATTGACCGATGTGGCGTAGCTTATAATAATAATACATGGGACAGCGCCATCTAGTCCTACAGTAAGCAAGTATTGTGCTTGTGTTATGGGTTACTAGACACTTATCGATAAATATAATTATTAAAGCCAATGCATTAATTTCTTAGTTTCGTTGCAGTGATTTGTAAACATAAGGTTTTGTAACATGTTTTGCGGACAATTATTAATTAAATCTGTTGTTATTTACGTGTAATAAGTATAATCAAATGTCGTATACTTATGAATTTTCAGTTTTACAAGTTTAAATAAAAGTTTCGTAAATTTCAATCCGAACCTGCTTAGAAGCGGCCATACTGACCGATTCATACCGACACGATTCATAGGTAGTACCTACAATATACTAATCTTAATATCCTGTATCTACTATGAATTACGAAGCGATATTGTATTACCTAATAATAATACCTGGGGCAAAACATACCGCGCCCTCTAGTCTCAAAGCTAATGCTTGTATTATGGGTATTAGGCAACTGATATATTTACTTAAGTATTCTTTATAATGTATACATATATGTATATTTTACACCCAGGCACGGAACAAATAGACTTGTTCATACAAACAAAGCAAGTGCCGTGATAGCCCAGAGCGCAACGAACATGTCTCAAATTCCTAAGGCAATAGGGCCATAGTTCGAATCCGGGTGTGTACCAATGAGTTTTTTGACTTTTTTTTTTTTATTTTATTTGGAAGATTTACAGCATTATTTTATTAATTCAACATAAAATCATCATATAATACATCTTATTATGCCAATTACAAATCTTCACATTTAGTATTACATGTTATGAAAAACAAAGCATACACATAGGCGTATTTTACTATGGTATAAAAACATAAATATGGGAATTTATAAGTTATTAAGATAGTATTGTGTAAGAGCTCTTCTTGTCGCCGCGACACTAGTGTTGAACAGATCAATATCTGTATGATTAGTTATTGAATCTGTTCGCCGCTCTGATCATGAAACTATTGCGCCTGTAATTAGTGCGTGTAATGGGCTCATGCAGCAATTTCATTGTTTTTAATACTCTGTTGTATGTACGTAGACCGAGTAATGCCAAAAGTTCAGGGCAATCTACTGAACCATTCGCCAATTTCATTAAATAGGTAACGTCGGCTATGTTGCGTCTAACAGAGAGTGGCAGGAAATGAAAGTGTCTGCACCTACTATGGTAGTCTGGGAGTGAAATCAGGGCTCGGTATTGTAAATGCCTCATAAATTTCTTCTGTATTCTTTCAATACGATTTATGTAGACATCATACTGTGGGTTCCATATTTGCGTACTCTCAATGGCTACGAACAAAGGAACAATATAATATTTTGAGAGTCTTTATACTTTTAAAGTCGTTTGATGCTCTCAGAATAAACCCAGAGATTTTGATGCCTTTCGCACTATTTTGTCTACATGTTTCTCAAATGTTAGCTTGCAGTCATGCAACACTCCAAGATCCCCAATTTCAGACACTTTATGTATTGTGAAATCCTTTAGTGTGTAATTTCCATCAACACCAAACTGCTTTCTTGTGAATAATAATAATAATAATAACACATACAATCACAACAACGTCTAGGTCCCAAACTAAGCATTAGCTTGTATTTTGGGTACCTAGCGAAGACACCACATACATATAACAACCAAGACCCGGTGCCAGTATTATTATTCATCATATAAATACTGACCCGACCTGGGATTCGAACCCAGGACCTCCAGCTTCGTAGGCAGGGTCGCTGCCGACTAGGCTAAGCGGTCGTCAATGAAATACAAAAACACTTTGAGACATTTAGCTCCAAATTGTTATTATGACAGAAGGTTTCAAATCTCACTAAGTCGTCTTGGAGTTTTACTGAATCCAGGCGATCATTAATTACTTTTAAAATTTTCATGTCGTCCGCATAGAGTACTATTTTGGAGTATACAAAACACATATTTATGTCATTCACAAACAGTATAAATAATAGAGGACCTAGGAGAGACCCCTGAGGTACTCCTGATGGTATGGTAATCCATTTAGAGATATAACCTTGCAAGACTACCGCCTGCGTGCGATTCTCAATGTATGACTTGAACCAACGGTACAGATCACCGTGAATACCAGCCGCAGACAGCTTACTTAGGAGAATATTGTGATCTATGCGATCAAAGCACTTGCTGTATAGTCTGTATAAATCACATCGACCTGGGCTGGCTGGTCCATGCCCTTCGTTATAAATTCATCAGCTACTAGTAAATTTGAAACTGTCGAGCGATTTTTTAAAAAACCGTGTTCAATACTAAGTGTATTTCTAATTGCAGAGTAGACTTGTTCATATACTAGTCGTTCAAATATCTTTGCGATCAGACATAGTTTTGAAATAGGCCTATAATTATCGATATGTGCCCTGTTTCCTTTCTTATGAACGGGTGTGATGAACGCTGATTTCCACATATTAGGGAATTTTCCTTACATTATAGAGCGCTTGAAAAGAATAGCAAGGGGTTCCGAAAGTTTTTCTGCACAGTTTGACAAAAATAACGGAGAAAGAGAATCCGGTCCACCTGATTTAGATAGGTCAAGGGTTTTTAATAAATTACAGATCTTTCGAGGTGAAATTTCAATCGTAGATATGATGGAATTGTTGTTAACATAACTATTACAAGTTTCAACTGAAGGATTCGAATGATTATTGTTAGAGTAGGTGGATTTAAAATATTCGATAAATAAGTCAACTATTTCTTCTCCATTGTTAGCCGTCGTATCCTTGTAATGCATTAAATTAGGCATGCCTTTCGTTACTTTTTTATTTTTAACATAGGTCCAAAAATGTTTGGGATTTGTCTTAATAGATTCTTCGGTTTTTTTGATGTATTCCTTATAAAAGAGTTTTTCTGTTTCTTTAACGCGACCTCTAAGAATAGTAAAGGATTCATAGTCTAATAGATTATTATAAATTTTGAATTTGCGATGATATTTATATTTTTCTCTTATCATCTTAATTAATGCAGGAGAATACCAGGGAGGGTAATTGTTAGATTTATGTATTTTATGTGGAATAAAACGATCTTGTAAATCATATAGAATGTGATAAAAATTAGATACAGCCAACTCTAAAGTATTTTGAATTAATAAATTATTCCAAATAATTTTACCTAACTCCGAATCAATAGCATTATAATTTCCTTTGTTATATAAATACCTTATATTCCTTTTATCCTTCAAGCAGTTATAGGGCTTTATCCTAGCCATAATGCAGAGCGCTCTGTGATGGCGATCCTCACGGACCAGAGGGTCAACACAGGCAGTTACTGTGATGAGGACATTAGATAGTACCAAATCAAGAACACGGTTGTTGATGTTATATAAAGAATTATACTGGTTTAAGTTACAAATACTCATGGTATCTATTAATTCGACCTGGTCCTCACCTGAATAATTATATGGTTCTTAGTATAGTCGAGGTTACTTTGCACTGTCCAAGTAATATTAGGGAGGTTAAAATCACCCAAAATAATGAATCTGTCTAATGGATGTGCTAGGATAATCTCAGTTAATTTATTCGTAAAATTACTGAATTGGGTTGAAAATGTGTTCCCTTTATTTTCATTACATAGATATAGAGTACAGATGTGAGTCTCATGGGCGCCTTTCTCTTTAGACTTTATAGTGATCCAGATATCTTCTGCTGAAGATCGCCACTCTGGCCGCTCAATACATGATAAGTCACGATTAGTGGCCAACAAAACGCCGCCGCCCCTTTCTTGGTTGGTTTTAAAATAATCTCTGTCACGCCTCCACACTAAGTACCTATCATCAAATAACTCAGAGTCATGAATTCCATCCAATAACCACGTTTCGGTAATTGAAATTATATCATAGGTATTCAAACTAACATTGCGTAGAAAATCAGAGCACTTAGTACGTAAGCCGGATACGTTTTGATAGTAAATATTCAGGCAGTTATTGAAGGCGGTACGTAACTATAACTATACAAACCATGATCATACACATACAACAGAGTACAAATGGATTGGACAGCTTGGCATAAATTACCCACCAAAATTTAAATATTAAGATTAAATTATATAAATATGTCAAATTAAGCACGTAAAATGTTCGGTTAATGTGTTTCGTATTATTCGTTTTAATCGCTTTATTATCCGTCGTATAGTTTCTAATAAATATAATAAGTAAAACGAAATGTAGGCTGCAATGAGTATAACTGTCAAGTAAAATATTAGTTAATCTCAAAGAGAGCTGATGGCGCTGGTAGCGATAAATTTTAACAATTAATACAAAATTACTACTCTTATTTATTATACAGTATTTACTGAATCTCGGAAAGTGCTCGGAATTATAATTGTAATTAATTGATACACAATTATAATTATACCCCAATAATGTACATTTCAATATTTGAAGATTTGACAGTAACAATATTAGGTACGACATACTTATCGTAAAGTTGTTTATCAAGATATTTTTTTGCCCTTGCAGGAGAATTTTTTATTGTAGCATGACACATGATTAAAATACGACATAATTCATTGCAAAATATCACCAGTTTTGCGGCGCAATGAAGCCATAAATATATATAATATAAATATATACAATACAAATATATATAATATAAATATATAGTTATATTGGTAGACTGCATCCTAGTGTAAAACAGTAATATCTTTGCAATCCCAAAGAGATTAATACACAAATATTCCAGGCTTGCATAAATCATTGCATAATCGTATTGAAAATTTAAAATCACGAGGTCCAAAAAATAGGAGTGAGATACAATAGCGAAACCACAAAACCATACAATAATATGCAATAACACGGTTATATGAGAAAATATTAGGTATACATTTGTGAGATTTATAATAAATATGATATGCAATACGTAGGAATTTATCAAAAATACCCACATTAATTTAGTGATTATAAATACAAATATATTAATATTTGTATTTATAATATAATATATTGATCACAACGAAAAAACAGTCTTATGACCAGAGCAGCAAGGTAGCAAAAGTAAATAACATGTTTGTCACCTGATAAGAACCAAATACACCGCGAATGATAATGAGCTCCGACACATTTGATGTTTAGTAAACTTAAAAATATTGTATTTATGACGCTATTATTCATTTTCCTAGTTTCTGAATATCCTTTTCGGACCGTATCACAATTATTGGGGATGTTGCGTTTTTCCTCGCCATGATTTTGCAATGCTTGACCCAAACATATTGACATCCGACTTCTTGACAAATTTTTTTTGTTTTAGTTAAGAGAATTTTGTTATGCGATGTAAGGTGGTCATTTACATATATTCTATTGGTACCGCTCAGTCCTAAAACACTCGGTGTGAGACCGCTCTCCTTGGCGTATGTCCTTGCTGCTGCTGCGAAGTCATCCTTCACATATCTGCTGTTAAAACTAACAATAATGGGTTTTGCGCTGCCAACGACTCTAGAAGGAATGCGAGTAACGAAGTTTATTTGCTGCTTATTTATTGGATACATTATTTTGGAACCTAGTGTAACTACTGTGTCGATAAGATTCTCATTCATAGACTGAGGTATTCCTTTCAATTCCAAATTATTCATACGATGCCATTGTTCCGATGTTTCCTTTTCCTTCTCGAAGGACTCGACCCTAATTTGCAAGGATTTCAATTGATCTTTAGTAATTTCTAGATCAGTGAGCCTCTTTTCCATATTCGTCATTCTAGATCCGACCTCTTTTATTGTCTGGTTAGTGACGAGAACTGATGATTTTAGGTCGTTAAATTCTTCTCTCATGGACCTCATTTCTTTAGCCAGTTCTTCTATAGAAGATAATCTAGCCGAAATAGATCGCATTTCCTCCAGAATTTTTAATGACGGTTTTGCTAGCGGCGAGCACAATGGAGATGACATGATGTTTGACTGCGGGTGTGAACCACCAGCTTGTTTGCATTTGGGGCACCGCCAGTTGGATTTCCTTTCTCCCAGCTTGCGATATCCACCTTCCGTTATTCCAGCGCAGTGAAAATCGAAGCTATGTTTACATGACGAGCAGCATGGTCCATCAAGTGATTTTTCACCACAAGAGCCACAGTCGAACATTGTAACTATGTTTGTACGGTAACTATTCAATAGGCAAATCACAGCAACGGAATTTTTTTATTTTTATTTTTTTTATTTTATTTATATTCCACTTTTTCTTTTATTTTATGACAGTATAAATGTATATTGATGACGATCAATCCACTACATATAATATCAGTAATTACTTCAGCGTTTGTTTTAAAACACAACTCGAATTTACTGTTTAGTTATTAGTTATTATCACGCGTGAATAGATTGAAAGATATCGAACGTACGTGTAAGCCTCACAAGTGCACGAGTGCGAATGTACATTATACTTAAGTACATTAACTGTCGCTGACTCCGTGCCTCGGAGAGCACGTTAAGCAGTCGGTCCAGGACGCTGTCAATAGATGGCGGTCGTTACAATCCCCAACCCGCAGTGGAGTAGCGTGGTGGATCTAAGCTCCAAACCCCCTCCTCACCCTGGGGGAGGCCTAAACCCCTGCAATGGGGTATAATGGGCTGATATGATGATACAAACAAATGTCGTCACGATTCTGTAGGAAAAGGAGCGTGATAAGACATTTGTGTTAGCACGATAACTTAGAATTTTTTTTGTCCCGATTAGTTGGTTTTCCTTAAGTTTACTGTGGCCTGTGATAAAATTCTTTGTACTATTTGCGTTTATATATTTGTGCTTTTTTAAAGCTATACCACGCTTCTAGAAAATATAGTATAAACAAATGCATTTTTCTTTGTATTCAAAATTGATATTTTTAATAAACCCGATGTCCAAATACACTTTTATTATCTTTACTGTGAACACTTGTGTCATTATAGAGCTACCGAATTTTTTTCTTATCAGCGATAGCTTCTGCCATTGATATATCATTACATGGATACGGTATCATAGTTGCATATGGTCCGCTAATTGTGACGAATCATCACATAACTCCATAAACCTAACTGTCTTTTTCATGGCCTTTCTTAGTTTTTGTTAAAACAAGATACCGGCGGAATTTCGCGTTCGCGTTTTACGACGGGCGAGTGTGAAACGGCAATAACTAGGTTACAAAGCGAAGTCTTGATTGGCAAGTACTGTTAAAACTATAAAAATCAAAATATCTTAGAAATGTCATAGGCGTGGCACGTATATATAGGTACCCCAAATGCCTTCACATACATATGCCTGTAAGGTTATTTGACTAATATTAAATATTTTAAATTTATTAAGACAATATTAAAATAGACTACGATAATAAAATTTATAAACGAAATATTCGGTTGAAAATATGAAAATTATAAGCTATTACAATTTTATCTCTGTCTCTTTCCTGCAAAATTATTTTAAATAGCCTGACGTCACAGGTTAGTACACCGTACGTTATTGTCGTCTCTGTTTAACAGGACATTTTACACATAACTTTGTTAGTAATGATTTATTTTTTAAAATTATTTCACTTTTATTATATACTTATAAAACTTTTTCATATAAAATAATTTAAAAAAAAAATAGTCAACTAGCGCATTCGAACCTAAACACTTAGGTTGAACAGTTATCTCGCTATAATTAATCAATTTCATTTTTATTAGGTACGTTACATTTCACATACGTACATTGATGTGAAAAGGCTTACGTATATTACTGAATATCGGCCGAGCATCGATGTTATTACCGAATAGAATACGTTTTGCCTGTTTTCACCAAAAATATGTATTCATTTATTTAGGTACATCAACAACGTGCTATATTAAACGCTTATAAAACAGTATACTTATTAACTTATCGGAATACGAAATGATACCTCGTGCCTCGCGTCACCCCAAGCAGCTAACACGTCCAAAACACAAGCATCGGGCGGTAGAGGTCGTTCCACACCTCGCCAGCGTTCAGCTAAAACCCATTCCCCGCTTGCGGTGCCGCAGCCGCAAGTATCTCTTCCATCGGTGCACGTTCCGTCTGCTGATAAAAAAATTTCTTTCTTCATTAAAGTAATAACATCTGTTGCGTAGATATAATAATAATATCTGGAACATCCCACACAACGCCATCTAGTCTCATAGTAAGCAAGTATTATGCTTGTATTATGGGATACTAGACAACTGATATATATACTTAAATATTTTTTTATAATATATATTTATATAATAAGCATTCAATTAATATAATTCTTATAATTTTTTTTATAACGTAATACAAATTACAAGACTTCGACATGCCAAGGTACTTTATAGTCACGGCGCTAGTTTTTTCTGGTATGGCAAACACTTGAGGCAAATGTTCAAATACACGTATCTTTATTTTTTAAATTAAAAAATATGTTTAATCACAAGTTTGTTTCTGAACGGGTGTTAGGTTACTTATTGCGAGCGACAAAGCGAAAAGTCGTTATGTTGCTAAAGTTCAAATATAAAGTGGGACGACGCCTATCTAGTACGGCTATTTAATAATAGATGGAGCCATCGTATTAAGAAATTATGTTTATTTTTCATAATCACATTTCTAGTTTTCAGTTGCTGAAACATAACATGCGACTGTAAAAAATATTTCTCTTTAATGTTTTTAACTGCCTTCATTGATTGTTTCAACAGTTTCGAAACATTTGTACAAAAAACATAAAATTTGTGGAAAATAAGGTTTATTGGCCGATTTCTTTTATGGTTTTTTCAATAGTTTCGAAGCGTTTGTCGAACAACCTTATTTTCCACAAATTTTAGGTTTTTGTACAAATGTTTCGAAACTGTTGAAACAATCAACGAAGGCAGTTAAAAACATTAAAGAGAAATATTTTTTATAGTCGCGTGTTACGTTTTATCAACTGAAACCTAGAAATGTGATATTAAAAAATAAACACCATTTATGCGGTGTCTCCATCTATCATTAATTAGCCATACTAGACATGCGTCATGTTACCTTTAAAACGTTTATTTTCACCGAAAGTGAATTATATGTTACTGCCCTTGGATGTTCAGAAAAAACTATGTATTAATAGGAAAATTAGGTTTTCACCCGAGTTATAATATTAAAAATTATTCGTGTTATATATAGCGTAAATTCAAAATCATCCTGCTGGTAAATAACATAGACTTTAAGTTTCATCATCACCACCAGCCCGTGTCTCTCCAACGCAGGATATAGGCCTCTCCCAAGGCTCGCCACCACACACGGTCCTCCCTCCGCCTTTCGCATCCAACTACCCCCAGTATGGTGCTTCAGGTCATCTCTCTGACTTTAGATTTAACGACATGAGTTTGCAAAGGATAAGTGTTTCGTCAACCAGTCTTGTGTTCGAAAAATAATTCAACATGTAAAAGTGAAATAAATGACCGAAAGAAACTGAAAAAAAAACGTATAACTTTCCCAGAATTTCGTATTTTTACTGTCAAAAAACTGTTCACTGAATCTATAAATCTGCTTATAAAAGTGCATTTTGAAGGGCGCTTTAACAACCTACCTTCAGGCGCATGTTTCAAAGCTTGCACGATATCCAAGCAAGTTGTATGCGATCTGACACCGCGCACCCATAGCTTACGGCCACCAGCCACGACGCCAACTTCTTCATCGCTGTATGATGACGACGAATCATCCATCACGAGACCTGTGAACGAAAGTGATAATGTTAGTGATACGCTTACTTCCTACCATCCGCATTAGATGTCAGAAACAACACGATACCGCTTTGTAACTACAATTGATTAATTGAAAAAAAATACGCCCAGTGTATTTACGTTTTACTCAGTTCATTGATCATTACCTCTCTTTCGCTCCTATGTAGTTTGCTTGGAGGGAAAGAGAACGATTGTGACGTAATGGATTGTTATATTCCGGCTTTCGAGACATTGTTGTGAATTGAGTTTATGTGATGTTTTTTTTTTAAATTTGATACACCTCCTTGGGTTTGATAATCGAAAATTAAAAATAAAGTAAGATGTATTTTTAACCGACTACTTAAAAAGGAGGGTAATATATTTCCGATGTATGTATCCTTGTCACTTGCTGTAGCCTAAACGATTTCATAGAATTTTGAATGCGAGGTGTCAATAGTTGAGATATTTACATAGGAAATGTCATATATGTTGTAATTCAAGATGGCGGATTCAATATGGCAGCCGAAAATTTAAAATATACCAACGCATTCTGTTTTAATCACAACAAACCAGCTAGACAACATTATTTTTTGCTTTCTTCTTTGTTGTGAATATTTTCTTCACTCTAAGCGACTAAAAGTAGTTTTATGAAATTTTTTTATTTGAGTTTTAGTTATTTGACTTGTCAAACTTTCTGCCTGGCTGCTTAGAAATGGTGAAAACACCAGTTGCGGAAGGAATTTTTCACAGGTTTTCATCGTAATTAAGAATAATATTTTATTAATATCAGTGAAACACTATATACCATCGTATCAGCCCATTATGCCCCACCGCCGAGGCTTAGGCCTCCCCTCGGAATGAGGGTGCTTTGAGCTTAATCCACCACGCTACTCCAGTACTTGTTGGTGGATAAACGACACAAAATTACATATAAGTAAGTCTATAATATTTTGACAATTTTGTAACACAACGACTGTCCTCGTTTCTCTGTATCGATTCAACCATTAAATCTGACAACGCAAAGTGATTTTAATGACCGAAGAGGTCTTTTAGAAAAAAAAACTGACTAATTGTGTTTTAAACGTTGGTGGAAGTCCGTAGCCGTGTGGCCGTCACAAAGGAGCAAGGTTAAATCATTATGAAATTTTATGTAGCAGGCGATTGCTACTACATAAAACATAATGATTATTATGAAGCCAAAGGAGTATTGCATATGTGCGGCTATTTAACATCCTAAAAAAATTAAAATATTTTTTTGTTTATTTTAAAGCTTGTACTTGTCATTTTTGCATTTTGTAGAAATATGTCGTATTTATTAAGAAAAACTAATACGTGAAGAAAGAATTTTATTGCTATCTACGAAAATGCTGGAAAAACTTTTTAAAGTAGATAGTGCCATGACGTCACTCGGTTACATTACTATGGGCTAACGTGGATAATTAATTTATACGTAGCGACACCGAGTCGTAAAAATACAAACTTTGATTTCTTATATCTCCGGTAATAATCGGTATTTTTCCGAAATTCAACTATAGTATAGTATAGTCAAAGTATAGTCATCAGTTTCTTATACCTAGCGCGTGAAAAGTTTATGATACATAATTTTGTTAAAGAGGACGCGCTCATTGTGAAATTGTTGTGTTGTGAAATTACATTATATACGTGACACTACTGTTTTTAGGAGCAAACAATAAAATGAAATTTTTTGGAGCATCATCATCAGCCCATTTTACCCCACCGCAGGGGCTTAGGCCTCCCCCAGGGTGAGGAGGGTGTTTGGAGCTTAAATCCACCACGCTACTCCACTGCGGGTTGGGGATTGTAACGACCGCCATCTATTGACAGCGTCCGGGACCGACTGCTTAACGTGCTCTCCGAGGCACGGAGTCAGTGATAGTTAATGTACTTAAGTCAGAAAAACTCATTGGTACACGCCCGGATTCGAACCATGGCCCTATGGGGCCTTATAAATTTGAGACAGGTTCGTTGCGCTCTGGGCTATCACGACACATGACGAGTTGAGCATGGTTCCACAAAATACGACATAACTGAAAGTGTTGAACAATGTAGGTCTAAACTAATCAAACCATAAATGTGACAATTCGCTTAGTAAATCTCAGGCAAACTCTGGTAATTAATGTCTCCAATTTATATGGCGAAAATAACAGACAATCTGATCCTAAATCCACTAACGCTTTGAAGTCATAAAACCTAATTTAGGATATAGTTACAAGTAGATAAATTCCTGTATGTTTACCAAAGTTGCAAGTTTGCAATTTAGGCGCCTGGCACGGGTGGGGCAGGGGTGGTATAAGGAGGCACTTCCAACCATTACCGGTTAAAGGTGGGAGTGGGGTAAGGTGTGTCAGGGAAACTATGGTGAAAACTTCGCATATTCGTTCACAGAAATGCAGTTAAGCTAACTGCACCCGTTTTTACGGGCGTGGCTCATCGGTAACCTCTAACACGTATGTTTTGTTATAAGAGACCTTGCTCGGCGTATCACAAGGTTTTAAAAATGATGGCGGACGCAACGGAGCAAAATTGATAATTATGTCTGAAAAATCCAACACAACGCCATCTAGTCCCAAAGTAAGCAAGTATTATGCTTGTATTATGAGGTACCAGACGTGTCTGGGTGTAAAATATCTAAATTATGTATATATTATAAAGAATATTTAAGTATGTATAGCAGCTGTATGGTACCCATAATACAAGTTTTGTTTAGTTTGGGACTAGATGGCTCTGTGTGCGTTGTCCCAGGTATTATTATTATCTGCTCACTTGAAAGTTTTTATTTTGTTCGGCAAGCTCTACAATGCTCTATGAGTTTGTACCACGTTCAGCCAAACACCCTCTATATTGTTATTTGTAACGTACTCAATTGTTATTCAAACGTCAGTGTTGTTTTTACTTTTACTCCTTACAGACAGTTTGAATTCCCTATATTTTATATTTTCACTCTTTGAGATCACTTCGAGATTGTTCGGACAGTATACTGTTCGTGACGCAACGGAAGTGTCATTGTAGATACTTCCACTTCTGCTTTTGTAGAAGCAGAAGCGGAAACAGAAGCGAATTCGGCAGCGGAACTATAAATGCCAAAAAATACGTATTTATATTTGGGACATCCCACACAGCGCCATCTAGTCCCAAAGTAAGCACGTAGTATGCTTGTATTATGGGGTACTAGACAAGTGATATACATACTTAAATCATACATACATCCAGATACTGAACAAATAGTCATGTTCATGTACACAAATATTTGTCCCGGGCTGATATGAACCTGCGATCCTTGGCTCTGCAGTTAGGGTCTTTAACCACTCAGTCAATCGGTCAGTCCAATGAATATTTTTGTTTAATAAATTTTTATTCAAAATTCAAAATACCAGATTATTTATAAACAGTAATTTAAAACAAACTATTATAGTAAAAAAAATGGCGACACGTGCGTGCCGACTCAGGCTCGCTAGGCACCCTACCCGACCGCGCCCAAGGGCATTCAGCCAATAAGCGCGCTTGTCATCAATCTAGCCATTTCTAGAAAGTTTCGATAAGGTTCCGATATAAATAAAAATACAAAACCGGATGCAGAAGTGGACGTGAAAAAGTGAGCAGAACAAAATGGAAGTAGAAACAGAGGTCTGTAGTAATACCGCGCAGAAATATTGGAACCATTCAACCGTATTTATTTGTTTATTGTGGGAAAACCAGCAGCTATAAGATACAATACCGCTTAGTCTAGTGGGTAGCGACCCTGCCTACGAAGCTGAAGGTCCTGGGCTCGAATCCCAGGTCGGGTCAGTATTTATATGATGAATATCGATACTAGTACCGGGTCTTGGTTGTTATATGTGTGTGGTGTCTTCGCTTGGTACCCTAAACAAAAGCTAATGCTTAGTTTGGGGTCTAGACGTAGTTGCTGACTGACCAATTGGCCAAGTGGTTAGAGACCCTAACTGCGGAGCCAAGGGTCGCGGGTTCGATTCCCGCACGAGACAAATATTTGTGTGCATGAACCTGTATATTCCGTGTCTGGGTGTGAAATATTTATACATATATTATAAAGAATATTTAAGTATGTCTGTTGACAGTATCAGTTGTCTGGTACCCATTAAACAAGCTTTGCTTAGTTTGGAATTAGATGGCGCGGCGTTGTGTGGAGTGTCCCATGCATTATTATTATTAATTATTGCCAATGTCCGTTTATGTTTCTCAAAGTTTTTCACATTAAATGTAATTTTCATTTGAATTTCATTTTAAATAAAGTGACACAGTACAGACAGATTTATCTGTGGTTTCTACATTTGAGATACAAAATTGAATCGGCTCAACTTATTTCAAATTTTTGCGTTCGCGCCGTTCTTGTGCTGTACTATCGTTTCGTAATTTTTTTGTAGTTTACATATAATTTAGTAGAAATATAAAATATCTGAAAACGCCTTAGCCCAGAGGGCTAAATTATAAAATCTATGGGTTGGTTATTTTTTTTTTACTATACGACATTAACATGGCCGATGTGGTAATTTGAGTGGGGGCCGCGTGACTTGCCACCATTAGGAACTTCCGCCCCGCATAGGAAACACCCTAGGTCGCCCCCTAGCTCCCTCTTTTCACCTATTTGCACCCCACGCCACCCTACAAACTACGGAATACTTATTTCACAGTTTGGCTGTATAGTGGTATCGGGTCCTATCGTGTTGACTTTCTGAGCTTTGTTTACGATAAGCTTCAAATTATGGAGCTGTGAATATTTTTGCTCGGCGCTGCAACTGGAGCTAGCATTACTGAAGGTTTGGTCGGGCGGTCGTGAAATACAAAGACTCTCGAACATTATGCCTGCCAGCTAATTCGTTTTGTCGCGCAGGAACATATACATCAATGACTGACAACCATATGTTGATATGTCTGTACAATCTTATGTTAGCTCTAGTACAACACAGCGCAAAAACATTCATAGCTCCAAGTATAGAAACGAATAACGCCTGCTTCACACCATTGCAAACTATCTGATTAGCAATAATAATAATGTCTGGGACATTCCACACGGCGCCATCTAGTCCCAAAGTAAGCAAGTATTATGCTTGTATTATGGGGTACTAGACATATATATACACACTTAAATATTCTTGTTTTTCTAATATATACATACATATATACTTTTTACACCCAGACACGAAACAAATAGACATGTTCATGCGTACAAATATTTGTCCCGCGCGGGAATCGAACTTGCAATATTGGCTTCGTGGTTAGGGCATAGTGTGTTAGGGTCTCTAAGCACTCGACAAACGGTTTATCATCTCCAATCAGCAATCTCCACAATAGCTATGACACAAACGTTGTTTACAGTTAGAGTACTTTGATATTCAGTAACCAAAATCTATGAGATCTGGAAATTTCGTTAAAAATAAAAAAAAAATCATCAATGATCTATAGTATTAAATTTTCGTAAAAGTTATAGGGTATAGCTAGCAATAATGAAAAGCGGGTTTCATTTCGGAATGAATCGAAAAAAGAATAAAAAAAATCTTTCAAAAACTTTCCATGAATTTTGAGATACCTATTAAAAAATTCCCTAACAAAATACACTTATACTATTAAAACATCTACATACAGATCTATCAGAAAAGTAATGTGACTGGACGTATCTGCAATTTGCAATTTGCAAGACAATTTGAACCAAATGTGTTTAAAAATAAGGTTTTTTTTACAGTGTTTTCCTTATAATTTATGACTTTTCTTATAAAAATGATTTCATTGGAGAACTTCGGGCAAACCTGCGCGTCCGATGTTAACCGATTCTTATCACTTTTCTGATACATCTGTACATATATACGTAAACACTTATATAACAGTAAAAAACGAAATTTTTTTTTTTTTTTGAAGTCTTAAAAACGATAGATGTCACACATATGAATTTGTTTTCACACGTGTATGATAACGCATTCTTCAACCCCAAGTTCTTATGTTAATTCCCCCACTCTCCCCATTTATCACACCCCAAAATTCGTTGTAGCCGCACCTGTAACCCCACGAATTACAGACACGATTCTTCACTACTTTCTTTCGTCTAGGTGAAATGGTTGAATTAACATTAACACCTCAATTGTAACTCTACTATATAATAATGATAATAATGCTTTGAGATGATTTTTTAAAATTACTATTAAGGTGGGATGACGCCTGTCTAGTGCGGCTCTTTAATAATAGATAGAGCCACCATACAAAAAAATAATTTTTATTTATTCATAATCACAATTCTAGGTTTCAGTTGATAAAACATGACATGCGACTATAAATAATTTTTCTCTTTAATATTTTTACCTGACTTTTATGACTGTATCAATAGTTTCGAAGTGTTTGTACAAAAAGTGTAATATTTTGAAAAATAAGGTTTTTTTTCGACTGATTTGTATAATGGTTCTTTTGATACTTTCGAAGTGTTGGTCGAAAAATCTTTCCACAAATTTCAGGTTTTTGTACAAACGCTTGGAAACTGTTGAAATAATCAATAACGTCAGTTCGAAACTTCAAACAAAAACATATATTATAGTCGCATGTAATGCTTTATTGACTGAAACGTAAAAAAAGATATCATGAAAAAATGAAAATAATTTCTTTGTAAGGTGGCTCTATCTATTATTAAATATCCGTACTAGAGAGGCAGCGTCCCACCTTAATATTGTTTGCTAAGGTGCAACACCGCTTGTCTAAGTACGTTTTCTTAGCGATAAATGAAAAGCTACTATAGGTACAAAAAAAGTAAAATTAAATACTAACTTGAGCAAACTCATTTAGCATTTTAACTAACCGTCGCGACGGATACTCAAAGAGTAGTTTTAGTTATAATTATTAACTAACTATGACTAGCTATAATTATAATAACTATTTATTATATAGTTACCTATAGTCGTGCGTGGCTACTATAACTAAAGTTTCTCTATGCAGGCTACGGACCACGCACGATGGTTAATTAACAGCATAATATTTCATTGTTTTAGGTCGATTGTATGGTAAAACATTTTCATTTCATTCTTCTTAAAAGACCACCATTTTAATATTTTTAATTAACGGTTTTTCATCGCAATTTTTTTATAAATATTTAATTAGTTTTTTTAAGACTAGCAGGACCTATGAGCAGGACTAATGACGCTGTAGTGAAATAGCCGTTTTTAGTAAGCATATCTAATGTAGCGCCCCTGGTGGCTTATAACTGTAAACTAATCTGAAAACCTGCTCTGAGGTTATACCACCGCCCTCTAGTAACCTATAACTATAGCGCTGTCTGAGGTTCTATTCTGAAGTGATATACCTATGTAAAATAAAAAAAATGCCTGGCCCAGCCATTTAAATAAAATTTCTAATACAGCGCCATCTGTTGGCCGAAACAGTAAAACATATTAAAAACAAGTGTGACAAAAATTATAGTTGTTTCCCTTACGTACCTATAAATGCGTGTCTTATTAAATCTTCGCGTCAACTTTCGTTCGATTATGTTCGATCATTTCCTTTACCAAAAATCTACGTCACATCGTCCATTTCCAAAAAAATATTTTGATAATTCGTAACCAAATATTAAACGATTTTCTCTATCATCATTACTTTTTTTTTCTCTGCATCACTGTCTTAGAACTAAGACGAATAACACGGAAATGTAGACCCATCTTTATAAAAACCAAAATAGTGTTCATTACGTATATGCAAAGTTCACAATATTTAGGACAGTCAGTAAAACAAGAAATGGAAATCTATTTCGTGAACATTTAATATTAAGTAAAATTCCAAATTTAAATCTGAAGGATTCGTATTCGCGAACTACCTTGTTTTGAGAGACTTCTAAACAGCCGGTAAGACATAAAAACCAACCAATGGCGTGACAACACACGTGACTGTACAGTCACGCCATTGGTTGGTTTCTCTATCATGTCTGTATCAAAATCGTATTACATTAGCATAACTACAGATTTGACGGCCGCTTAGTCTAGTCGGTAGCGATCCTGCCTACAAAGCTGGAGGTCCCGGGTTCGAATCCCAGGTCGGGTCAGTATTAATATGATGAATATTGATACTGGTACCGGATTTTAGTTGTTATATGTATGTGGTGTCTTCGCAAAATAATTTATATATGTATATTTTATAAAGAATATTTATGTATATATATCAGTTGCCTAGTAACCCATAATACAAGTATAATACTTGCTTACTTTGAGACTGGATGGCGCTGTGTGGGAAGTCCCATGTGTTATTATTATTATTATTATTATTATTATTATTATTATTATTATTATAACCGACTCGCGGGTCGCGTACGCTCGCCGGTTAGCATTCATCTGGAGAGCGAACTTAAAGTGAACCAAGTTATTCCGAAGCGAAACCGACGATTGAAAGCGATTATTAACTTCTATAGGATTACAAATGAAAGCCGTGCCCACTGTCTGCTGAGGTTAAGAACACTACCGCATTTGCCGCAAGTTAGGTTACTATACAAGGCTATTATTATGTGCCTATTTAGGTACAACCACAGAGTACTGGTACAAGTTGCCCTTCTCAGAACTAGTTAGGTTAGGACTATAATTTAAACAGCACGAGCTAAATTTGCGTATTCATTATATTTCTTTGAATATATAATATTGGTAGTTGATGCGAAATGCACCTATTGGAGAAATATTATTTTTTAGGGTAAAAAAATTAACTCAGTGAGACTTTTCGTATAAAAATAATAATAATCGGAACATCCCACACATCGGCATCTAGTCCCAAAGTAAGCATGTATTGCGCTTGTATTATGGGGCACTAGAGAACTGATATAGATACTTAAATATTCTTTATAATATATACATATATACAAGATTTAGTCTAAACATTAAAATTTTATTAATTTGCGGTTCGTAAAAATATCTCAGACGTGTCATTCAAAAGTTCGCAAAAAAAATTTTTTTTTTGTAATGATTGGACAAAATACTTAAAGCATTGTTGATAAATAAATAAATAAAAAGCATTTTCTTTAATAAATATTAGCAATATATCTTCTACATCAAATACGTAAGATGTACCTTCGTACAAATATGAATATAGCCTCGAGAAATTCAAAATCAAACCAAAACTGACATGCAAGTGTCCTTTCATGTATTTGAGTGTATTTTCACGAAAACGGTAGAACTGTCAAAAAATAGGTTTGATTAAAATTATCTACTTCAATAATTATAATAATTGAAATCAAATTTATAGAACAAATCGGTGCTGTCATATAATTGGTTAATGCCTTTCTTTGAGTAGTCACCGATTTTAAGCAGCCTTCTTGCTACTTGTTGCTCGTCAAAGAAATGGCAGTATGATGGCTTATTGCAATATGATGACTTTTTGCGCGCCTGACTTTTAAATCGAGTTTGGCAAAATAATTCCTGTCTAGTGTGCAAACATTCGTTTACAGTCGCGTGCAACAGAGATATAATCAAGCAAGAGTGCAGGGCGTCCGCGAATTCGAGAAATAGTTTTTACAATTGCTGTTCTTAGGAAGCTCATAACTATCTAGTTTATTAAAATTATATTATTATGTAATGTCAATGAATAGTTACGGTTTAAAAGGATTTTTATTTTCGTGTTATTTACGTATTTTTTTATCACTTATTTATTAATTCATTAATTATTAATCATCACCCGAACTTACGTAAAAATAATATTAAAATTGCAAACTTTGGATGTTAATAAAAATACGTTTTTAAAAATACGACATTCTCGAATCCCAAGAAACCAATGTTGAAAAATGTCACACGAAAAAGCTTCGATACGTCACAAACAGCTATGGAAGTTCGTAAAGACGCCTAAAAAATTGTTGCATCCTAATGTCCTAGGTGCAATTTTGCACGTTTTGATTTGTGTTTATTAACTAAGTACAATTCCATTCCATTCCATTCCAACAGTCCATTATGCCCCACTGCAGAGGCTAGGCCTCCCCCGGGTGAGGGGGCTTGGAGCTTAATCCACAACGCTGTTGCAGTGCGTGTTGATGGATTTTAACGACTGCCACCTGTTGATGGTACCCGGGACCGACGCTTTAACATGCCCTCCGAGGCACGGAGTCAGTGATAGTTATGTACTTTAGTCAGAAAAAACTCATTGGTACACGCCCGGATTTCGAACCACGGCCGCACGGCCTTCTAAATTTCGAACAGGTTCGCTACGCTCGGCCTATCACGACACGACTAAGTGCAATTTTTTCCCATCCTCTTATATTTTCAAAGGAAAAAAGATAATGCCTTCACTTTCGCCTAAAGTTAATTTGAAACTCATTTACTATCACCACATCAGACAGATTCTTTCCTATTAAATAACCATTACTTGTTACATCTGCAGTAAACTTTAGAAAATGTATAAAAGACAAAACGTGTACAACGAAGCCTAGTTGTCAGTTTGAAAAATATTAAATACTACCGACCGCCCCCGGCTTCGCCCGCGTGGACTACATTTTCACATCATTTCTGCTTAAAGAAAAAAAAGTGCTACATGGCAATCTGGTGGCAAGTAACAATAAAGTGGATACCGCGAAAATCTTTTCTGTGCTCGAATACTTATTTACACCAATGTTTTGATAAAAAGTGGTAATTTTGGGTTATTCCTAAACATTTACTAGCGCGCACTTTTTTGTAGACCTTTTTAAGGTGTACAATATTGTAGTACATTATTTTGATCTATCTCGTAGGGTTCAGCCAGCGTTTTCAATGTAAGCGCAAAAAAATGTGTTTATTTACGACACCACATTAGAAACCCCTAAAATTTTCAGTGTTTCTCTACTGTATTATGCATGTTATATACATATAAACTTTCCTTTTGAATCACTCTATTTATTAAAAAAATCCGCATCCAAATCGTTGCGTAGTTTTAAAGATAGGTACATACAGCGGCAAGCGTCTTTGTTTTATACTGTGTAGTGATGAACCTTTCCATTCCACCAGGCCATTATGCCCCACTGAGGCTTAGACCTCTCCCCAGGGTGAAGGAGCTTGGAGTTTAATCCACACGCTGCTCCATTGGTGATCTTTACTTTTTGGAGCATCTCTATATCTACACGACGACACACAAATATCCTGTCTAACCCTTTTCGTTGCGGAGTTGTGACAAATTTTTTTTGTCATTCAACGTTTATGCGACAACAAAAGCGTTTCATCTCTAATTTTGGCAGAACTATGTATGCCTTTTAAAAAAGTTTTCACGTGAAAAAGCTTTTTGATAGACTTTTTCGTAAGTTATCGTTTCGTACAACATAATTGATGAGCCCGTTTTCTTCACTAAAATATTTTTCTTAAAATCATGTATGCATAAATCCTCAAAAATGGTCTATAGAAATGATTGGTTATATAATTATAACTTTGTAAAAAAAAGCCATTACTATTCTCGATACTGGAAAGATGTCAGACGCGTCTTTCATAAATATTTGTATATTTTGTCGGTTATTGTTGGACGAATTTTAATAATTTAATTGTCAAAACTTTTTAATTTTTGGAAGAAAATATCATCATCAGCTCATTTTACCCCACTGCAGGGGCTTAGGCCTCCATCGGGGTGAAGGGGGGGGGGGTGAGAGCTTAAATCCACCACGGTACTTCCTTGCGGGTTGGGGATTGCAAAGACCGCCATCTATTGACAGCGCATTGGTACACGCCCGGATTCCAACCATGGCCCTATAGCCTTATATTTTGAGACAGGTTCGTTGCGCTCTGGGCTGTCACGACACGAAAGAAAATATATTATTCTATAAATTTTACTCACTTTAAACTCATGAGCTACGAATATGTTAATAAAAAACATACCCGTACAGAGATGTCTTTCATTCATTGTCATTATTTTCCCATCTCTTCGAAGCAAAAACGGAAATGATAGTCACCGCTTGTGATTGTGTAATGTTTTATCAAGTCATCACGTTCACTAGACTTTTCTCGTATATCGTTAGAAAACGAACAAGTTATTTAGGGCCGGTATTTCAGTTCTCACTTACCCTAGGTAGGAATAACGTTAAGTGAAGCTTAATATTCAAAATTCAATACCACAGACCAGTCAACCTATAGACCACGCTTTAATAAACGTCAGTACGAAAACGAAATCGCCAAAAAGTGGCGGGGTGCGGGGAGAGGTCGGCTAGTTTTCATTGGCTCGTCCAAAATTGACAATTTAATGGCTTCCGACGTGCTTCCAACTGACGACTCACTAGTGACGTAGTTATGTAGTGTAACTACATAGCCTTGGCGAATGCTACTCCCTGTCAAAGCATGGTCTATAAGGTTGACTTGTCTGTGTTCAATACAAATTTTCAATTGTTTGTTTCCCTTAACGCTATTCTTAGGATTAGTGAGAACTGAAATATCGGCCCATAAAGTGACAATGCAATGAGCGATTGTCGATGTAAAAACAAAAGATTACGTATCCTATATACGAGTATTTATTAGCATTAAGTCAATATTGAAAACATGCTTATCTTTCAAGTCTTAACAAATTAATACAATTGATACAGTCATCATCATCAACCTATTTTACCCGACTACAGGGGCTTAGGCCTCCCCCAGGGTGAGGGGGGATTTGGAGTTTAAATCCACCACGCTACTCCACTGCGGGTTGGGGATTGTAACGACCGCCATCTATTGACAGCGCCCGTAATTGATACAGTATCGACCAATTATTAATAAATATTTAAAAAAGAAACGACATAATTATCCTTTGATATTACTATTATTTGAGGGTAGTATTTAGTAGTGCGGAGGTGACTATATTATTAAAGTAGGTCAAATGCGACCGTGTTGGTTTCGCTTGACCTAGATTATTGCGCTGTTTACTATAAAGTAGATATAAGTAGTCGTTATTTCGATGAAAAATATTGACAATTTGTCTTATTTTTTTTCTTTTAATAGATAATTTTATAAACTTGTTTGTCGGTACTTTAACACTTGTGTCAATCTGGTATTACCTGGTAGGTGATCCCTTAATTTCTTTTTAAGCCCTAAATCACTGAACTTTGAATGTAGCAGACTAGAAGGCGCACGTTTATTAAACTCATCAACACAAAGCCGAATGTCGTTTTGTAGGTAACTGTTTTTTATACAGTAGTATGTAACTAGTTTTTATAGGTAATCCATAAAGACTTAGACACAACAAAAACGTTTAGGTAATCAATGCGTCCTGTCTGTTCCTCATTATACAAAACAAATGTGACTGACCGAATGGCCGAGTGGTTAAAGTCCCTAACTGCGGAGCCAAAGGTATCGGGTTCGATTCCACCACGGGACAAATATTTGTGGGCGCGAACGTGTTTATTTCGTTCCGTATCTGGATGTAAAATATTTATTTATTGCCATGTATTATTTGTTATAAATTAATGTGATAACTTTGATTCTAAAACCAGCATTTCTCTTCTATTGAACTAACACAAAGCTCGTTGACTTTTCGCTTCTGACTTAAGTACATTACCATCACTGACTCCGTGCCTCGGAGAGCACGTCAAGCAGTCGGTCCCGCTGCTGTTAATAGATGGCGGTCGTTACAATCCCCAACCCGCAGTGGAGCAGCGTGGTGTATTTAAGCTCCAAGCTCCCCCCTCCTCACCCTGGAGGAGGCCTAAGCCCTTACAGTGGGATGAAAGCTCGGTGTTCCACGTCATCGCACATCGAAGTCGTTCATAAATAGGTATTATAGTCAACCATTAAATTAGTCGATTGCCTAATAATAATAATAATAACACACACAATCACAACAACGTCTAGGTCCCAAACTAAGCGTTAGCTTGTATTTTGGGTACCAAGACTACCAAGCGAAGACACCACATACATATAACAACCAAGACCCGGTGCCAGTATTAATATTCATCATATAAATACTGACCCGACCTGGGATTCGAACCCGGGACCTCCAACTTCGCAGGCAGGGTCGCTGCCCACTAGGCTAAGCGGTCGTCTTACTAGTTAATATGAAAATGGTCACACTGGGCCCTTAGTGATTTATTATAAGTTGGTAGCACGATGTGGTATTATGAAATAGTATTTTAATTTTTACACTTAACACTACAGTTGTCGTGTCCAGAGCACAGTTAACATTTTTATAGCTTGACTTTTACGATTGTGATTTATGCCCGCGAGGAATTTTTTTTTAATTTCTTACTTCTAAATCTCATAATTAAAAAAAAAAATTCCGACTAGTTTTACAGCTCGACTCGTGTATTTTGTATTATAGTAACACGTCGTGCATTTTGATGATGGATGCGACAAGATTTAAATCTCTCACTTCGTTATATGTTTATAATTTATTTTAAGCTATACACTACACACTAACCAAATTTGGTCCGATTGAAAGACACGAGCCATTTAATTAACAGAGAGAATCGATTGGTAACGATTGATGCAAGTTATAAGTTTAATATAGTTTTGATGTTCAATATTTTGAAAAAATTGAAAAACATTTAGTCATAATTTTACGATGGAAATTCCTCGACCGGATAAACGAAGAATCGCCTAGCTAAATTAAAAAAAAAATATTTAAAAAAGAAATAAAAACAAAGAAATTGACATAGTTCTGTGGAAGTATGTAACCACTTTTAGTTCTTAGTATTGTACGGCGGATGGTTGCCACAGAGACGGAAATTAGCGTAATTATCTATGTAGAAATGGAAATAAGTCAAATGAGATATTTTATGTTTCAAAATTTTCATTAAGTGCCTAGTCTAAAGGAAGACTGTAGTTCTTGTCGTATTTTTATAAGCAAGCCATTGCAATAGCCTACACATTCGTTAAAATTTCAATATGTAAACAATCTATTTAGATCAAATGAAGTTGGCGACCATTGGCGGCCTATATTATTGTGCCTATTACGTTCACCGAAAACACTAGTTCAGCCGCCGTACATAGACAATATTGAGCATCTGTGTAAATGTGATTATGTCTGAAAAAATCTAGTAAATTAAAAAAAAAACGGAATTCTTATTTTTTTTATTTGTTTGTCAACACTACGAAATAACTAGTTTAGATCACGAACGGACGGACGGACAAACTACCATACCGAAATCGTAAGGTATCAGCGGTACTTAAAGCAATATAAATTAATTCTAGTAATTACGTCAAACGTTCGATATTTCAATGCGACAGTAACATATACATAATGCATGTGTAACAAAACAGTGTCAATACAAACTGAGATTATCTCACATCAATAATAAGATACGGTACACTATAGACAATAAACTTTTACTGTTGACATAATAATCTGGGAAATCTTTGATACCATATGAAATAGTAGGCGGAGAATCGATAACAGTTAGAACCTTCCACGTAAAATATCCCAATAAACGTAGGTAAAATTTAAAGTAAGTACATTTGATAGGAATCGATTATAGAAATTAAAAATCGATGGATTTTGTTTTCGACGCCAGTATTTTTCACTACGTAAAGGTAGAATGATTTACATAAAACTATATCTGGTGTCAGAAACTATATAATATGTAATATTACCTTTTTTTTTAAAGATAGGTCCAAATATCCTGCAGTAAAAAGGATAGGTCGACTAACTTTTCTCCGAAGTAGATGTGATTGATGTTTTGCAAACAGATTATTTTAAACCGACGTTTTTGCGATTCTGTACCCAAATGGTGAAAAAACGGGACCCTATCACTAAGACACCGCTGTCCGTCCGTCCGTCCGTCCGTCTGTCTGTCTGTCTGTCTGTCCGCCTGTCACCAAGATTATTTTAAACCGACGTTTTTGTACCGTACCCAAATGGTAAAAAAACGGGACTCTATTACTGAGACTCCGCTGTCCGTCCGTCCGTCTGTCTGTCTGTCTGTCTGTTCCGCCTGTCACCAGGCTGTATCTCACGAACCTTATTAGACAGTTGAAATTTTCACAGATGATGTATTTCTGTTGCCGCTATGACAACAAATTCTAAAAAAAAAAAACAGAATAAAATTAACATTTAAGGGAGCTCCCATACAACAAACGTGATTTTTTTCCTCGTTTTGCTCGCTATTTATAACGGCAACAGGTAGACGCTTGAAATTTTAAATTAAAACAAATGTTTAAGGAGGGCATACAACAAACATGATTTTTTTGCTGTTTTTGCCCGATATTTTATATTGTATGGTGGTACGGAACCCTTGGTTTGCGAATCCGACTCGCGTTTGGCCGGTTTTTTATTTTTAACCAAGTTAACTTTCAACTTCAGGTGAGAGGTGTTTTATGAGAGAGCGTTCGATTGCTTTCAGGTCTCATACCGCTTCTCTAAAGAACCTTCAAAAACCTATCATAACGTATTTCTATAATAATTTTATGTAAATAAAGCAATAAGTACCTAATGCAAAATAGAATAACGTCGGTTTTCGAGTGTTCGATTTATTAAAAGGCACGATTGAAAAATGATAATGAAAATTACATAAATGCTCAAGTGACAAAAGTTTTTAGTTAACAATTCAAGGCAACCTTACACTCTCTTTGAATGTTACAGGAGTACTATAGATATCTAAAATAACTGACAGTACCTTAATCAAAATGCAACTTTCAAAATCGAACCATAAAAAAGCTTTCGTAGCAGGCATCACCTTTAGGTAGATCACCTTTTTATAACTGTTAAATTATTAATTTAACTTAATTAACTGTTAAATTATTAATTTAACAGATACAAAAAGGCGGTGTTACTTATTTTCTATTAAAAAAAAGTGTTGAATTGTCAAAACGAAATGAGATTGGTATAGATATAATATTATTAATGTATTATAATAATTTTTATATTATTATATATTTTATATATATATATATATATATAAATATAACAAAAATAATTAAAAAAAAATAAAAAAATATAACAATAATAATAAAAAAATTATTATAAAAATGAAAATAATTATAAAAAAAAATATAAAAAAAAATAAGAAATACTAATAACATGACAAATCGATGGAGCAACCTTCCTTTTATTTTCATAAATTTCTCATTCTGTAAAATACAAATAATTTATAATAAGTCACCATTCAACTTATTAACAAAAGTAAAATTTCGTTTGTTTGTTTCTTCATAGACATAATATTTTTTATCGAGTTACATTAGAGATTTGATACATAATTTTAATACGGTATGTGAATAATTTTTTTTTTTGGATATTTGAAATATTTATTTTCTTAAACCAATGGTGAAACTCTATTCAAAATTTATTTTTTTTCTACAATAAATATTTAATTTTTCATTTAATTGGCATTGATATGTTCAAATTTTTTATTTTTCTGATTGCCGGAATAAATTGAATTTAAAGTCAAACTCTATTCTAATATCACAAAAATTAAATAACGGTAATCTGTATTTAATTGAGAATAAACACTAAATCTTAGACTTTTAAGTAAGTAAGTAATAAAATTATGTATTTTAATAAAATGCCTCAAAACAGTTTTCGTATTAACGCCACCTTGTAAATAAATATTTCACATACCTACCGAATTCTTATGTGTATTGTTAACATTGTAAAGTACACGAAATTAAATAAATAACAAAATTTGTTTCTAGATAATTCTTCTTTTATCCTTTTATTGTCTTGTACACAATCTTCATTGTCGTCGCTTTCAATCACGTTATACTAAGGCATCAGGAAATTCACGGGTATAAAGTCCAACTCCTGTGAATTCTCCCAGTGCCAAGGTACAACGCAACTTTCTTCTCCTCCATTTCTTAACTTCTGTTTTCTCTTCTACGGCGCTCAAAGAAACCAATATTTTAAATATCGGAATATCAATACTCTTCTCTTACCGGACGCGTGCTTCCTTAAAAAATTATTACAATACTTTAAATTCTCTATTCTGCGATACCTCACTCGATACAATAATAAAAAATATTTGTATTTAAAATTCACAATTTTTCTGAATTAATGACACAAATCCACTAACGAAAGTTTCATCATCAGCCCATTTTACCCCACTGCAGGGGTTTTAGGCATTCCCCAGGGTAAGGAGGGGGTTTGGAGCTTAAATCCACCACGCTACTCAACTGCGGGTCGGGGATTGCAACGACCGCCATCTATTAACAGCGTCCGGGACCGACTGCTTAATGTGCTCTCCGAGGCACGGAGTCAGTGATAGTTAATGTACTTAAGTCATAAAAACTCATTGGTTCACGCCCGGATTCGAACCATGGCCCTATGGTCTTATAAATTAAAAAAACGAAAGTTTAGTTAAATTAATTTAACTAGTTAATATGTAGCCATAGAACGAAGAAAAACAAAATGTTAAAAATGTATTATAGAACTAAATTTTTGATTTATTATTTTTTTTAATGCGTAATTCATATTATATGTGGCTCTAGAACATTTTTGCCTTTAGGAAGTACCTAAGTGTTTAGTTGCCTTCGTTCATTTTTTCTTTTACAAATCGTATAAAGCAGTAAAGTTACAAAAATAAATTATTTATAAATTTTTTACAATTTAATGACCATGAAATATCGATACAGATTTCACGCATCGGTACATTTCAATTGTTAAAAAAAAAGCTAACCACAAATGTGCGATGGACATTACTTTTCTCAGGCGGAGACCTATTCTGTGCTACTACAATTTTATAAAACATTCGCTACCAAAATTATATTATAACTATTACTAATTAAGATTGTAGAGCAACAAATAATCACATAAATAATAATCATAATTATAATAATAATAACGTATACATCACAACAACGTCTAGGCCCCAAACTAAGCATTAGCTTGTGATTTTTAGGTAACAAGCGAAGACACCACATACATATAACAATCAAGACCCGGTACCAGTATCAATATTCATCATATAAATACTGACCCGGCCTGGGATGCGAATCCACGACCTCTAGCTTCGTAGGCAGGATCGCTACCCACTAGGCTAAGCGATCGTCAAAATCAAAATTGAAACAATTTAAAAAAAAAATCATAGAAAGTCTACTTTGGGGTCACGCGAATTGAGTATAATCCGTTAAAATTATCTTTAAACGAGAAATACTAAAATGAGACTAAAATAAATAAAATTAAACTAAAATAAATTTCATTTATATAATATAACACTATACCTACTTAAAATTATTACAAGAAACAACACATTAGAATAGCGTTTGTTATATGCCTAACAAATGCTGTTTCTAAATGGGACGACATTTCGCTTTTTAGTGTCACATGTTATGTCACTGATGCAATGAGTGTTCTCATTGTTACAAGCTCAGTGCTATACCATGTGACATGCAATAAAAAGTGTCGTCGTGATAGCCCAAAGCGCAACGAACCTGTCTCAAATTTATATGGCCCCATAGGGCCATGGTTCGAATCCGTGCGTGTACCAATGAGTTTTTCTGACTTAAGTACACAATATCACTGACACCGTGCTTCGGAGGGCACGTTAAGCAGTCGGTTCCGGACGCTGTCAATAGATGGCGGTCGTTACAGTTCCCAACCCGCAGTGGAGCAGCGTGGTGGACTTAAGCTCCAAGCCCCCCTCCTCACCCTGGGAGAGGCCTAAGCCCCTGCAGTGGGGTAAAAATGGGCTGATGATGATGATGATGATGCAATAAAATATATGGATTATGATTAAATTTAATTCGGAAACTCGAAAACATTGACGTCACGTCGCTTGACACAATTTTATCTTCGTGTAAGTTTGTATATTTCGATTCCATAGACTTTTATAGATTCATCTATCTATTTTCTAGGAAGAACAACGAATTATTTTATCTATGGAAACGTGAGAAATATTTTTAAACAAATGCATAATCTCTATGGCTACGCATATTTTCTATTATTATTCGTATTTAGTATTGATTAATATTTTTGATTATTTTGGATTTTTTATTAAATTTACTAGGCCTTAAACTCTTCTATCATATATCGTGGAACCTTCTAAGTTAAAAAAAAACTCCCAATAATTTTTAATCAGAATAGTGCCCATGGGAAGTTGCGGCTAAACAAAACCGCTCATTTCCTTCAATATTGTCCACTGTCTCACAATCGTTGACGCAGAACGTACCGCTATACCCAGTAATGGGTAGGTCACAGCTTGAAACAATGTTCCGCAAAGAACTGACGCTACTCAGTATTGTAACACTGAATCTTATCTCATATTTTATGAAGACGACATACATTTTTAAGCTATTGCATAGCTTCTATCGCGGGCCTTGGGGCGAGGAGCGAATCGAAAAATTCCGTAACGAAAAAAACCTCACGCTCCCCACTCCGAAGGGCACGCCGCACGGAGAAAAATTTTGATAGCGCGATGTACGTTTTTTAAAACAGCGCCAGCTATTATAATCTGTTGCACCTATTATTAATGAAGAAAGTCACGAAAGAATAGTGAAAGAAAATGAGTGAGTAATTTATATACATACATTTTATTATTATCACAAATGCAGTATTAATTTTGAATTGAAAATATAATACTGCTATAAAGATAACCTAAATTTTTGATATTAAAATGAGGGATATTAAAAGTAGCCCTCTTTTATACACACAAACACACACACGCGTATAGTTTAAATTCTCAATTTAGATTCTCAATATGTATATATATATATAAATAAATAAATTCATTCTTCATTATGTATATAACAGAAACCATCAAACCAAGCACGTGTAGGTACTATTCAGTACCTACCTTTGTTTTTGGTGTATAGATAATGCACATGAATGCCGCGCAGAGAAAGTACCTATATATGATATTATATCTATATAAAGGTACATCGCGCGAAATTCGATAATCACTTCTTAATATCGTTATTTTTTTTTAAATGAATAATTTTGTTTTGGTGTGTCATTACACTATTTATACCTATTATTTATATCTAGATATTTTCGTTTTATAGAGAAGAAAAGCGTAAAGAGCTAAAAAGAAAAAAAAAACTAATGCACGTCAAAGGGCATATTATCAGCGTCAGAAAGATTTTAAGAAAAATGAAGAAAAAATAATAACAAAAAAAACTGCATAAATAAAATAAATAAATAATTATAATTGCATAAGTTGATACTAAATGCTATGCAATAGCTTTACCGCGGCAGTCCTCGTTTTGTATTAATGTAGCACTTCTGAAAACGACATGGATACGCGAGATAATAAAGTGAGTCGATTTGCACCATCGAACTTTTGTAGTGAAAGCTCGATGGTTCTAATAAACTGCCATAAACCAAATAAAAAAAGTATTAAAATAAGATGTTTACACATATATATTGAAAGTCAAATTCAATTGATTTGGTACTGGTTCGGAATACTAGAAGGTGACCGGCAAGAAACTCCTCCCTGTTTATTTTATTTAAATATGTGCATAAGTTTTTCTTAATTCATTTTTATTAATTAAAGGGTTTACAACTATTACAATGATGTCTATGTGCATTTATCATTTAAATATTTGGTAATACAATAGTAAGCTTTTTTCATGAGTTGGACTTTAACTCGCTTTATAAATTGATTTAGAGTTTAAGTCTAACATTTCTTTTGGAATTTTATTATAAAAACGGATACAATTTCTCTTGAAAGAATTATTAACCTTGAAAGTCTGTACCTGTGAATTAATAACATATGCTTATGTCTTGTATTTAAGTTGTGGTCAACTACCACCCTCGAGAAAGCATTTATGTTTTTATGTACATAAATTATATTTTCATTAATCTACTGACAAGGGACTATCTAAATGTTACTTTCTCCAAAGTGAACCCTTACACTATCTCAAGATTTCAATTTATATATAACCCGAATAGTCTTTTTCTGCAGAACAAATATCGTTTGAGTGTCAGCGTCCTTTCCCCAGAGCAGAATGCCATATCGACGCTGTAGAGTGAAGACCTCGTATGTCATTTTTTTAATTTTAATTTTTCTTTGCTTTGTTACAAAGAATAACTCGTAAAGCATTTTTGTAAAGAATCCGTTTTTCAAATTTATTAATTTTAGGCCATCCAGCATGTCCATGAAAACCAAGGACATGACATGAACCTTGGGTAGTTTGTGAGATAATCTCGTTTGTTCTGCAGAAAAGGGCAGAAAGTAGCTAAAATAAACTTTTATGACAATTTGTCACAAAAGTAATAATATTTTGGCATTATTTTGTCTTCGTATTTTTCATTCATTTTTAGTCACTTACAATTTTTTTTTTAATCACTTTAAGCACCTTTGATTCATTATTCAATTACATATTTTATAAAATAACACAATTTATAGCAACGAGTTAAATATTGGCACACGATTACACATCTAATACTGCACATGTATCTAATATTTAGAGATCTGTGGACAAAGCGTACCAATGGAAACCCTATTACTAAGGCTCTGTTGTCCGTCCGTCCGATCGTCTGTTATAGGGCCGTATCGTCTGGACCGTAATAGTTAGACACTTGGAATTTTCATAGTCTGTATTGCTATGGGCGCTATAACAACAAATTACAGAAATAAAATGAAGCGAAAAAATCAAAGACCGGTCGGTCGAGTGGTTAGAGATCCTAACTGCGGAGACAAGGATCGCGGATTCGATTTCCGCTCTGGATAAATATTTGTGTGCATGAACATGTCTATTTGTTCCGTATTTGAGTGTAAAAGCGTCTATATATGTATAAAACAAACAAATACACCCTCATCCTCCCACATACAGCCTACAAACACACACACACACACACACACCCATCCCAAAATCACACAAATAGGATTGTTAACTTAAGCAAATTTATTAGTTTAATTGTTAAATTAAAAGTGTAATCCATGTTTGGCCTTATTTTAGATTAAACTTTATCGTGTAATATTTAACTGTAACGTTGTAGGATTACCAAATTAAATTAAATTAAATTAAAATCTAGAGTTAATCTAAGTGCACACTTTAATGTAAGTAACATTCTTACAGTTCCATGTCAGTACATTTGTGAAAATATATTTGCGCACAAAAATATAGAAGCTCTCTCTATGGTAGGCGAGAGCCACAATATTAATATTAGAAGTAACCAACCATATGCTTGCAATTCCTAGATTCATACTTTCAAATGCAAACGATTCTTATAAAAGGGCAACTGTGATCATTTTTTATAGTAGACTTCCAATAAAAATATTTAAATTACATAGTAGCGGTAAATATAAAAGTTTATTATTCTGTCAAGGAATATTTGAATGACAATTTAAAATTTGTTTTATTGAACAAATTTTATAGTGTAAAAAATACCGGACGAAGTTTCTTGTTAAATTTTCTTTTTTTTAGTATTACATAAATATATCTTGACGTTCGATAAGTCTTTGTAATACATCTAACATTGAATAAAAAAATTTGAATTATGAATTAGCTTTTTAAGACAGAGTTTACAGTCAATAGCGCCTTAAGGTAGCAAAAGGGTTATAGGCATATTTCACAAGTAAATCCTCAAAATCAATACAAACAACTCACTCTATAAACTATAACTTTCGGACATACACTACCCTGAAAATATTAAACTAATGTTCAACGACAGCTGGTTTATACACCCCAAAACTTCATTACATAGAAAGCCCGTACAATAAGCGACTTGATACAAACAAATTCGTCGAGTCAGCATAGCACCTTTGATAAAACATCTAACAACTTAATGGAAGACCTATAACTTAAAAGGATTTGTTGGATGAATATAATATAATAATATATTTTTTTACGTAGTTTGTTTTACTGCTTATACCGCAAATCTACAAACACGCTGTTGTTTTTACAGACAAAGCAATGAAGTGAGGTTTCTTGAAGTTAATATTTATGTAGATTAAAACTAAATATTGGTATCGTTAATAGCATTAAGTTTTTAAGCATCACGTGACCGCATATTTCTATGCACTATAACATCGGCCATCGAGAGTTTGCGTTCCTGACAGATCGAAATCGGCATAATAATCGGATGATTGATGTGAAATTGTACCGTCGACGATTTCCATTTTCTAATATTATTATCGTTTAAATTCTAATTCAAAAAGTTTTTATTCAAAATGTTTACACACACTTATTGAAAGTCAAAATAAATTGATTAGGTACCGGTTCAAAAACTAGAAGTAGAAGAACCGGCAAGAAACTCCTCCCTGTTTATTTTACTTAAATATATGTTTTTCTTAATAGTTTTTTTTTTTAATTAAAGTGCTTACAACTATTACAATTATGTCCATGCGCACTTATCATTTAAATACTCGCTAATACCATAGTAAGCTTTTTTCATGAGTTGGACTTTAACTAGCTTTATAAATTGATTAGAATTCAAATTTTAATATTTCTTTTGGAATTTTATTATAAAAACGGATACAATTTCCCATGAAAGAATTATGAACCTTCGAGAGCCTAAACCTGGAAATTGACAACACATGCTTATGTCTTGTATTTAAGTTGTGGCCATCACCCACCCTAGAGAAAGCATTTAAGTTTTTACATGCACGAATGACACAAAATTAAATTAAAAATTATATTATTATGTCAACTCACAACAAACTAGATGTTATAGCTATAAATGTCATGTGTCAGAAACGCAAACCTCGACGGCCGATAACACCTCAAATAATCGAACATCGATATACTATTACATGGATGCGGCATTACCATAGTGTTACAAATGATACGCAAATTTTACATAGCTACTTTACTCTATTGTTTAATGTTTTTTTTTTAACCTTATTCGTCGACCACGAAAAAGTTTTACGAAATGGTGTTATTGGAAATGAATCGCATATGGCATTAAATGTTCTATAAATTAAGGCTATAGCTTTAAACGCGATAATGGGGTTGAAACATAGAACTTTGAATGTAATAAACTAGAAGGCGCACTCTTATTAAACCCAACGACTCAAAACCGACAAATGTCGTCAACTATATTTACTTTAAAAACTAGTTGTGACGGGTAATATACGTAGACTTAGATACAACACGACATCTAGGCAACAAATTATGTGGGCCATACGCAAGTCCCGCCTATCTATGTCCTTCTTAATTCTATGGCTCAAATGGGAATGTTTGGTTTTCAACTAAACGGCCAGCATCACTCTTCTATCGAACTTATTCAAAGCTCTATGGGTTGGAATTTAACAACAAGGCGATATCATGACCAAAAGGGTTTTTATATATTTTAATCACAGTCATAATAAAAACTCTAGATTCCCTGTCACTGATCAACCAATGAAGCACTGCAATGGCGGCCGCGTAAAACCGTGAGTAGAACTTCACAGCAAACTGGCGGTCAGTAGGCTTACGTGCGTGAGTACATAGCCAGCTGACTTACTAGGGATGCGTCGGTATTTAATTCTCCATACGTCCGGGTATTCTTAAATTCATGATTTTAATGCAATGTCTTAATGGTCACGAAGACTCTACTATAGAACTATTTGGTGATATTGTCGAATTCCATGTCATTCCTATATAGGTTAATTGCACTATAATGGTTTACAAATCTATTACCATACAATTGATATACCGGTATCGAACATACTTTTATAAAGCACAATTGTTCTGTAAAAGCTTTTTGAGTACCTGTAATGTACAATGGTGATATATTAGAGTTTTTACAAAACAATAACAAGTCATGAATGTAGGAAAACAATACTTTTAAATAACGATTGCGACCTGAAAAGGAAATTATTTTTCTATTTATTTATGTATTGTTTATTGCATTCATATGTATAAACAGAACATCTTCAGTCCATATTTTATGTGAGACCTCTTAAATAGTCAGGTCCACAATTCCAGGTATTTCTACAATACGACTTTACATACAGGATGAGATTTTAGAAACCAGCCAAAATTTTTCTAGATGTTAGGTATCACCAATAGACCTCATTACGTAAATAAAAATAAAGGTCAAATATTCATAATCAATAATTATATATCTTAAATATTTTTTAACAAAATTTGGCTACCTTATACTTACATAGAGCGAAAGAGCGGAGTATGGGGCATGTGGGCGGGCCGCGTGCACGTGCATTGTTGCCTTCGTGAAGGGTGACTAATATATTGGTAGTTTTGGGAAAGGTTTCCGTAATCTTAACTGAATATTTTCCTATTGAACGATACTAAAAAGGAATAAGGCGGCCAACGGATTTTTATCAAAGGTTATATTTATTATATATATAATAGATATATATAATATATATAATGATTATATTTATTATATATATAAGGTTATATTAGAATTTGGCTGGTTATTAAAAACCCACCCTGTATATTTACAATTAGGTGTCGATTAATAACAATAATAACTAAAATTATTTAAAAATCTATTAAAAATTAATTAATACAACAAAACAATAATAATAATAATTAGGAAAATAATCGTAAATTAGTTAACAATGGCAAAAAAAGGAAAAAAAGTATTTAAATAATCAATTATGTTAATTTACAAGTAATTTATCTTCAAAGAACTCGTCTATACAGTAATAAAATCTTTCCAATAGATATAGTTCCAGTCACCTTTATGGCGGATGTGAACATAGGCACAAGTCTCGTCGCAGTAACCAGTTTTAGGTGTAGCGGGACGCATTGGAGCGAGGGGCAAGACTGAACCTGCGCAAGCATGCATAAAGCGTTGTATTCAGATCCGACATAAAGTTTGATTGGAACTATACCTCTTCAATACCATTTGAAATTTGTGGACATCATCTTAATTTTTAATGGATGTGGGGGTCTTGTTATAAATTTTTATAGACATTTCAAAAGGGCCGGTGTGGAACTTTTTTAAAGTAGAGAAAGGCAAGTCTAATCTAGTGTGGAGTCTAAGGTTTGGATGGCGGGAATGTTCTGGAAAGAGGTGTATATTATTTTTTTTACAAATAGGCTTATCTCTAATAAATATATATATATATATATATGGTTAGTACATTTAATTTTTTGGAGAGTGGTTTGCAACTAGTCGTTACATCTATGTCAACTTTCTTTATAAAATTGTGTTTATAGCATCCTTTCTATATACGGCGCAATTCGGGTAAAGTTTCTTTGTTTTCTTTTTATAAGGAACACACCCTCATTTGTCGAGATCTCATCACCCTCATCACCAAACCCTAGTTTGTCGAGAACGTTGAGGTAGGCATAATATTAATACAAGAAGCAAATATAAACTTTCCGACTATATTAGCCGCTTCAATAAAGTCACAAAATCTTTCAAAAGGCAATGTATACACTTTTAGAATAAGATTCCAGTTGATATTCAAAATTTACCCCTACAAAAGCTTTATGGGAAAGCTTATTATAAAGTATCGGACTGTTTAGATGATAAACATCCATGTATGTAAACCGCTCGCCAATCAGTTTGTTTCAATAATATTAATATTTAAGCACTTGTTTGAAAAATTGTTTATAGATTTTTTTTAAACAAGCGTATCCCACAGATTCTTGCCTATTCTTCTGAGAGGAACCAGCATTTCTCTGAATGCAGCTTTGTGGGGACGTTTTTCCACAAAGTAATAAATTCACTTTTGTGACATATTTCAAGATTATGTTATATAACTAGGAAATAAAGATATTTGATTGTAGTAAATACACTATTAATATATATTGTATTATTAAATAACAAATCAAAAATTTTTGTTTAGTACTTATTATTATATAACGTGATTTGGATAACTATACCTACTGCTGTACCTACTTGTCAGAGTGTTTTATTTTTTATTACTCAAAGGCTCATACTGTTTGTGTTAGGTACCTTTTGTAGTTTTTTTTTTTTTTTAATGTTCCTAGTGAAAACGTTAGGAAATAAATAGATAGTTATCTAATTAAATTATCTGTATTAATGTATTTTGTCTGTTTCTGTTTGTTTTCCAAAAAAATAATAAAAATAATAATCGATTTTTAAGTAAGTACCTTTTTTTGTTCAATTTAACTTTATTTATAGAATCGTTTCATACTTAAGACTCGAGCGATTGTCAACAAATGACAAATACGAGAATCAATTAATTGCTTGGGTATCAACAAAAACAGCAATCACTTTACAGAACAGGGGAGGTAACAGAAAAAACATCATTTACGGTTGAAGTGTATATCAATCAAAAAGCGACCATTGTGCATTGGAATAACGCTCAGTGTTCCTTGACAATTTATCAAGCGGTGGGTGTAATAACGTCACATGTTTGTCGTCCGTCTCCATGGCAACCGATAAACACACAAAGCCGATTTAAAAGTAGTGTAACTATAATATAATTAGTAACTAATGCATAATCGATGTTTTTATTTCTTCTAGAATCAACATCGAAACATGATCAAATATTCATGTTGTAGGACGCATAGTGAATGACAACAAAATATATTGGTATGTGTTTTGACATGATAAAATATATTATGATACATATTACAAGTTATACTAAATAATTTTACTAAATAATAATAATAATAACTGGGACATCAACACAGCGCCATCTAGTCCCAAAGTAAGCAAGTATTATGTTTGTATTATAGGGTACTAGACAACTGATATTTATACTTAAATATTCTTTTTTTTTATGTATACATATATAGATACTTTTACACCCAGACACGGAACAAATTGACATGTTCATGCACACAAATATATGTCCCGGGCGGGGATCGAACCAGCGACCCTCGGCTCCACAGTTAGGTCTCTAACCACTCGGCCAACCTGATTTCTACCAAAATTGGTAGAAAACTTGTAGATAACAATACTTCACTCAATATAGCGAAATCGATGTTACCTCAAAGATTTATAGTTGAAAGCGTAATTCAATTTAGAAGGTTCAGTTTTGCCTTTCATCTTTAACCTTTTATTTTCATCAATCATTATCAATCAATTGTCGTTAATTAAATGGCTCGTGTCTTTCAATCTGACCAAATTTGGTTAAAGTGTAGTGTATAGGTTAATGAAGCATCCAAGATGAATCGTTCAAAGATGAAAATGAACTGTTCACTCTGAGATGACTCAGAGGGTGCATCTACAAAGAAAGTTTCTAGTCAATCATATTTTCACTTTTAACTTTAATCATTCATCGCGGGCGAAGGAGAAGTTAACGTGTTGTTTCGATGACACTGCTGAAGAAAGGAATGGGCATATATGAATGCGACATCACCAGAGTTACACATGGGTCGCAAAGATGGATGGCAAGTTCGTACCTTGGATTGTGAAATTATGAAACCTTTACCAATAGTTAGACGTTTGATTGTTTGATTCTGAAAATTCCTAGATCTGGCATTGAAAAATATTAAATCATGTTTAAGTTTTTTACTGCATTAACACAACAACAGTAGAATCTAGTGTGGTATTTGACAGATAATATGAAGTTTACAGTGTTGTTGATAAAGAACTTCTCCTCGAACATTTTAGTAATTATCTAATCAGGGTCAAGTTGTACAGGTAAATTAGTAAGCTATATGTTCTTTAACTAGTGTCTTTAACACAAAGAAATTTTTGTTATAATTTCACAACTTAAAATTAATTCAGGTACACCACGTGTATGGGGACTCGCCGTTGTTATTTATGTGATGAATTGTCACATAACTCCATAGACTAGTCTCCATAGACTTTCTTTGTTTCTGGTTGAAATAAATTTCTCCCACAACTAGCTATGGTGACGACCGATCTTTAAGTACTTAGTGTTGTATATTTATGGTTCAGACCAAAATTTTTAACAAATCCTTTAGTTAATTTGTTTTCGATTACATAGGCAAATGTATGTATGCCTTTCTCTCTAAATGAAAAAAAAAAAAGGTTTTAAGCCTGCAATTTGCTCAGTAATTCCTTTTCCAAATATTTTATTAATGGTCTTAGACCAAAAATTTAAAGCGTCGATGGTAATTAAAATTAAAAGGAATAGGACTTTTAGAATAACCTCCCAAATATCAACTTTTTTTATTTACGAATTTTCCAGATATTTATGAATTTTCACCTGACGTTGAAACTGTCCATTTGACGTCACCTGGGCGATTGAACTTATTGCGCTAACTTTCCACAATAAAAAACCAAAGCTAAAATTAAATAAAACATGCAACAATAAAACATAAACAGTCAAGGTCACTATGTCAAATGACATTGTAATCCTCATGAATCAATTAAAATATTACGACATTATTTAGTCTAAGATAATGCAATTAGTAAACATGCATCTGTCCAGATGACGCCATGAGGATATTTTATTAATAAATTTTTGGAAAAAAATAACTATTTAAAATTTTAGATTTTTTTTTAAGAGGAAGATATAAATTGGTCTATATTTTCGGAAAAAAAATATAAAAACTCCGTGTTAAAAATTTTGATCCAAGCCCATTCATTTTTAATTTTTTTTTCTCGGAAGAGGAGAATCTTTTCCCAGACAACACCTGCAGCGCGACGATCTGCGGGTAGTGGGGGCTGAAACATCCTAAACTCCTCTCCATGACTTCTTACTGTCCGCCACGGGGCTTTCACAGCGTAAACGGGCGCTTTGGGGCGAGCGGGAAGCTCGAGCCATGCGAAAATTGGAAAATTAGACTGGAACCAGTTGGGTTCAGCGAAGTCGAAGGGGAGTAAAATCTGTGAGTTGCATCAAAAAACGCCGAGGAAATCAACTGCCTTGGACGGCAGGTGATGGAGGAGGCGGGCCAGTAGGCCTATATTGGAGAACGCGCGCGCCTAGTCTGCGTCTACGTCTGGATCGATTTCTATACGAGGATCGTGAAAGTGAGTTCGCTGAGGGCGAAGAGGAGGGATCTTCATTGGGGTTTAGCGTGGCTATTTGGCGCGTGATGATGTCATCGGGGTCCAAGCCCATTAAATATCCCTGTCACGTCATCTAGACAGTTCATTAAATGCATTATTTAAAATTAAACAAACACTAATAATATTTTTATTGATTCATGAGGATTATTACAATTTAATTTAATATTAAACTAACCTAAATATTTTATACTTTTTGATTTCGGTTTTTTAACCATAAGAACTAATCCAACGTAGCAGAAAAATTTCGACGTCAGATGAATTCTCGTAAACATCTAGAAATTTCGTAATATAATCTATACTAATATTATAAAGCTGAAGAGTTTGTTTGTTTATTTGTTTGTTTGAACGCGCAAATCTCAGTAACTACTGGTTCGAATTGAAAAATTCTTTTTGTGTTAGATAGTCTATTAGATAGTCTATTTATTGAGGAAGGCTATAGGCTATATGTATAAAATAATACTATCTGTCTGTCTGTCTGTCCGCGCAAATCTCCAAAACAGCTAAACCAATTTTGATGAAATTTCACGGGTATGAAAAGGAGGTGGTCAAAAGTTACATACGCTACTTTTTGTTCGTCTGTCTGTCTGTACGTCTATGTATCTATTCGAGCTAATCTCCAAAACGGCTGAACAGATTTTAATGAAACTTTGCAGACGTGAAAGAAGGTTGTCAAGAGTGATATCAGTTACTTTTTGTGGCTGTCTGTCGTTTGTCCTTACTGATCTATCAGCGTTGATAAAGCCGAAACTACTAAGTCTAGGAAGCCGAAATTTGGAACAGTGGTTTATTTTATAACGTGAGTATTAATTTTTTAAGAAAGGAATATTTTGAAATTTAAAATTTAAGGAGGGAGGGATGGAGGGGCTTCGTATGAGAGTCTTTGTTCTTTAAAGTGAGAAACATAAAAATTTTAACATAAATAAATAATGACGTCTTTCAGGGTTTTTGGATATCAAGGGTGGGAAACGGGAGGTGAAAAGTATGGGAGTATCGGTTTTCTTAAAGGAGTGGGGAGAATGAAGATTGAAAGTTTGAATGGGTGTACCCAATATTAGTTTTAGCAAAAAGTACCTACGTATTAACCATTTCGAATGTTAATACTACCTAAAACAGGAATGCGTAATCTACGCAAGCGAAGCTGCGGGCGGTCGCTAGTAATGAATATTTAGTGAGGTTGCCCTAGAGCCATATACCTTTTTAAATTTCAATAACAATAATAATAATAACACACACAATCACCACAATGTCTAGGTCCCAACCTAAGCATTAGTTTGTATTTTGGGTACCAAGCGAAGACACCACATACATATAACAACCAAGACCCGGTGCCAGTATTAATATTCATTATATAAATACTGACCCGACCTGGGATTCGAACCCGGGACCTCCAGATCATGACAATGAAGGCAAATGTAAAATTTTGGTCCAAACCCAGTGACATGGAGTGAATAAATTTCACAGCAGCGTTTGGTTTTTTTTAATAGAGTCATAAATGTCACTTCACAGTATCGAAAAAGTGAAACGCAATTTCGCGGGGGTGAATACCGTGGCGCGGGGACCTCGCGGACTGAAACTCACCATCTTGCACCAGGTAGCTAGAGTATGATTTGTTAGACGGTAAACGCAGAATAGGGCTTCTAGTCAAACTGTAATTTTATGTCCATTGAAGCATTCAAATTTGTTTCATCGTCTACGTGAATTCGCTTTGGATGAACCACCTAAGTTCCTTTGCGGAATGGCGTTGGGTAAACAATCACCTATGGCCGATTTTTGACGACCGCTTAGCCTAGTGGGCAACGATCCTGCCTGCGAAGCTGGAGGTCCCGGGTTCGAATCCCAGGTCGGATCAGTATTTATATGATGAATATTAATACTGGCACCGGGTCTTGGTTGTTATATGTATGTGGTGTCTTCGCTTGGTACCCAAAATACAAGCTAATGCTTAGTTTGGGACCTAGACGTTGTTGTGATTGTGTGTGTTATTATTATTATTTGACTAAGTTATGATGCGCGCTGGTATGTCGTAATCATATGATCCCTAGATGTCGCTAACCCGAACAAATTCATCATAATAATATTTCCATCGTCGGGCCTGTACTGCTGGATATAGGCCTCCCAACTAGATCGCCACAACGAACGGTCTCGGACCATCTGTAACCAACGGCAACTCGCGACCTATTCCAAGTCGTCAATCCACCTAGTAGGGATGTGTCCCAAGCTAAAGCAAAGTGATTAACCCATTGCCACTTCAACGACGACATATAACGACGAATAACGACATCAATGTACCTCATTCGCCTTAAAAAAATAATGATTCTGACTATCCTTCGACAAATTATTCTATTCTGAATAAAATGTATAATTTTTTTGTTCTATTAGCATATGAATATTTTAATTTAAAATCAATATTTTTTAATAACTTGTTGTTTTATATAATACACTATGAATACACTTTTACTTTCAAATTGCATTGATAACTTCTCGATGACTTCATATTTTCTTAATGCTACGTCCAGACCTGCGACTATCGCACGAAGCTTTGTCTATTGTCGCTTTAAATTCAGACATGGGAAGCCATTGTCGACATACGTTATGATTAATCGCTTTGAGTAACAAGAGACGCAACACTATTTACGATATGTTTATTGTAGTGAGAGACGTACCTGAATTTATAATTTAATAATTTATGCTTTTTTAATACTTTTTTATGTTCCATACAGAAATGAAGGTATTCAATATGATTATGAAGAGTATAGCTAAGGCTTGGGCGACATCCGCCATGTTTAAATAAGAGGTTTAATTTCTGAATATGTAAGTTTGAACTTTTATAATAACTTTGGCCGTATCGCGACAATTTTGCACGATAATTTTAGCACGACACGTAACAGACGCTTCGTCACGCAGGTCTGGGCGTAGCATAACGAAAATTAGGTATAATACTGAACATGGCACCTCGTTTCCACCAAGTATAATACACTGCATGATACAGTGATTCAGTATGGATATGACAGTATAATACAGTGTATTAATTAATACAGTGTATTATTAATTTTGACGACTGAATGGCCGAGTGGTTAGAGACCCTAACTGCGGAGCCAACGGTCGCGGGTTCGATTACCGCCCGGGACAAATATTTGTGTGCATGAACATGTTTATTTCGTTCCGTGTCTGGGTGTATTATATTTATCTATGTATATATTATTAAAAAAAGTATTTAAGTATATATATCAGTTGTCTAGTAACCCATAACACAAGCATAATACTTGCTTACTTTGGGACTAGGTGGCGCTGTGTGGGTTGTCCCATGTATTATTATTATTATTATTATTATTATTATTATTATTATTATTATTATTATTATTATTATTATTATTATTATAAAACTTGGTGGAAACAAGGTGTGTGGCGTTGAGAGAAATCGTCATCGACTTATGTATGTGTACGAATTATAAAAGTACGAATTGACTAGAAGCCCTCTTCTGCGTTTAATGTCTAACCACTCATATTGTAAGCTAGCTGGTGTAAGATGGCGAATTTCAGTTCGAGTTTCAGTGCGCAAGGTCCCCACGCACTGCTCTTCACCCCCGAGAAATCCCCGCACGCCGGTTTCAACCCCCCGAAAATGCGAAATGTCACTTCGATACCGTGAACTGACATTCATGACTCTATTAAAACATGATTAAAACCAAACGCTGCTGTCAAGATAATTTACTCTATGGTACGAATGTATATAAATGATAGCTTATGATACAAGTTAACCATCTGTAGTAAAATAATTTAACATAATAATCATATTTTGTATTAAAGTTTTCATTGGAGTAATTACAGTAGGTACCTACAACAAAAATTTTATCCACATCACTATTTAAACCGCCCTCGCACTTAAAGATGGCGACGATGATTTCTGTATAAATAAATCAAGTAATATGTACTATGTGTCGTGATAGCCCAAAACGCAACGAACCTGTCTCAAATTTATAAGGCCATAGGGCCATGGTTCGAATCCGGGCGTGTACCAATGAGTTTTTCTGACTTAAGTACATAACTATCACTGACTCCGTGCCTCGGAGAGCACGTTAAGCAGTCGGTCCCGGACGCTGTCAATAGATGGCGGTCGCTACAATCCCCAACCCGCAGTTGAGTAGCGTGGTGGATTTAAGCTCCAAACCCCCTCCTCACCCTGGGGGAGGCCTAAGCCCCTGCAGTGGGGTAAAATGGGCTGATGATGATGTACTATGTGATTTGGTTGAATTGCAATCGAAGGGAACAAATCTATGACAAAATGCTTATTTATCAAATTCCACCATCGAACCAAAATTCTCGAACTTTTCGTTCATTTAATAAAAAATTAACAAATTTTTATCAGTTAACAGCATTTTAATTTTGTCGGCACGTACACGGAGAAAAAAAACCAACAAACATTATATACAGGTTGGCCGTGAAACGAGGTATTATCAATTTCTAGAAGAAATACTATTCAACGATATGAGCGGATTTTATGATTTTTGTTTTTTTACAGAAATATGTTATACTTATTAAGAACAACTAATCAGTATAGTTCCAATCAAACTTTATGGCGGATCGGAATACAACGCTTCATGCATGCTTGCGCAGGTTCAGTCATATGTCCCTCGCTCCACTGCGTCCCGCTACACCTAAAACTGGTTACTGCGACGCGACTTGTGCCTATGTTCACATCCGCCATAAAGGTTGATTGGAACTATAAAAGAACTTCATTGATATCTACAAAAATGCCGAAATACAATTTTTTTAAATAAATCGTGCAATGACGTCACTCGGTTACATTACTATGGGCTAACGTGGATAATCTCTAAATAGCGGCGCCGAGTGACGTCACGAGCTGGTCGTAAAAACACAAACTTTGATTCGTTACATCTCCGGTGATAATCGGATTTTCCCGAAATTCAAAAAGTATTGTCATCCGTTTGTTGTACACTAACGTGCGAAATAGCGTTTGATACATAATGTTGTTAAAAAGGACGCACTGATTAATTTCTACATATAATTTAGGAAATATGTTTGCATTATTCTATATTCGAGCCAACTCTTCTGACCCAAACCTAAAAGTAACAAAACTGGTACAACATCATTACAAGAGATTTCAAATGTTCCCTCCAACCACTTGCCACTACGTCAGTTTAGTGGTGCACACTCTAACTAAGCCATACGCTGAGATTTAGTTCCTTTTAATACTAAATTATATTTGTTGCACGGAATGTTGAAGGCACGAACAGTAAAATAGACTAATGTTTATCTTAATCGACGGTTTTAATTCTACAACCTAGTCTAGATTCGATGACAAGCAAGTGCGAGCTGTGAGGTAAAATAGTTGTAGGAAAAACTCAAAAAGTAGAAAAAATTTAATGGCACAGCTACGGGAACGGAAATAGGAAAACGTAGCAATATGGCGTTAAGTCCAATCAGACGATGCCGCGTCCAAAAGCTCTTGTATTATAAACTGAAATAATATAGCAAATAGCACGCGTGTGTTCCACAATAATAGCATACCTAGCATACAATATGGCATGTCGGTAATGGACGCCAGATTGTGAAGACGGAACGGCGGCTTCTCACGCGACGTAAGCCACGCTGCCGTTTTTATATACACCGCTAACTCATTTCACGAATCCGTAATTCGAATATTAAAAATAGTGTCACAAAAAGGGTTTTATTCACAGAGATGATCAGCCCTTTTTATACCCCACTGCAGGGGCTTAGGCCTCCCCTCAAGACGAGGGGGTTTGTAGCTTAAATCCACCACGTTGCTCCAATGCGGATTGACGGATCGTAACGACCGCCATCTTTTGACAGCGACCGAGACCGACTACTTAACGTGCTCTCTGAGGCACGGAGTCAGTGATAGTTAATGTACTTAAGTCAGAAAAAACTCATTAGTACACGCCCGGATTCGAACCACAGCCACATGGCCTTAAAGATTCGAAACACGTTTGCTGCGTTCGGGCTATCACGACACTGACGCTAAAATATCTTATACAAACCAATTATTAATTTTTTTTACAAGGGTTTCTATTAAGTTGTCTTAACATGGATTTTGTTTCAGAATTTTCACCTCATAGTTGAAAAGTTGAAGGGTACACACTTTTCAGGACTTCAGGAGCGCATATCTTTACAAAACTATAACTTAAATAAAAAAAAGTAATTTCGAATCTTCTATAAAATTTTTAAAGGTATATCTATATGTATTCCACACAACGAAATTTTAACAAACATCCAAAAAATTTCTATATATTAGGTATTACCAATAGACCTCATTACGTAAATAAAAAATATAGGTTAAATTTTCATAATAAATTGTTTTGTCCGCACTGTCTGTCTGTTCCGGCTAATCTCCGAAACGACTAAACCGATTTCATTAAAACTTTGCAGACGTATCTATGTGACCACATGACCAAATTTTTAAATGCATATATTTTCGAAACCATCAACTGCCGATAGAAGTGAAAACTTAGATCTCGTCAAAACATTAATTTTGAGTACCAACACGATAGGTCTGCGATTGATAGATTCGAAAATATAAGCTTTTAAAAATTTGGTCACGTGGTCACATAGACACGTCTGCAACGTTTCATTGAAATCGCTTTAGTCGTTTCAGAGTTTAGCCGGAACAGACAGACAGACGGACAGACAGACAAACAAAAAGTAGCCTATGTCACTTCCGGTACTGCCCCCTACACGTCGGACCGGAGATTAGCCGTCTGTAGACGGCTAATCTCCGGAACGGCTGAACCGATTTCAATGAAACTTGGCAGACGTGTAGGGGGCAGTACCGGAAGTGACATAGGCTACTTTTTGTTTGTCTGTCTGTCAGTCTGTCTGTTTGTTCCGGCTAAACTCCGAAATGACTAAAGCGATTTCAATGAAACTTTGCAGACGTACAGAAGGCATTACCGGGGCTGACATAGACTACTTTTTATCTGTCTGTCCGTCTGTCTGTCTGTCTGACACACACACAGACAGACAAACAGACACTTCAATTTTATTAATATAGATAGAAGAAACGCAATGACTAAAACCACAAAACTTTTACGATCAATTTATAAAAAGTCAGGTTACCTACTTATAATTCATTTAGTATTACGGATATACAGTAGATGGCGTGTTTTTAATTTGTTTCTTAATTCAAAGAAAATAATGGACTACTTCAAATAATGTTTTTTTGCACTATAAGACTATTTTTTACATGAATAAATTACATTCAGAGCTTGTAAATTGAAATATATTACTGTCAGTATTATAACAAAAAATATGTAAAACTGAAACTTAATGAATTTAGTTGCGTCTGCGCTGGTCTGCGCGCCTCTAGCGTTAGTATTTAGAAACGTACCAGGCACGTTGGGTACTGATAAGCCTTAAAAGGCCGTGGTTCGAATCCCAGGGCATGTACCAATGAGTTTTTTTTTTCTAATTTATGTACATAGCTATCACTGACTTGGTGTCTCGGAGAGCACGTTAAGCCGTCGCGCGTCGGTCTCGTTAAAATCCACCAAACCGCACTAGAGCGACGCGGTGGTTTAACCTCCAAGCCCCTCATACTGAGGGGAGGTCTAAGCCCATGCAGTGGGGCATTAAGCTGATGGTATGGTATGGTAAGCACGTAAAATAAAATTTACTCAGTTAAGTATTAACGATTCGAAAATCATATTTACGTTATTTCCATTGATTCCTTTAATTTTCTATTCAACTCGAAAACTATTAATTTTCACATAACAGTAGCGGCGAGACACAATTCCTTGGAAAAAAAAACATTAATCATTTCACAGATTTACTATTAACTCCCCACTCAAAACACCCTTTCGTATACTTATTAAAATTACTATGGTCATTTTGGCGCGCGTGTTAGAAGGCACGAAATGGGGTGTAAGGGGTGAAGCCCCCTTTCCGCCCCATGGCCTTTATTAGAGGGGTAGAAAAGGTTGAACACCCCTTAACCTAGCATGACCTATCAAATACCACACACCTACCTGTGTCGCTTCGGAATTAGAACAAACTTATTTTGTTACATTATTTCGCTTTAATTCGACTGTGATATTGTAAAATAATATTTAATTGGTAGAATATATTTAAGTTTCTAATTATTTGAAAAAAAAAGGTATAGATACATCATAATTTAGATAAAAATCATAAAAATTTAAATAAAGAATATTTACTTCTGATTATCTGGAAAGTTGGGATTTTTTTATTCTTATAAGGTTTTAATTTATTTTTATCATAACTTTAACTGTATTTGAAAAATGTTTAAGTGGCGTAATTTATATATTTTATGACCCTTTATTTGCTTTATTATTTCGTTTTGACTCGAAAGTGATATTGTGAATTAGTATTTAGTTGCTAGAATTAATTCTAGGTTAGTAGGTAAAATAACGTTTAAAGCTATAAATATTCTAATTAAGGTTTAAATAGATAAAGAGAAAAGATTATAAATTAATTAAGTCAATTTTTATTTTAATTCTTTATGTTTTAGTATAATATATATCATAACTTTAACAGTATATTAAATCGTACCAAAACTATCATATAACATGGCTCGTTGGATTTCGCAAGATCCGATTTAAGGCGCTATACTACTGAAAATACGGCAAAATACTTTTTAATTTTCGCTTTTACGGCACGGTTCTATTAAGAACATAGTGTTATTGTTATTTGTAGTGAGACGCATACTGGGGTTCGAGCACAGAGGTTCGGACCTGGAGTTACTTGGGAGAACTTTTTTCATCATCGCCCGTCATGGCCCATCATCGACAATTATAGTTCCCATGAAACTTTATGGTGGATGTGAACATAGGCACAAGTCGCGTCGCAGTAACCAGTTTTACGTGTAGCGGGACGCAGTGGAGCGAGGGGTATATGACTGTACCTGCGCAAGCACGCTTATAGCGTTGTATTCAGATCCGCCATAAAGTTTGAGGCGAACTATACCATCACGTAGAGGGCGCAATGGCGTTTAGTGGGCCGTGATTGCGTACGATTATTGATGGTGGCCGTTTTGTCGGTTTCTCGAGCAAACTTCAAAGTGAATAAAGGCGTCGTTTTCAGCATAACTATACTTCGCACGCTAAACCTATTACCACTGGAGATATGAGAAATGAAATATGTAATTATGCGAACCATGGGTGACACCACTTAGTGAATGGTCCGTAGATATGATTCGCGATAGCCCATAGTGTTGTGGCCCGATAACGTCATGACGTGCTTAATTTAAAAAAAAAATTAACTTCTTCAGTTTTGACGATATCAGTAGAATTCAATACTGGAATACCGGATACAATTAAGGGTGTCGGCTGAACGTAGTCCAAACTTATAGAGAGTGTAAAGCTTACCGAACTAAACAAAAAGGTTCAAGTCCGCAAATGGCGTAAACTAACGGTTACCGACAAAAAATGTTTAAGTTTAATTTTTTTGCATTTTTCTTTTATCATTTTTTTAAATATTGTGTTTAGTTCGGTAAGGTCTACACGTCCTATAAGGTTGGACTACGTTCAGCTGAACATCAGATATATTATCAATAATTCTGTTATTATTAGTACACAAAAAAAAAGTCGTGAATCAAGAAAATATAATTTAATAACATATAACAAAGAGGATTTTTAAGAGTAAATATATTTTTATTGGCCTGAAAAAATGTTTCCATGCTTTGAGAAAATGTCTTCTTCGTCATATATAAAATAATATTTTCTTTGTTCAAGAAATACTTTTTTCTGCGTAGGTATCGGTAAAAACTGTTAGTATTAAAAATGAAAATGTTTTTAATGACTCGTAAGTGTCTATTAATTTGATTCATATTTATTTTCGTTTTAAGTCGCGAATCGCGTGCACGTTGCTGTAACAATAATGCCTAATAACAAGCCCACTTGACCCCGACTTATCGCGCCATCTACCGTCTTGGAAAAGGAAAATTGCGTGTCGGTTATTCTAAATAAATAACATTGCATTTCCATTTTTAGGTATACTAACTGTTTGCGCCGATTTCGCTTAATAAGAGTTCATCTCTAGCGAAGGCATGTCCATTCGATGTTCATTTCTAGAGTTCTGTACACTCTGCTGTCACTTTTGAACCTCATAAGTCTTTAGGTAGGTTTGTACACAACACTTTAACAAAAACGCTGCATGAAACTTAGAGAAACATTTTTTTTTTAAGACGGCAATAGAAACGATTGTCTTAAAACTAAGTGGATTTAGAGCTATTTGAATCCAAGCATTGTTAACATTGATTCCATAAATGTACGAATTGACTAGAAGCAATCTTCTGCGTTTACCGTCTAACCACTTATACTCTACCTAGCTGGTGTAAGATGGCGAGTTTTAGTCAGCGAGGTCCTCGCGCGTCGGTCTTCACCCCCACGAAAGCTTTCGACATTTTAGATACTGTGAAGTGACATTTGTGACTCTATTAAAACCAAATGCTGCTTGCAAAATTTACTCTATGATTAATATATACTTTTATTTTTACGTTTTACATAATTCTTGCACAATATATTTATTGACAAATCTATAATATTTTTTGGAAGTTTATCATAAAACCTTACACAATTACCTTTGAATGATTTACTTATTTTATGGAGCCAAGTATTGGGTAGTGCAAGTTTATATTTTTTCCTAGTAGGTATTAACTTTGTGAATATCACAATTCTTTTTAAAGGTATTATTTGTTTGAACAGACAATATATTTTCATAAATGTATTGACAATGCACTGTTACATCAATTACAATTGTGACTCAAGAAATGCATCCAATTCAGATACTTATTGCTAGTCAAGCTGTTTAACACAAAAGCTTATTTTAAGTTCACTGTGACTGACCGTTTGGCGAGTGGTTAGAGACTCTAACTGCGGAGCCGAGGGTCGCAGGTTCGATTCTCACCCGGGACAAATATTTGTGTGCATGGACATGTTTATTTCGTTCCGGGTCTGGGTGTAAATTTTTTACATATTATGTATCTTCATCATCAGCCCCATTTTTACCCCACTGCAGGGGCTTCAGCCTCCCCCAGGATGAAGGGGGGTTTGGAGCTTAAATCCATCACGCTGCTCCACTGCAGGCTGGGGATTGTAACGACCGTCATCTATTGACAGCGCTTGGGACCGACTGATTAACGTGCTCTCCGAGGCACGGAGTCAGTGATAGTTATGTACTTAAGTTAGAAAAACTCATTGGTACACGCCTGGATTGGAACCTTGACTTTATGGCCTTATAAATTTGAGACAGGTTCGTTGCGTTTATGTATATATTATTTTTAAAAAAATTTACGTATGTAATCACTTGTTAGTAACCCATAACACAAGTATAATACTTGCTTACTTCGGTATTAGATGGCGCTGTGTGCGATGTCCCATGTATTATTATTATTATTGTCAATAATTATATTTTTGCCCTTGGTTCATATGACCAGATGACATCGTTACAAATTTCGAAACCGGATCTAGAAATTACTAGGTTATTATGAAAGAGGTTTCACTGAAAATACTGCGATTATAGGCGGTATCTTTGTGTATTCTTGTGAATAAATAACCTGAGCAATTATGGACTTGTAAATTATACATGAATGCTGACCGGATATTGAAATTAACTTATAGCGAGGGTCCTCTACTTAGATTAAAGATATATTGGATACACATTGTTCAATATAATGTATGTAAACAAGCATTATCAAAAAGATTAAAAATTATAATGAAATGGCAATTTCTATCATCTCAAGCCTCAGTATAGCATTCCTTTGTTTCGTCATCAGCCCATTTTTACCCCACTGCAGGGGCTTAGGCCTCCTCCAGGGTGAAGAGGGGGGCTTGGAGCTTAAGTCCACAACGCTGCTCCACTGCGGGTTGGGAACTGTAACGACCGCCATCTATTGACAGCCTACGGGACCGACTGCTTAACGTGCCCTCCGAAGCACGATGTCAGTGATATTGTGTACTTAAGTCAGAAAAACTCATTGGTACACGCCCGGATTCGAACCATGGCCCTATGGGGCCTTATAAATTTGAGACAGGTTCGTTGCGCTCTGGGCTATCACGACACCTTTCATTCCTTTCCTTTGTTTATTCTTGTTTAATGTCTTTCGTCTTTAGAACCGGGCGGCGGCGGCGTAAAAACATCAAACTTGGATTTATCTAAGTTTAATTGCATTTCAAGTATCGAAATCATACTAACAAGTTACATTCCCAGTCTTAGAGACTAGAGCAGTTCAGCCAGACATTGTGATAAGGCGGTAGATAGATTTTCCATACAAAAAAGAGAGTTTGGCCCGTGTCTGTTCTTCGCTAGATTTATTTATTTATTCTCACAGAAAAAATATATAATATGTGATAGAAGAAACCCTGTGTATAGGTCGAAGTGTTTTATATATATATACACAGTCGTGATAGCCCAAAGCGCAACGAACCTGTCTCAAATTTATAAGGCCCCATAGTGCCAGGTTCGAATCCGGGCGTGTACCAATGAGTTTTTCTAACTTAAGTACATAACTATCACTGACTCCGTGCTTCAGAGAGCACGTTAAGCAGTCGTTCCCGGACGCTGTCAATAGATGGCGGTCGTTACAGTCCCCAACCCGAAGTGGAGCAGCGTGGTGGATTTAAGCTCCAAGCCCCCCTCCTCACCCTGAGGGAGGCTTGAGCCCCTGCAGTGGGGTAAAAATGGGCTGATGAACGGAGGTGAAGATATACACATATTTCATTATTTAGCAGTTTTAGAATTAAATCAACAAAAACAACATTTTCTCCGATTCCTTGTGTTGATTCTAATGGGATTTTCAAAAAAGCAAAATGCATCGCGCTAGGAAAGACCGTTCTTGGAGCTATTCTGTGGGTATTATATTCGGAGTTCTTACGCTGAATATCTACTATATCTACCCTCTTAATATTAAATAGGTACTGTATTGTTACGCGCACGCCCTTGATATCGTTTGTGGATGTTTCTCCTCACTAGTTAATTTTCCCATCACTAAATTAGAGTTTTCCACGAATCTTATGGCAACAACAGGTGTAGATGAACAATCCATACAGAAAGCGGCAAGCTTGAAAATCATTTGTGTGTGTCAGTGTTAGAGTGATAAGTCGAGGCAAGTTACAAGATCAGAGCAAGGTGGTTGTCATGACGCGAGGACAGTGTCGAGAGTGTCATTGTTGCACATGGAACCCGTGAGATCGTGATAATACAAAAAAAATCATCTGCTGCATCAAGCTAAAAGTGTATTGTAACAAAAACTAGTATCAACTTTTACTAAATGTTACTTGAGAGCAGATGAAATTTGACTTCACCTGTCTTTAGATAACTCCGTCGGTTTAATTATAGAGTCACCGTAATATTAGAAAAAGTGTTTTACTTGCCATAGTTTTTAAATTACACATTTTCCAAATTTTATAAACTCAAAGGGTCTATTTTGAACACGAATCAACTCGGAATTCATTCATTCATCAGCCTATTTTTACCCCACTGCAGGGGCTTAGGCCTCCCCCAGGGTGAGAAGGGCGGGGGGCTTGGAGCTTAAATCCACCACGGTGCTCCTCTGCGGGTTGGGGACTGTAACGACCGCCATCTATTGACAGCGTCCGGGAACGACTGCTTAACGTGCTCGCTGAAGCACGGAGTCAGTGATAGTTATGTACTTAAGTTAGAAAAACTCATTGGTACACGCCCGGATTCGAACCATGGCCCTATGGGGCCTTATAAATTTGAGACAGGTTCGTTGCGTTTTGGGCTATCACGACACTCGGAATAGCGGAGCGGAAAAACAAGTTTAGACTACCTTCGAAAAGGCCAATGGACAAAAATGGAAAAATAAATTTAGGATGACCAAAATTGTTATAACCAAAACTTTTTAAAATGGTGTTAACGTTATATCGCTGGTGACCACACCTAGATCTTCAAAAGGTAAAAGAAAAGAAAGACACATAAAAAAGAGATAGAAACTAGACGCAAGTAGGGAATCAAAAACCTGCAAAGTGCGTATTGAACCACGCACAATGAACGGTACTACTGTAGTCTGAATGAACGGTCATGGTCGAAATTCAAATAATAAGTTTAAAAACAAATATCTCAACAGCTTCAAATCAAATAAATTTCCATTATCATCATAATGGGCTGGTGGAATCACCAGCCCATTATGCCCCACTGCATAAACTTTGGCCTCCCCCAAGGTGAGGTAGTTTGGAGCTTAATTCACCACGCTGCTCCAATGCGGATTGGTGGATTTCCGACAGTTCAACTCCGAAGCACGGAGTCAGTGATAGTTATGAACTTAAGTCAAAAAAAACTCATTGGTACACGCTCGGATTCGAACCACGGCCGCACGACTATCTAAACTTCGAACGGGTTCGTTGCGCTCGGGCTATCACGACACTTCATTTTTAATAGTATCTACTTATAGATTACACATAATATTTTTTTACTACACAAGCATCTGTACCTATTTTAAACGATCGAAATATATTTTATTTTCCATCAAGTTATTTTAAAATTTTATTTGAAATTATGAGAAAGGTTTAACTGTTGTCGGCTCTCGGACTGATGGAAAGTTTTGACGACGTATTACTCCAACAAGCCTTAAAAACAACACATCTATTTTTAATCGTGTAGACATGAGCATACATTTTTTTTCATACACAAGCAGCTGTCGTAGGTAGGATACGATAGCTTGGTCGCTTAGTGTAGCAATCGATAACATTGAAAATTTTTTTTAATATATATATATATATGCAGACAGACTTACACCTGGTTTTAATGGTGAATACCTATATTATTAGTGGAATAACGCCAATTTGAGTACTTATTCGTAATTAGTAGATACTAGCTTTTGCTCGCGGCTTCGCGTGGACTTAATGTATCGCTTTTATTTGTGATAGGGTTGCCAAAACGAAGTAATATTGCTTTTGGTTTACGAACACATCGTATAAAACCACGAAAGTTAGAAACACGAAAAATTCGGAAAACGATTGTCTTTTTGGGAAAGAGCAGCTATGAAAGTGAAAATTTTGATTTCCAAAAATATATATACGCTCATACACCCGGAACTTTCCACAAATTATTCCAATAAGCGTTTTTTTTTTAAACCAAAGTTTGATTTTTAATATTAAACTCCTAAAGGAATTTCCCAATTGTATTGACTAATGAATGGATGATAGGTTTAAAATTTTATGCTGACATATTTTGCATGGAAACAAGTATCGTCAGTTTTTATTTTACAATGGATTTATAAATGTTTGCAAATTATCTTTTATTTTACCTTTACCTACTAACCAAGGGTATTGTTTCGATATAAAACAAATTACAAAGATAGTATTTGTTTCTGATAATGGCAATCATATTATATGACTGACCGGTTGACCGAATGGTTAGAGACTCTAACTGCGGAGCCGAGGGTCGCGGATTCGATCCCCGCCCGGGACAAATATTTGTGTGCATGAACATGTCTATTTGTTCTGTGTCTGGGTGTAAAAAATATCTATATACGTATACATTATTGAAATTATTAAAAAAAAAAGAAAATTGAAGTATATATATCAGTTGTCTAGTACCTCTTAATACAAGCATAATACTTGCTTACTTTAGAACTAGATGGCGCTGTGTGGATGTCAAAAAAAAATTCAAAAATATATAAAATAAATATATATAAGCACTCAGCTCTGTTTATTTTTTTTTTTAATGTGCATTGCATATCATGGTGCATATCAAGGGAATTCTGTCCATCCAGTTAAATAATTTTATACAGAAATTTTTCAGTGCCAAATCTCAGCTATAATACTTTTTTATATATTTTTTTTAATTGTTGGCTACCGATATTATACGATCCTTGTATATATAGGTAACTGTATTATTATACTTCTTGAATTTGCCACCCCTGAAAATAAGACACTTCTACAATACTCGACCGCAAGTTATGCACAGGAGTCCTAGAACGAAGCTTTTAGAATAAATTTAAAATATATATATATATTTTATTTATTTTTAAAACGTTAATTGAATAAAAAATTACTTAGCCTCTTTCTAGAACTGTAGATAGAATTAGAGAACTACTTTCTTAAGTCCCTAGTCCCGACAAATGATATTTAGGCTAGATATTTAGGAAATATTCACAGACCAGTCAACCTATAGACCACGCTTTAATAAACGTCAGTATGAAAACGAAATCGCCAAAAAGTGGCGGGGTGCGGGGAGAAGTCGGCTAGTTTTCATTGGCTCGTTCAAAATTGACAATTTAATGGCTTCCGACGTGCTTCCAACTGACCGCTCAGAAGAGACGTAGTTATGTAGTGTCACTACTTAGCCTTGGCGAATGCTACTCCCTGTCAAAGCGTGGTCTATAAGGTTGACTTGTCTGTGGTAATATTGCACGTCCTCTTCTATGAACACTTTTAATTATAACATGTGTTATACATAAAAGAAAAAAAATATGACACTTTTTTGCGATCACTTTGTATTTATTAAAGTGATTAATAATATGGAAATAAGAAAATAATCAAAACGTAAAAATTTAGCTTTTAATAATAATTCTTTTAATACGCAGCGATATTGTGTTCGATAATTTAAACATACAAGTACGAATCGACTAGAAGACCTCTTCTGCGTTTACCGTCTAACCACGCATACTCTAGCTAGCTGGTGCAAGATGGCGAGTTTCAGTCCGCGAAGTCCCCGCGTGCCGGTCTTCACCCCGAGAAATTTCGTTTGACATTTTCGATACTGTGAAGTGACATTTCTGACTCTATTAAAACCAAACGCTGCTTCCAAATTTATTTCTTCTATGGTTTACAATAACATCATCCTTTTATTGAGTAACGCCTTTCGAGTTTTTCTGACCTAAGTACATAACTATCACTGACTCCGTGCCTCGGATAGCACGTTAAGCAGTCGGCCCCGGGCGCTGTCAATAGATGGCGGTCGTTACAATCCCCAACCTGCAATGGGGCAGCGTTGTGGATTTAAGCTCCAAGCCCCACTCACCCTGGGGGAGGCCTAAGCCCCTGCAGTGCGGTAAAAATTGGCTGATGAAGTGAAGGTAAGTGAAGAGTAACGTCTATAATTCATAATAATCTTCTTAATGGGGTCTGGCTTCCCCGTTCAAAAAATTCACCCTTCGCCACTGATGAATACATTTTGAGTTTGAATTCAATTATACGCCTTCAAAACGTAAATATTTTCCAAAATTGCGCCATGTATTCCGAGGAAAAAGGCATCTCAAAACTCAAATTTGGAGAATCGTTGCCTTAAATGTTTCAAAGTGCGTACGTAATAACATTTGTCAAAACTTAAATCGGTTACCGGTTTTATAACCTACCCCACGGCGCAGACGCGTGCTCGTGCCAATAAAACGATTATTTTCATTTTTTGCCGGCATCACATAGCCGACGGGTTTTGACGCAAAAAAGTCGTTTCGATTTAGTTTTCGATTGATTTATTTGTTTTACTGCATTGGTGACTAGTAGATATTTAAGATATACGAAAAAAAATTATGGAGGTGCAATTTGGGTAATACGACATCAATTTCAATTTTTTTTTTTAATATTGTAGAGTAGTTTTAAAACATTAGCACAAAAATATGAACACATTTCAATACAATTTATAGTAAAAACACAGTAAAGTAGTTCACGAAATCACAGTCACTGTAGCGGGCACAGATAGCGGGTCTAATAAATAAATATCTATTTTTGGTTATGTTATTCACCAAAAACCCATTACGGTCAAGTTCTAAAAGGAAAGGGGTCATCCATAAAGTACGTCACACTAATTCTTCTACTAATTTCTTGATATTTTGACGCCTCCCCGTCCTTGTCCCAGTCGGTCACATTTTTGAGACCTCTTCCCTAGTGTGACGTCACATATTTCTCAATTTTACATCTAGAAATTAATAGATTAAAAAATAATTAAAAAAATAAAAACCGACTTCAAAAACATAAACTAAAAAGTTAAAAATAAAATTTTCACTTTTCTTCTTTAATTATTTAATGTCTGGATAGAGAGTAAGCATCAAAAAATATAGGTAATAATAATAATACCTCGAAATCCCACACAGCGCCGCACAAAAATATCACCTAACGGTTCGGTTATAATCCACGTGTGGTCTGTTGTGTCACAAACACAAGTATGTATAAGTAGTCCTGTCATTTTTTGTTAACATTGCATTGCAAAAAAAAATATATTGAAAGTTCATCCAAACTTTCAATATATTTTTTTTATATTTTTTGTGTACTTGTTCGTCGAGTCTTCATCGTCTGTACGAAGCTGGTAACATGTACACTTGGCATGTAGAAGGTCGCGGAACAGCCTAGTGTAGCCTAACCTTAAGTCCATTCTAGTATTCTCCAACTCGGTGCTTTCAAACGTTTTGTACTTTGAGTGTATTGTACGTTTAAGGTGCAAGCAGATGCATATTTAGTATGTAATGAGCTGTCTGTTCTTTCCTGTGGTATCACGCTAATTGCATCAACATACTTACTACACGCGAAATAGTGAAGAAATATCGTGGGAAGAGTATTCGACAATAATTGTATTTACAATATAGAAACCCAATTATAATAGGTGACAAAACAACAAAACTCTAGGTAGGTTCTAGCGTCGTTTAATATAGTCAGTTTGCTATTAGATTTTATTAATATTACTAGCGATCCACCCTGGCTTCGCACGGGTAGCAGAGCATATAAGCCATAATGTTTTTTTCTGTCGTAGTGTCATATCGCTTGTTGCGTCGAACATGTGGACTGGATTTAATTAGATTTATATGTAAAGCAAGTTCATCCTACTTGGATAATTTTTAATGTATTTTAGTTTCAATTCTATAAATATTTGAAAAAGTAAAAAATAAATACTTAAAAACCAACAACAATATTTCTTTGTATAAGTCATTGATAACTTTAGCCTAACCACGCGTTTTCCGTCGTCCGGTATGGACGGACATCCGGCCGCGGGCCCAGTTTCTTGTCGCGCGATATTTATACTTCGCGATAGCTCCAAAGACATTGATTTAAATTGGATACTGTAAAGAGCAATCATAATGTGCATGGAATGCTCAAGGTAAATATCGTATTTAATTTGATAAGGATTAATACTGTACCCGTATAAATTGCTTTCCAATTACCTTATCATATGACACCATTTATTTAAACATAAAAATAGGTATATTAAGCTATCCATAAAAGATAGACATATGCCATCGCGGACTTTTCTTTCGTCATATAAAAGAGACACAATTCCTCCATACATTATTTTGTAATATTTCTAAAGGATTAAGCAGTATTTTCGATGAAAGCTCCCGCTTAATGATGAAGCTTGATTTTTTCCGACTCCTTCAACAATAATCGTCATATTTCAACAAATTTCCATAAAACAGTAATTTATACACATAAACCTTTCTCTTGAATCACTCTGTCTATTGGTGTCAATAATAGCCAATCCGTTCGGTAGTTTTTGAGTTTATCGCGTTCAGACAGACAGACAGACGCGGCGGGAGACTTTATTTTATAATATGTAGTGATATGTCAAGATTTAATGCACTCGCGAAAAAAGTAATTATATACCTGAGCATACACTCTGATTTTCACTTTTCCTACGAGGAAAATAAATTAATATGAATATTTAAAACATAGATGTTTATCTTAGTGTTTTAAGTACAATAACATTTTACCTTAAATGATTACTTTAAATGTACACATTAATAAGGTATTTAAAAATTATATTCACATTGAATATTTAAATATCAAAGAAATGTTTTTTTTTTTGTTTTTAACAAACTATAATATATAAATAATCCTTCTACTAATAAAAAAATTATAATGATCCATGCAAAGTGCTGAGAACGCTAGCAGCGTTCCCGCGCCGAATGGCTTGGCTGATACACTGAACAAAATATTCTTTGCTCAGAGGGTCACCCGACACAAATTGGAGCTTGGCGCCAATTTCACGCGAAAACGCAATAGAATCCTCGGACCGTGAACCCATCGTCTCCACTGCGAACTCTAATCATTTTGGTTTTGTGTACATAATTCTTTACTTTTTTATATACTTGTAAAATTGGAAATAAAATCATTGAAAATACTCCAAATAGGATGAACAGATGTTACATTTAAATCTAATTAAATCTAATCCACATGTTCGACGCAAAAAGCTGATACAACACTACGACAGAAAAAAATGTAAGCATATATGCTCTGCTACTTGTGCGAAGCCGGGGTGGTTCGCTAGTAATTCATAATCTTGGTTTACGATAATTTATTGTTGTTTGTATGACTACGTGTCGTGATAGCCCAGAGCGCAACGAACCTGTCTCAAATTTATAAGGCCCTATACGGCTATGGTTCGAATCCGGGCGTGTAACAATAAGTTTTTCTGATTTAAGTACACAATATCAGTGACACCGTGCTTCGGAGAGCACGTTAAGCAGTCCCGGACGCTGTCTATATATGGCAGTCGTTACAGCTCCCAACCCGCAGTGGAGCAGCGTGGTGGACTTAAGCTCCAAGCCCCCCTCCTCACCCTGGGGGAGGCCTAAGCCCCTGCAGTGGGGTAAAAATGGGCTGATGATGATGATGTATGACTACAGAACCCTATCATAAACGCAAAGACGTTTCAACCCGCCATGATGTATTTCACCAATTATTCTAGGCAATTCGTTCCATTTTAACCAATTAGTGATACTAGATTTGTATGCAAAAATGACATGTATAAAGCACCATGAATATTGTTATTGAAAACCATATAACATAAGAGATCTCCGTCTCTAATATCTATAGCCAGTGATTGAAAGAAAATTTCAGGTACTATTTGAAAACTAAACTGACGAATCACCGAAAGAGTCCGACTAGGACTGGAGATATAGGAAAAAAATAATTTCATTGAAATCTATTGCGTTATTTCTACAGAAATAAACATCGCCGTTTTTCGAGTGTGTGAAGTATCTATAGCAAAATAAAAAAAATTACTGAAACGTTTTCGACAGAATAGAGTTCTACCAAAAAACAACGAGGCCGGCCCAAGAATTCAGCTGGGCTTTTCTTTCGGAAAGCTTCGTCATCTGTTCTCGTCACCACTTGTTTGGCGACCACCACCACAATGTTTGAAGACCTCGGCCTTCAACCAATGCATCCTACCTGCAATGACGTACGGTGCCAAAGCATGGACTGTCACGGCAGGACTGCTTTACAAATTTATAACCACTCAGCGTATTATGGAACGGGCTATGCTCGGTAATTTTTTGATAGAAAAAAATCTGGTTGTCGGCATAGCCAAAGTGATTAGCAAGCTGAATTGGCAATGGGCCGGTCACATTTACCATAGAACCGACAACCGATAGGGTAGATGGGTTCTCGAGTGGAGGTCACGTACCGAGAAGCGAAGCGTTGGATGCCCCCGGCCAGGTGGACAGATGACCTGCAGCAACATACCGGGGGTAGGTGGCTGCAAAAGGCGTAGGATCGTGTGTGGTAGCGTGCCTATATCCTGAAGTGAAGAGACACGGGCTGATGATGATGAGAATGGAATTCGAATAAAAATAAAAAAACAGTCTAAGCACTTTTAAATATAAATGTAAGATGATGCGGACAGGCGTAGCTGTGTATTGGCATGCTTTATCCGTTCACTGTTGGTATGTTAGATTAGAATTCCAATTAAATTTTCATAAATTACCAAAATAATAATTAGGTAATTATGATGACTGACCGAATGGCGGAGTGGTTAGAGACACTAATTGCGGAGCCGAGGGTCGCAGGTTCGATTCCCGTCCGGTACAGATATTTGTGTATTTGAACATATCTATTTGTTCCGTGTCTGGGTGTAAAAAGTATGTATATATGTATATATTATAAAAAAGAATATTTAAGTATGTATATCAGTTGTTTAGTGCCCCATAATACAAGCATAATACTCGCTTACCGTCGTATGTACTGTGGAAATGTATTCCACCTCAAGAATGTACGGTACGAGTAATAGTATTTTAGCCTTTTTATGAAAAAAGTTTTTTTTTTTTAAAGGAATTATTATTAGGTAATTATTTTTTAATTTGTTAGTAAATTTTAATGCTCGCGACATCCGCTGAGATCTGAGCTGACGACGGTGTGTGTCACGCCTGGCATAACCTAAATAGCCAAAGCCCATGTGACGGACGATCCGATCGTACAGACAGCAGAAAAATTAATCCAACAATAACTTTGTTCGATTTTACTACAAAAACATGAAAAATTATTAACTTTATTTCTAGTAATTGTTTTTTGTTGAAATTTTAGTTTATCTCCGACCGAAAAAGGACAATGTCAGTTTTACTATTATTAAAGGAAAGTACGCCAATAATGACGACTGCTTAGCCTAGTGGGCAGAGACCCTGCCTGCGAAGCTGGAGGTCCCGGGTTCGAATCCCAGGTCGGGTCAGTATTTATATGATGAATATTAATACTGGCACCGGGTCTTGGTTGTTATATGTATGTGGTGTCTTCGCTTGGTACCCAAAATACAAGCAAATACTTAGTTTGGGCCCTAGACGTTGTTGTGATTGTGTGTGTTATTATTATTATTATAATCAATATTTTCTAACTTTGGTACAGTTCCAATCAAACTTTATGGCGGATGTGAACATAGGCACAAGTCGCGTCGCGGTAACCAGTTTTAGGTATAGCAGGACGCAGTGGAGTGAAGGGTATATGACTGTGCCTGCGCAAGCACGCATATGACGTTGTATTCCGGTCATAAAGTTTGAGGCAAACTTAACTACTTCACGCTAAGAATAACTATTTATTCGATTTATTGTTATACTAGTAAGCTCTTTTCCGTTTCCACTAAAACGCTCTTAATTGTTTCCAATGCGAATAGCCTGGTGGCAAATTATGGGAGGAGAATCCTCCTCTTCCTCTGCAATATCCCACCAATTTTGTTAAAATTGAATTTAATACCGCTGGTGAGTAAATATAATGGAATTAGACAAAATTATCAACGGATAGTCCACCAACTCGTAATGAAGTAGCATGGTGGATTAAGCTTCAAGCCTCCTCACCCTGACGGGAGACCTAAGCGTCTGCAGTGGGGCATAATGGGCTGATGGAATGGAATAAACAGATAGTATGCCTACTATCCTTAATTTGCTTATCGAAAATTTATTATTCGGAAAGTATCCATTGCTATCGCTAAAGATTATCAGAAATATTAAAAAAAAAAACTATTTTTATAAATTTATGTGTAATATTGTCGTGTGTCGTGCTAGCCGTAGGGTAGCGAGCCCGCTTCTTGATTAGAAGGTCGTGGTTCGATTCACAGGGCACGTACCTATGAGTTTACTATGACTTAAGTACGTAACTATCACTAACTCCGTGCCTTGGAGAGCACTTTAAGCCGTCAATCCCATTTAAAATCCAGTGACGCGCACTAGGACAGCGTGGTGGATCCAAGAAATCTTATCCTGAGGGAAGGTCTAAGCCTACAGTACGGCATAATGGCGTGATAAGGTATGTATAATATTTAGATTTTTTTTTCCGACTGTACTCCATAGCAAGTAGCAAAATAACCGACAGGCGAAATAACTCAGGCAGTTAAACGTAGTTTAGTCTTGCAATTTTTTACTCAGAATCCAAGTAATGAGATATTGCAGCACACAGGATAATTGGTGTCTAAATGCACTTCGATAGAAAGTTGATAAATGCAGTTGCGTAAATCATATTGTGACATGCTATATTATAGTTAAGTATAGTTTTCTAAATTTTTTTATGAATTCGTCAATCGATTAATTTCGATCATCTGAATGTATACAAACATTAAAACAAAATGACAGGCATAAGAAAATCCGAATAATTAAAATTATCGACATTGATTTAGAATAGATAGTCCAGGGAAAACGATTTATAAACACATATCCATTTACATTAAAGAATCAAACGATATACGAGTATTTTCTTTTTTTTTTTCATGCACTTTTCAAATGTGTTGATGGATATCTAGCGCCAGTTTTCCTTGGACGGCCATGTTGTAAGATATAAAATTAAATTTTATATAGTACCTAATTCAGTATTATTTACAAGTTTCCCTAACATCAGTTTATCTTTTCGTTGATGTCATGTATACGTTATTATTAATATTATTGACGACCGTTTAGCCTAGTGGGTATAGTGACCCTGCCTACGAAGCTAGAGGTCCCGGGTTCGAATCCTAGGTCGGGTTAGTATTCATATGATGAATATTAATACTGGCACCGGGTCTTGGTGGATATATGTATGTGGTGTCTTCGCTTGGTACCCAAAACACAAGCTAATGCTTAGTTTGGGCCCTAGACGTTGTTGTGATTGTATGTGTTATTATTATTATTATTATTATTCCGTCTTTCTACAAAGTAAAATAATCTTTTTTTTTGCATTTAATTGACTGATTGCTCGAGTAATTAGAGATTCTAACAGCAGAGCCAAAAGCAGCAGATTCGATTCCCACCCGGTATAAATATTTGTGTGCATGAGCACGTCTATTTATCCTGTCTCTGGGTGTAAAATATTGATATACCTATATAATGTATGTATAAAAAATATGCCTAATGCTTAGTTTGGGACCTAGACGTTGTTGTGATGTATATGTTATTATTATTATTATTATCTTTCGGCGCGTTGGATCGTAATGGTGGACTTTAAATAAAATTCTTTAAAATCAACTGAAACTATTTAAATGATAAAGTCTCATTTGTCTGTATTATTTATTTATATTTGTCTGTTTAAGAGTGAAAAATAAAAGGAACCAAATTGAAACTATTTAAATGATAAAGTCTCATTTGTCTGTATTATTTATTTATATTTGTCTGTTTAAGAGTGAAAAATAAAAGGAACCAAATTATAACCACTAATATTAATGGAAGTGACACAATTTGTGACATCGCTTTAATAAACAAACAGATCGTTTTATCAATTTCCGTAATTCAACCCATGAAATACGTGAAAACGATGAAATTTCGATTAAAGGTAATTTGTGTCCAACTTAGAATAAAGAAGTTTCATTTCCTATTGGACACAAAATAAAAATAAAAATAAACAAACAAAGCTAAGCAAGAATTCGTCAAAAATGTTTTTTTACATTCTGTAAGTAATTTTCATTAATAGTTGGGGATTGAGGGGTGAAGGTAGTCATTTCTAGCATCTCAAATGTGAACTTCACCTGCATGCGTCAGATGGCGGCGGAAGACAATCGATTTTCGTGGCACTCCCTGCTAAATAAGCAATGAGGCTTATGCTACTGAGTGAGTGGCGGTATACCCACCTCACCTACCTAGAAAAGCCTTCAGCTCCAAATAACCTCTAAATGTACTGGAGCAGAAGGCAACGGGTAACCACTGTTACTATTTTGCCCATGAGAATTATGGAAAGGTCTAACAGACGTCCACGACCACTCCGCCAAGTGTGTGCGACTAAGAAGAAGTTTAGAAGTTAAAAAGACACTTTTCAGTTTAAGTTCGCATATCTCAACAACTATTGATTATATATTTAAGTACCCATTTTGAAATAGCTGCGTAATTTTTAAAAACTTACAAGACATATGCTATAGATACCCTACAGCATTATGTGCACTGAATTTTTGTTCATACCTCACTTACATGTACTTCTTCCGAAGAAAACAAGAAGTTTATAGATTACACGTACCTTCCGAATTTCCTCTATATACATGGTGATATTTTAGTTACCGGCCCAAATTTTTCTAGATGTTAGGTATCTCCAATAGACCTCATTGCGTAAATAAAAAATATGGGTTTCATTTTCATAATAAATTATTTTATCTACAGTGTTATTTTATAACATTTGGTTGCCTTTTTAACGCTATAGTAATCGTACCTTATCGGCCTTGAAACGGAATGGGGCGACGGGCATGAATGGTGACTACAGTTATTGGTTTTTTCGGGAAAGGTTTGTATAATCATATCTCAATATTTTTCTATAAAACTATAGGCTATCGGTTTTCTACTAAAGATCATTATATTAAAATTTGACTGGTCATTAAAATCTCAGCCTGTATAATGCCAGTAGTGTCCGAGTAGATGGACAGGACGAAGTTATAATAGAATACCGTTTTTTTGATATTGGGGTAAGAAATCCTAAAGAACAAAGCCTCTACGGAAATAGGAAAACTATAGAAATAACAATAATATCTAGGACATCCAACACAAGGCCATCTAGTCCGAAACTAAGCAAAGCTTGTATTATAGGTACTACAAAACTGATAGATATATATGCTCAAATATTTTTATACGTACATAATATAGGTATATAAATATTTTACACTCGGAGATATGATAAATAGACGTATTCATGCACATAAATATGTGTACCGGGCGAGAATCGAACCAGCTGCTTTTGGCTCTGCAGTTAGAATCTTTAAGTACTCGACCATTCAGTCAATCAAATGCAAAAAAAGATTATTGTAGTATGTGGAAAGACTGAATAAAATAACATAACATACGTACCTACACATCACAACAACGTCTAGGCCCCAAACTAGGCATTAGCTTGTGTTTTGGGTACCAAACGAAGACACCACATACATATAACAACCAAGACCCGGTACCAGTATTAATATTCATCATATAAATACTGACCGGACCTGGGATTCGAACCCGCGACCTCCAGCTTCGTAAGCAGGGTTGCTACCCACTAGGCTAAGCGGTCGTCAAATAACCTACCAATATTAATCTCGAGTGTAAACTCAAGTGAACCAACTGAGATCGAAAAGTCCCTGGTGACATCTAAACGAGATATAACCAAATGTAATGTAACCTAACCTAACCTAACCACTCGAAGAATCAGTCCATTAAATATAAGAGTGTATTCTTTAGGTACTATTCGGAATTTATATGTCGATTTAAAATCCACTTTATTCCGTTTTCAACAATGACATTAATACAACGTGTTTTCCATAAAACGACGTAAGATAGGCTATCTTCATAGAAAAAAATATTTCGTGAATCTAGAAAATATTATTTCATGTTATAATAAATAGGGTATTTTCTCAAAATAAGTACTTAAACATATTATAGTTGCAAGAATTTTTGACGGACTTTGACGGAATATCCCCTTCATTACATATGAAATAATATTTTCTTAGTTGAAAAAAAATAATTCCGTGTTATTTAGTCGGTTAACCTTTATATCATACTAGCGACCGCCCGCAGCTTCGCTTGCGTAGACTACAAATTCCTGATTTAGGTACTATTAACTTTCGAAATGGTTTATACATACTTTTTGCTCAAACTAATATTGGGTACACCCATTCAAACTTTCAATCTTCATTCTCCCCACTCCTTTAAGAAAACCGATACTCCCATACTTTTCACCTCCCGTTTCCCACCCTTAAAATGTGGAAATCCAAAAACCCTGAAAGACATCATTATTTATTTAGGTCAAAATTTTTATGTTTCCAAGTTTAAAGAACAAAGACTCATACAAAGCCCTTCCGTCCCTCCCTCCTTAAATTTGAAATTTGCAAATATTCCTTTCATAAAAAATTGATACGTTATAAAATAAACCACTGTTCCAAATTTCGGCTTCCTAGACTTAGTAGTTTCGGCTTTATCTATGTTGATAGATCAGTGAAGACAAACGACAGACAGACACAAAAAGTAGCTGATGTCACTCTTGACAACCTTCTTTCACGTCTGCAAAGTTTCATTAAAATCTGTTGAGCCGTTTTGAAGATTAGCTTGAATGTACATAGACGTACAGACAAACAGACGGACTAAACGTAGCGTATGTCACTTTTGATCACCTCCTTTTCATACCCGTGAAACTTCATTAAAGTCGGTTTAACCGTTTTGGAGATTAGCTCGAATAGACAGATGGACGTACATACAGACATACAAAAAGTACTGTATGTCACTTTTGACCATTTCTTTTCCATATCTTTGAAGTTTCATCAAAATCAGTTTAGCCGTTTTGGAGATTTGCTCAAATGGACAGACAGACAGATAGTATTATTTTATATATATAGCCTATAGTCTTCCTCAATAAATAAACTATTCAACACAAAAAGATTTTTTTAATTCGAACCAATAGTTCCTGAGATTTGCGCGTTCAAACAAACAAACAAACAAACAAACAAACAAACTCTTCAGCTTCATAATATTAGTATAGATTCCAAATAGATTTTCCGTTGAATTTGCAGATCTTTAAATATTAATGGATTTAGTATGCAATACATGATAAAGCTACGATAAAAGTTGTTAAAAAACGTTGAATATTGTGTTTAAAAAAATAGTATATGACATAATTAATTGTTTAATTTGTCGAATTTATATATCACAATTTCTTTCATATGTTTGGTCTAATTTTATAATGCGTAACGTTATTTCCGAGCATTTGTAAGTTGTCAATAGCGTGGGTTAAACTAAATTTTAGTTGTGTCATAAATTGTAAGAAATCGATAAAAAGCTAAAATATTTCGCCCACGGTGAGACACTCTCGACTGTCGATGTCGACACACTTTAAATATTAATAAATCAATCGTCAGAGTGACATGACGTACGTAATTCACGAAAATCTGGCTCGATTGACGACACACAACACACAATTATATACACGAATCGGGGTCATTGCTATCTGACCTGAAATCTAGTTTATAATTCATATCGTCGATTCCCAAGTAAAACTTGAAGAGCACAGATTTAAATATCATTACACAACAAATGAAGACAATAATTGATTTTTTTTTATATTTGATGCATTAAAAGTTTTTAAATTATGATACATTAAATGATATATTAATATATTGCTTAATCGTGTATTATATTGAAAAAAGCCGATGATTTTTAGTATCCTACTTAACAACTTGAGTATCCACAGGGTGTATTTAAAAAAAATATATATCATAGTTACAAAAAACGTAACACTGTACGATATGATATATAACACAATCAGAACAAGACGTTGGGTAATTTAAAAGAAAAATGTAGCAGATAATTCCTTAGGCATCGCCTCATTTAATTGTGAATTTATATATAGGTATATACAACTTTGAAAAATAATCCACTTGCTCCATACCAAATTATCTATTTATACAGTGTGCCCAGTTCGAAACGTTTTAACTCTTAAAATATAAACTAGGGTAAAACTTATCGACCATAATGCAAATTTTACGGGACGCAGCTGCGTCGTTTTATTTTTTAATGATATTTTTGTAATTTTTTCTCACGTCTGCCAAACAATCCCTATTAACAGCTAACCCTTAAATTAACGTTAATTTACCTTTTTCTTCCATCAATTTTCTTATAATTTTATCTCAATTATAATATGAAAATTCTAATTGTTTTTAAATCCAAAAAAATGGTAAATAAAAAGAATCACATAAAATTTTGGTTTATTTTTCCTTTACGACGTAGTGTTAATGTAACTCTTTAGTCTGGTCTTACTCAGTGAAAGTCTACAATCACGGAGTTCGGTATTTTTTATGTGAAGTAATTACATACACAGGGCAATGCCGCAACACTGATATCCTACGATGCGGTGTAGTGCTGTTAGAGCCAGCATTGGCTAAAGCGGAATCATTATAAGATCACAATGATGTCTGTCTGTTTGTCGGTCACTGTCTGTTTCCTCCGAATCTATTGGATGAAATAAGTTGTAACTTAGTACATATACAAAGTACGGTAATTCAATTACGGATGTCTAGCGTACATAACCGGAATCCCATTATAATGGTACATTTATGGCAACTTATAAAATAAAAAGAGTTTTTATAGGTACTTCGTGTAACAAAAAAAAATGTTTTTTTTTTATTATTTAACATTTCATAATTTAATTGATAGGTACTAAAGCACTATATGAAAATTTACAATTCTTCTATTCATTGTCACCGGAAACACAAGTTAATATTTAATATTTTCAAATTTCCAAAATCCCGAAAATAAAAAAAACTTCTTGAGAGCATCATTTGACGCATTCAATTAATTAAAATTGCATGTTAGAGATATAATTATATATTTTTTAATAATAATTATTATGCCTTTTTAAATGTATACTTAGGAAAATGTTAAAGAAAATATATGAAAATTATCCATCTTCCCTTATCTCCGAAACTACCGAGCCTAAAATTTTAAAATAAAAAATTGGAAGGCTTACTAGTTTATGGAGAAATTCGAAAAAAATCTTAATGTTTAAATTGCAGCAGGAATTTGAAAATATTCAAGAAGACAAAATACGTATAAAATGTGTTGCTTATTTTCATCAAGGACTAATAAGTTGAATTAGTATAATGTTTATTAACTCAGTTAACCATCGGGAACCGGGTTCAAATTCTAGCCAAACGTTGAGTCGAATTAAAAAAAAGCATAGTGTTGGTAAAGAATGATTTATAGCCCGTAAACATTTTAATGCGAGCCCGACTCTCCCTTAATCGTTTTTTTTTATTTGGTGATGCTAGACTACTACAATATTCTCAAAGTCTGTACAGATGTTGGTATAGTTTTAAATAAAATATTTTTACTAAGTTTACGCAAAAATTAAAAAAAAAACAGAATATTTTTTTCCATTTGTAATTTTTCGCTGCATTAAAGTTTAAAGCATATTTTTTTTAAATATTGAATTAATGCCCTAATTTTTATTGTTAAACTGGCTAAGTAATATTAAATTAAAAGTAATTTACTTCATAATCAAAATTTGCTTGGCAGAAGTAAAAAAAATTACAATAAACCATGAAAAAAAAATATCAATTACGTCCGTTTTCTTTCGAAGTTGTATTAATAGATTTAAGCCCAGTTTGTACCTTAAAAGTTACTAGGGATAATACTAGGGACATGTTATTTATTATCGTAGAACAAGATTTCTTTTGAAAATTGAACATTTTATAAAGCAATCAGTTATTAAACGACAAAAAAATTGGGTATTCTAAAAAAAGTTGTTATTTATAAACGAAAGGATAATAAAATTATAAGGTAAATTGAAATATTTTCAAAATAGCTAAGTCATGTACAATATTTTAAGAATATTTCTCTAAAATTCAGTTACTAATAGGTAGTTATTAATACCATGTCTTTTCGGGTTGTGCGTTTTAGGTGAGGCAAACAAAAAGTGCACTGTGTCAAAAAAGCATATTTATTCAATCAATATTTACAAAAACGTCTGCGCTCTTTGCAGCGACGTAATGGATAAATCGATCATACACAAAATTAAATTATACCACACATTAGAATAAATTATGGGCACTTCATTTGAATATTTAGTTGTGTACGAACGATTCCATCCACGATAAGCCAAAACGAAATCGAGATCGAGTTTCTAAAGTTCCTTACCGATTCTGCATCAGCGGCGCGGTCTCTGCGCAAAAGATTTACAAAAATCAATAAAACCTAGGTTTTTTTTTGTTTTTGAATTATTTACTACAACTTGATTTATTCTAAACTTACATGAGATCTTAAGTTATTCAACCGTTGTCTGGCGGTAAGTAAATGTGTTTTCTATGTGGTGAAGCCATGGTTTTTTCGAGTAAACTCAATGGGGTTTGTGAGCGAAATGGCGTGTTCGACTCATGGGTTTTGGTCCCCACCTGTCACCACCACCACGAGGGGTGGTGCGCGCATGCGTTCTACTATTTTCTAGCAAAATATTGATTATTTCACGAACCCTTATTTCCATGATGGCACGATAAGGGCGGGTTCTATTCAGGTAGACAAATTGCCGGCGCCTAGCGCGAGGTATTAATTATGTAGCACTGGATGATTGATTCTAAGCCGAGCTTCGACCGAATTTCAGCTTCAAGTCCAGATTCTTTCAGGTCGACACGCCATCTTTTATACCATCTATTCGTAATGATTTCAAATCTGTTCCTATAAAGGTTAACTTGTTTCTAAAAGACGACCGCCTGGCGTAGTGGGTAACGACCCTGCCTACGAAGCTGGGGGTCCCGGGTTCGAATCCCAGGTCGGGTCAGTATATGATGATATTGATATTGGTGTCTTCGCTTGGTACCCAAAACACAAGTTAATGCTTAATTTGGGGCCTAGACGTTGTTGTCTAGTGTACATTATTATTATTAAATGTATACGGTATTATAGATTATTTTAAATTGTTACGATATTGAAATATAATCTAAAGTGATATATGGGAAAAAGCGCAACCAAATCAGGACAGCAGGTTTAGAGGAACACATTTGCGACAGCATCCTCTATTGGCCTATATTAGTAACATATGTTTAAGGTTCTAGTCTAAAGTGTACCTATGTAAAATAAAAACCTATCAAAATTGGACCAGCTGTTTCATACAAACACATCTATTTTAGCGCCCTCTGGTGACCTGTTGTAACGGTAAAGCATGTTTGAAAAATTGTGTCAAAGTAATATACTAAAAACTGGATTAAAATCGGCCCGACCGTTTTAGGCACGTCACTGGTTTTCGGAAAAAAATCAACTGCAACGCCCTCTTGTGGTCATAACTGTAAATAATTCTTAAGGATTTGAAAAACGAAAAAAATCGCCTCGAAATCTCAACAGTTGTAGTGAAACATATTTACTACATCACCCTCAAACGGTCTGTGTAAAAATCTGCTCTGAAGTAATACCTGTGTAACAATACCTAGGTACAAAGCAGAAATTGCATCGATATTGGTCTAATGGTTGTTGAGGAAAATGGTAACAGACACACACACACACACAAACACACACACACACACACACACACACACACACACACACACACACACACACACAACCTTGAACGCATATACCGTCTCCGTCGATTTTGGGTAAATTTTCTGACTGAATACGGACAAATCTATTTTCCAGTTTTCACTTTAATCGTACCCGGAATATTATTTATTGTGTTTTAATTCAAAATAATGGATTTCGTTCACCTTACAATGAGTTAAATCGCGCGTGACTTGGCGACCGCTGCCCGTTGGCACCGAGTGACGTCACATGCACATCGCAACTATGTCCGTACGGGTCGTAAGCTCCTCTGTAAACGCGCTAACTTTGATCTGTCATAAACCTGGTAATATTATATATTTTTACAAAATTCGTAAAGTGAAGTACTCAGTTTGTATTAGACAATGTGTGAGATACAGAATTCTGTGTAAGAGGACATGCTCATTGTTTGTTTTAATCTATATCAATATTTTTATTTGTATCCAATACATGACCATCGAAACTCACTGTTTATGTCTGATTAAAACTGCATCGATGAACCTATATTTTTGGTTGTAAACACTGGTAGGCCTGAAATATGTCCCAATTTTTTAAGTATTTGAGTCTATTTGAGTTTATTAATGGTACTGCACTAAGAGCTTATTATGTGACAACAACACTCTGAAAAACAAATACGCAACTAATATCGTAACTAACCTGGCTTCTCTGTATTAATTAGAGGCAGAGCGGTTGTTCATTTTAACCGACTTCGAAAAGAAGGAAGTTTTCAATTCGACTGTTTTTTTTTTGTGAATGTATATTACACGATATTTTCGGCGATTATGAACTGATTTGATTGATTTTTTTCTATTAAATAAACTATATCTCGAGTTTGGCCCCATTTTGATTTGAAGACAAAATTCCAACTCTAAGCGTAAAAAATTAGGAGATGAATCGCGTTTATTCGAATTTCACCCACTTCCCATAAACCGGTTTTAATAAAACTTGGCATATTGATGTAATCCATAAAAAAAAATTATTGTAACCTCAAGCTGATCTGATGAAACAGTAGGCAGTCGATGAGAACTCTTCAACGGTTACAGCAGCTACTTCGTGGGCTCATAGGATTTGAGGCGGACTTCCATCTGTGTTGAGGAGGCCACGGCCACAAACAGACCGGAAGCGGTAGCGTGACGGGAGTAGTAAGAAAATTTATATACATTTATTTACATGTAGCCCTTATTTATATTTACTTAATTATTTATTTTACGGTTACAATTATATTTCTTTTCCTATTTTTTTTTCTTTCATCCTTTCGTCACTAGCTTTCTCGATGCGTTTTGCTAAGTAAAAATCAAATAAATTCGGTATCATCTTTGAAAAAGTTTTATGTTTGTGACACCATGAATATTTATGTCAGTATAAGGTGCGAAGTAGAGCGGAGTGACGACCCAGTCAAATGTCTTCCCATAAATTTATAATCAATCAATTAGGGTCAATTAATTCATAATTCACATTATAATAATATATATTAGTAATAATATATACAATAATAATTAATTTATGACAGGTTGGCCGAGTGGTTAGAGACCCTAACTGCGGAGCCGAGGGTCGCGGGTTCGATTCCCGCCCGAGACAAATATTTGTGTGCATGAACATGTCTATTTGTTCCGTGTCTGGGTGTAAAAGTATTTATATATCTATGTATTATCAAAAAATAATAGTAATTTTTAAGTATGCATATCAGTTGTCCAGTATCCCATAATACAAGCATAACGCTTGCTTACTTTGGCACTAGATAGCACTGTGTGGGATGTCCTAAATATTATTATTATTTTAGTTATATATTAAAATTAACTAAACTTTAATTTAAAAAATAATACTCTCTTAATTTAAAAAAATAATAATTAAATTAAAGCCATTTTAAATGCTTACATTCACACGCGTCGGTGTTCCCAAAATACACGGAATCGCCTTGGTGTGTGTTAACATGTACGAATATAATAAAATACCAAACTATTTCGGTTTTACAACAACTAAAATAATGATTGTCGACATATATGTGTTAATATTATAAAAAACATTTAAGTATATATATCAATTATCTAGTAACCCATAACACAAGCGTAATACTTGCTTACTTTGGGCTTAGTTGGCGCTGTATGGGATATCCCATGTGTTATTAATATTCGATACGTAACCTATAACGTGAATATTGCACAACTTTTCCGAAGTAACTTTGTATGTCACAAATAACTGAAAGCTGCGATGTGGAAAGGGTAACACGTCACAGCCGCACTGCGCCCGTTCGATATATAAAATTTTAGTTACTAGAGCGCGATGAAATATCCTAAACATGTATATACCCAAATAGCATCACAAAATGCAAGGAAATAATGTAGAAGGAGAATAAATAGAATCACTTAAATAAAAAGAAAAAGTTGTTAACCGAAAACAGAAAAACAAACTATATTCTACAGAATTTGATTTAAACAATGTAGAATGCACCGCGCAATGTTTTTTTGTCCTATATCTACTTAAGGACAAATTAATATATACTAGGTATTATATAAATATGGTAGTGTCGTGTCGTGATAGCCCAAAGCGCAACGAGCCTGTCTTAAATTTATAAGGCCATAGAGCCATGGTTCGAATCCGGGCGTGCACGTTAAGCAGTCGGTCCCGGACGCTGTCAATAGAAGGCGGTGGTTACAATCCCTGGCGGGCCTCCAATCCATTGACAGCGCCCCCCCCCCCCCACAATCCCCAACCCGCAGTGGAAGCAGCATGGTGGATTCAAGCTCCAAGCCCCCCTCACCCTGGGGGAGGCCTAAGCCCCTGCAGTGGGGTAAAAATGGGCTGATGAAATGAAGTATTATAAATATGACTTGAATGATATAACGTATTGCAAACAGAGACAAACAAAAACTACAAAACATATTTGTTGTAAGAAAATTTATTCTCACATAAAGACCACTTCAAAAGATAATTTAGTTATTAATTTCTTTGTCTTTGCCTGCAATACGATTTTGGAGACAAAATCGCGTCAAAACAAAAATTGCAAAATGTGTGGTCGATTGCTCTACAATTTGTACAAACCACTCAATAACATTCCAGAGAACTGCTAAATAAAAAAAAATGCCGTATTTTCCAAAAAAAAAAAACTTTTTATTTGTTTCCTTTCTTAGCTTAAAGTAAACACTATAATATATTTTATATTCTGGTCATCGATCAAGAAGCCGATTGAGCTTCCTTGTACGAACGGACAGGTGCGGAATTGCGTTAATGCACTTTTAATTGCATTTCAGAAATAACTAGTCGAAACACGTAGCTGTGTTTTTACTACATATTCGAAGAAAATATTTGTATATTATTTTATTTTAAAACACCTACGAAATGTTGAATAAATTGTCATTTACGAGTATTTTTAAGTGTATATATCTGGATGGATGTTCATAGAGATACCGCGTAGTGCCAACAAACATATGAGCAAAATGTAGACGTATCCACGTCAAAAAAAAAACACCGTACACCAAATATACACCAGTCGATGTTTTTAAATATTCGTGTGAAGTTGATCTTTATGTGATCTACATGTAAAGAAAAAACATAAAGATTCTGAACTATATTTTATGTAATTTAACAAAATGTTTGTTTATACATGTATCGTTATTATAAACAAAAATGAATTTATACATTATAGAATAACTATTTCATTTCATAGCCCAAAGCGAAAAAAAAGAACCTGTCTCAAATTTATAAGGACATAGGGCCATAGTTCGAATCCGGGCGTGTACCAATGAGTTTTTCTTAAGTACATAACTATCACTGATTCCGTGCCTCGGAGAGCACGTTAAGCAGTCGGTCCCGGGTGCTGTCAATATATGGCGGTCGTTACAATCCCCAAACCTCAGTAGAGTAGCGTGGTGGATTTAAGCTTTAAGCCTCCTTCACCCTGGGGGAGGCCTAAGCCACTGCAGTGGGGTAAAAATGGGCTGATGAAGTGAAGTGAAGAATAACTATTTATCAAAACGGTTTTTAATTCCCGAACAATTTTGGAAATACGTAAAGGTATTTTGAAACGTAATATTGTCAATTATAATTACAAGGTTACAAATACGAATTTAAAATAAAAAACAGGTATAAATTTCCCCTCAAAAAAAAAAAAAAAAAAAAAACAATAATCACAAACAAACCTAGCATTACCGTTTCACAACAATATTATGAATAATTACATACTTATTTCAAGTAAACCCAGGCATTACAACCTGTTCAGACTCGATCGGCTCTTGTTAAGTTATTTAAGTCGGTCAATGTGTATTTAACCAATATCCAGCTGCAGGTAGCAAGGTTTACAAACTAGATACTTTTAATTATGGCTCGTGAACTCGACCTGTCGTAATTGTTGGACTAGCATGGAAAGATAAGCTGTGAAACTAGAGAAGCTATAATGGAGAAGTTTCAGGATGTTCAAAATATCATATTTAACTCGATAGAATAGAAATATATACCAAAATTAATAAGACAGTAAAAGTTTTTTTGAAATCCGTCAATAAATGATTGAGAAATAAATTATTTACATTTATGTGTTTTCGCACGGGTTGACTGGTGGCTTCTTACTGCCCGTGACGTCACATTGCCTACTCGATCGAGTGTCGCGTCGTCTCACTGCACCACAAGTTATGCCGTCCTCGCTGTTGTTATTATCTTGTTATGTTATTGTTACGAACGGACAGAGTAATGACCGCTATCTAGCGTCAACCAGTAAAACTACTTTGTAGAAGGATTTTACAACAAGGACAACATGAAACCCCTACTCAATACTAGATGGCGTTAGAGGAAAGAATCGCGGGGCTTTCTAGAATTATCCAGTCTGGTCGATTACGTTCGTGTGAGTGAAGTGATTTCTAGAACGCTCGAGAAGGTTCTTACGACTCATATAAATAGCCGCAGAAGCGTGAGCGATCTCAGTTCAGTTTTTGGGCTACTTTCGAAGCGACTTCGAAGTGAAAACTAGTGATCCCAGTGAAACCTACGACTTAGCTACGACGTAATACATCGTGAGTGCTTAGTGTTTGGACTTAGTGCTTAGTGTTTGGACTTAATGCTTTGTGTCGGACCTAGTGTTAGTGAATAAAGTCTTCAAAAGAGTCAGCAGGTCTTTCTCTCCAAATTCGACGAACCTTAACACGTAACATTATGTTATGTTGTTACTATCGAAAGATAGGTCGCTGACGGGACAGTTCTCTCAGATAACCGTAATATTTACGTTTGACTTAGTAATTATGTTGTATCGATAATACTTTTGTGAAAAATATTAAATTGTTAAAATACTTCTTAACTTTTTTTAGAAATTACGTCTGCGAATAAAACCTAATACTTAGAAAAAATGTGAAGGTGATGAAAAAAATTTTGTTTTCGTACTAACTGTCAAAGCGCCCGTAACAATCAGACTATTTCTTTAATTTCATTACGAAACTGCCTAGGATTACCGTTCATGGTATATATGCAGCGCGCAGTGCATCCAGATTGCGAAAATAAAATTACGGTGATTTTAGCTAAAAAATACGGTATTTTTCCATAAAATACAGTAGATTGAATTTTTCATTACAGAAAAATTACAGTAAAAAATTCAGTGCTTTTTTAGTGAATTTTTATACGTGAAAATTTCTTCATGTTTCTCATAAACTTTTCCTGTCATTCTAACAACAAAAGATATTGTAGGCTTAAAATTAATGCAATTTTCTGAATTTCTACCAATGAATGAATGGTTGATCTATGTAAAAAAAAGATGTATTGTATTGTCCCTTAGTCAGACAAAGACAACTCATTTTTGTTAGTTGCGCTTAATATGCGTGCCGAGATTCCTTGGCAAATGGGAACGTTTCGGTTTTACGAATCAGATATTGCTGTGAAATAAATACGGTAGATCCATACAAAGTATTTTTACCATTACCTTAAACGGTAGATCAGTCAAAATTACAGTAGATCTACCGTAATTACGTTAAACCTGGAAGCACTGGCAGCGCGTTAGATTATTGCAGTCACACCAGCAATATATTTCGTTACAAATTAATACTACCTAACTTTCTGTAAACCTGAGAAGCCTGACGCACACGTTTGACCCTCCAAATTATAATAATAATAATAATAATACACACAATCACAACAAAGTCTTGGCCCCAAACTAAGCATTAGCTTGTATTTTGGGTACCAAGCGAAGACACCACATACATATAACAACCAAGACCCGGTGCCAGTATTAATATTCATCATATAAATACTGACCCGACCTGGGATTCGAACCCGGGACCTCCAGCTGAGCAGGCAGGGTCGCTGCCCACTAGGCTAAGCGGTCGTCGAGTCAATTACAAGTCAAAGGCTTGAATACGATCAATTAGTTTTAAATTACACGATTTCTTTAACGAATCACCTTTCCATATTAAGTTAGCTATTTAGATAAATAAATGTGACAGGCTAAGATCGATAGCTTGCGACTTGTCAGGTCTTGCGAAGTTAGCTTCGAATCAACTCAATTTAGGTATCGCTTACTACCGTTAAACGACAGCGCTTATCAACACCATTTACATAAATGCATTTTCGTTTGTAAACTTTAAATAGAACATTGATTAAATACCTATAAATCGGCTTCAATATAATTAAATCAATTTTAATTTATAGCTCAGGGTAAATCATCTATGTTGACGCTATATTTCTTTTAAACCATGATTGAAATAAATTCTTTCACCAACACTATAATAAACATAATAACAATAATAACGTAGTATAACATCACAAAAACGTCTAAGCCCCAAACTAAGCATTAGCTTGTGTTTTGGGTACCAAGCGAAGACACTACTTACATATAACAACCAAGACCCGGTACCAGTATCCAGGGCCGGCGATAGGGGGTGTGTAAGGGTAGTAGTACCACCAGGATCCGGACTAAGAAACGGGGGCCCGGTTAATTGATTTTTTTTCAAAGTAAGGTGGGGTGGGCCCCGCAATGTTTTACACCCGGGGCTCGATCTGGCTCTCGCCGGGCCTGCCAGTATCAATATTCATCATAAAAATACTGACCCGGCCTGGGATTCGCACCCAGGACCTCCAGCTTCGTAGGCAGGGTCGCTACCCACTAGGCTAAGCGGTCGTCATAGCTTGAGTGTTTGTAGGATTCCGTACCCAAAGGGTACCAACGCAAACCCTATTACTAAGGCGCCATTGTCCGTCTGTTCGTCCGTCCGTCTGGGTGTATCGTCTGAACGGTAACATGCAGACACTTGAAATTTTCACAGAGTGTGTATCATTATAGCCACTAAAAAACCAGTAATAAAAATAAAATTATGTTTATTAAAGTTACTAAGGAAATTTAAATTCTTTTTATTTTTTAAAATATATAACCACGTTAAGGACTACCAATAAATTGCTCAATAAGAAAAGTTATACAAAAATATCAATAATTTTTTTACAAATTTTTTTAAAATTATAACGGAACAAATTCTACATCACGAAAACATTTGGATTTTATTATTTATTGGTAAATTTTTATATCTGAAAAGTCCCTAAAAATTATCGTGCAATCCAAAATGTACAGAGCATCAGCTTTCCACCTTAAACACTCTAAAATAAATGCTTATGATACAAAGACAGACAAATAAGCGAACAAACAACGAACCGAGTCCATAAGTGTTAAAACAATCAGCTTGCTGCAGAGACAGATTTAATTTATTCTAAGAACTGTAACACGACAGCCCTACAAGAACATTAGCTACAGTGAAAGTCGGTTACAACCAAAGACAATGGGGTGTATCCGTATACACATTGTGTCGAAACGCCCATTATGTTTGCAGATGATTCAGTGATTATTTAGGTTAAGATTTTTATGTTGTATTATACGTTAATAGCTGGGGCGTAGTGTAAGCCTCTAGCTATTTTAAAGTTACAATTTTGTGTTCGATGCATTACATTCATATCGCTATATTAACCGCTAACTTATAGAAGAGATGTAACGGGGTTATCTCATAGACTTATGTTTTTAATTTGTACGTTTAATGCTCACGGCGCGCGAGTTCTTTTTACGTTTATTGACGACCGCTTAGCCTAGTGGGTAGCGACCCTGCCTACGAAGCTAGGGGTACCGGGTTCGAATCCCAGGTCGTGTCAGTATTTATATAATGTAAGTATATTGATACTGATACCGGGTCTTGGTTGTTATATGTATGTGGTGTCTTCGCTTGGTACCCAAAACCCAAGGTAATGCTTAGTTTGGGACCTAGACGTTCTTGTGATGTATACGTTATTATTATTATTTCACTAATCAAAAATTTACAGTGAAATAAATCCCGTAATCTTAACGTCCACTTTTAAATTGACATGTCATTTTGATACTGATAATCGTTTAAATTTTTTCTCGAAGTGTCAATTCAAATCTTACTGATAATGTATGTCTTATATATTTAATGGTTGAAACGTTCTTGCGCTTTCCAAAAATTCCTTTTAGCTTTTTTTTAGATTAATTTTTGTTTTTCATTGAACTCTAGCATAAAAATAATGGCAGAAAAGTATCAATAGCTGATGACCACAAATATTCGATTCATTAATGAATTGGTACAAATTTGTAAATGGCTTACATTTTTATTATTTCTTTCCTGTTTCAAAAAGTCATATTCTGGGTCATTCTGCACAGATATATAAATAATAGATACTTAATAGAATAACTACTTCGAACACAATAGACGCTCATTCCGATATCTATAACAGCCGTACTATGAAATATTATACAACCATATTGACTTAACTACATAGTAAGTTGGTAAAGACTAAAATTTTTACATTTAATATCATTACGATAAATTAGTGACTTTTCTTAAAACAAAACGCAATTTCTTATGATAAGTAATACATGAATAATATTTTTTTACATTTCGGAGAATTTTAGTAAGCGTGCAGGGCCGCCTTAATTACACAATACAGTATCCGAGAGTGCGTCAGAACATCAGTGAACCAACAATGGACGGATGTTGCCGTGCCGCATGGCAGCCGGCGTGAAGATATCGCTATTGCGAATACGTGTTGCAACATAAACTAAACACAGTGTAGTTGGAAACAGTAATTTGACAATTACACTTCTGTGATGAACCTAGGGTTCAGAATAGATTTGAAGACTGAACGTTACAAATTTATTTTTAAAAAATACGAGACAAAAAGGAGAAAGGACGAAAGGGGTAAAATATAACTCAAACATGATAACTTTTCGATAGAAACACTTAAAATAGTATTACTTGCAAAGAGTTTCAAATGGCAATAGTCGAACGGGCATCCGATAGATTTTACAAACAAAGCTACTGACGAATCCCACCGATCGAGAAGTAGCAGAATTTCTTTAGTAATATGTGAACAATTATTATAAGTCGTGATAGCCCAGAGCGCAACGAACCTGTCTCAAATTTATAAGGCCATGGTTCGAATCCGGGCGTGTACCAATGAGTTTTTCTGACTTAAGTATACAATATCACTGACACCGTGCTTCGGAGGGCACGTTAAGCAGTCGGTCCCGGACGCTGTCAATAGATGGCGGTCGTTACAGTTCCCAACCCGCAGTGGAGCAGCGTGGTGGACTTAAGCTCCAAGCCCCCCTCCTCACCCTGGGAGAGGCCTAAGCCCCTGCAGTGGGGTAAAAATGGGCTTATGATGATGATGATGATGAATTATTACAAGCATTGGTTAAGAGGTGACGTTTTTATTAACCATATTTTATTAACAATACTATTTCCATAGTATTCCACTGTCGAGACATTGATATACTTTCTACTCACAGATGACATTTTACAATATCAAATAATTATTTCTAGAACTTTACCTTAATGATTTGACCATAACTTCTGGTCATAAACAAGCTTACAACTATATACCAAAAAATTGATTTGCATTATTTATAAATTTTAATTATAAAACTTTTTCCGCAGTTTTGAAAGCGTCAAAACAAGTTTCAAATCTTACAATTAAATAAGAATAATTCCTGCGACATTTACTACACTGCCATCTCGTCCCGAACTAGGCAGGCCTTTATTATAGAATTATAGAGGCTTAATAACTGCACCTAAAGATAGATTTTTTTATAATAAATATATATATATATATTACATACATACATACATGTACTGGTGTGGTTTTAATTTTTCATTTTAATGCATTTTCAATCCGTGAATGGAATTGTCCAGTGAGATGAATGTTTACTTTGACAAATGTTTATCCAGCTATTACAGCTAAGTCGAGCCACTTATATTCCAAGCATTATTGCTATTCGGGAGAGTAGTATCCTTCTGTATTTTTCTTCTAACATATCTATTTAGATATCATTTTATTTCTATGAAATTCAGAAAATTTAATTCATTGTAACATGCATTACATACATTTATTCACAAAAGTACGAATTGACTAGAAGCCCTCTTCTGCGTTTAACGTCTAACCACTCATACTATAAGCTAGCTGGTGTAAGATGACAAGTTTCACTCCGAGTTTCAGTGCGCAAGGTTCCCGCGCGGCGCTTTTCACCTCCGAGAAATCCCCGCGCCCCGTTTTCGACCCCCAAAATTGCGAAATGTCACTTCGATACTATGAATTAACTCTATTTAAACAAAACTCTGCTCCCAATTTATTTTACTTATGCGCTTACTGAAAGTTAAAATGCATTTACCGCCGGTTCAAAATATTAGAAGGAGAAGAACCGGCAAGAAACTCACTCCAGCATTTCTTACATCTTCATTTAATTATAATTTATATTTTACTAGCGACCGCCCGCAGCTTCGCTTGCGTAGACTACAAATTCCTGTTATAGGTACTATTAACGTTCGAGATGGTTTATACGTACTTTTTGCTGGAACCAATTTTGGTCACACCCATTCAAACTTTCAATCTTCATTCCCCTTCCACCTTTTAAAAAACCAATACAATTTTTCATCTCCTGTTTCCCACTCTTAAAATGTGAAAAACTAAAAACCCTGAAACACGTCATTATTTAAGGCCCTCCATTCCCATCCTTAAGTTTGAAATTTCTAAAAAAACCTTTCTTAGTTTATAATGCTCACGTTATAAAATAAACTTATGTTCCAATTTTAAGCTTCCTAGACTTAGTATTTTCGGCTGTACGTTGCTAGATCGGTGAGGACAAACGATAGACAGATAGACAGACAGACAAACACAAAAAGTAGCTTATGACACTCTTGACAACCTTCTTTCAAGTCTGCAAAGTTTCATTAAAATCTGTTCAGCCGTATTGGAAATTAGCTCGAATAGATAAAATTGAATTGAATAGACGTACAGACAAACGGGCGGACAAAAAGTAGCTAATGTCAAATATCTTGACAACCTTCTTTCCCGTCTGCAAAGTTTCCTTAAAATCTGTTTAGCCGTTTTGGAGATTAGCTCAAATAGACAGATACACGTACAGACAGACAGACGGACAAAAAGCAACATTTGTTAGTTTTAACGACCTTCTTTTCATATTCATTGATGTTTCATTTAAATAGGTTTGGACATATGGACGTAGGTACAGACAGACATACAAAAAGTTCTGTATGTCACATATGGAAAGGGTGTAGTCAAAAGATTACATCCTGTTATATGTGTAAAGTTTCATCAAAATCGGTTAAGCCGTTTTGGCCGAAGCCGATTTGCTCGAATAGACAGACTCGATTACATAGCCTATAACTCTCCGCTAGAATCAGGCTATCAAAGGCAAAAAAAAATTTCAAATCCGACTGGTAGTTTCAGAGATTAACAAATCCAAACAAACAAACAAACGAACGAACGAACCAACCAACTAACCAACAAACAAACAAACAAACAAACAAACAAACAAACAAACAAACAAACAAACAAACAAACAATCAATCAATCAATCAATCATCAAATCAATCAGCGCGCGCGACGGAAGCTCTCAAAAGGAATAACTTTTCCCGTTTTTGCAACATTTTTCATTGATGCTCCACTCCTCTATTGGTCGTAGCGTGATGTAGTATAGCATATAGCCTTCCTCGATAAATGGACTATCCAACACAAAAATAATTTTTCAATTTGAACCAGTAGTTCCTGAGATTTGCGCGTTTAAACAAACAAACGAACGAACAAACAAACAAACAAACAAACAAACAAACAAACAAACAAACAAACAAACAAACAAACAAACAAACAAACAAACAAACAAACAAACAAACAAACAAACAAACAAACAAACAAACAAACAAACAAACAAACAAACAAACAAACAAACCAACAAACAAACAAACAAACAAACAAACAAACAAACAAACAAACAAACAAACAAACAAACAAACAAACAAACAAACAAACAAACAAACAAACAAACAAACAAACAAACAAACAAACAAACAAACAAACAAACAAACAAACAAACAAACAAACAAACAAACAAACAAACAAACAAACAAACAAACAAACAAACAAACAAACAAACAAACAAACAAACAAACAAACAAACAAACAAACAAACAAACAAACAAACAAACAAACAAACAAACAAACAAACAAACAAACAAACAAACAAACAAACAAACAAACAAACAAACAAACAAACAAACAAACAAACAAACAAACAAACAAACAAACAAACAAACAAACAAACAAACAAACAAACAAACAAACAAACAAACAAACAAACAAACAAACAAACAAACAAACAAACAAACAAACAAACAAACAAACAAACAAACAAACAAACAAACAAACAAACAAACAAACAAACAAACAAACAAACAAACAAACAAACAAACAAACAAACAAACAAACAAACAAACAAACAAACAAACAAACAAACAAACAAACAAACAAACAAACTCTTCAGCTTTATATTAAGTATTTCTATTTTATAGATTAATAAATTATAAGATAATAAGAAAATAAGATATTACTAAAAACCGTATCAAAGTCTATTGGTTTGGAAGTAAAAAGTTAACGAACAGAGGCAGACAGCGAATTTATTTTCTCCCGCTATAGTTTTTAAATTTCAATAAAAACTGTTAAGATATTAATTTAAATTGTATGATGTAAAGGGCAATTATAATATGCATGAAACGCTTAAGACAACTAACGTATTTAATTTGATAAGGATTAATATCACGTTTAAAAAACATCTTCGCAAATAGCACATTATGTTAGAACAAATTTGATTGTCATAAAAAAGGTTATAGTAAGTTAACCCTAAAAGATACACATATGCTGTCGCGGACTTTTGGTTAGAACTTTTAAAGGGGTACAATTCCGTAATACATGATTTTTGCTTAACATCAACCGTTTACGCAGCGCGCGCGACGGAAGCTCTCAAAAGGAATCATTTTTCCCGTTTTTGCAACATTTTTCATTGATGCTCCACTCCTATTGGTCGTAGCGTGATGTAGTATAACCTATAGCCTTCCTCGATAAATGGACTATCCAACAAAAAAATAATTTTTCAATTCGAACCAGTAGTTCCTGAGATTTGCGCGTTCAAACAAACAAACTCTTCAGCTTTATAATATTAGTATAGATTTCTTTAGTATATAATGAACGCCATCCGTATCACAACAACTAAATTGAATTCGTCCATACATAAGTATCGTTTCCCAGAAAACTACTTCAGTACATGTTGTCCGTTCTCAGACAGACAGAAATGTATTCAATAATTCAAATGCTCTTAAAACACGCCGCTTCACACAGCCTCACATTAGAATCGCTTCGGGAAACTTGTTCTTAATACATATCATATGTGGTGTTGTAGTTGAAGTTTCCGTTAAGCCTTCGATTGTAAGTTCTGAAAATTATTACTTCATAACAAGGGACTGTCCAGAAAATACGTAAATAAAAATTCAGGCATTTCGGGTGCTCCCCGTTTTTTTTTAGTGTACTTGCTCAAAATTGTATTAATTATTAAGGTAATATTATGTCACCGTAAGTCGCCCCCTACTTTATTCCTGCTGTGTGCTACGAATAGATCCAATCATTCACCTATAAGAATCAATGGAATTGGTTGAAAACTTTATATCTGGATTGAATTTTGCCGTTGTAAAATGTAGATAAAAATATCGCCTAACAGTTCGGTTATAGCTGACACATACAGAAATGTATCACGCGATTAGCATGACGTGGTGGAAGTGTGCACTCTGTTTAGTCACACACAAACAAAAACATAAAAGTTGGCCCATTTTCTGTTTTCATTGTATCACGTGGTTCTATCTAGAAATGTAAATAATCAAAGGTTAAAAAATAATATTTTGCATATTGTATTAATTTGCTACGTTTGCTTCAGAGTCCCCCTCGCCTCATCATACATTGTGGGGTTTGCCCCTTTGGCCTTAGATTATCACGCTGGGTTTACCCCTTTGGCCATACTGAGCAACTGTGTACGTATGAAAGACCTCTAATTACACCAGTGAACTGAATATATGCAAAAAAGTAACTTACCAAAAAAAACTGGACAAAATTGAATTTTATTCGTTAAAAAATAGTCGACAAATCAATTAATATTTTTGATGCAATAAAGTCAAAACAGAGAACTTGCAATTCCTACAATACATATATAATATGTGAAATCAAAAACACTAAATCATAATAGAATTATCTATACTGAATCATAATTCTTTGAATAATTCAAGATCTTATAAATTGCACTGCATAAATGTAGGTAAGCACCTATTTGTGGCTGTTTCAGCTTATTTAAAAGTATAAACAGTGACGCAACAATACAAGTAAACGAGAGCGTATCGTTGGCGAGACTTTGCGAGATCTGATTTTACATTCGACATGTATTTCACATGCTGGTGTTATAATGTATGGATGTACTGTATATCAGGGTCTTTGCAGTTGGACCACTTTAGAAAATAAGCGCTCAACGCGCTGTTGACCACTCAACATCATATACATATCACCGCGATCGCCTAAGAGACAGTCCACGAGATGACGAGATGTGGCCACGATACACCGATGACACCTTATGTCGATGTCAATACGAGACTGAATTTCCACGATAATTTGGGATCGTTTTCATTACATCGCTCGTTAGCTTCAGTTGTATTCAAAAAATTGCTTAAGAAACAAGCAATGAACTGCTTGTTAAGAATAAAACAATCTCTCATGCTTTACGGGAATGCGGCATCGACACGGCATGACTTGTGACGGTGACCTCTAAAAACGGCAAAACATACGTGCTGCTAGCCAAACAATCGAGGTTTGGTTTATTTATTTCTTCACTTCACTTCGTCAGCCCATTTTTTACCCAAGTGCATGGGCTTAGGCCTCCCCCAGGGGGGAGGGGGGTTGGAGCTTAAATCCACCACGCTGCTCCACTGCGGTTTGGGGATTGTAACGACCGCCATCTATTGACATCGTCCGGGACCAACTGCTCAACGTGCTCTTCGAGGCACGAAGTCGGTGATAGTTATGTACTTAAGTTAGAAAACTCATTGGTACACGCCCGGATTCGAACCATGGCCCTATAGCCTTATAAATTTGAGACAGGTTCGTTGCGCTTCGAGCTATTACGACACTTATCACGACGTTTATTTATTTGCCGTCTCTATATTTGCTATATTTTGGAATTTGTAATATGGAAATGTATAATAAATGAGTGTGTTGATTAGTTGGCTGTTTGCTGAGGCCACGCGCCTGATCCTCATTTAGCATCCGAAAAATACTAATGGTCGAGTTGTACCTACTCTATGCCATACTGAGCGAGATAATTTCGCTACCAAAAGTAAACCAAAAGCTTAGAAACGTTGATTTGAGCCAATTTTAGTCAATAATAAAAAAATATGTTTTATCCTTATGTGGGTATAATATATTTATTAATAAAACTCATCAGTGAAATAAATTCATCGGTATCATAAAAAATGGCGATATTGCAAATTTTTTAAATTAATTATAATGATTAATGGTACTTGGGACATCACACGCAGCCCCATCTAGTCCCAAACTATTCAGAGCTCGTATAATCCTAGTATATATAATCATAGAGTCCTAGATACATATTTAAATACTTTTTGTATATATATACATATATACTAAAATTATAAAGCTGAAGAGTTTGTTTTGTTTGTTTGTTTGAACGCGCAAATCTCAGGAACTACTATTTTAAATTGTGAAATTCTTTTTGTGTTGGATAGTCCATTTATTAAGGAAAGCTATAGGCTATATTTTTTGTTTATTTGTTTCAACGCGCTAATCTCAGGAACTATCCATTCGAATTTAAAAATTCTTTTTTGTTAGATAGTCTATTTAAGGCTATAGGCTATTATTACATCACGCTATGACCAATAGGAGCGGAGCATCAATGAAAAATGTTGCAAAAACTAGAAAAATTATTCGTTTTGAGAGCTTCCGTTAAATACGCGCACTGCGTAAACGGTTGATGTTGAACAAAAATAATGTATCACGGAATTGTTTCCCTTTAAAAGTTTTAACCAAAAGTCTGCGACAGCATATGTGTATCTTTTAAGGTTGCCTTACTATAACCCTTTTTAAGACAATCAAATTTGTTGCTAGACGCGCCAGAGAATTTATTTGTTTGGATAATGACGATGATACCATAGTGTAATGATACTATATGGTTGGCCTAGCGATCCACCCCGACTGCGAACGGGTGCAATATAGTAATGCGTGGAACGGGAAGAGGAACGTTTCAGTATCCCACCCGGGCGAAGCCAGGTACGACCGCTAGTATACAGATATATTATACCCGGACACAGAACAAGTATACATGTTCATGCACACAAATATTTGTCCCGGCCGGTAACCGAACACGCAACCTTCGGTTCTGCAATTAAGGTCATACCATGATTTTTCCAAATACTCTATTATAGTGATACTCTGACGAGTAATCTAACATGTGACGCATAATTTTACTGAAGGATACGCGCTAATTGAGATATCCACCAAGAGCGCGCACATCGCAAACATGTAGATAGAAGTAAAATTGTAGAAATTCATAAATAACATTTTGTAAACAAAATAACACAAACACAAACGTATCCGTTTACTCAATAAATGTCCTAGTATCTATTGACCTTAAAGACTAGCGGAATGTCTAAATAAATAAACCGTAGGTAGTTATTAGCGAATTGAAATGGCGTCTACCCGTGTATCAGAATTCAATGAATGGACATAACGACTGAGCCGATTTGCGGGAACTATGCGGTTTGAATATAAATAGAATATGTACAGATAATGCTGAATATAATTTAAAATTCAATAAAAGGGGGTCACGTGAGAAAATAGTGAAATATATGTCATAGAATATGTCTTACCATTCGGGTCTAGTGACCACGACAGGCAAAGTCACTCATATTTTATTTATTTTGGTCTTGGTTGTTATATGTATGTGGTGTCTTTGCTTGGTACCCAAAATACACGCTAATGCTTAGTTTGGGACCTAGACGTTGTTGTGATTGTGTGTTATTATTATTATTATTATTGTTATTATTATTATTATTATTAATTTTAGGTATATTTTAAATTATTAAGAATATGTGACTACTTGCTGTTTATAAAAATATTTACGCGATCACATGCTGTTATATTTAGAAAACATGAATGTAAAAAAATATAAAATAATAGTGTATATTTTTATTTTATTTATTTGAACGTAATAACATATTTCAAAACAATTTTTCGCATACGCCTACTTTTTACATAAACAAAAAGCGCAGAAACATTTATTTAGACCAAGTTTATTAAACAATTAATAAATATGTTTTAACCATACATAAATATTTATTAACACCTTGAATAAGGCTGAAAATTCATTCATATTAATAAAATAAAAATATATTTATTTTATTTTGGAATGTTTTTTTAATTTTTTTTTTATTAGAACTTAGAATCTGATACTTAGCGACCCACATCAAGCTGGTAAGAAGTTTAAAACACAACTCTTGTGTCCCAAAAATCAACATCAAGCCGGAAACGGGTGATGAGGAAAATAGTGACAGCTATCAGAAAAAAAAGTCTCAGTACTGTACTTTTAAAACTATAGGCCCCAAAAAACATCGAGAAAATTGACACTCTTTAATGATTTGAGGCAGTTATGTTTTATTTTTGGACTGTAATTTAATAAAGTAAAAATTTTCAGTCACAGTACCCGAAAAATCATCACAGTGAGTGTCAGTTTTCTCCATTTTTTGGTGCCTACAATTTCAAAGTGCTTGACAAAGATTCTTTTTAATATTTTTCTGATAACTGTTACCAATTGCCTCATCACATCTTTCCGGCTTGACGTTGATTTCTGGGACAACGGGACAACCCTATATAAAAGACAGTTCGTAAAAAATTAAATCTTTTCTTAAATGAATTTCAATAATGTTTAACGACAAAACTTTGACATTGAGACTGACACTATATTTAACTAACAGCATTACTTAGCATTTTAAATTCTAAGCGTAATTTTTTAATTTAAATATTATATAATCTTCAGTAAACCTAAGTGCGACCGCAATCTTGGAAGGAGTTTCATACATAAGAAAGTATTGACTGGAATAAGAAAATCTCAGGATGTCAAAAAAAATTATGATCGCAAAAGGAAACCGATAATGGGAGACTTCACTGTGATTTACGTACTGCAGAAAATTGTGGGAAAAAGCTTTAAATTGACCAGATGTTTTCCCATAAACGATTGTTCGAGCATTGTCAAGTACAAGTATTTAGTAAAATATAGAGACATTTTTTATCTTAATAGGATGAAATAGATTTTATCTGCACGAATCGTTTACAATTTACAACACTCCATCCAGTTCAAATATAGGATTGTACATAATTTTATGTTACGTTTATAAAGAAGTTTCTTAATGATAATTGTATAATATGTTGTTACATGTGATTTGAATAGACCAAAACAAATATATCAGTGAAATAACATTTTGAATTAGTCAGGAAATGACATAGAAATAGAATTTTAAAATTACCATATTTCAGCGAACACCAATCCGCCTATGGGGTCATATCACTGCATCGTATAGAATAAAGTTTTATAACTTTGTTAATTTTTAAGGTATTTAAATATTTCTTTCTCAGTTTTGTATGGATTGCTTTAATTTTTATTTTCATTCACAAACAAAAATTATAAATTTCTAAATTGCATTCCTATTCATAGTTTGTTTCATTATTTTTCTGCTGATGCCATTCTCTATTGTATGTTTGAAGCATGGAGCATGAAGAATGCAGAGGTGATCTCAAACGAAGTCATCAAGGTGAGGCTTTATCCATCCATTCATCCATCAGCCCACATTCGTCTACTGCCGGAGAGGCCTATCTCTCAGGGCACGTCACACTCCTCTATCCTCGACCATCTACATCCAGATGAATGATGGATGAAGATGGCCGAAGAGGCTTTATCAATGGGATGCTTTTTACATCTTGTCAAAATGGATCGCAATAATATATAAAAAGATTGTACAGAAAAAGGGTATGGGCAGGGTCCCCCTCTGGCTCTACCCTCGCGCCACTCAGGACGACAAGCATCGCATCTTTGTGATCGTTGGTGCCAAGTGAACTTAAATTAGCCATCTGACTATCGTATACGACGTTAACCCTTTTTTGAATGGCATGAAATGTTGTTTTTTCTTCTCAGATACTAGAAGCGTATTATATCGGGTCTCGAATGATGCTGACGCCAAATGCCGAGAGCCGCAAAATTGGAAGATTGTTATTCAAGTTTTGCAACAGAGGTCTAATCTACGGACTATTTGCCGCCCGCGGCTTCGCGCACATGAGCCACACAGTTGCACTAATACTGCTAAAGGATGCGATGCTCCAAGGCATCTTCTAGAAAATACTGAAATTAAAAATACTAAAAAGTGACCTCTGCCACTTTCAAGCTCATAAACTAGGTCTACGAAAAAAATTACGTCGATCCGTTACTCTGTTGCTGCGTAAAAAAAAATTATAATATTTTTAGGGATAAAGATTTATAGGGGTAAGAAAGAAATGGGGTTGTACATCCTAGGAAATTTGACATCTGACTCCATTACTTGTAGAAATAAGGGAAGGTTGTCGTGTCCTCAGCCGCGCCTCGCCGACCAATAAATGTTGTAGTAAAACAAAAATGAATTTACTAATAAAATAAATTAAATAAACTTACACAAAAACTATTTACAATATAAATATAAAGGACTTGTGTACCTGAGTGCAGTGACCTATGTATTTTATACGTTTTATGAACTTGCCTTTCATTCTTTGATTGGCCTGACGTGTTTTGACAATTTTGAATTTTGTCCAATCAGAAAACGTTTGGTGTCATCCGAGAGCCCAAAGTATTTGGACCGTACGATGTCACATGTACTGAGCTAGCAGAAATATTGTTTTTCAATAAAAATAAATGACGGTGTAAAATTCTCGGAAAATGTTTCGACATTGGGGTCACTGATTTGGACTTTAGTATAAGCGGTCAATACCCTTATAGATTTTTTAAAAAATATAATAACTGTGAAATAAATTTAAAAAAAAAATTATAATAATAACTGAGCTATGAATGCTTAAAATGTCCTGTTAGACAGAGAAGCCAATAAATACTATACGGCACGTGACGGTGTGATGTCAGACCATATAGAATCTCACTATACTAAATAATGTTGAATTCTTTTTTCAAGAAAAAGATAAACTTTTAGTAGCTTATAATATATGCCATGCCCTTCAACCGCATATAATTTTATGTATAAATTTTGTTATCGTGTAAAGTTTTCTTCATAAATATAATATTTACAGTATTAGTCTAACCCCCTGTTGTTATAAAATGGAGATCTTTTTTTTTCAGGTAATACTATGAAAACATCTTTTATTTTAATCCCGTGTTGATACTTCTTACGAAATAAACCTTTACAAACGCCGCATTGTAATGAACACGATTGTTTACATTTCAAATTGACGTCTGAATAGTTAACAAATATCTGAAAACATTGACCAGCGTTTCTACAAACGGTATTCCAATATGCGCCTTTCGATTAGGTCAAAAGAATGTTACGTGAATACCAATTATAGGGAAAAATATGCTATTTAGATGTTATTATAGAAAATACGTCCACGGATTGCATCGCGAGTCGAAATATCGAGAATATTTTCTTTTATTTCATCATCATCATCATCAGCACATTTTTACCCCACTGCAGGGGCTTAGGCCTCCCCCAGGGTGAGGAGGGGGGGGCCTGGAGCTTAAGTCCACTACGCTGCTCCACTGAGGGTTAAGAACTGTAACGACCGCCATCTATTGACAGCGTCCGGGACCGACTGCTTAACGTGCCCTCCGAAGCACGGTGTCAGTGATATTGTGTACTTAAGTCAGAAAAACTCATTGGTACACGCCCGGATTCGAACCAGGGCCCTATGAGACCTTATAAATTTGAGACAGGTTCGTTGCGCTCTGGACTATCACGACATTACGTCTTTATTAGCTTCGCCAATTCTTTTATTTGCTATGGAATTAAATTAGTATTACAAAAGACTTTTTATGAAGGCTTAATGGATGTATATAAGTGTAACATTATTACATATGAAAACCCAAAAGTGCGAAAAAATTTCTCTTTTCCGAACATATAAAAATATCAAGTTACTTATTCCGACGCGTTTATAAAGTTTAGTAGAAAAATTTTATTATAAATGGTTAACCTGCAATGTGCCTCCGTTCGTATAACGCATCTGTATACATTCAAATTGGTGGATATATATCTATTATTAATTCGGATGAAAATAATGTATATACGTTTAAATTCATTCATTCACTATTCATGTCGTGATAGCCCGAACGCAGCGAACCTGTTTTAAATCTATAAGGCCGTGTGGCCGCAGTTCGAATCCGGTTGTGTACCAATGAGTTTTTTTGATGCAATAATTTTTATGACCGAAACAAATCGTGTACGGGTCAGAATCGGAATCGAGGAGACGAATACGACTCGCGCTTGACCGTTCAATATTTTCCGAAAATACGAGGAAAGTAATTTATCATTTTTGAGTTTATTATTTTATGCATTTTTTCATTTATTTTTAATTATCTAATGAAGATTTACTCGCCATACAACTAAAACCAGGCACAATTAGTAACTAGTATAATTGGCGGCACATAAATATTCATGAGTTAAGCACGCGCAGTCTATTGTGACTGTATGATAAATAGAGACCTTATTCCCATAGCCGTTTGTCCGACTGTCCGATTGTTCGGGCTTAATTTGTCCGTTAGTCTATTGTATGGGTACGTCCGATTCTATACTTTGTGCTGCAAGGCCGACTTTTATACATAATCGATTCAGTGGCTACCTATTGCATTTGGTAGAATTTGAAGTAGTGGTATTTTATTAAATTTTCGTGATATTTTATAATATTTATAACAGGGCTTAGAATACGTTAGAAATTTATGTAGGCGTGGCAAGTGTGGCTCAGCCCGTCAGCCCATTTTACCCCACTGCAGGGGCTTAGGCCTCCCCCAGGGTGAGGAGGAGGTTTGGAGCTTAAATCCACCACGCTACTCCACTGCGGGTTGGGGATTGTAACGACCGCCATCTATTGACAGCGTCCGGGACCGACTGCTTAACGTGCTCTCCGAGGCACGGAGTCAGTGATAGTTAATGTACTTAAGTCAGAAAACTCATTGGTACACGCCCGGATTCGAACCAGGGCCCTATGGCCTTATAAATTTGAGACAGGTTCGTTGCGCTTTAGGCTATCACGACACCTCTGGGCTATCACATCACGTGCGCCTATCCAAACCTAAATGAGATTTTATGAGTTACAGACAGCATCTCTGTGAACAATTCATTATATGGCTAAACGATATTTTACTAAGCAATTCTTACATGCAAAATTTGCTAATATTTACTTGTATTAGATATATATTCGTTTCTATATAAAATGTTAACATATTTATACAGAAACAAATGTCGTGATAGCCGAGTGGTAGCAAGCCCGCTTATTGTTTAGAAGGCCGTGGTTCGAATCCCAAAGCTTGTATCAATGAGTATTTTCTAAGTTATTTACATAACTATCTCTGATTCTGTGCCTCGGGGAGCACGTCAAGCCGTCGGTCCCGGTGGCTATCAATAGATAGCAGTCGTTGAACTCCACCAACGCGTACTGGAACAGCGTGGTAAGATTCCAACCGACCCCCCTCATCTAGAGGGGAGGCCTAAGCCTCTGCAGTGAGGTATTAATGTATGGTATGGTATTTCAACATAACAAATCTATTTTGAATCCGTTATCTTAGTCAGAAGTTTAGGGAGCCTTACTTTCATATTGAGAGTTCTAACAATATAACGGCATCACAGTTCGGAGTCCCACATGTGGGGCCATAGACTATTAGCTTTTTCAAAATTTGGATAACTTTTTAACGGGAAAAAAAATTCAAATCTCGAGAAACAGTACAAAATGAAGAGTTTGTTGCCTCCCGTCCAGTTGATTTTACAAGAAGGGCATCAATAAACTGCCACTGTGTTGGCAAAGAAGCATCGATTGCACGGGCGATTACTTTGAATAACAGAAATAAAAATGTTTGAAAAAAAATAAATACTTTAACCTAATTAAGTTAAGACCTAATATTATATTTGTAGAATTTACTGTACCAATGACGCGGGCTGGATATTTGGAGACCTTTATGAACAGGTTCAACCTAGTTCAGGCTCCAGTCTCCCACCATTACTTGAATTATTATTTACAGTCTTTTAGTTTTCAAAGTATTTTTTTTTATTGTGGTGAGAAAATAAATAAAAATAAATTATTGTTACTTATAACCACAAATTGAAAATAAAACCAAATTTAAAAAAAAATTAAAAATCAATTTCAGGAACATAAACTAAAAAATGAAAATAATAATTTTAAGTACATAAAGAAAGAACAGAAATGGGCAGCTTAAAGTTTATGAAGTCGGTGCCAACTCAGACACTTCACAAGTGAACGGGTACTTACCAGTTAATAACAATTATAATAATGATATATTTACAACTATAACAAATATAGAACACAATACAAAGTGAATGATTTGGCACCGACTTCGTATACTATATGCCGCCCATTAATGCTCTATTCTCTATTCTTTAAGTACTCAAAATTAAAAATTTTTACATCGATGATTAAAAGTTACAGATTATAGATAGAACTTTGTGGATGCGTTGGAATATTTGATCAAAGGCGAAACATAACAGTTATGGAGTTATATATATATATATTCGCACGCCATTGTTATCTACTCCGTATGACAGTCACAAGTCGGAAATATTCGGAACATAAACCGTTTCTTTTAGTGTCTTAAATGGCGGTAAAAACGTCAATAAGTATAATGTTGTCTTTTTCGATATATTTATTCATGTTCGCCTAACGCTTTTATGTATTATAAATATAATATAAATATGGTGTGTGGCAGCTGAGTGTTTAAACAATTCGCCTTAGTTACAAGGTTAGTGGGTTCAATGCTTACTATTGGCGTATTAACCAATGGGTTTTTAATTGTTAAAAATTTAATTCAAATTATTACTACAAATTCCGCTGACATAGTGCAAAATGTCAGACTAGGGCATTCAATAGACCGTACGCGAAGTACTTGGAGCGTACGACTCCGAGTAAGTAAGACATATACCCTACTAGTGCCGTTTCACTAAAATTTACGACACGCGTGTAGGGATTTCCACATCACGTGACCCGCATGACGTGCTCGCCATAGCATAGTGCTAACTCTGTCTGCTCTGCCGGCCCTCGATTAGTGATCCTAGTGATCGACGTCCTTTGCCCCACCGCACTGCTTCTTCCCACTTGTGCGCCTATTTATCGCGAAGATGTTATAGAATGTTAACCTACTTTACCATACGTCATCATAATTGATTGAAACGAACATAATTTCAGAATCTTTGTTTTCTTTTCCAATACGAAGTGTGGGTCACACAAAATTCTAGTTCACACTGAATATTTCAAAACATCAAGTGGCGTATATCTGGTCTGCGGTGTATATTTTTTTGCGCACATTTTTGTTGTCGCAACGCGGTATCTATACGTATAATCATGGTTGTGCCTGAATCGTTGAAATGGGTACGATTCGTTTATTTTTGAACGTCCAATAACATCGATTTATTCACGGTCTCGCCTAGTTTCAGATAATTAGCATTAAATTAAAATTCATTCAATTTTTCCCTTGACTGAGTTTCCATTTTTTTTTTCGCGCCTTAACCTATTACGCGTGACGTCACTTTCACTTCTCAGGGTTTTTATCTATATAAAAACGAATCTACAACTTTATTTCGTACAATAAGATCCCAGTTTACATTCAAGATCTACCGCTTAACAAGTTTAAAACTACAATAAAACGAAAGCTTTATGCAAAAGCTTATTATAAAGTATCGGACTACAATGATAAAAATTCACTGGTGTAAGCCGCTCATCAGTTTGTTTCAATAATCTTTAAGCACTTATTGTAAAAAAATAATAATACATGGGACTTCCCCCACAGCGCCATCTAGTCCCAAAGTAAGCAAGTATTATGCTTGTGTTATATGGGTTACTAGACAATTGATATACATACTTAAATATTCTTTATAATGTATACATATATAAATATTTTTGCGAAGACACCACATACATATAACAACCAAGACCCGGTACCAGTATCAATATTCATCATATAAATACTGATCCGACCTGGGATTCGAACCCGGGACCTCCAGCTTCGTAGGCAGGGTCGCTACCCACCAGGCTAAGCGGTCGTCGTTTGTTTATAATTTTGTTGAAAACGGCGTCCCTCAGTTTCTTGCGTATTCTTCTAATAGGAACCAGCACATTTTGAATGCGCCTTTGTGGTGACGTTCTTCCACAAAGTATTAATAAATTTACTCTTGTGGCGTATTTCAAGATTATGTTACACAACTACGAAGTAAAGATAATTGATTGATCGATACATAGATCATGAATGATATAAACTTTACGATTTTTTCCTTCTGCTAAATTAATTCTTATGAAACTGGTAGGAAAATACATGTTAGACGGCACGTTTTAAATTCCTTTGAATAACGAATAGATTTTTTTTTCAATTTGATTAAATGTCTATTTGTTTCGTTGCATCGACGATATTGACGCTAACAACATCTCTGAGCTCTCGCACAAGGTTATTTACCTGGATGAAACTTTTATGTTGGTCCCTTTGATAACGAAATCATTAATATGGAGTGATAAAAATTAAAAGTTTAAAGCCTTACCTCGTTACATAATTAATTAAGGTTTCGTAGTTGGATGGAAAAAACCAGTATTGGATCACTTCGTTGTCCATCTGGCAAGTCTGTGAAAACCCTTTTTCTCGTACAAAGATATCTAGTAAATAAGTATTTACGATTCCTTGAAGTTGTAAAAATTCAAACTTAAAATAAAATTATGGTCATATATAGCGAATATTTTGACATTCGCGAGTAAATCAAAACCTATAGGGTACTTTCCGTTGGTTTAGAATAATGAAATTTGGCAAGAAATATGACCTTACAGCACTGAAGGAATAAACAGAAGGAATAAATCCAAAAACCATTCCCATTCCATTCCACTAGCCCATTTATGCCCCACTGCTGGGGCCGAGGCCTCTCCCCAGGGTGAGGGGGCTTGAAGCTTAATCCACCACGCTACTCCGGTGTGGGTTGGTGGATTTCAATGATTGCCATCTGTTGATGACAGCCGGGACCGACGGCTTAACGTACTCTTCGAGTCAAAAAAAACTCATTTGTAGCCAATCACGGCCTTCTAAACTTCGAACAAGTTCGCTGCGCTTTAGCTATCACGACTTAAACAACCATTAATTTGTAGTTATTTCACATTAAAAAATATTTTTTTAATACATTTTAAATTGAAATAGTCGCTTGCGTGGCATGCATGCATTTATTGTATTTAAGAGGAGGGTAACGTGTGTTTGGGTGGGTGTGTGGCTGTGGGTGAGGGTGTGTGTGTATGTGCGGGTGGTGTGCATGTACATGAATTTTATTTATAATATGGACAGGCAAGTGTTTTTCTTATTTTTATGATTAGTTACTTAATTACGTTACCCTCCCCTTAAATACAATAAATGCATGCAAAACTCTGTATATCGCCACTTTATACTGACATTTTCTTTGGTTTGTTATGGTAAAATGTATTTGCCTTTGTATAAACGAATTGCCGTATCTAACTGAGTATACCTAAATAACTAGGGGTGGGCGTCTGGAAACCTATAATACAGGCTCAACCTAGTTTAGGTTCCAGTCTTCCACAATAATTTACATTTTTTTGCGATAAACTATTTTGTATTTTGTTGCATAACATGTCTTGTAAACATTTGTGGAGGAAATAAATACTATTATTATTATTCTGGCGGCGAGTCAATATACGTTTATAACTGTACGGGATCCTCAGGATGGAAGTTCGACTCGCACTTGACCTGTTCTTTATTATACAGGTCGTCTCATTCTTAGGAACGATCGGAAACGCGTGCGAATCGCTAGACTCACCGATTAGATAGACCAGGGGTTGGCAATCTTTTAACATGGAAGAGCCAAGAATTAATTAAAAACATTTAAATAGCATTTGCTTGCTATTATATACTTGATTTTAGATTTAAAATAAACTACGTTAAATATGAAATAGTGTTTATGCATATTTTGTATTTATGGAAAAAACGCTGAGAGATAAACATAGTACTCACTCATGGACCGATTGCGCGATTTTTAACTGTTCAGATAAAAAATTATAAAAAAAATAAAATTTTGCATATGGAGCTACAGAGCCGCATATTTACACCAAAAGAGCTCGCGAGCCGCGGGTCGCCTACCCCTGAGATAAACCATACGTCATTATCATCGCTTTTAAACATTTTGCTGAATTGCGTATGAAATGTAATTTCAGAATCCTATTTGCTTTTGCAGTACGAATATTATATATGCATTACATACACTAAATTCTACCGAGGTTTGCTAAATTCTAATTCACAGTAATTATGTCATTTAATATGTAAAATAATTCTTTATGCTTTTTATTCACATTTTTATGGTCACGACGACACGGTAATTCTATGTACGTCCACGGTTGGAATAGATTTTTTTTTTGCTTTTGGCTTTAGAATCCGGAACTTATTAAGCTACAAAATTCTTCTGCCAAGACGGCTAAACCACATCTGACAAATAAAAATCCATTTCCTCACTTATTTGCAGAATCGAAATAATTAAATATAAAAATATGAAGCTTAATGAACACTAACTTTCTTAAAAAATAATAAAAATTAAATTAATTTTTAAAATAACATATAGAAAAACTACCTGAGAATATTTCTTTTGGATATTAAAGTTTGTATTGGAAATAAAATATAACGTATCTATTACAGAGGCCGTAAATCTATAAAGATACTATTACATTGATGTCTATATAACTATCGTTTAGTCCTTATTTCGTCTCAAAGAAATCAAAGCTTTACGCCAATCTCACGCAAGAAAGCAATAGCATCCCCAGACCATGGACCCATCGTCTCCACTGCAAATTAAAATATTTCATAAGGAATAATAATAATAGTATTACGGACTACCTCATATAAGAATGTGAGATAATTTGAAATGGGTACATAATCTATATTGAAAACATCTTATTGAAATGTAAGGAATAATAATTTTAAAAAAATCAGTCATTGCCAATTGTTCTATATACTTATATAGTATTTTTAAAATTATTGATTAGTAACAAAAAGATTATTTTGGATTCAGGTTGTTTTAGAAACAGTTCACACAATTATTACATTTATCACACAATTTTCACACAAAATTAGGAAAAAAATAATTTATATTATAGTGTCCTAACTCATATTCCAATTTGCGAGCAGTTACGGGATCGCCACCTTGAATTTGTTTAAAGTGAAGTGTTTTTAAACATCCTACCATTTTCGGAGCTTAAAAGTTCGGCCGCGTTGCAAAAAATACAAGTTTCTCATTTTACCGACTATAAAATACAACGAGGTATGCGAATAGCAATTTTATCGATATATTCATAAACGTATCGAAAACGTAATTTATAAATTCACTCGATATTTCGATATAACAACGTGTCGTGTCACATAAAATATCGTACTAAAGTTTTTATTGGCTGTAATAAAAATAAAAAAATTTGCCCCTGTTTGCTTACTAAGGTCGAAACTTATATGGAATGTCGTTCTTGAATGGTATGAATACGAGATCTAGTTGTAGAGATGCGGCAATTCAAAAAATATCGTTACCGTAGTATTTATCATTCACATTTAAACGATTGACCGATCAGCCAAGGGGATAGAGACCCTAACTGCGGAGGCCGCAGGTTCGATGTCCGCCCGGGACAAATATTTGTGTGCATGAACATGACTGTTCCGTGTCTGGGTGTGAAAAGTATCTATATATGTAGGTACATATTATAAAGAATATTTAAGAACGTATATCATTTTTCTAGTACCCTATAATACAAGCATAATACTTTCTTACTTCAGAACTAGATGGCGCTGTGTCGGATGTCCCAGGTATTATTACATTACTATCACTCTAAAAAAGTTGTGGATTGTATAACAAGTCACATCAGCTTTTTGATTTATAATGTTTACGTGAAATGTATGCGGGCTTATAAAAAGCATGCGTCGCGTATTGCGTGAGTATTTATTTTTAATGGAATTTATCAATTTTTTCATTAGTAAAAATTGGATAAACATTTTTTTATTTCTATATAATGGTATAAATATAAAATATCAAAAGTAGTTGAAACGTTCTTGATTGTGAACAAAGTCAATAGTACTTTTTAATTAAATCTGTAACAGGTTGTATATCTGTCTCAAACAACTATGAAGAGATCAATCAATCAATCAATTCGTTTCATCTTCAACCAGATGCTATGCCTGAAAGAAACAAAAGACGATACACCAAAGGGAACATAGATATAGGACGGAGTGTGGGTTATAGTCTGGATAAGGAGTGACGGGAGTGAGAGCCAGTCGGTATTCGTGCAACCTTTAGCCAGAAAGGGAGGCTCAAACATCAATGAAGTGAACCACAAATATTCACGCGGTCAGACGTACAGGGTATAAATTGAAAACGCGCATCTATGGAAAATGATGAATGAGGTTAAGTATGTATATCATATCGTCTGAATAATAATACATCGGTTTGAACCAAATTAAAAACTGTCTTTATCGATTTTTTTTTCATAAAACATTGTTTAGCTTGAGCACACAAAATAAATACAAAATGCTATAATGAACTTTGAACGTGTAGTACAAACCTGTTTCAAATCTATAAGGCCAAGTGGCCGTGTTTCGAAACCGGGTGTGTACCAATAAGTTTTTTCTGACTCAAGTACATTATCTATCACTGACTCCGTGCCTCGGAGAGCACTGGTCCCGGTTGATGTCAATAGATGGCGGTCGTTACAATTCCCCAACACGCATTTGAGCAACGTGGTGGATGTAAGCTACAAACCCCTCGTCTTGAGAGGAGGCTTAAGCCCTGCAGTTTGGTACAAAAAACGGTTGATGGAATGGAATAATGAAATTTATTACAAAAATACGTGATCCAGCTCGCACGTTGCAGATTTTTTTATTTTGTTTCACTGCGTTACTAACTAAAATAAAACGCCCGATCTCCAGTTAACATTTAAGTAAGAAGCGCACAAATGCAATGCCTGTACTTTCTTAATTTTTTATAAGATCTATGAAGGTACACAGTCAGATTTAAAATTTTTACTTCAACTTTTTAAGCCATGAATGGCATTTTTTGGGCAATGGCACCATCCCTCCATTTATTGAAAACAGTTACATTTTTACACCGTTTTTCCATTCAATTAGTGACAACACCCATCTCATCGACATCGTATCATAAAAAAATCACGATAAGTGCTTTGTTATCTTAATAAGCGAATGCTGTTTTCCATTAGTACAATGACTTCAATCATCAGTAAATTAATTTTTAAATCCTTACAGAAGACATCCACTTGCCGTGTACCTATTTCCCAAAGCCACACAGAACTCCAGGTCGTAAAAGTATTCCTGTACTTGAGATTCTGTACTGTACTGTACTGGCTTAGAGAAATACGTTTTAAATTCTTTATACGTATTTTTCGCTAAACAAATGTCAAATCGAAATAAATTCGTATCTACATAAAAACCACAATGGCAATCTGTCACAACCTATTTATTCTTTCTTTACACTTCACTAGACTGTCGCTTGACATCTGTCGTATTACTCCAATCTGACACTTCGCTTGTCGTCCTATGTGTTCAGAGATTCAGACGTTCTAGCGCTACCTAGGAGATGCCTACTAAATTCATTTAAATTTGTAAGGTATTTTTCTCACTAAACTAATTTAAATATGGTCTACCTACATAATATCTGAAATATAAATAATAAGTAATAATAAAGCAGTAATTATTGGTATCATAACACTCAAAAATTTAGATTTTTTATGATATATAGTTTTACAAGATTCTTGTTGTATATATCCATATTAATTTTAATATCAAGCGATACATATGTAGTATATACCTATGAATTTTTCTATAGTTTTGATATTATTATTAAAAATAATATATTATTATTAAAAATAATAATGATATTGCATTCATAAAAGAACGAATTGATTAGAATCCCTCTTCTGCGTTTACCGTCTAACCACTCATACTCTAGCTAGCGCGTGTAAGATAGCAAGTTTTAGTGCGCGAGATCCCCGCACGCCGGCCTTTACCACAACGAAATCCCTGCGCGCAGGTCGTCACTCCCACGAAATCGCGGTTGACATTTTCGATACTGCAAAGTGACATTTATGACTTGTCTGTAATAAGCGTTGTATATATCTGTAATTGACATGCATAATAAAAATAGGTCCGAATTATACTTTTTTCTAAGCGTTTAATATAGCATGTAGTTGATGTACCTAAATAAATAAAATAAACGACTCTATTAAAACCATATTAAAACTAAACGCTGCTGTCAAATTCATTTACTGTATGATTGCAATTTTATTTAAAACTCACTATTCAATTAACATCGACAAGCGTTAACTGTGCCGCATCACTGAATCAATAACAAAAAGTAAGAGTTAACTTACCAAGGAAACGTTCAATGAACGTTCTCTATGAGTAACGGAACACCTAGTGCTGACTATATATCGATAAACGATGATTTATATCGTTTTATACTATATCTGATGGAATTTCTATCAAATATGTTTATTATTATGCATAGAATTAGAAAGTTTTTTTATAAATATTATTAAATATTCGGCATGTCATCTTTTGAAACTATATAAGCTTTTATTTGTTTGTAACTGTGTATTTTCGCGTTATTGAATGCAATTTGTCGGAGATATCTGTTTAGAGGATTTAATTTTTTAACTTTTGTATCGCTATATAATTATGTTTACGTAATATTTACATATTTACAAGTGTCGTGGTAGCCGCGTTGCGGCGAACCTGGTTCTTGTTTAAAAGGTCGTGGTTCGGATCCCAGTTCGAATTTCTGACTTAAGTATATAACTATCACTGACTCTGTGCTGCGGAGAGGAGTTTAAGCCGTCGGTTTCCGTTGCCATCGTCAGGTAGCAGTCGTTAAAGTCTACCAACCCGCACTGCGTGCACCCGAGCAGCGTGGTGCACCCTCAGACCGAGGGTAGGCCTAAGCCTCTGCAGTGGGTCACAATGGGCTGAAATATATAATATTTACAAGCCAACATAAACTCAGACTTTGATCCCAATCAATCGGCTACAAAAATCACAAAAGTTTTTATAGGGCAAAGTTATGCATACGACCTTATACAAAAAATGCTGCAATTTAAAACTTACGTTTGCATACGTTTAAAATAATATGTTTAATAATATTTAAATAATAGTTTTAAATTTATAAGTTGTTTGTCAGTTCTTCTAGAGTCTACATCCTGAAGCGAAAGTAAATAAACTCTAAAAAAAAATTATATATATATTTTTAATTTTGTATTGTATCGTATCTGTTATAATATAAATTGACAGTTTAATTAATATGCTAACATAAACGACTCCAGCGTGAAACATGTGATTCCTCGCGGGGCAATATATTAAGATGGAAATAAAATTCCTAATAAAATATTAACCGCACTGCTAAACAAGAGTAAGTTACCCATAAAAGGCAACATCAAAAAAGCGTATTACAAATAACGATAGAACATAGGTTTGGACTGCCATTTATTGCAGTTCTTTGACGCTTCACATCCGCACAATGAGATATTGACTAATCGAAACCTGTTGATTCACTTTCCGTTATTAGCGTTCTCTATAAACCTGTAATAGTTTGCGAATGCGCGGGCGCAGTCGAAAAAAAAAACTGTTATTTCGTACTTTTGCTTACGATTAATCGAAATTCATCGACTTAATAAAGAAGTATTTTGTTTAATAATGAAATATAAACGAAAAAATGCATAGTATTTATTATTTATCATAAGTTTATATAGATTTTCTTCTTATATATAGATTGATAATTGATAAAGACAAAATAATTCAGTACCTTATACTCTTCTATTGGTTAACCGAATTTCTTTTTTTTTTTTTGTTTTGACAAGCTATAGTGTAATCAATAAAAATGTATTGGAAATAGTTTGTTTTTTTCTCCACCTTCGACTTAAAATCGAAGCTTTCATTTAGAAGACTCTATTCGTCATACTTTCGTATTACACTTTACGTTTTTACTACTCGAAATTCATTTTATCTGTTACATATTTCATTTCCAATACATTTTGATGCATTATATATTAAACAACAAAAGAAACAGAAAAAAGAAAAAAAATTCAAGACCGAAACAAAAAAGAAAATGTCCCTGCATCGAATGAATGTCAAACCAAAATAATGCTGAGTATTTATTTATCTACAATTAAACGACATTCAAATATTTAATAAAAAGGTACAAATAAGGAAGTGGGATAACTCATTGTAATCTTTTTCTGTGAATTAAACTTTTTGTATTTTATTAATATGTGTATTTTATATAGCAATTCTAAGGTATGGTTAATCAAATCAAATCAAATCAAAATATCTTTATTTCGTAGTTATGTAACTATAACTACGAAATAAAGATATTTTGATTTGATTTGATGTAACATAATCTTGAAATACGTCATAAGAGTGAATTTTATTACTTTGTGGAAGGACGTCACCACAAAGGCGCATTCAAAAATGCTGGTTCCTCTCAGAAGAATACGCAAGAAACTGAGGGACGCTCTTTTTAACAAAATTATAAAAAAAAATTTTAACAATAAGTGCTTAAAGAATAATATTATTGAAACAAACTATGATAGGTGAGCGGCTTACACCCATGGATTTTTCTCATCTAAGTAATCTGATACTTTATAATAAGCTTTTGCATAAAGCTTTCGTTTTATTGTAGTTTTAAACTTGTTAAGTAATACATTTCCAAATACGTATATTTGAAAACGGATATATAATTATTATATATGAGTTTTTGTAACAGCGTCAAAAGCGAAATTCTGAGCCTAACCAAATAGACTGTCGTTTGTTACGTTCATACTGTCAGTGCCAACCATAACTATTCCGTCATTTGTTGCAATTTGAATTGAATTACTCTTGCCTAATTATTATGGGTGGTTTTAAAAACGTGAGTACTGTTAAATTTCGACCACTGGGCGAATCATCATCATCATCAGCCCATTTTACCCCACTGCAAGGGCTTAGGCCTCCTCCAGGGTGAGGAGGGGGTTTGGAGCTTAAATCCACCACGCTACTCCACTGCGGGTTGGGGATTGTAACGACCGCCATCTATTGACAGCGTCCGGGACCGACTGCTTAACGTGCTCCCCGAGGCACGGAGTCAGTGATAGTTAATGTACTTAAGTAAGAAAAACTCATTGGTACACGCCCGGATTCGAACCATGGCCCTATGGCCTTATAAATTTGAAACAGGTTCGTTGCACTCTGGGCTATCACGACCCTGGGCGAATACCATTCAATAATGGACAATTACGGAAGATAAGTTACTCAACGTCTATGTACTTTAAATTTTTATATCAGGGTAAACTATAAGACGATGATTGAGCCTAAAGGAAATAGGATGTTTTGAGTAATTCCATGTTCCAAGAGATAGAAATCTTAATTTCTCTCTACTTACTTGTTGTATTCAAACTGCTTCCTATTCTCCTATAACCTAATTCTTAAGTACAGTTCAACAATTGTCGCAGTTCATTAAATTTACATGTGCCTATCGTTACAGCTATCAACCAAAGAGCTATTAACTCTGAAACCTCAAAATAAAAAAAGATATACTAAGTAGAAGTTCGACGACCGCTTAGCCTAGTGGGTAGCGACTCTACCTACGGAGCTGGAGGTCCCGAGTTCGAATCCCACGTCGGGTCAGTATTAATATGATAAATATTGATACTGGTACCGGGTCATGGTTGTGATATGTATGTTGCGTCTTAGCAAAAATATTTATATATGTATATATTATAAAGAATATTTAAGTATGTATATCAGTTATGTACCCATTACACAAGCATAATATTTGCTTACTTTTGGACTAGACGGCACTGTGTGGGAAGTCCCATGTATTATTATTATTGAGTCAGTATGAATCGAGGTATAGTTATTCTTTGTCTCTTTCTGTCGAGGCCCGCATTTCGAACTGGCTTGCGTATTGTATTCTATTAAGTCTATGAGTCTAACAGTGAGTTGCACCAAAAGAGATTACGTTAACGTATATCGCATAAAGTAAAAATTGACAGATATACTTTGATCAGAACCATAATGTCTTTTATGATCGTACTTGGTTGTACCAAACATGAAAGTCATCATCGTTCCACTCAAAGTATAACGGTCAGTTATTACTTTACACGTTAAACGTTTACGTTATCTCTTTTGGTGCAACTCGCTGTAACTGAGTCTATGACTCGAAATGAGACATTTTAGAAATACGTAGTTACATATGCACATCACTGTTTACCAAAAGGTTAGGCAGTCACTGTACATTTCCACTTGCTAGGTCCTTTGGATACCATTTCGCTCTCTCCGTATTTATCAATCCTTCCAAGCGTGATTATCGGTTTCAGATGCTTGCCTTTTCTTTAAGATGCCGATTTGGTCGACGTACTTTGTTTTGCTGTGCCCCTTACCGACCCTTCCATTACAAACATCCGCTCTGCATACTTTATTTTTTCACTCAACTTTAATTCATACTTTCCACATCATATTCTCATGTCGATGAACGGATTTTTTTAGTGTTTGAATCAAATTAATAGTTTATTACAAACGTAGCCGGAATAAATCGCTGCTTTTAACCATATTCATATCTTATGTAACAAGCTCTTTGTTAAATATGTTAAACATTCAGTCAGTAACTTAAGCCAACACTATTATTCACTTCTTAATATCATATTAATATTCTATTACTGTTGAATTATTTATAAAATTTACCTTTCTGTGGATTCGTATTTACAAGCAATATTTAACTTAATAGAGGTTTTTTTTAGTCGATTATATATGTTTCTCATATCGATACCTTTGTTGCTACTTTGGACACTTTCAAAAAATGTGTGTTTGCTAAATTAAGCAATTTATGAATCGTAAAATCGTAACGTAGCGTAACGATACGACATAAAATCGTGAATTGTAAAAATTGTAATTGTTTTCGGCACTATAGGTCTGTATTTAAGGAACTTTTGTGTTATGTATTATAATTGTAAATGACTGTTTACGCCAGAATAAATAAAAATAAATAAATAAATATTTTGAACGTTACAATCTGTCGTACCCATTTGTAATAAAAATAACAATTTTTTTTTTATTAACATTTTATTAATATTTTGGACCTAGTTGTAATAATCGAAAACGTAAATAAAATCTATCGAGACATGCAAAGAAAAAAAATTATACATTTACAAAATTTATTTTATAATAAATATTATAATATTTCGTATAAAAAAAAACAAACAAAGACATACGTATGAATATGAAATTAGTCCATTAAAGTACGAACGCGTTCAACTCTTTTATACAGAGGTCAACGATTTTGGGACCCCTGTACCAATGTATCGCGGTCATGTGCTATAAACGAAAAACCATTGTCCATCTTTTTCCGACGCTCGCAGAGGAAAAGCGATAGGTATAACAGAGAAATATAAACATGTGTACATTGGTAGAAGACTGAACTAGGATAATAGCGAGTTATATATGTAACTGCTACTTTGTTTGCTTTTATGCGTCCTTAAGCGGTGACTAGACGATTGTGAAATATGGTTTTATTTGAGTTTAGAACTTTAGTTATGAAGTTGTTTTCAAGAACATGACTTGCGAGATAATTTTGCAGTTTAGTTTATGTATAAATGCAACTCGTGCGTGTGTGCACGTATGTTTTAGAAATCGGACCGGAGTTTAATGGTTTTGTTCAAATAAATAACTGGAACATGGCCTAACTTATTCGTCATCGCCAAGCTAAAAGTACTGAAGCAAAAAATTGAAATTAGGAAAACAATTTTCGTTTGTGATTGAAGAAATCACAATTTTTTTTTCATCAGCCCACTATACCCAACTGCAGGAGTTTAGGCCTCGCCCAGGGTGAAGGGGCTTGAAGCTTAAATTCACCACGCTGCTCCAGTGTGGGTCAGTGGATTGTAACTACCGGGCTACCGGGACTGGCTTGCTTAACGTGCTCTCCGAGGCACGGAGTTAGTGATTCGAACAATCGGCCATACGGTCTTATAAAATTTGAAACAGGTTCACTGCGCTCCGGCTATCACGACTGAACTAACCATAGAGACTTTTTTATAGAGTATTACCCGTTGACCCAAAATTATGAAATTTGGCATGAAGCAAAATGTCACAACACAACTTAAAGAAAAAATCGGAAAATAATTAAATTATAATTATATGTAGAACATGAAAAAAAAATGCGATTATTAAATTAATAAATTAAATTAATAAATTAAATTAATAAATAAATTAAATTAATTAATTACTTAATTAAAATAATAATACAATTAAGTATTGAACTTGTATTTTAACTAGAATCAGATATGAAACTTTAACCATCATAGACAACTACAGAAAATAAAACCGTCAGACGGAATCGCGTTGGCCGGATTTTTTTTGTATCGCTAGTCGCTGTCATCTCGCTTTGTGTATGGCCATGGGTTCGAAGCGCCTTATGTTCTGCTTCACGCCAAGCAATTTGTAAGATCACTCTAGTGAAAAGTAATTTGAATAATTTCACGAAATAAGCTAATAGCGAAGATTACGTTGCGAACGTATTTTCACGGTCGTAATTACGTTCCCTTGAATATGGTTGATCTGGATATATTGAATACAATGGTACAATAGTTTGGATAGTGTGAATATTGTTACAAAATTGTAACATTACTTATACACGTGACGCGGCTTGCTTCGTGTGACATGTGACACAATGAAACTTTCGTGATTTTGTAATACCTGGTAAATCTTACACACGACCATCTAGTCTAAAATTAAGCAGACTCTGTATTATGGGTACTATAGGCAATCGATATACGTACTTGAATATTTTTTTAATAATATATTAATAATACAAATATAATAATAATAATAATAATTCATTGGTACACGCCCGGATTCGAACCATGGCCCTATGGGGCCTCATAAATTTAAGACAAGTTCGTTGCGCTCTGGGCTATCACGACAATATCACTGACACCGTGCTTCGCAGGGCACGTTAAGCAGTCGGTCCCAGACGCTGTCAATAGATGGCGGTCGTTACAGTTCCCAACCCGCAGTGGAGCAGCGTGGTGGACTTAAGCTCTAAGCCCCCCTCCTCATCCCTGGGGGAGGCCTAAGCCCCTGCAGTGGGGTAAAAATGGGCTGATGATGATGATGATTATGAATAATAATAATAACACACACAATCACAACAACGTTTAGGTCCCAAACTAAGCATTAGCTTGTATTTTGGGTACCAAACGAAGACACCACATACATATAACAACCAAGACCCGGTGCCAGTATTAATATTCATCATATAAATACTGACCCGACCTGGGATTCGAACCCGGGACTATATTATTTGGGAATATATTATTTGTAAAATATTTGTAAATATTGCAAATACTTTATTTATTTATATATTAAAGTGTAATTTATATCCACCGGTAACATCTAAACGAGATATGTGGTAATAAAAAAAACCATATTGTTCAGCGTATGTTGCAGAAGTCATCATAATGATTATTTGGCGTGAAGGGCAGCCAACTGTGACCATAATTTTGTCGGTGAATGACCCAACAGTCTTACAAATGTTAGCCCGCCATTGTTTTCGATGTTCACACCCTGATCGCATTTGAATATTACCGAGTATCAGATCGATTCCCAGTTCGTGCCTTTTATTTGTAAAATTATCTTTACTAGCATTAAAGGTGTTTACAAGCATTCGACGACCGCTTAGCCTAGTGGGCAGCGACCCTGCCTGCGAAGCTGGAGGTCCCGGGTTCGAATCCCAGGTCGGGTCAGTATTTATATGATGAATATTAATATTGGCATCGGGTCTTGGTTGTTATATGTATGTGGTGTCTTCGCTTGGTACCCAAAATACAAGCTAATGCTTAGTTTGGGACCTAGACGTTGTTGTGATTGTGTGTGTTATTATAACAATTATTATTATTATTATTATTATTATTATTATTATTATTATTAAAGGTGTTAGTGTGCAACCAACCTTCCTACTTAGTCTTGGAATAAGTACATCACAAACTTAGCTGCAAGTTATTTCGGTTGCTACACTTATTACAAGAAGAGTTAATAACTTGTAACGCTTTTCTACAGCCAAAGTCTGCCAAAGTTATGCCCGAACGGCTGTATATAGAGTACCTAATTATATAGTTTTTAGCTGTCCCTATAGTTTACGTGCAGCCATTAGTAATAATATGCGAGACATCTCACACACGGTCATATAGTCCCAAACTAGACCAAGCCTGTACTGTGGGTACTAAACAACTGATATATACACTTAAATATCTTTATAATACATATAAATATTTGTCTCGGGCGGGAATTGAATCCGCAATTGTTGGGTCTTCAGTCCGTGCCTCCGACTATGGAATAATCGGTAAGTCATTGTACAGTTTTCAAGGGTTTCTAGAGCTTGTATGTTAGTTGAATCATTAACTATAATAATAATAATAACACTCACACAAACAATGATGGGGGCATAAAAGTGTGAAATTCTTATGGTACAAAAAATGAATACAAATTTATTGATCAGAACGTTTTTCAGAATTGGAGAAGCATGATAAAGACGTAATGTCGTGATAGCCCAAAGCGCAACGAACCTGTCTCAAATTTATAAGGCCATAGGGCCATTGTTCGAATCCGGACGTGTACCAATGAGTTTTTCTGACTTAAGTTCATAACTATCACTGACTCCGTTCTTCGGAGAGCACGTTAAGCAGTAGGTCCCGGACGCTGTCAGTAGATGGCCGTCGTTACAATCCCCAACCCGCAGTGGAGCAGCATGGTGAATTTAAGCTCCAAGCCCCCTCACCCCGAGGGAGGCCTAAGCCTCTGCAGTGGGGTAAAAATGGGCTGATGAAGTGAAGTGAATGAAGATAAAGAGATGTCAAAATGTTTAAATTTTCTGAATTAAATGTTTCTCTCCCCGTGCCGATTACGTGCGTAACCATATTGTAAATTAGAAAACGCTGTTCAAAACACCATAACACCATTTTTTGTCTTATATTACTACTAAGTGTCTGGGTGCAAAAGTGTCTATATATGTACTCGTATACATTATTAAAAAAAGAATATTTAAGTATTATATCAGTTGTCTAGTACCCCATAATACAAGCATAACACTTTCTTTACTTTGTGATTAGATGGCGCTGAGTGGGATGTCCCTGATGTTATTATATTATTATTACTAAATTGGTAACGTTTTCAAATTTCATCTTTACTAATATTATAAACGCGAATGTTTGTATGCATGGATGTTTATTACTCTTTCACGCAAAAACTACTGAATGGATTTTAATGAAACTTTACAAAAATATAGCTTATACATCAAAATAACATATAGGCTATAATTTACAAAAAAAAACTAGCTTTCCGCCCGCGGCTCCGCTCGTGTGGACTACAATAGCCTATCATACCTATGGCACTCTTCAGCTTATAAACTATATCCATGCAAAAAATTATAGCGGTCCCGGTACAACTATGTTGTCCAAGCGAGCGGAGCCGCGGGCTGAAAGCTAGTTTATAATAATATTCTAAGTGAAACAAATCGGCCTACTTTGTAGTCTTTTACTTTCATGTCTATCATTTAATTTTTTTGGAAAAGTTGGTCTCCGACGACAAATATAACTATATCGTATCCGATCTTACGCAGAATGTCATTTGAATCGTTTCAGTCAATTACAAACTAATATATCACTACGTTTGTATAAATTCAGACCTTCGGGCCATTATTAAGAAACTGATTATCTACTTAATACGTAACTAATAAGAATCTGTCAAAGTTTAGTTCGCTAATAAGCTTGGTGGTGGTGCTAATGCACTACAATAACTTAGTTGACATTAGAAATAAAAACTTTTATTTTTAAATGAATGGGTTAGACCTCTTCGGAGCCGTTCAAAACGCTTCATGATCGATTTTGAAGTCGACCAGGATAGGTCGATGGTTGAATATTTTTAAAGTAAGTTAGGTCTGATTATGTCAGTGTGAGGCGGAGTGGAATCACGAATCACACAAAAGTTATTAGATTTTAAAATTGACCAATTACTTTTTTAACTAAATTTATTAAACGATGACCATATTATTGTGCTTTTTATACAAGCACTGGAACAGGTTAACCACATGATATGTAACGTAGTGTTTATGAGATACACAGAATCCTCTTGGTGTGTGTTAACAAGCACCGACATACGTTGGTATACAACAACAAAAAACTACAATATTTCGGTCTTAGATCAACAACAGCAGACATTCAAGAAAACATATAATATTAATACAATTAATAAATATTTTTAAATTTACTTTTAACGGTCAGAAGCGACGTAACTTATCAATTTATTTCTATTATTTTACCCTCCAAAATGGTAAGGTAACAGGTGCGCGCGCGCAGGCAGTGCGCTGTGGCGTGACGTCACGTCCGGCCACCGTCCCGCCGACTTCCGGCGCAAAGGCAACACCGTTTGATCCCCACTGACTGATGTCAAATGATAAATGTAATAATGATGTTGTTCTTAACGAGTCAAATACTTCTGCAAGCTAATAATTTTAAATTATAAGTCAAGTAAGTGTAGGCAAATTTTTCGACTTTGATTCAACTTGACGACAACTTGTTATCTTGTTAAAATTGCTACTTTATTAATTTTAACTACTGTTCAACGCAAATCCAACATAATCATTGCTTCACTTCACTTCATCAGCCCATTTTTACCCCACTGCAGGGGCTTAGGCCTCCCCGGGGTGAGGAGGGCGGCTTGGAGCTTAAATCCACTACGCTGCTCCACTGCGGGTTGGGGATTGTAACGACCGCCATCTATTGACAGCGTCCGGGACCGACTGCTTAACGTGCCCTCCGAAGCACGGTGTCAGTGATATTGTGTACTTAAGTCAGAAAAACTCATTGGTACACGCCCGGATTCGAACCATGGCCCTATGGGGCCTTATAAATTTGAGACAGGTTCGCTGCGCTTTGGGCTATCACGACCATATATTGTCATTGCTTATAAATGTTATTAATTAACAATCATCGTGAGTATATGAAATGAAGATTTTTATGTACCTTTAAACAGATTTCATATAATTTCATCTTAATCATTACACCGACAAAAAAGTTTACGATGCGATGTAAATGTCCGAAACAACATAAACATTTTGCTTAGAAAAATTCTGATTGGTTTTAAAAAATACTACAATTTTTAATGTTTCGAATAAGGAAATCTAAAGATGGAATTTCAAATTCACGACAATCTTACGGTTTTGATGATGTTTGAAGCATTATTTAAAAGTTGGCCGTATCACATTACTGTCAGATCGTTTGTTACTCGTTCAACAAATTTAATCCCGAGAAGCATTAGAATTTTTTTCTAATCGGAGTTTTACCACAAATACATTCATAATCTCCCTGTTTTAGACGGGAAAATGCGTAAAAAATATAGATAATAATTTTTATTAAATAAACAATCTTTGCTTAGTAAATAAATAGTAGTTTTTTTTCTAGTTTCAATTTTTCTTATATAAAACGGCAATTCCTTATTATAACCCCAATATACATATCACTCTGTTTTTTCGATTATATTTTAATTAAAAAGTTTGCATTTTCTAAAAAATTTTAATTTTAAAAATGGCGGGAAATTAAATTTAAATCATAACTCGATTGTATATAACATAACATACATATACATCACAACAACGTCTAGTCCCCAAACTAAGCATTAGCTTGTGTTTTGGGTACCAAGCGAAGACACCACATACATATAACAACCAAAACCCGGTACCAGTCATTATCAATTTCATCATATAAATACTGACCCGACCTGGGATTCGAACCCGGGACCTCCAGCTTCGCAGGCAGGGTCGCTACCCACTAGACTAAGCGGTCGTCATATAAAATGCGAATTACGTTTTTTTAACAATTTTATTTAAATTAGTGAAAGTGCTGTTATAACTTCCAAATTATGCGATTATCACGATATTGAACGATGTCTCTACGCTTTCCATGCTTTATAATTTAAAGTTTAGATGATGACAAAAAATTTAAAATTATTGTTATATAGTATTATAGAAGAATACTGTGGCACAATAGTTTTTGTGAAATTTGCCAAAAAAAACTGTTTCTTAAAAACCGTTTCTGTCGTATATACGTATGCGACTGTACTCGTGCTAAGCTGATATTATGTGCTTAAACGACATTTTTAAATATTAAACATTAGAAAGCAATAACCAACTTTTGCATAACGCAAAACGTATTTTTATTAAATAGCATTTGAATATCACGTTTCTTCGAATTACGTTTTAATTTAATGGTTGATTTTTCATCGCTTTATTGTATGCATCGTTTTTTTTTTCGTTTGTTTGCACGAATTTTAAGATTTAGTTTTTATTTAGTTGAATCATCAGACCAAGAATGAAAGTCGCGAAAATGTTTGGAACCGCCAAACATTTTCGCGACTTTCATTCTTCTCTATACAGTTTTTTTATTCCCTGTTCCCATATTTCCACCTTCTTTTCCTTTTTTAATTTCTTTACCTCTCGCATCCATTCCACTCCTTCCCCACTTTTCTCCAGTAGTTTTTCTATTTTCCTTTTTCTCTACCACTCTACATGCTCCATCAATTGAATCTTCCTGTCACTCGTAAATTTTATAATTCCTATCCTCATTTACCATCCAATACTTGTTCTTTTCTTCTAGATTCTAATCTTGCAATCATCTTCTGACTCCCTCGCTCACACTTTTTTTTCATGTACATTGGCCAGATGAGCCATTTTTTCTGTAAAACGTTTCTCTACTAATATCACTTAATTTTCTCCCTAGAACCTTTCTTACTTTTTCCTCCAAACATTCCTCTAATAACCTTCTCCTTTAAAACTTAAGTCCAAGTTCAAATCTTGCTACTCTTTTTCCAGCACGTACTCGCATTTTGTTCCTTTCCGTTTCTATAGGGACTAAATAGTCTGGCGTCCATCCATCCACTCCTAAAGTCTACTTTATGTCTTTTAGAAAGTCTAATTTCAGTTCTACCCTCTCTACTTCGTTCCATTCCTAAAAATCCTACAGCTGTACTTCGTACGTCTTTACTCCTGTACCAAGTAATGACAAACGATCATTTTTCTTTCAAAATTCACACCTGTATGTTTTTCCTCAATTACTCATACCTATTTTAATACTCTATTTGTTTTTCTACAGAATTCTAAAGTTAATGTTACAAAATGTTAAAAAAATACTTTACGTGATACAGTTAATAGTTACTACATCAAGTAATTGTGCGACCGCACTGCATCCCTATAAGGGACTTTAATCGATGATTAATAAAAATCTACATCTACCGCACAAAGGATATAAATGGTGGGAGAAATTTTAAAAAAAACTATTTTTTAATAACTTCAGATACGCGTGATACTGTTTAAGAAGATTTCACAGCTACGCCCATTGGAAGAAATCGGTAGGAACGAATTCATAATTCCTACCAATTACCAAAACATCCGTCTCGCGTTAAGTGCGTGACAAGAGCTTGGTCGAATAACGGTTATTTTGTAACTGTTACACATACTCGTTATATTTCACATATTGTACCTACTTATAATAGTTGTGCTGTTGGTTCAGTTATTTCGCGCTGTCAGTGTACTTCTCATAATTGCCATTCTGTCGTATACTTTTGTGTTCAAAACTGAGAGATTCGGAAAGATTAGTTTCAGTTTCTACCTATTTCAAGCCCTTTATTTCGCATCGTGTGGATCTCGACCGATTTTATCATATTACAATTTTACATATATTATTTCCATAAGAACTCAAATATTTTAATAATAATATAATGATAATATCTGGAACATCCCACACAGCGCCATCAAGTCCCAAATCAAGCAAATATTATGCTTGTATTATGGGGTACTAAAAACTGATATGCATACTTAAATATTCTTTTTTTATAAAATATACATATTATATAGATACTTCTACTCCCAGACACGGAACAAATAGACATGTTCATCCACATAAATATTTGTCACCGGCGGGAATCGACCCCGCGACGTATTTATCTCTTTTTAGGAAAAACCACGTAGATGATTCACATGAATTTGGTACTATTATTGACACTTTTTTCGATATTATTGAGATAAAATAAAGTGAATTAAAAGAATTCATTATTAAATATTTTTATTATTAAATTTATTATTAAAGATAGTGGCATCTACCAGTACTAGTATCAGGTACTCGTAACAATTTCACGATGAATAATTTTTTTTATGAAGCTTGTTATAAGTAAATAAAAAATTACCGTACGATTAATTTACACGGGTAGGACCACTAGTAAAACAATATTGTACTGGATTTCGTTATTCAGATGAAATTAGTGAATTTTATTAAACGTATAAAATAACGCTCAATAATATTACAAAAGTTTATTGGTTTTATTATGTTATAAGTCATAATCAGTTTGTTATCTTTTCACAAATACGAATCAAATGTTTTTAACAGAAGTTAGGTGTACACATACCTGTAGCAACTTAGCACTCTATGCATTAAGTATATAGGAAGTCCTTTGACAGTAATGACCTATAAACGATGCTTATAAGTATCTCATGGCACTTAGGTAATTTATAGAATTTCAATGAAATTTTTTATCTTTATATCGAAAAAGTAAAATAATTATAAAGCCAATCCACATACAACTTAAGTAGCTAAAACGTCTAAATTCAATTCAGAAAGTTTTTAAATTACAAATGGAAACAACTTTATCTTTGGTTCGCCATAATTGTTGAATCTTTACTATACGCGTACACACAAATGTAATCCAACACCATATTCGAAACTGCACTGTGATTTCTTAATCTTCTATATTATATTATTATATTATTATTAAAACACTCCAAAATACTTTACCTTTAAGTCACACATTATTATTGGCTTGCTAGCTTTCCGCTCGCGGCTCCGTTCGCGTGGACTACACAGTTGTACCGGGATTTTTTTTTCCGGAATAAAAGTTGCCTATTTTCAGCTTATAAACTATATACATGCAAAAAATTATAACTGTCCCGGTACTACTGTGTAGTCCAAGCGAGCGAAGCGGCGGGCGGAAAACTAGTATCTTTGTAAATTATATCATATGTATTATTCTGATGTATAAGTTATATTATTGTAAAGTTTCATTAAAATCCATTCAGTAGTTTTTACTTGGAAGAGTAACAAACATCCATACATACAAACATTCACGTTTCCAATATTAGTAATGATATCATTATACACTTACTTACACTACTTGATGTCGTATAACCCTCAAATTAACATGATCAGCGCGTATAACGTACCAACTATACGACACGTCCATTCAAGTGGTACTTCATTGAAACTCAGCAAGTAACATCAACTTGAAACTTAAGTGGTTAGTAAAAATATCGACGCGACGTAAGCAAGCTAATTCGAACGGTAAACATTACCATATTTCCTACTGGGTGTACTGTATTATCATACTGATATAATGTACTGGCCTCATTCGTTTTTAGGGTTCCGCACCGCAAAAGAAAAAAGCAACTCTTATGGGATCACTTCGTTGTCTGTCTGTCTGTCGAGCCCCTTTTTCCTTTTTTCCGCATGGTGGTATCTAGTTGGAATTAACGTCTAAAGCTCAGATCTATATATCTTGGAGCTGTAAAAAAATCAAGCTTCCAAGTTAATCCAATGAAAAATATGGTCATTTATGGCGCAAAATATGAAACTCGCAAGTATACATAATAAGAAACTCGCAAGTATACTATCGCAAAAAAAATATAAAATAAATAGTACACTATACCCTAGTTGACGATTATTTTTTTATTATTATATTTTATTTAATTTTTAAAGAATTTTTAAAATAAATCATTATTAACAAAGTTATGAATGTTTAAAATGTCCTGTTAGACAGAGAGGGTAATACTGTACGGCGAACCTATGTGTGACGTCAGGCTATTTAAAATCAAGTTACGAGAAAGAGACAGAAATAAACTTTTAAAAGTTTATAATTTAATTTTGTTTATAAGTTTTGTATCTTATAAAGTCTATTTTTATATTTTCTTGATAAATATGATATATTTAATAGTAGTCAAGTACCGTATTGTATCAGGATCGCTAAAGGGAAGGCCTTTCGGAAATTCAGGAATTTAACTACAAATTACTTTTGCCATTTTAGCGCGAAGAATGGCTATCCAACAGGAACGGTGTATTTTTCCTGGATATAATTTGTCTTATATATCAGTCCAAGCTTTTGAGACACCTTCACATTAAATTACACAAAAATCCGTTCAGCCGTTTTACCTTGAAAAAAAGTTATACCACATGCACCGAGCCTGTTGACAGTTTGTGATTGCCTAGGAGTTATGCTCGTCGACTCAGTGATTGACTGCCAAACATCCGAATATAAAAACTTTCACATTTATTATATTTGTAGGACATGACGTCACAGTTCTTCTGATAAGGTGAGAGAGCCCTTGTCAGCCCACGCGTACCGGCTGCGCGTTTTGCATTGGTCTATGGCACCACATTATATATTTTAACGTCTTATTCCATTTTCGAATCTGTTATTAGTCCGCGTAATTTTGACATTTTAAATTAATAAAATTAGAATTTTGCAGGTATTACATAAAAATACTGTAAAAATAAACAAAAATAAATAATAATAAAAAATAAAATATTTGGTTATTTACAGTTTAGTACAGAAATAGATTAAAAAAATAATAATTAAACTGATCTTGCTTCAAGTACATGTGTTTTGCTTAATTTAGTGTTACATCATCCATTTTTTGCGTTGGGGGGATGACGACTTTTCTACAAACAAGATTCGACATCTCATTCACAAAATGAAGAAATACAAAGAAAAAATCTAGTCCCCGCGAGTGGCAAGCGTCCCTTTTCGGGACGATGCGTTTTATCTCGGAATAGCAAGCGTCCCTTTTTGGGACGATTCCTAATACATTTTATGGGTGCTTCCGCTTCAAGCATTTTGAAATGCCAATGTCATTGTAGAGGTTACAAAGTGGTTTCGATAGAAGGTATGATAAAGTACTTGCCATATTAAAGAAACAAAAAATTAAATAATTTAATAGTTATTTTAAAAGGACCGTCGACATTTTTTGAGCGTATTTTTGCGATAACTTTTTTTTATTTCTTTTAAAAAATTGTATGGAATCTTTCTATTTTATGTTTTTATATGTAAACACATAGCTTAACCTATAAACATAACACAATTTCGACACTAAAATTGTTTATATTTTTTTTTCGCGATTTTTGCTTATTTTTTTTTTTCAACAAACAGCGGTGCATTTGTTTCTGGGCCAAACGATTTGAAATAAAAATAACTTTTTAGCAAATTTAATTTAGTTTTCAGCAATATATAACACTCAATAACGTTTCATACAATAAACTGCAGAAAATAGTTTAAGATGCAGGCGCGGGTGGCGGCCGCCACCCTGCGGGGCCCCACACGACAATTGCTTGCTACTCGACGATTTTTCGCTTTTTCGCTTGCCACTTTCTGGGGTATGCTCCCTAAACAAAAGAATGGCATGTATAATTACAATACCGTTCAATAGGAGACGCCATTGAACTCATCAAAAATGTTAAAATTTGACCTAAAAAAACCGAAAATATTTAAGTACCTATATTTTCCGACACACATACGCCCTGCTTTCCGAGAAAGTTTTAGATAATGTATTTTATTCTAATTCAGTCATTACATTGAAAATTATTGGTAGGATTTGTCATAGTAAATTGTAATCTATTTTACAACAAAGTTTCAAAGTTATACAAATTCAAACGAGCACACTCGCATTTTGCTTTGCACTGGCTGGCAGTTACCGTTCTATTAGTCCGTTATTATTTATGTTATATCGAGTACAGTTTGCATTTCATTTCCACAAATTTATAATTATATAGTGAGTTGCAGAAAGGCTACTTAATTCAAAGACTACTTAAATTTTAAATTTAAATTCAGACACAAATATCGCGATACGATTGAGACGGGCTATCATGCATGTGGCCATGGCCTACAAACGGGGGGCTGACAGGGCTCTAGCCTAGGACCACAAACTTGTAGATATAGTCAATGATGTGATTGTGACAATCGTACGTTTGATCGAGTTCATACTCTCGTGCACTCTTCGTGTTGTCTTTGAATCAACTTCTTTTAGAAAACTTTACAGGGTTTACCAATAATTTTAGCTTGGTGCCCGGTTTCAGGATGTGGAGGCCATTGTCATAGGCTTTTCTTGGATTCATTTAAATAGACTTCTTGTGTCGTTTTTGCAAGAATGACAAACTATTTCTTTTTTAATTTGACTGACCGGTTGGCCGAGTGGTGAGAGAGCCTAACTGCGGAGTCGAGGGTCGCGGGTTCGTTTCCCGCCCGAGCCAAATATTTGTGTGCATGAACATGTCTATTTGTTCCGTGCCTAGGCGTAAAATAAGAAGTATCTATGTATTATTAAAAAAAAGAATATTTAAATATGTATATCAATTGCCTAGTACCCCATAATACAAGCATAATACTTGCTTAATTTGGGACTAGATGGCGCTGTGTGGGAGGTCCCAGATATTATTATATGTATATTATTATTCTTAAGTAGTTTTTATCCGATAAACGATCTAAGTTACTTTTCCTCCCTCTGACTATCTAATTTATACTATTACAAGATCTACTCTGCAGTATAGTCGTAAAAAGGTAACATGCAGACAGACAGACGAATTTTGTGTTTATATTATTAGTATAGATAAACGTTGATGGAAGTGTTTTGCATGTAAAAATATCTCGAAATGTTGAATGTTGTTCGACACAAAGAACAGCTAATTACCACAATAAAGAGTAGACGCAACGCTATTACTGTTCGAGCTTTTCGCTTACCATTTGCATCACAATCGACAATGGACAATTATGGCGTGGTGAAAGCGACGCAATAGCTCTCTGTAGATTTTTTTCAGAAAAACATATGTTTTTTATAGTAAAACATTATCAACTCTTCTACGTGAGTACGTAGCGTACGTAGGGATACCACAGCATTTACTTCCTTCCAATTCACTCTAATGTTATGCAGACATGTAATACCAGTACAAAATAATTGATGAAATCGTTTCTCGTCATGTATGTAATATATATTCATTCGACGACCGCTTAGTCTTGTGGGTAGCGACCCTGCCTATGAAGCTGGAGGTCCCGGTTCGAATCCCAGGTCGTGTCAGTATTTACATGATGAATATTGATACTGACTGGTACCGGGTCTTGGTAGTTATATGTAAGTGGTGTCTTCGCTTGGTACCCAAAACACAAGCTAATGCTTAAATTGGGGCCTAGACGGAGTTTTGATGCATTTGTTATTATTATTATTATTACAAACAAATAAATTAAGTAAAAGAGCATGTAACGTGCATAGACAAGAGACAGCAAAAACTAAAAATACAATCTGCGATGCCAACCGATTTATTAAGGTATATTAAAGGCCCAAACTAAGCGAATTGGTTCACTTTTGACGACACAATATTTGATGCTCTAAGCTGAATCTATGTCTCCTATGATAATTATTCTCTATATTTTTTTTAAGTAAAGTCTACAATTAAGAAATTAAATATTTATTTACTCCGTTGAGTAGAAAAACGTTTGATATTTATCAAGTGATTCAAATTTATCAGTTTTTCACTTCACAGTCTAGACTTGTGAGCTCCCAAAGAGGTTCATATCTGGTCCCCCAAAGTAAGTTTGCAACCACAGAAATTAGAATAAGTGAGAAATGTCAACCGGACGTGGTGCGCATGCGCTCACATGTGTATTTTAAAACAATAATGCAAGACCACATAGTCACCAGACCGTGGTATTTGCACAATCGAAATCTTATAGTCGTGAAGCAATACCTTAATACAATGTTACTTGATATTTCTTTCTAGTCAAGCCGATTAGAGAAATTACTTTTTACTCTGTTTTCACGTGATATTCCAACAAATAGTTGGATCTGTTAAGTGGGCGGATATATGACCTGGTATAATCAAATGGATCTATAATTATAATAATACTGACGTATACATCACAACAACGTCTAGGCCCCAAACTAACCATTAGCTTGTGTTTTGGGTACCAAGCGAAGACACCACATACATATAACAACCAAGACCCGGTACCAGTATCAATATTCATCATATAAATACTGACCCGACCTGGGATTCGAACCCGGGACCTCCAGCTCCGTAGGCAGGGTCGCTACCCACTAAGCTAAGAGGTCGTGTTTTGTAATTATTTTTTGGTGTCTCTGAACAAATACCGTCACATGGCACCTCTAAGCTGCTCGATTCTCTGTGGGACATACTGTATATTTCAAATAAAATGTTTTAAAAGTTTTGTCTTAACAAAGTGTAAGAGGCAGAAGTTATTTATGCGTGAAAATATATACAAGTATTTTCCAAACATATCTGTCAGTGACGCGTAGACTTGCGTAATCTCATTCTGAATGATCTAAATGAATGCATTCACGTAACTGAACAATTTCGATAGTTAGTCACTCCAAAACCTAGAAGATCACTCGTCAGTTTGTCACTCGTCAGTCGTCAGCGTCAGTCGTCACCTATCAGTCGTCTTATGCTGATGCCACCACCGGCCGGTCGGCCCGCGGTGCGTCTGTTTATTGAACGATTTACGAGTGAACAAAACAAACATTTATTGCCAAAGCAATAGAAGTGATATTACAACGGCCAAGTAGCAACGACTGGGTGTCACCAATTATCCGTCCTAATATCAGTTCTATTGCAATAGCCATAAATACGTCTTTCGTTCGTTCGTTGCTAAGCGAGCAAGTGACTAATTAGTCATAGTAGATTAGTAGGTAGACCTTTAGACTTAGACAATGTTTCACCAGTCGATCGGCTGAGTCGATACAATACGCTTGTACGAATTCACGTACCTAACTACGGCTTGCTCGCGCGTGACGTTGATTTAAAATAATTAATTGTTTTTGTTAGTTAGTAGAAAGTTCTTATTAATATCGTTTAAATGTTAAGTCTATTAGTGTAATTAGTAGGCATTTAGTGTTTGGTTTTAAGTTTCGCTATCTGCTACATGTTTATGAGTTAACTAACAATTTTATTATTTATATGTAAAATAAATGAAAATGAACCAAATAAATCAAAGAAAGAAATGTACGAGTAAAACTTTCATGGGTCAGAGATGAGTAGTTTCTGTTATATGATTTTTTTTGAAAATCGTGTAATTATTATCATATTTTTATGAAAATTAAATTATTTTAAAAACTTTAAAAGATATTTAAAACATTGTTTAGACAAAATAGGTATAAGTTGCCAATTATTCACGTATTTGTACAATCAAGACAGATCTTACAACTTTTTAAATAATAGATATTTTAATAATAGAGATTTTTCATTTGTCTAATAGGTTAGGTACATATTTTATTTTATTTTTTGTTTAGATATTCTCACAATTACCTTGCTTTGCTTTTAAATAAAAAACTAGTATTATCTTCACACAACAAAAATACAAAATTATATAATCAAATCAAACATTACTTAAAATACATTTTAAATAAACTTAAATAGCGCCACCTGCTACGTTATTACTAAACTAGCACACTATATTAGGTTATTATAAATAATATCGCACTATATTACGTTAGTAATATTCCAACAGATGGCGTAAAAACGCAATCAATGATCTGAGCTAAGTGAGCAAGTGAATGATAAGGGACTAATGATTTGATAAGGTGAATTAGATCGTTGTAGTGACTTTGAATAAATGACTTAAATCACATCAGTGAATTCAGACTAAACAAGCCTAGTGACGCGGCGATACTCAGGTAAATCGTTGTGAACAGGTGAGCTATTTTAATATCAGGTCCCTATAAATATGTATTGAACTGAAAGTTAAAATTAAGTATTCTTCAACAATAAGAAAAAGAGGCGCCAAAAAGGTTTGTAGGAACTGAACTTTTTATTTTAATTTGTTAGATTTTTAAATACCTATTCTAGGAATACTGAAGCTAAATTTCGTTGGATATCAACAGGCTTAAAAACACAATGTTGTTTTTTTGTTTATTTACAGGTTAAGCAACGTCACTCTAGGTTATTCAAATTTTATTTCCGCAACGCGTTTCATATGAAACTTAACTGAAAGTGCTTAAATTTTTAGCAAGTGTTGACAGTCGCCAAAATAGGTCTATAAGGCTTTGTCGGCCAAATATAGACCCAAAGGCCTCCGGTTCGATCCTTGCAATCTTCCAATTTTATTCATTTATTGACCACTTCGCCGAAAGTGGTTGATTAATTAGAAATCCGTACTTATACAAAAATATGCAATTTTAAAATGGCTGCTATTTACTTCCAGTTCCCGAAATTAGTTCTACCGAATTCAGCACACCGAGAGCTAAAGTCGTACAAACAAGAATTCTTATAAAGTATTAGGAAATATTCATTATCTATTTAAAGGGAACTTCAAAATATGAACGTCTACGAAGGCAGGTATATATTACATTTTGTAATTTTGTAGGGGCCGGATATTTAAATAATTTATTCTGAGTTTAGCTGCCATGATTTCTAAAGCCAATTGGAAAACCGTCTCTTTGTGGTACTCTCTATCAAAAACTTTAGTGTGACATTGGCGACAGTTGTTTACAAACTGTTGCATTTAAATCGAAATTCATTCGGTAACAATAATACGTAAAATATTAATAAATAAATAATACAATAATAATAAATTCGGTTTTATATCTTTAAAAATATTTAAATTATCTCTTTCCAGAAAATATGTATTCGAGATACATGTAAAATCGCTTCCCTTCACGCTATACGCTAAGCTCGTGTCGCGGTAACAACAGCGCGTGCGCACGTAGGAGGCCGCAGTTCCGTTGACCCGTGACTCACCGCTACCGAGGCTTTCTGGCCTTTTGTACTTAGGCCCATAACCATACCGGATAATCATTCATTGGGTCATCTATATAAAGGTACTATTATATATATGTAACGGAATGATACAGTACATGTAATATATTGTTAGATTTAATGACTGCAATCGACTAACTAGCCACATCATCATCATCATCAGCCCATTTTTACCCCGCTGCAGGGGCTTAGGCCTCCCCCAGGGTGAGGAGGGGGGCTTGGAGCTTAAGTCTACCACGCTGCTCCACTGCGGGTTGAGAACTGTAACGACCGCCATCTATTGACAGCGTCCGGGACCGACTGCTTAACGTGCCCTCCGAAGCACGGTGTCAGTGATATTGTGTACTTAAGTCAGAAAAACTTATTGGTACACGCCCGGATTCGAACCATGGCCCTATGGGGCCTTATAAATTTGAGACAGGTTCGTTGCGCTCTGGGCTATCACGACATAACATAACATAACATAACTAGCCACAGCAACTTGTCATATATTTTTTTCTGTTTGCAATCTTAGTACTCTAAAATCACTAAACCGATTTTGATCATTAACTCTTGTATTTAGAAATGAATTAATATTATTAATAATTATTATTATTAACTACGTAGTTAATAAGGTTTGTTCCTTTAAGGACAGGTTCTTTTTAGGACAGATTCCCTTTAAGATAGATTTTGTACGGGCAAGAGAAAAAGTTTCGATTTGTTCCGTTAAGAACAGAAACGAATGAGAGATTTATTTATAAGCTATTATTATTATAAAATTATGGAAAACTCCTTTAAATTTCTGCTGACATGGTACTATGCTCATGCTATGCAGAATTTTGTTACCTATGCATATTCATAGCGCGTTGGTTGGTAGTTGCTGAATATTTCAATAATAGAAAATTAAGTAGCTAGTCAAACAGAAAATTACCCCCTTCTTCCTGTTGGACTAAATTAATTTGAACCCAGTGTGTCATACTGAGCAGTAGAATGATTTGGATTTTTGTTCATATTGTTCTACCGTAAAGCAAACTTCCTATTCGTAAACACGTATTCATGGGACGTTGCTTAAAAACGTTTTCGTCCTTAACGGAACAAATCGAAACTTTTTCTCTTGCCTGTACAAAATCTGTCTTAAAGGGAATCTGTCCTAAACAGAATCTGTCCTTAAAGGCACAAACCGTTAATGATATTCCAGTTTTTCTAATACAAAAGTCATAGTCTTCATACGATATCTTTGAAGAAGAGAAATATTGTTGTAAGTTAAGAAAAAAAATAAAACAAGTTCTAAACAAATTATATGACAACAAAAGTTTTACTACTTAATATGACAATGTTGAAACTTCGTGTTGGTATAAATTTCGCGTAAAATAAATGCCCCGAACTATAAATTATTCGAAAATTTATGAATGCACTAAATTTTTTTACGATATTTTCCTGCAACTCTCATATTATACGAACATAAATTTATGATAAAAATTATACAGCCTAAAACGTTACGTAACATCGACATGTTTTTAGATTTACTTTGACAATAGTTGATTGCGGTGTGGACATCATCAGCCACAATAGAAAAATTGTACTTATCCAGAATAATGGCAGGTACGAAAATAGAAAAACATTTACGTAAAAAAAAAACAAATTGAAGACATGTTTACGACATTTTTTTTTACTCAGACCACAATAACAAACCGCCAAATTACATAGGTATAAGTTCTTTTGAATAAGTTTAATTGTGTATTATGAAAAATATTTCGATACAACCATATCTGCCTTAAAAACTTATTGAAAGTAAATTTCGTTTTCTTAAATACGTACACTGAGAAAAATTTCAGCATGAAAAAAGGATATTGTATACTTAAATCGTGGTATTACTTGATTTAGCGTAGCACAGTATATTACACCATGCAGCTGCAGGACAAGTCTGTCGGTGTACTTTTGATGTATCCGTATTAATGTTATATTGTACGTATTTAAGTCTAAAGTATACGTTGACTATATATTTCTGAAGTATACGTTCGTCTGTACGAAGGATTTCTCTCAGGGTATTGTTTTTTTTTTTACTATCACTAAGTAGATACTAAAACATTAATATTTGACGCCACAAAGTTATCGTAATACAATAGATATGCGCGGGTGACTGACAGTTACGTCGGTCAGCAGCCGCCGGTGGGATATACAAAATATCGCTCTGTGAATTATAACGACAAAAAGTATTGTAAGCGAAGTCACTAAAGTAAATATACAATTAAAAGCCGTTAGAACTGAATGGCCAATTTTCGTGCCCAAAATGTATCCTAATAGATTGAACTTAGAAAACTACATTTTCTATCTTTGGGGCCGTCCATTAATCACGTGAGGCTTGAAAGGGTGGGGAGGGGTTTGACAAAAATCACGAAATGTCACAAGGGGGGACGGGGGTGTGGTAAGAAATCACGTGTATTTATTTTTTCATTATTTTTTCAAACGCGCGTTTTTCAAATCGAATAGCGGCGTGTAGTGTAAATATAGTGTAAAGTATTTTTATCATGGTCCTTAATTTCAGAATAAAATAAGATTATTCTTTACACCTGTATTTAAGATAATATTCTAAAATATTCTAAAAAATTTAAGATTTTTTGTAGATACTAAAAATACACGTGATGTTGGGTGGGGGAGGGAGGGTAGTCTTAAACCTCACCATGAATCACTAAGGGGGAGAGGGGGTTAAAAAATGCTTTAAAAAAGATCACGTGATTAATAGACGGCCCCTTTCTTGGTCAGTAGGTGTAAAGCAGTAGGTATTAATATGAGACAAACTGACACTAGGGTAGGGTTGCTATACATTTCTGGAAGAGTGAAACCTCGTTGACATAAATTCAACGGCAGCTAAACAAAAAAATACATTGATGATTCTTCATCATCATCATTTCAGCCTTTATCTGTCCACTGCCGAACAAAACCCTCCTTCTTCAGGTCATCGGTCCATCAAGTCCATCGGGTTTTTGGTGACTAAGTACTATGTATTCTGTTGGATTTAGAACAGTATAAAGAAGAATTTCATAAAGCTTGATTAATGATACTTAACTACAGACATTCGGTGATAATTCCTTTTTCCTACTTTTCACGACAATATTACCTATTAGATAAGAACACCGCTTAAGTTATTCTTTTTTTTTTCAAAGAAACGTATTTCGTTGATTTTGTTTATTACTAATACGTAAAAATTATAGAATATTTGTAATTGTCTGGGCTAGGATTTTGGCAAAAATCGTAGGTACAGTCAATACTGAAATTTTTCAAGTTTCCAAAAGAAAATTTATATAATTTAAATTTAAAACATAACTGTAAATGCAATCCAATTAACATAATTGCACATGCCATGTGAGTAAGTGTACCGACAACAAAGTTACAATGTTATGTAACGCAGTTACCAGGAGTGTAGAGCCGCAATCAAGCATAACCTAATCGTATTTAAAATTATACATTTGGCAAATACCCAAAGAAATATATCCTGTGTATTATTATTCATGCAGCATGGTCTTCTTTAAGTAAAGCAAAGAGTATTCAACGAAAATCCAAGAAACACAGAAACACGTATTTAATAGAAACTTCTCTAATAGATACTTTAATAGATACTATCACTAAACTAAAAGCTCATGAAAAAAGCTTACTTACATATTAGCGAGTATTTAAATGATAAGTGCGCATGGACATCATTGTAATGGTTGTAAGCATTTTAAATTTAAAAAAAAAACAACAATGAAGAAAAACATATATTTAAATAAAATAAACAGGGAGGAGTTTCTTGCCGGTTCTTCTCCTTCTAGTTTTTGAACCGGTACCTAATCAATTTATTTTGACTTTCAATAAGTGTGTGTAAACATCTTATATTGAATAAAAACTTTTTGAATTTGACTATAAACCTAGTATATAGATATGGAGTTATTCATAATTGCATTGGATTAGATCAACATTGCTACTATCTTGCAGCCGCGTCGTTATGGGATCGGCGTACGACTCCCAATAATACTCAATAATAACGTATATAGGTTGACTATTGACGACCACTTTTTTTTAGTGTAGTTTTTGACGTCAACTCTCTATCCAGACATTACATAATCGAAGACCTAGAATAATTGTAATAATAATAACGTATATATGACAACAAAGTCTAAGCCCCAAACTAAGCATTAGCTTGTGTTTTGGGTACTAAGCGAAGACACCACATACAACCAAGCCCCGGTACCGGTATCGATATTCATTATATATAAATACTGACCAGACCTGGTATTCAAACCCGGAACCTCCAGCTTCATAAGCAGGGTCGCCACCCACTAGACTAAGCGGTCGTCATCTACCTAATAAACTTATAATTATAACAAATATCCAATGTTCAATAGCTTAAATGCCTAAAAACGAAAAATCTCAATATATTCTTTTAGACATCAAAATAACAATTTAGTGACAAAGTCAAAAAATAACAAGTTTCTTAATAACGTGATAGGTTTAAAACAAAAAAAAAATATCAAAACAGTATACCATCTTTTTTTCATTCCAAGTGTCCCGGGGGAATTTTTTAACCGAAAATCGTGACTGCCCCGAATTCCTCGTATTTTTCGATGATTTCTCCAAACAATTTATCGTTCACACTCGAAGTAGGATGTTTCTCTTTATAATTTGTCGATATTGGTGTATGTTTTATATGATTTTATATTGTATGATTTTATAAAGTCTTAAATTGTTGTTACACTATTTTGAATATAATAATATTTTAATCTGTAAGTGTCTTTATAAGTTTTGGAGATATTCAGTGTTTTGTTATATTGTTGTAATAGAATTTGTTTAGATTCGTGGCTTCGACCGTATAAATGTCGGATCATAATTGGGTAACTTTCTTTGTATTGCAATGACTGACCGATTGGTAGAGTGGTTAGAGACCCTAACTGTGGAGCCAAGGGTAGCGTGTTCGATTCCCGCCCTTGACAAATATTTGTGTGCATGAAAATGTCTATTTGTTCTGTATCTGGGTGTAAAAGTATCTATATATGTATATATTATAAAGAATATTGAAGTATGTATTTCAGTGGTATAGTACCCCATAATACAAGCATGATAATTACTTACTTTGGTACTAGTTCGCGCTGTGTGTGTCCCAGATATATTTTAATATACTTACCTCTAGTTCTAACACTATGGTCGTCATTTAACTTAGAGAAACCATTTATGTACATACATTATATTTTCTAAAATGTAGCTAATCGTTGAATCGCGCTTGTAGTATCGATTCGCGAATACAAATACTAAATTTGGGCCCGTTTTAAAACTGACCCGACGAGCAGAAATATGATTTGGGCTTAAATTCGTTACAGCAATCGTCTTATATTTTGTTTTCTATTTCATTACAAACATCCCATTGGCAAAGTTCTCTAGTGTTCCATTTTTTCTTACACTCGCAACTCATTACCTATTTCCATCTATACCCTCCTACCTTCGCTTTCCCTATTTTGTTCTAGCTGTTATTCTATTTTTTTTTCTCTCTCCAGCTCCTCATGTTTTATTAATTGCCCTAAAATCTCTTTCTCAATCTCATACTTTGCCTTTCCGATCCTCGATTTCCACGTCCTACCATGATATTCGGACCCCTCTCCTTCCCCCTTTTTTAAAGTACATGGGCCTTCAAACTTTTATATTCTATATTATATCTTGCTTCCAGTATCCTATTATATTCCCAAACAATGGAGTAAAAGACTATTTTTATTATTATTATTTTATATGAAAGAGTTTTCTAGATATATAATAATAGTAAAATAATTTTTAAAATAAATTATTACTAACAAAGTTATGAATATTTAAAGTATTCTGTTAGACAGAGAGGGCAATACCGAACTCCGTTCTTAGCTGTGACGTCAAGCCATTTAAAATAATGTTAAATATCGTTTTGCAAGAAAGAGACAGAGATAAAATTTTAAAAGCTTATAATTTCCATATTCATCAACCGATTATAATTTCGTTTATAAATTTTGGTATCGTATAAAGTCTAATTTTTTATTTATTTATTTTTAATATGTATAATATATTTAAAATTAGTCAAATACCGTATTGTCATTCATCGATGTGTTTTGTAATTATATATATATTATCTATATATATTATAAAATAAAGTCCCCCGCCGCGTCTGTCTGTCTGAACGCGATAAACTCAAAAACTACCGAACGGATTGGCATATTATTCACACCAATGGACAGAGTGATTCAAGATAAAGGTTTACGTGTATAATATATTAATTTTTTGTGTAAATTTGTTGAAATATGACAGTTATTGTTGAAGAAGTCGGAAAAAATCAACCCAGTTGGGAGCTTTCGTCGAAAACGCTGCCTAATCCTTTTGAGATATAATAAAGTTATGTATGGAGGAATTGTGTCTCTTTTATAGGACTAAAGAAAAGTCCGCTATGGCATATGTCTATCTTTTATGAATAGCTGACTATACCTATTTTTATGTTTAAAAAAATGGTGTCATATGATGAGGTAATTGAAAAGCAATTTATATGGATACTTTATTCTTATCAAATTAAATATTTTATTTGCCTTCAGCATTTTATGCATATTAAGATTGCAATTTACACTATACAATTTAAATCAATATCTTAAGAGCTATCGCGAAATATAAATATAGCGCGACAAGAAACTGGGCGCTGCGGCCACCGCGCGCCGGCCAGCGTGGTTAGGCTTTAGTTATCAATGTTGTATATAGAGAATTATTGTAGTTTATTTTTATTTATATATTCATTACTTTTTTAAATATTTATAGAATTAAAAATAAAATACATTAAAAATACTCCAAGTAGGACGAATGTACGTTACATTTGAATCTAATTAAGTCCAATCCACATGTTCAACGCAACAAGCTGATAGGAAACTACGCAGAAGAAACACTACAGGTTATATGCTCTGCTACCCGTGCGAAGCCGGGACGGGTCGCTAGTTAATATATATTAACCTTACATAGCTCTTATATTCTAGCATACACTTCAAAGCATGTGACAATGTTTGTCGCGTTGTTTATAAATTAAGTCCGCGTTAATTTAGCTTAATTACGCGTAATGTCGTCTCTACATCCTACATGGTTATCTTTTGTTAGATTATAATTGACTGTGCTTAAACAAATGAGTGCATTCTTTAGTCGGTTACTTAACTATTCGCTTCCGAGGTTTGGTTTGAGTTATGACATTTATGTTTTTAATTTTACACAACATTTTACTGTTTTTCAGTAGTGATTTTGAAATTTGAAAATAACCCGATAGAAAAAGACGCAGTTGCTTTTTTCTCCGACATTGCTAGGCATACACTGTTACAATCGGAATTGGTTTTATCCCATTCGACACCATTTGCTACATATGGGAATTTTTTACCATTTGTCGCCAGTGGGAGCAAAGCCAGTGGTGACGACTGGGAATAACCGAAATTTAGTAATCAAGTACAGGTCACTTTGTTCATTTCGCTAAAGCATTCACAGATAACAATGAGTTAGTAATAGAACAATGCACAGAAAAAATTAACTTATGAATATTTTTAACTTGGGCTTTTGTAACAGAGAGCCTCAAACTCAGGTATCTGTCAAAATTATACAAAATATAGATTTTTAAGCTTTTTGTTCGTATTTCAAGCAAAATTAAATTGTTTATTCAAATTACTTTGTCATTTACATGACATATAAGGATCATTATATAGTTTTGCTCGCTAAAGCTCGTGTACTAAAGAATGAACAAAAACCGACCAAGTGCGATTCGGACTCGCGCACTGAGGGCTCCTTAACAAACGTTCCGTTCCATTATACAAGTAAAATTAAGTTTGATTTTATTACAGCTTAAAGGTATTATACACCTGAGCATTTGATATGAATTTCAAGTTAATACCTCTACGCGTTCATGAGGAAAGGGGTAGTAAGTTTAAAATTATTGAAAATATTTTTATTTATGATTTAACTAAAAATTTATGTTTTTCTCAATTTTCCCTTTATCTGTGCTATAAGACGTTGCTTCCTACCAAATTTCAAGATTATGAGTTTACGGGAAGTACACTGTAGGTTTTGATTCCCTTGCGAGTGTAGAAAATTTGCAACATAAACGGCTGTATCCTTTGATTGCGTTGGCTTAGAAGTTTGATTTTTTCACAGCTCCAAGGGACAGTAGACCTGAGTATTTGATATGAATTTCAGCTTGATACCTCCACGCGTTCCTGAGAAAAATGGTGTTGACACACAAACAGACAGACAGACGGGCAATAAAGTGACCTTATAAGGGTTCAGTTTTTTTTTCCATTTGAGGTTCGGAACCCTAAAAACTGATTAAACTAAACAAATTGCATATTTACATTTCTCAGGTGCATTTACTCATATTCCAGAAAAAACTTCGGTAAACATCATCATCTGTCTTTTGTTAGTACCGCTAGGATCGACGAATGAACTAATTGTCTACTCTAACTAATCGCAATTCGCAATATAAAAAAAGTTAATACCATTATGTAATGAAAAATGGATGTAACGTTTACTTATGACCCATTCTTTTATTACTGAAGCGTAATGTACATAAATACATCATTGGTAAAACCTAAACAGTTTTATGTTCACAAATAAGATGTAATGTTATTTGACTTTTAATATAACTTTGAATAGCGACATATTTTAACATTCTCGGCGCGTGCGCGACGCCGGGAACTATGCTCGCATCCCCTCCACATCACCATATATAGACAAGAATTTAAATTCCGTGAATGGCCCACTGCTGCGCCACTCATATTTTGAACGCCATATTCAAAGTTAAGTTTACGACAATGTAAATTGTCAGCCATGGTTTTCACACCAAAAAGGTGTGATCAATGTAAAATAAGACCAGCAAACCCACGCTAGAGACCTCTGGTTATTGGTTATAGGCGTTACAAACTACAGTAGTTAGCCTATTAAAGCTTCAAAAATGTTTTAAATTTAAAGAAAATATGGTCAATCTTGAAAATTAGACATGGAAAGTTACATAACGTAAAGAAATTTATTGAAATTATATACGGTGAGAATGGAATAATAAATGTATTGTTATGTCATTTAAAAGTATTTGAAACTACGTATTTGTAAAACCTTTATTTATGTAGGTACAGCAACTGCAGAATTCTTATTTTGAAATCTGTTAGTGATAGGTGTTCTCCGTATTTTTTTTTTAATACAGTATAGAGATCTTATAACATGTATACCTATTACAAATTAATTTCCTCACCATCATCATCATCATCAGCCCATTTTTACCCCACTGCAGGGGCTTAGGACTCCCCCAGGGTGAGGAGGGGGGACTTGGAGCTTTAAGTCCACCACGCTGCTCCACTGCGGGTTGGGAACTGTAACGACCGCCATCTATTAACAGCGTCCGGGACCGACTGCTTAACGTGCCCTCCGAAGCACGGTGTCAGTGATATTGTGTACTTAAGTCAGAAAAACTCATTGGTACACGCCCGGATTCGAACCATGGCCCTATAGGGCCTTACGAATTTGAAACAGGTTCGTTGCGCTCTGGGCTATCACGACACGACAAATTGATTTGAAAACTTCTAAAAGCCTAAAAAACAAATATACTAGTTTTTCTCTTATTTTTTTTTTCATGTATTATAGAAATTCGGAATACAATTTCATGTGAGATTTCTTTTTTATATTTATAGTTAATTTGACTTCTACTTTAAGAACTAAATCATGATGATAGCATGGATGTTAATAGAGATACCGCGTTGTGACAACAAAAATGTGAATTAAAAATATACTCCGTTGACCAAATATACACCAGTTGATGTTTTGAAATATAATATTCGCTAAGAAGTAGAATTTTGCGTGACCCACATGTAAAATTCGTACTTTGAAATAGTAATTATGGAATAACATTTTGAATACATTTGCTGTTAATACGGTCTTTATGACATCGAAACTTGTACCGTAATGTTGTATTTTACAGTACTAGGTCTTTTTATTTTATATCAATCACAAACAATCACTCAGCCTTCGCGCCCATAGCTCCCGCCATTATTACATTTGTAGTATCTACCTAATTTTAATCGCAAATGTATTATAATTAATTAATTTAATTAATTAATTAATTAATTGATTAATTAATTAATACGCATATAAAATGGGTTAATTTTTATAATAGTGAAGGAAAAATATATCAAATTGGTAAAGTAAAAGACTTCAACGCGTATCTCGACAACAGTATCTCCATTCCATTCCACCAACCCATTACGCCCCACTTAAGGGGCTTAGGCCTCCCCTCAAGGTGAAAGGGGTTAAGAGCTTAATCCACCATGCTGCTACAGTGCGGTTTGGTGGATTTTTAATGATTGTCATCTGTTGATGACACCCGGGACCGACGGCTTAACGGGCTCTCCCAGGCACAGAGTCAATGGTCGTTACGTATTTAAGTGAGAAAAACTCATTGGTATACGCTCGGATTCGAACCACGGCTGCACGGCCTTGTAAACTCGAAAAAGGTTCACTGCGCTCGGGCTATAACGACTAACAGTATTTACGAGGTATAAATTATTTTTTTTATTAATTAATTATTAGAAGTGACTTAAATGTATACATTAAGTTCCACATAGTGTAATTTTTTTTATTTTTTATTATTGTCTCAAAAGGAATACGGATCAAGGAAACAAAAATATACCACGTAATTTTACAATAAGTACTAACCTCGAAATTAAACATACCGTGATAGCAACAGATTACCCAGTAACCCGAAAACCGAGATTTTGTATTGTTTTTTTTTTTATATAATGACACGCTTCAATGAGATTTCGTTCTTGTCATGCTTAGATGTACTGTAGGCGGTAGATTCCGTTTCATTCAGGAACCAGCTGCGTCTTTCCATGACAACAACTAAAAACAATCGTTTCGTGATCTTATTACCCTATCTACGGCTTGTACGGATCTGATTAGAAGCATCCATAAAATACGTGTCGTGATAGCCCAGAGCGCAACGCACCTGTTTCAAATCTATAAGGCCATAGGGCCATGGTTCGAATCCGGGCGTGTACAAATGAGTTTTTCTGACTTAAGTACATTTTCTATCACTGACTCCGTGCCTCGGAGAGCACGTTAAGCAGTCGGTCCCGGACGCTGTCAATAGATGGCGGTCGTTACAATCCCCAACCCGCAGTGGAGTAGCGTGGTGGATATAAGCTCCAAAAACCTCTCCTCACCCTAGGGGAGGCCTAAGCCCCTGCAGTGGAGTAAAATGGGCTGATGATGATAAAATACAAGCGCACTTAATAGGGGTATATTAGCCAAGATTTGATGCGTGACGAGAAAACGGGTTGCGATTACAGCATCAGTATCGTATATACCGCTACGTATATTCATAATTTCGTGATAGCCGAGTGGCAGCTAGCCCGTTTCTTATTTAGAAGGCCGTGTTTCGAATCCCAGGGCATGCATGCATGAATAAGTTTTGCAGACTTATGTACATAAGTATCACTGACTCTGGGTATCGGAGAGCACGTTAAGCCTTCGGTACCGGTTGCATTCCATTAATAGATGACAGTCGTTAAAATCCACCAACCCGCACTGGAGCAGCGTGATAGATCAAGTTTCAAGCCCCTTCGTCCCGAGGCCTAAGCCCCTGCAATGGGGCATTGATGGGCTGGTGGTATGGTATGGTATACATATTCGTAGATCGGTCGTCACCATAGCTAGGTACAGGCCAAACTTCACTCAAAAGAAGACTATGAAATAGACTGTGAAGACAAAAGAGTTATGTGACGAGGCGACACAAACATTAACGGGCCGTGAGCAACTAGTCTAGTCCTAAGCTTGTATAATGGGTACTAGACGACTAATAAATATACTTAGGTATTCTATATAATATATACTTAAATAGATATTTCGCACCCTTATATTTATCACGGGCGGGAATCGTACCCACGACCCATGGCTTCGCAGTTAGGGTCTCTAACCGGTCGATATATGATACTTGGTGAATCGATGGCTTCGAAACAAACGTGATATAACGTAATAGAACGACGTTTGCGAATCGAACTTTAAGTTCGCGTTCAATAGATTTATTTGTTGCACACCCCAAACATAACAGAGTAGGTCAACCTACGCGTATTAAGAAAAAGGGCAACTACAATGTGAGGAATACCCTCGCAGCACTATCCAAAATGGCTGAATCGGAATGCAAATAAACTGACCGATTTGAGTAGTTAGAGATCCTAACTGCGAAGCTAAGGGTTGCAGGTTCAATTCCCGGCCGAGACATAACATCACATTATCATAGCACGTGCGGACGCTTACAATAAATACAAGACATATAATAAATATTAAAACGCTAAGTCCTGTACAATTAATTATAACAAGTAATAATAACACCTGGGCCATCTCACATAGCGCCACCTGGTCCCAAACTATGCAAAGCTTGTATTATGGGTACCAGACAACTGACTTACAAACTGCATAAAGTATCGAAAACTGTGCCATCAAAAGTGAGCTAATCGGCTCAGTTCAAATTTTGAATGGCCTCGATGTAGAGTCGATTTCGTAGCTATTATTTACGTTTTTCTTGTATTTTACTATCTACTGTCATCATCCTCATCATCATCATCAGCCCGTGTCTTTCTACTGCAGGGTATAGGCAGAGGCCTATGCCCAGCAGTGCCCTATAGGGAGAGCCCAAGGCTCGCCACCACACACGGTCCTCCGCCTTTCGCATCCAATTACCCCCGGTATGGTGCTTTAAGTCATCTGTCCGCCTGGCCGGGGGACGTCTATCTATTATACTAGCATAACATCATGGGCCCGGCCTGGGATTCGAACCTGGGACCTCCAGCTTCGGAGGAAGAGTCGCTACCCACTAGGCTAAGCGGTCGTCATCTATTATACTAAGAAGTAATCAAGTAAGAAAGAATAACAAAAATTATTTTTTTGCTAACAATACATGTTTGTGTTGATAATGCTCACGTAGATAATGCGGAACAAATTTATCATTCGTTTTGAACTACGATTAATTGTCTACACTTTTATAGTTTAAGAGCCAGTGTCTATGTGCTCAAGTATTTCGCACGTCTGGAGTAGCATTGTAAACGTACTAACACGGCAATATTCACAAATATGAAATTTTCTTGTCAGTGTACTACACATACAGCTCCGGTTGCAAAATGATCTATTTTGAAGAAGTTCAATTGTTGACTTCTACAAAAAAAACGCCATTAATATAAATAAAAAGTATTGGGTACCCATAATACAAGTTTTGCTTAGTTTAGGACTAGATGACACTGTGTGAAATGTCCCAGGTATTATTATTATTATTTCATTTTTGTGGCATATGATGCTTTGATTTACTACAAATTTTTTTAAACCAAATTCGTTTTTGTTTTAAATTGTTATTTTATAAATTTTTTTATTATTGTAAAATATGTCAACTCTAAATAATCTTCCGGTAGAAATTTAATAATAATATAATTTCTAGTTGAGAATTCAAATTTATAACACGATTCTGTCTGAAATCATAAAATAAACGTACAATGGGGAATTAATTAACTTATTTTTCATCAATTCAGTTCACTTTCAGGTTAAAAAATAATCGGAGCTATATTTTAGATATCCCAAAAAATTAACGAAAAAAAACTTATCCTAAAAAACTCACCAAATGTATATCAAATAGAGCATTTATTACGTAAAACTTAAGCGCAGGAAATCACTCAAGAAAAACTAAGGAAAACAACACACAAACATTTTCTTGTTTTTGGCACTAAAAAAATTTACACGTTTTTAAAAAAAAAAAAAACAAAAAAATCACATAGATTACAAATTTTACAAAACTTCACTGTCAATATATAATTTGGAAGATATTTTACGTATTGTCATGTATTTTAAACAGGAATTTACAACACGTTATGCGCCCGCGCAAGATACATCATGACTGGCTAGGCTGCGTGCACGCTTCCCACCTGTTTCCACCTCTCAACACAAAAAAAAACAATAGCAAACAATATACTTATGGCGTAACATAGTATTTTTAGTAGCCAAGCATGATTTTTTACTAACAAATTAGGTTGCACTTCACAATCGAGGTTGTTTTTAATAGTAATTTGAATCATTCGAGTATAAAGATGGCACTGAACAAAACTTTGTTTCGCAAACAGTAACAAAGATATTTCTTTGTTATCTAAGTTGTCATCTAACCTAAGACCCACTTTTGTAAAATCTGTATGTCACTATGACATTCGACACTAATTTGTTTCTTTTCTCGAGTTCAACCTCGACTTCGATGTTTTGGTAAACTCAGATCTCACTATATGACTTTCGCTAATCAAACGATCCTTTATTTGCAAGGATATTTTTTTATCACTTTCCAAATTCTTTTTCTAGACATTATAGGAATCATATAAAATCTCAATTAAAAAAAAAATTGGTTGCAGAAATTTTCACATAAAAATATTTATTCCACAAAAATTATCGATACATCATCGTTATAGAGTCAAATTTAAATTAAAAAAAAAAAAAAGCGTCAGCGGCTGTAGCAGGAAGAAGAATCCCACCGTCTGCCGCAATTGTCAGTCGCCCGCACGTCCCCAAGGTAATACGACAAAGTTTAGCGAAGTATATCATTTTTTAGTACTGAACTGCAATGAAAAAATACGTATTTTATTATTTACTACAAATATATCGAAATGCAAAAATAAGATAATGAAAAAAATCATCCTGTTTGGTCAAATATTCAATTGTACATTAGTTTTGTTACAGTTGTATTCACCGAAGTTTGAATGTAGCAGACTAGAAGGCGCACGCTTGCTATATGCAGCGATTCAGAACCGATAAATTTTGTGAAATACTTATTTTAATTTTTTTTTTCTGTCTCCTTTCATTCAATAGTATTTAAGTATAGTTGTGACGGGTAATACACGAAAACCTAGTCACGACACATAAATCTAGGTAACCAATCGCAGACCGAATTCGCCGCTTTCGTCTCCCCTCCACCCGCCCGTCACCCTTCCGCATACTATGGTTCAAACGTGATAACTTTTGTTTTCGAATTAAACGGCCAGCATTACTCCTCTATTTGACTAATCCAAAGCTCGGTGAGTTCTATTACATTCATAGTTATATTTTAAAAAACTAGAGAAAGCACTGCAATGACTGAACCTTCGAGTGAAATTTGTGCGAGTAATTATAACTGAGAACGCAGTCAAATAGTAATAGATTCTATCCAAATAAATTATTTAAACTTTATTTTGCACCTTTGAACTTTCGACGGTAATTCTATATAACATATAATGTACTTATATAATCTATATAAATAAATTTAACGTGCAACTATTTAGTCTAACATGGACACTGCCTATAAAGCCGTATGTTTCTCAAAACGATAGATTACGTCTCTATATATTATGAGAATTGAATTGAGGCCCTCCATCACGTATTATATGACGACCGCTTAGCCTAGTGGATAGCGACCCTGCCTACGAAGCTGGGGGTACCGGGTTCGAATCCCAGGTCGTGTCAGTATTTATATGATGAAAATTGATACTGGTACCGGGTCTGGGTTGTTATATGTATGTGTTGTCTTCGCTTGGTACCCAAAACACAAGCTAATGCTTAGTTTCGGGCCTAGACGTTGTTGTCATGTATAAGTTATTTTTATTTAATATTATATATTTTTTGTAATTTAAAAAATGTATTTATATTGATATTTATATTAATTAATATTTATATTGATATTTATATTAATTAATATTTATATTGTATTTATATTTACATAAATTTATTATAATTTATTAATATAAATGTATTAATATTGATATTTATATAAAATATTATTATATTAATAGTAGAAAGTAAGTCTAAATTAAACTACAACGGAAAAACAGTGCCGAAATATGGACTCTCACGGCAGGACTGGTCCACGAATTTAAAATCGCTCAGCGCGCTATAGAACGGGGTATGCTCGGTATTTCTTTGATGGACAAAATCAGGAATACTGAAATTCGTCGAAGAACTAAAGTTGTCGACATATCCTACGTGATTAGCAAGCTGAAGTGGTAATGGACTGGTCACATTTGCCGTAGAATCGATAACCGATGGGGTAGACGAGTTCTCAAGTGGAGGCCACGTACCGGGAAGCAAACCGTTGGACACCCCTCGGCCAGGTAGACTGATGACTTAAAACACTATACCGTGGGTGTTGGATGCGGAAGGCGGAGGACCGTGTGTGGTGGTGAGCCTTGGGAGAGGCCTATATCCTGCAGTGGAGAGACACGGGCTGATGATGATGATGATGAAGATGATATTATACTATTTAAAATTTAAAAAAATGGGAATGCTATGGAAAAGGTCAGGAATTGTCATAATAGGAAATGGCATTAACCTGGTATTAATTAGTAGAAATCGTAGAAAATAGCTGAAACTGGTAGAAATGGTAAAAAACGGGATGAACATAATGAACAGGATGACGACAAACAGATGGACAGGAGGGCAAAATTATAAGGGTTCTATTTTTTACCATTTGACTACAAAACTCTAAAAAAAAAAGCAGTACCGTACCTTTGATCTATAATGGAAAATGGAGTACATTTTCCAAATTTTCCGAATACACTAGAATGTGTAAATCATATAAATTTTTACAGAATACATCGAACGATTCGACGGTGTTGAACAAAAAATGATTTAACGATATTGTTGTGCAAGGCAATGCATTTGTGCATTGCTTGGAAAGCCGCAGGGCGTGGGAGCGATGGCGTACGTTATGCAATCGAAATGCATTTATATGAAGTTATTGCAGATGGCACCTTAAAGAAATAAATCTGGTTTCAAGAAAGTAATATTAATATTGACGGTAATGTTATTAATATGTCTAATAATATATAATGAAAATAATAACGACGACCGCTTAGCCTAGTGGGCAGCGACCCTGTCTGCGAAGCTGGAGGTGCCGGGTTCGAATCCCAGGTCGGGTCAGTATTTATATGATGAATATTGATACTGGCACCGGGTCTTGGTTGTTATATGTATGTGGTGTCTTCGCTTGGTACCCAAAACACAAGCTAATGCTTAGTTTGGGACCTAGACGTTGTTGTGATTGTGTGTGTTATTATTATTATTATATAATTAATGTAATTAGATACGCCTTATTAACCGCCCTAGTACCACAAACAGTAAATTTTTTTTATGAAGTTTAGTGATGTGCCACTTATCGAATTCGAAATGCGATTTAATAATAATACATGGGACATAACATCATCTAATCCCAAAGTAAGCAAACATTATGCTTGTATTATGGGTTACTAGACAACTGATATAAATACTTGATTTTTTTAAAATAATATATATATATGTATATATTTTACACCCAGACTCGGAACGAAATAAACATTTTCATGCACACAAATATTCGTCCCGGGCGGGAATCGAACTTGCGACCCTTGGCTCCGCAGTTAGGGTCTCTAACCACTCGACCAATCGATCAGTAATTAATCAATAATAATTATTACTATTTGTTAAATAACACTAATAAATTTTTACTATAATGGTGCATCTACGTGTAAAATGTATTGCGTTATTAAAATTGAAATTCATTAATATTCCTGAAGAGTATTGCACAATAAATATATATTTTAATAAAAAAGTAAACATTATGCCCTATGCTTTTAATAAATTTAAAAAAAAATTGTTTTAATAAAATATTTGTCTATAATGTGTCTTATGTAATGTTAATAATACGCTGTCAATAGACGGCGGTCGTTACAGTTCCTAACCCGCAGTGGAGCAGCGTGGTGGACTTAAGCTTCAAGCCCCCCTCCTCACCCTGGGGGAGGCCTAAGCCCCTGCAGTGGGGTAAAAATGAGCTGATGAAGATGATAATAATATTTTATTAATAAGTATAATAAATGCAATAAATCATGAACACAAGTGATATAAAGTTTTTAGTTTTGACGGTTCAGCACAAAGCTTTAAAAACACTTCCTTTTCACGGCTGGCTAGCAGGGGCAACAGGTGTCCGACAGCTGAGTCGACATACTTCGCTGACCAACCGCGTTAGCCTTATACTGTTAGGGTGGAATACACAGGTACAGCACTAAAATATCGAGATATGGCACCACGAAGTTGTATTACCGTTGGGATGGACGGTCAACTGATAATTTCGTCGACTGCGATATTTTTATCAGATTCATTTCAATGTGACAATTTCACCCATCTATTTTTTTTTCAATACTTTAGTTATTAGAAAAATACATGATGTCTAAGAAATTTTGAAAGTCTTTTGTCTTACTTGTCATATAAATGCGAGTCTTTCTTTGTTTGGTGTTTCATTGACGTAATTTTTTTGCATGAACTTAGTTGAAGGAACGGAGAGTAACATAGATTATTGTTTATTCCCATGACACCAATCAAATTAAAAAAAAAAAAAAACTAGATTCGTTTTAGGTCTATGTTTTTCAAGCCCAAAGGACTATTCAAATATGCGAATGAGCTCTGTAAATATTATCAGCTGCCAAAAATTAAAATTTCAGAAACTCATAACGTTTTTCGTCACGAGCCCCCGGATTATAAACAATCATATACATATATAATAATAATAATGAATGGGACATCCCGTACAGCGCCATCTAGTCCCAAAGTAAGCAAGTATTATGCTTGTCTTATGGGTTACTAGACAACTGATATACATACTTAAATATTCTTTATAATAAATACATATATAAATATTTTACACCCAGACATGAAACGAATTAAACATGTTCATGCACACAAATATTTGTCCCGGGCGGGAATCGAACCCGCATTCTTCGGCTCCGCAGTTAAGATCTCTAACCACTCGCCATTCTGTCAATCACATACAGGCATTAGGTACTGAGCAATAGGGACATCTGATCGCATTTGCGTGGCGCATGTGCCACGCCTATAAATGGCTTTTTGACCTATTCTGATTTCAGTGGCAATTTTCATTGATTCGTTTTAATGACTAGTGGATTTTATTATTTTCAACGTAGTATTCAAAGTTTAGATTAGATCTATTCTTTGTTGGTGCCAGGTGTCTCCAATGTACGGTCGTTTTATAGATTGAAGTGAAATCGGAGCTATCGACTATGAATAATGACTTTTAGGGCCACGTTATAATTATCTTTTGGTATTTCGCTTTAGTTTAATACATAGATTATTTTATTTAAAGTTTATTTTCACGTTTATTAGCTTGAAGTTGCATACGAATAAGGTATATCTTCAAGCTGCTATTTTTAGGAGAGGAGCAGTAATAAAAAATATTCGTGAAACTAGGTTTTATAAAATAAATCTGGTAAATATGCAAAAGTTGTTTACGTTGATAACGTGGTTAACGTTGAGTATTGCTAACTTCATAAAAGGTAATAAATAAAATAACTGACGTAGCGCTTCTATGGATCTCAAAGCTTTTTAAAAGGGAAAGACAAGGCATAATTTTTATAGGAATGTTTTTACTGGATACCAATAACGTACTAAGGATGAGGCACATTCATACTGCACAGCGGCGTTCGAAATTTAAGGGGATTGTGTAGCTGCAAATTTCCATATAAACGGCGTTAATGGTTGCACCCCATTAAACTTTAAAAGATTAGCGCAAAAAAAATGGTATTTAGATCAATAAATACTAGGTTAAAACGTTTTTAATTTTTTTTTAAATTTCAATACATCATACGAAAAGAAAAATCAACGGATCTCCTGCTTTCGCACGAACTTCTTACGACATTGGAAATGAACCTAACGGAATAAAGTAAACACACATATTTTAGATAATATTTTCGAAATAAATTTTTTTCGCAAAAAAAAAAATAACACAACTGTATCTGAATAAGCTTAAAACTTCGAAATATAACATTCTGTACGACATTTCGATCGAACAAACCGAATTAGTACGAAATGTAACACCGACGCATATCCGACTTCCAACTAAGGGCACCCTTAACCACTACTTCTGGTTGTCCGATTCTAACAATTTTAATCTCAATCGACCCCCGTCTAATTACCCCGAGCCGTTTTTTTATTTTTATCTTATTCGGCTCTAGTTCTCGAGATATCGGGCTAAAATTGCGAGTTTTTTCGTTTTTTGCCGATCATTTTTTTGTTTTTGAACTTTTTTCTAATTGTTTTTTGCCATCTTGTAGAGCTTGCCAAGATGCGTATTTTGACACCACGTTCATTCCGATATCTGGAAAACTCTTTGTGCAATCTGCCTGTCTCACAAAACTCCCAAATGACTCCCTATACTCCAACGAAATGCAAGTCATTTCCAATGACAACATTTCCAATGACAAAACTTAAAATGTGCTGAATTTATTTCTTCAAAATTGTTTCGTATTTCTCGTGTTCAACGTGAAACGAATTGCATTTTCACATGTTATGAAAAATAAACGAAAATTCAGAAAACGATGAACTTGAGATATTGGGAAAATGCTATTAGTTTCATGTTGAACAGTTCATGAAAAATTAAACAATGTCGAAAAGTTTTTTTTTTACTGATGTATCAAAATATTTTAAAAAATTAAAAATGTATAAACCTAGTATGTGTTGATCTGAATACCACATAATTTTTTCGCGCCAATCGGTTAAGGTTTAATGGGGTGCCACCGTTAACGCCGTTTGTATGGAAATTTACCATTACACAATCCTCTTAATGATGCAATGACATAAATCATGAGCGTATACATCTAAACAACTTATATAGTTTTATAAAGAAGCAAAGTTATATATAAAAATAGGAGGTAATATCTGGAAGCTAAATTATTCCCGATTGACATAGGTTATGTGTTATTGTATAAAAATAGTTATTAATATGAGTTACTAAATTTATTAAAGATAAGGTCGACGAGTATTGGTCGAGTGCTTTGTTGGTGAACGCTAGGCAAACGGTTTAATTTAGATCATCATCATCATCATCAGCCCATTTTACCCCAATGCAGGGGCTTAGGCCTCCCCCAGGGTGAGGAGGGGGGCTTGGAGCTTAAGTCCACCACGCTGCTCCACTGCGGGTTGGGAACTGTAACGACCGCCATCTATTGACAGCGCAATTTAGATGTACATTACATATTAGAAAGATTTTGTCGTTTAAAATTTTTATAGAAATGTTCGCGGAACTATACAGGACGAGATTTTAGTAACCAGCCAAAAAATTTCCAGATGTTAGATATCACCAATAGACCTTTTTACGTAAATAAAAATATAGTTCAAATATACATAATCAATAATTATATCCTAAATATTTTTTAACAAAATTTGGCTACCTTATACGTACATAGAGCGAAAGGGCGGGGCATGGGGCATGTGGGCGGGGCGCGTGCACGTACACTGGTGCCCTCATAAAGGGTGACTAGTATATTGGTAGTTTTGGGAAAGGTTTACGTAGTCTTAACTGAATATTAATAATAAGTACTTTTCCTTAAAGGCCTCCAAAATTAATTTGTCTTTTTTTGTATTGCCTGTATCGAGAAGAAATCTTCCTCGTAACATTTAATAAACGAGTTTTACCTCAGAACAATTGCCTAAAGTCATAGAAGGCATTTTTGTATTTACGTATATTTGTTTAATTTTTCACATGTTTTCCACATAGTGAATTTCAGTGTGAGTGAAAAAGATGTAAGTATACATATACGCGGTTTGTTTCAACCTGCTTGTACCCCTTTCTCAATAACATTAGTCTGACAAGTCAGACGGACGTTTGCATCAAATTATATGAATTTACCTGCATCGTTTAAATGAATTTGGGGGCTACGTTCTGATCATAAGCAGCAATGATTTTGTATCAGCTATCTTTTTCTTTCTAATACTTTATTCTACATGTTAGAACAAGTTAAACATATGTAAAATTTACATTCCTTCTATGACTTTAGGTAATTGTTCTGAGAGTTGTACAGCCGACATGATTGTACCGGCATAAACCATAGAGTAATATTCGTCTGCAAGTGACGCGACTATTGTTTGTGCTATAAGAAAACTTTGAAGGGGTGAGCAAACAAATTTAAACTATTACAATAAAAAAAGCCATAAAATATCGAAAAATTACAAATAGCACGACTACACTAACACTGAGTGTAAAAACTGTCAGTTTCAAGTGAGCTGACGTTCCAGCATATGTCCGTCAGTGTTGCCATCTGTGAGTAAAAGGCGCTGTACTTTGCGCGTCATAATTTTAATATACCTATTGATCTCTCCCTATATTAGAATGGAGAGCAGTACCTAGCAGAGGGCAGTACCTAGCACCCGATATCACCTAGTTAACGTAATAAATCTGCTCGAATGGCATCTGAGCCTTGTTTGTTCACAGTCGGGCTGTCTAGCTCGAACTGCCCTCCATTGCCGAGGGACCGACACGCGTCAGTCCTCATCCCTATTTTAATCATACGCCTACGAGACGGCGCCCTTAAGGCACCGCCCGTCAAAGGCACTAACACACCGAAACATCCTCAATGCGTCCGGTCGTTGTTCATGCCAAACGCTATACGCTCTCCGGAGTATAGGTTGAGGAGTCGTTTAGCCGGTCGGGCTGCACCTTCTGTGTAGAAATCCCAACCCGGCCCTACCTGCGCGGTAGGTCGGGCGCGCAGGTGTCTGTATGCAGATCCGGCCCTCACTAAACAAAAAAAAACATATTAGAATTACCTATTCATTTATTAAGACTGTAAAGAAGTAAAAATAATAGGTAAATATATCTAGAACTTTGCTTTTCTAGGTACTCTTTTTGCCTGTTTTAATAAAATAGACTTCTGTCATACTCATACGGACTCCATAATCCTAAAGTTCTAACGCTTTATTAACATCAAACAGGTCTATAATACCCGAATGTGGGTATATATAGGCTAGGCAGGTAGTAAAATTGGGGCATTGTTGGCCGAATGGTCTGCGTGACCACACTATACACGCGCCTAAATCCGGAAATGAACTGAACCGGGGCACTACTGGATTGGCGTAGCATGACACTAGCCTTTGATATTAAATCGAGGTTACATATTCTTCTGTGTCGTACACTCCTGGCGAAGTGATAGTGGTCATGGATCGTCTGACAGACCTTTCCATACTTCTCATAGGAAAAATAGAAGCAGTTGATTTCCCGTCGCCTTCTGCTTCTGTACATTTAGAGGTTATTTTGACCTCAAGGCTGATGTAGTGTCATCTACTCAAGGTAGGTGAGTAGTTAGACCGCCACTTACTCGGTCGCTAGAGCCTCGCTGCTTAACCAGCAGGGAGTGCCACGGAAGCCTATGTCTTCAACCATCCGACGTGTGGAGGCGAAGTTGACATTTGAGATGCTAGAGATGTCGAATAACTTCTCCCTTTACTCCCCCGAGGCTAGTAATTAACAGAATGAACTATTTTTTTTTTAGTATTTGCCAACGAAGTCAATTACTTCCTAGCAAAGGTACATATATAAATGTAATGATAATGGAATTACGACATAAAGGATAGAAGTTACCAGCCCCAACCCGTATCCGACAAGCGTGGCAGACTTAAGGCTCAAATTCTTTAACTCAATGTTGAAAAAAATCTGTTTACCAGGAGAGCAAAAAACAAGATCAAAATAAAAAAAAAAATATTCAATATAAAATGTTTGCGCACACTTATTGAAAATGAAAATGATACCGGTACCGTTTCAGAAAACTAGAAGGAGAAGAACTCCTGCCTGTTTATTTTATTTAAATATGTTTTATTAAATTCTTTTTTAAATTTAAAATGCTTACAACTATTATAATGATCTCCATGCACACTCATCATTCAAATAAATCGTTAATACAATAGTAAGCTTTTTTCATAAGTTGGACTTTAACTCGCTTTACAAATTGATTACAATTCTAACATTTCTTTTAGAATTTTATTATAAAAACGTATGAAAGAATTATTAACCTTTGAAACTCCGAGCCTAGGAGTTGATAATAATACATGCTTATATTTAATATTTATGTTGTGGCCATCACCCACCTTAAAATGCATTTAAGTATTTATGTAAATAATTTATATTTTCATAAATATACTGACAAGGGACCTTAAGAATGTAACTTTCTTTAAAGTGTTTATTTAGACTATCTCTAGAATTTAATTTATATACAATTACAGGCGTGGAAGCCATTAAAAATGATGTAAAATACAGGGAAATTACAATAAATAATAAAACAAAAAATAAATAATCACAATACATTAAAGAAACACAAAAAATACAAAAAATAAAGCCCCCCTCCTCACCCTGGGGGAGGCCTAAGCCCCTGCAGTGGGGTGAAAGCTGTGAAGCTGATGATGATTATGATGACAATAAATAATATTTTATATGACTATGCATTACTATATTCTTGTAATGTTTTTATTCCCTTATAAAAAATATCTCGTACATGGGTATCGAAAAACTTTGCAACTGCTTTCCTCATTATTTTTGTATTGAGTTGAGTTTTGTACGTGTTGTTTTAGTATGATAGACAGATCGAAAACACTGAGAGGAAGGTCTACAGAACACGGTGGGTGTTCTATGAATTGAAACCTTACATTCTTTCCTTGAAACGCTTTGTCTTCTAAGTTTACTGATGATTAGTATAAATTTTCCTGTGTCACTTACAAATTTTGAATATTTAATATAAAACATCAATGAATCCGTTTTATAAGACGCACCCGTCATGCTAAGCTTGCAGGAAACGGTTTACCGACCGACCGTATTCAAATGAAAAATCGCTCTATATTTTAATTTTTCATACTTGGTTAAACTTCCTGAAGAGGGCGCGACAATCTCCTAATGAACGAGCTCGACCGAGGATTTGAATCGTATTTTCACAAAAAGGTGATCAAAGGTTTATTAGAATTATTCTAATGTTAATATATCCCGGATTAATAAAACTTTGAATTAATTTATTGGATCTACAAACGATGCAATAATAATATGTACCTGGTTCGATATAGTGATGAAAAACATTCTTGTCAAGAATCAGTGACGGGTTTAGGACGTTGTTTGTATTGACGCAACAGAGCTCACTCTGATGGTTTTTTTTTTCGTCAATTCACTGTTGAATAAAATATAAAATAAAATATGTGATAAATAAGTAATAATATAATAATAATAACGTATACATCACTACAACGTCTAAGCCCCAAAATAAGCATTAGCTTGTGTTTTGGGTACCAAGCGAAGACACCACATACATATAACAACCAAGACCCGATACCAGTATCAATATTCATCATATAAATACTGACCCGACCTGGGATTCGAAACCGGGACCCCCAGCTTCGCAGGCAGAGTTACTATCCACTAGGCTAAGCGGTCACCTAAGTATTCTAAGTTTTTAGAAGAAACCGTAAAAATAACTTGAAGACTATTTAACCACGTAATAAATATAAGTAATATGTAGACAAATTAATGATTAACATCTCTTTCAGCCGAAAGAAAGCACAGACAAGTTGCAACAGCATTACCAGTAAACGAGAAAATAATCCATTATCTATGGTATTTAAATGATTAATTACTATGAAATATTATTTAAATCTAAATTAATTAAAAACAAAAGCTTATATTGAATAAAAACTTTTTGAATTGAATTGAATTGAATTGAATATATTAAAATAACACTAAATTAATCGACTGTCTACATTTCATAAAAAAGTATTTGTTCTTAATGTCAACAACAACAGCAACAAATTAAGTTTATGAAACACTTAAATTTTAGAAGTTTTTGTAACCTTGATAATTATCATGAGGCATGCTTACATCACAGAGTCACGTCTCTTGAAAAACGAAGAACTCTTGCTGACATGTCCTTTTTATATGGAATATGTAATAGTTATATAGATTGTTTGGAATTATCGTCTAAATTGTTACGCTTCCCTGCCCCAACCATTCGAACAAGGCACACAAAATTATTTGCTGTTGAAAAGAAAGAAAACAAAACAAAACAAAGAAAAGAAAATGCTTTATTCGATTCACACACAACAATAACATTAGACATTAAACACGATCATGGCAAAGCAATAGGCAACTGAAATTAACATACACCATTTAATAAAAAAAACGAAAAAAAAAAATGTAAACGAACACAATTACACAGAAAGAATTATGTTATTATGCATGTGCACCACAGACCAGTCAACCTATAGACCACGCTATAATAAACGTCAGTACGAAAACGAAATCGCCAAAAAGTGGCGGGGTGCGGGGAGAGGTCGGCTAGTTGTTAGTCGGCTAGTTAGTTGACGACCGCTTAGCCTAGTGGGTAGCGACCCTGCCTACGAAGCTAGAGGTCCCGGGTTCGAATCCCAGGTCGGGTCAGTATTAATATGATGAATATTGATACTGGTACCGGGTCTTGGTTGTTATATATATTAAAAAAAATAATATTTATATATGTATATATTATAAATAATATTTAAGTATGTATATCAGTTGTCTAGTAACCCATAACACAAGCATACTTGCTTACTTTGGGACTAGATGGCGCTGTGTGGGAAGTCCCATGTATTATTGTATTATTATTATAGTTTTCATTGGCTCGTTCAAAATTGACAATTTAATGGCTTCCAACGTGCTTCCAACTGACGGCTCACTAGTGACGTAGTTATGTAGTGTCACTACATAGCCTTGGCGAATGGTACTCCCTGTCAAAGCGTGGTCTATAAGGTTGAGTTGTCTGTGGTTATGAAACACACACAAATAAATACACACTCCACACACCCACACGCACCCACCCACTCTGTACTACTTGTTACCGTTATTTTTCTTATTCTTTTAATGTAAATGAAAATACTTTTTGATTTTGTTTACTTTAGTGGCCGTCGTTAAATATAGTACACTTGAAATCATAAAATGCGTATCCATCATTAGCTGTAGGACAATTATATAAGTTTATATTTTAGTATATTAAGAGCTGTGGATACTGTTATTGAAATAAATTTAAAAAAAAATGTCGAAATATTTGGTCAAAACCCATTACAGAAATACTAGAAAGTTAAAGTGCGTGTTTAATTTTATAGATTATCTTTGTTTTAAACTATATTGGTAAACTATTATTTAGGCAAACCTAGGTAAATTCGTTCTAATTCAAACAACAGATGTGGGGTTCAAACTCTGGTTTCAACTTTCTATTAAGGTGTTCCGAAAATCCGAAATGCATCATTCATTATCGCAGATTTTATTAAAGATTCACAACGTTAAATGGAGCTGTATTTCAACAAATTTGTATTTACTGTCCTTTGAATTGGTTCCGATGTAAGAGGGCACATAGGCCGCAATTCAAAATAATATATTATTTTGTCGTATGATATATAGACTTTGAATTATAAATAAAACATTATAAATTAGGACCAATTTAAACTTTTTAAAGACTAATAATTATTTTTTACTGACATTTGAATTCTTACTTGCGAATATCTATCCATATGCATAAAATCGCCGTCTCCTATATGAGGATCAATTTTATAAGGTTTTTACGAATAATAAAATATCATACGCGCCCCTACGACATTTTCCACAAGGGTTGCTAAAAACTATAAAAGAAAAAACCTAGCTACAACGCACAGTTTGAGCAATAATGTATGTTTATGGGATATAAAGCAAAGATATTTTTTTTAATTAAAGCTGACTAATAACACAAGGAGCCGGTCGGTATGTGAGTTTTTTTAATAAATTAAATATTGTAATTTTCCCCATCGGAATAGTCTCCAAATAAAAGTAATAATATCTAGGACATCTCACACCGCGCCATCTAGTCCCAAAGTAAACAAGTATTATGCTTGTATTATGGGGTACTAGACAACTGATATTTTTTTATTTTTTAAACATGCAGTACACATAGAGGAATAAAAATAAAATTGAGAATATTGTAACGTCCAACAAATATACATATTTAATAATTATTTTTTATAATATATACTTATATACTTTTACACCCAGACACGAAACAAATAAACAAATAGTTGGAATACTCTTACCATATAAGTATACTAGCGACCGCCCGCAGCTTCGCTTGCGTAGACTACACATTCCTGTTTTAGGTAGTATTGACATTCGAAATAGTTTATGCGTACTTTTTGCTGAAACTAATATTGGGTACACCCATTCAAACTTTCAATCTTCACTCTGCCCGCTCCTTTAAGAAAACCGATACTCCCATACATTTCACCTCCCGTTTCCCACCCTTAAAATGTGGAAATCCAAAAACCCTGAAACGCGTCATTATTTGTTTATGTTAAAATTTTTAAGTTTCTAACTTTAAAGAACAAAGACTCTCATACAAAGCCCCTCCATCCCTCCCTCCTTAAATTTGAAATTCCCAAATATTCCTTTCTTAAAAATTAATACTCACTTTATAAAATAAACCACTGTTTCAAATTTTGGCTTCCTAAACTTAGTAGACAGACAGCCACAAAAAGTAGCTGATGTCACTCTTGACAACATTCTTTCACGTCTGCGAAGTTACATTAAAATCTGTTCAGCCGTTTTGGAGATTAGATCGAATAGACACATAGACGTACAGACAGACAGACGAACAAAAAGTAGCGTATGTCACTTTTAAATACCTCCTTTTCATACCCGTGGAATTTCATTGAAATCGGTTAAGCCGTTTTGGAGATTAGCTCGAATAGACAGATGGACGTACATACAGACATACAAAAAGTAGCGTATGTCACTTTTGACCACTTTCTTTCCATATCTGTTAAGTTTCATCAAAATCAGTATAGCCGTTTTAAAGATTTGCTCGAATAGACAAACAGACAGATAGTATTATTTTATACATATAGCCTATAGCCTTCCTCAATAAATAAACTATCCAACACAAAAAGAATTTTTAAATTCGAATCAGCAGTTCCTGAGATTTGCGCGTTCAAACAAACAAACAAACTCTTTAGGTTTATAATATTAGTATAGATACCAAGCGTATATTGTATTTAGTATCACTTCAGGAGCAGGTACTTGAACATGCTTCACGTTCACGAGGGCGCTGCAGTAAATATGTTTTTCTGAAAAAAATTATTCGACTTTGATAAGGTTTAATTCTAGAGAAAGTTTTTGAGCACGTTTTACTGTTCTAGGCCACCAGATAGTGCTGCAGTGAATGTGTTTTTCTAAAACAACGGGCTCCATTTTTATACAGTTTGTCATATTACTTAGATTTAATTTCAGATCGAGTTCTTAGAAATCTTTCACGGTTAAGGACCACCAGAGGGCGCTGCAATATTTGTCTAACATTAAAAGACTGGTTCAATTTTAATGCGATTTTTTGCATTACGTAAGTATTACTTCAGTGCAGGTTTTTAAATATGTTTTACGGTTATACGCCACCAGAGGACGTTACAGCAGATTTTTTTTTAAACGGCTGCAAGTAAAACAGATTCATGGATAAGTTTACTTTTAAAAGTCGCGAGGGGGCGCTGCAATACATGTGTTTCTTTAAAAATATTTTTCGTGACCTACTTTACATGATACTTTCTTTGAAAAGTAATAAATAAAAGAAGTAATATTAAAATTTTTAATATTTACTCACCACAAAAGGTTAAGTAAAAGTATTAAAAATGTGGGCCTTTAAAAAGTGTGAATTATGTAATTAAATACCTATATTTTGACCTTACAATCCTAAAATTTTGAAATTTAAGATTTTAACTAACCGCACGACCTGCGTGATTATAATGATAACCACATAGAAAAGTTTATTCGTGCGGTCACGCACAACAAGACCGTTTAATGAAGATTTTAAATTTTATTGTATTAGGTTTATTCGATAAAAACACAGTCATTTAATTATTTTAAGTTTTTAGAGGACCACCATTACGTTTTTTTTTTATTTCAGATACCTAAGGATACATTTTTCTTTCCCAAATCATGACGTTTATTTCCATTGAAGGTTCTCAAAAATTACAAATTTCACTAAAGCTCGACTACAAGCAGATGTATTTAAAAGATAATCGTCAACTGGGTCACGAAAGCGATGTTTAATTAATTCATTGAAAATACCAAAATATCGTGTAATACCTATTTGAAGTCACTTTTATTATTTACGTTTCGGCCATATCTCGATTGCTTGGCACAGAGCAACATGAAAAATTATTCCACTTTAACCCTTGTTTATGTACAGTCAGCTAAAAATACAGCAGTACTGGATAGGTACCGATAAATTAATTAATTTTGAATAATTTTGTAGAATATTAATTAAACAATCTTGTGCTACGATGATATGAGCAGTTGGAGCAGCGTGGTGGATTTAAGCTTCAAGCCCCCTTATCTTGAGGGGAGGCCTAAGCCCCTGCAATGGGGTACAAAAAAGGGCTGATAGCACGGCATGGCATGCTATGAGTTAAAATTCACATTTGAAGGAATACATACTTGAAAATGTATAACCCCGTCGTACAAGCTCCGCTCCTCAAAAACGCAGATGCTTCTTTTTCTTTTTGTGTTCTATTAAGGTAAATTAAGGTCATCTGGTATTAACCGAGATCGGTGGCTACCGTTACTACCGGTTGGAAAGATTCATACCCCGGTCCCAAACATGTGGACAAACATTTGGCCTAAAGATCAGCAAATGTTTTCCGTATAACCCCGCCTCAATAATTGACAAATGTTTGTCGATATTGTACCTCTTACACTACTTGGCAAATGTTCCTTTTCCGTACGGCCACTTTGAAATGCGCAAGAAAACCGACACGCTATCACGGATAGCAAATGTTTGCCGCACAAGCCATTAACGATACTAATGCCCTCCCACATATGCGTGAATGGTCAACGTTTGGCATGTTTGCCAAATAATATGTCGAACCGCCTATGGGAAGTGAAACTAATTAGGTAGATACCTAACTATTTTAATTCCTGAAGTTATCAAACATCCTTAGGAAACTGGTTTCAAAGTAGCTTACGTTACCTACTCCTGTGATTGGCAACATTGAGCAGTGATAGAATTTTTTTTTCTTTAATTTCCGGTGGGCTAAAAAATGAAATAACAAAGTACATAAATATTCTACGTTTTTACATTTTAAGTACGAAACCAGCAGTTTTACTTCTCGTTAAAAAATATAACCCAACAAAACAAACGAGATGTATTTCGGAAATATACGACACAAGTTACTTGTTAGTGAATCGGATGAAGTCGACTGCTAACCCCCGCATACCCTTCGTACCGTTTATGCGACTGGCAGCCCTACGAGGCTAGTAACTCGCTTGCCTCGGCGTTAACAAATGAGAGCGTAGTCCATTGCTGCACGAGTTAATAATTGGCTGGTTCTCTCTGGTGAAACTACACAATCTGCACAAAGCTAGTGAAACCAAATTATTATCAGCCTCAGCTGACTTCATCACTCTACTGATCGGAGACGGAGCGTTCAGTAAACACAAAATTACCAATACGAGGTACTCATTGTAAAGTTTTTAGTAGAGTTTATATAGATCGAATAATTAAACATAAGCTGTCGCTGCAGCATTAAGCATAAGCGTTGTGGCCAATAAGACTATGTGGCCGGTTCGAATCCGGGCGTGTACCAATCAGATTTTTCTGACTTTAGTACGTTAACTATCACTGACTCCGTGCCTCGGAGAGCAAGTTAAGCAGTCGGTCCCGGTTGCTGTCAATAGATGGCGGTCATTACAATCCACCAATCCGCATTGGAGCAGCGTGGTGGATTTAAGCTCCAAGCCCCCTCATCTTGAGGCGAGGCCTAAGCTCCTGCAGTGGGGTATAAAAAGGGCTAATGGAATGGAAACATAAGTTCTAGAACAATTTCTTTAAAACAATTTTTGATCAGGTCGTTGTAGTGAGTAATCAGTTTCAAGTGAAGCTCAACCTTACTTACTTCGCCCACAAAGCCGCCACTGGTATGGTCAATTTTGAGATACAGTTTGAGAAATATTACGTATACAACCCGTAACAGTTTTATAAAATGAAACTCAGGGGAACAAGTGCAACTAGTTATTTACGTACTAGTTACTAATTATTAAAACTGTTATCTGTTAGTACCAAAGTGACCAGATTAAGTTTCTGTGACTAAATTCATTCACTGATGCGTGTATCTTTCTGCAAACCGCACGAGTTTTGCTGTCTCCTAAACCATCAAGTACGGGTACATCGTGATAACTTTGTTTGAGAATAGTTGTGAGGATGGTCAAGAGATGGGGACGACCTGATAAATCCCAAATATAAGCTATGCCTACCACAATAATTAACAAGACATGACGAATTTTAGGCATTGGTATCAGAGAATGAAATATATACAAGTGTATTTACGTTCAAATGGCTTCAGCGAAATGAAGACAGAGACGCCATTTTATCCCATTTGGCATTAGTGTAATATCTGATGCCTATAACACAGGGTATCCTAGTTTAGGCATCAGCGATCTATCCAATTTGATTAAATGTTTAGGCTTAACTATACATCTGAATTGTACATGTTAGCTTAAGTTTCTTTTTGGAAATAAATTATTATTATTAATAAATTAATATTTGAAAAATACGTGCAAATTAATTGCATGTGAGAATGTATGCTTTATTGAAGTGAAAACTTCTTTAGGCGCACTTAGCGCTTTCTGATCAATGAACGAAACTGAATCGTCACGCTCGCGTCGGTGACTGAATCGGGTATTACAGTCGTTCGGTGACTTTTGTTGTCTAACAAAACAGAGTGCATCTTTTCATGAATTAAGTTATAGTATGGTTTTGATATTATAATTGATTTAAATTCATTTTAAGATAAGACAATGACGACCGCTTGGCCTAGCGGATAGCGACTCTGCCTACGAAGCTGGGGGTCCCGGGTTCGAATTTTTCGGGTTCGGTACCGGGCCTTGGTTGTTATATGTATGTGGTGTCTTCGCTTGGCACCCAAAACACAAGCTAATGCTTAGTTTGGGGCCTAGACGTTGTTGTGATGTATACGTTATAAAAAAAAATCGCATATTTTTTTGTACAATCAATGTGATATTTTCATATTTGTATAGTTTTCACTTCTATCGTGTAGTCAAAAGCACAGTTTTAGTTTTATTTTTAGGTGTATAAATAAGTTAAAAAGTAATCTTCGAATACTATTTATTGTTTCTGTTTGTGTATGAAAGAATTGGTTTTAGTAATTTGTGTGAGTTTTGAGGTCAAATCGTTTGATCGGTTTGTTAAAATGAATTCTTTTTCATTCATTGAATAGATTGATAATTTCTTTTGTCTCAAATTTTTCTTTCTAGAACGTTTTGTCCAAGTATACAACCACTGTGCGTTATTGAGTACGATTGTTATCGTGTTACGATGGCGCGGCCAGATTGCCCGATGGCCGGCTCGCGTGTCGGCGCCGATATTATGGCCGGTGGGCAGTGGACAACACCTACACCCTACGCCTTGCAACCCTACCGCCCAAATAGGAACACCATCTTTAATTCCATTTGGTAAAAATTACTTCGTTATTTTGAAATTTTCAGCCACACTAAATAAGATTTAGATTTTGTTTCAGGGTGTCGTGTAATATTTATTTATTGATGTCTGTCTGTTTGTTCGTTATAATTCTGTAGCGTGCATTTTAAATATTTACACATACAAAACGAAACGATTACTTACCAAAGGGCTACACACCATATCAATCTGCATTGTTTTATTACATACATTTTCGCTTATTCATGAATCGTTACATTTATTACGGGCATTCCGCTTCCAAGTATACCATATCAGCCTATTATGTGTCACTGTCGGGCCTTAGGCTTCCCCTCGCGATGAGAGTGCGTGGAGCTTAATCCACCAAGCTGCTCCAGTGCGGGTTGGTGGATTTTGACGACTGCCATCTGGTGACGGCAACAGAGACCGACGGCCTAACGTAATCTCTCCGAGGCACTGAGTCAGTGATAATTGTGCTTAGGTCAGAAAAAACTCATTGGTTCTAGGATAGAAACAAGAAGCCGCTCGCCTCCTTCAGACTATCATGGCTATCCACACTTCCAAGTATATAAAAATCTAACTACAAAATGAATACAGTCCGGTGAAATTCTAACATATGGCTTTCCTACTTACAATCAAACTGTGACACTTTACACTGGGAGTATAACTTTTCACTCCGAGAAGTGACTACCAAACGATATCACATTATAGTGTAGCTGCACTATACACACACACAACATGCGCACTGGAATATCGATGCCGCTATGGTAATCCAGTGTAAGCCCTTCCCTCCAATCAAAGGACATTTTCCCCCTAAACTTAGTAAACCCCCGTGGTGAAGAGACCTGTGATTTAATTTTAAGTGTTACCAAAAAATGGGGCAATATTATAGTTCTATTTAATACTGTGCTACTTGTATATTTGTTTTTAAACAGTTTGTATCTGAATCAACTGTTTGTGGCACTCGAATTTGGATTCGAGATAGTTTTGTCCCATTACCTTTATTACCTTATATCTCCAAGAAACACTAGGTTTGCAGTCTATACCAACAGATCTCACGAATATAGTGGGCATAGGAAATACGTCTTGCAAATAGGTAACACAACGTTGTGTAGTCCTCCTAGAATCACTGAGCAGCAATTTTCATGCTACAATGACATGCTTAGCGTTACCAGAACTGACTGGTAATGTACCCAAATATAGGATAGATTTAAAACATTTTAATCTCCCGCCTCATATACAACTAGCTGACCCTAATTTTAATGAATCTGGTCCTATTCAATTACTCATAGGTGCTGATTTGTTCTGGCAAATCATCGGCCAAGACCAGAAGTCTCTTGATGTCAATCAACCATTTTTGAAAAGTTCGCAGCTCGGCTGGCTTGTCTCTGGTCCCATTTCTATAAACTTTGAACCCAAAAAACAAAAATACTTGCAATGTAATTTCTCAATGACTGATTTTAATTTACCTGATTCTCTTTATCAGCAGATTTCTGAATTCTGGGAGCTCGAAGAAGTTCCTAAAAAGCCATTGTTGAGTGAGAGCGAGAAAGCATTTGTGGAACACTTCAAGGCCCCCACCACTCGCCTAGATTTCGGCCGGTTTTGTGTCAGGCTGCCTCTCAAAGACACCCCAGATTGCTTGGGTGATTCATACTATTTAGCTAAAAAACAATTTTTGAGTATAGAAAAACGATTTTCAAAACAACCAGAACTTAAAAAAGCCTATTCTAATTTTATTGCAGAATATACTGAGTTCGGTCACTGCCCCGAGTCTTCTTCGTCTCGACCGGACCCTGCCTATTCCTTGTGTCATCATGCAGTACTGCATGAGCACGAGTCCACTAAACTTCGAGTCGTGTTCAACGGCTCACAGCCCACAGCATCCGGGTTTTCTCTCAACGACTTACTATTAGTAGGTCCCATTGTTCAAGATTCTCTTTTCGCTATTCTCCTCCGGTTTCGTCAGCACAAGTTGGTGCTCACCGGTGATATTGAAAAAATGTACCAACCAGTGATCTTGCATGAAGACGACCGTGATTTGCAGCTTATATTGTGGAGAATCATGCTGGCTGGACTGGATGCATACTGGAAGTCGAGGGGACGCATTATTAGAACAGAACCAGTCAATTGACAGCTCTTGGGTCGCTCCTGCATCGCAATATGAGTGAACGGAGTACATAGGTACTTGGACCTACTTTTGATTTTTGCTTTTGGTATATATTTTGCTTTCAAGCAAAATAATTGGTTGAAAATAAAACCAGGGAGTGTCTAACACCGTTATAATCTATTTAGATGCTAATAAGTTGACTGCCCGATTAGCCAAATGGTTAGAGACGCTAACTGTGGAGCCGAGGGTCGCGGGTTCGATTCCCGCCTGGGATTTTGTGTTGTATTTGTGTGCTTGAACATGTTTATTTGTTCCGTGTCTGGGTGTAAAGAGTGTCAATATTTGCATATATTATAAAATAAAAGTATTTGAGGCGCGTGTCAGTTGTCTAGTACCCCATAATACAAGCATAATATTTGCTTCCTTTGGGATGTCCCAGGTTATTATAATAAATCATAACGGAAAAACATTAACAGAAAAATCAAACAATATATTAAACAATAATATTTTTATTGTCGACAATCATAATGAACCGTCGCCGTTGCGTTGGCATCTTTACCAATACTATAAAATTCCTTTCGCTAATGGAAGATTTAAAAACAAGGCTTATATTATTTTGGCAAATATAAATTCACCATATTATATACTTATAGAAACTACATCAATTTTATACGTAAAATTAGAAATATACAATATATTACAAATTGATATAAACAGGCATATTTTGTTTTGTTACAAAAATATTAAATCCTTAATAATTACTCATTAATATATAAAAATATTATTATTGCTATTTATTTAAAATCGAATCATACAAACTTAAAGTATTTACAAAAAAAAAACACTTAAAATAACCATGTGAAATAAACAAGTTTTACATTTTTGATAATTTTTCAACAATTTTTTGACTCTCCAAACTGTGGAGTTAGTAATTTTTGAAAAATCAGATCTTTCGAAATCGCCAGTTTATTTATTCTTTTTAACTTTTCTCGAAACATACCGGGAATGATTTTTATAATCCGGGCAGGTACTTGGAAATGCATCGAAATTAAGTCTAGGAGTGGAATAATATAGTTAATATTTCTGTAAGTATTTAGACACCCTTATGAGTTACGGGTCATCCATTAATTAATTCACGTAAAGCGAATGGGGTGTCCACAAAGTGTGACGTGTCAATGGGAACGGGGAAATCCACCCTTCGTGACGTCACATACATTCGTGACGTCAAATTGGTAGGTGTGAAGGGGGTTATGGGCATACATAGCTATATATATATATATATATATAGCTATGTATATATATATATATATATATATATATATATATAGCTATGTATGCCCATAACCCCCTTCACACCTACCAATTTGACGTCACGAATGTATGTGACGTCACGAAGGGTGGATTTCCCCGTTCCCATTGACACGTCACACTTTGTGGACACCCCATTCGCTTTACGATATATATATATATATATATATATATATATATGTAGCTCCATGCAGGACAAAAATTCATCAAAAAAAAAGACTGTTAGGACTATAGTTGTGTGACAATTTATCACAAAAATTAGCGGATTGTGTAATAATATATTAATTAAGGGCCTACAGATGGATTCATAGTCAACAGGTGTTTCACCTACAAGCATGCAACTAATACACCAGAAAACTAGTGTTTAGGTGGTTGAACGGAACGCCCGAATCCATCTCTACTATGATTGACACTGCTGTCAATTTCGTATCTCTGTGTTTGAAAATTACTTAAGGGAGGAAGTTATGTTATTGTCACAAGTCACTTGTGACAAAGATGAGGGGGTGGAAACCTTCAGTTTGTGTGACGTGATTGATAACGTGACGTGATGGAACCTCCGCAGATTTTTCAGCCTTATGAAATGATTCGGCAGACTTGTATTTCTAAATTATATGTAATGTCTATTCTATTTTTGCAATTTCAAAATCTAAAAAAGCGCATAATTTAATTTTCGACTGAAACTTTTGGGACGGTCCAAATACAAAAGTGGATTTAAAAAAAGTAGGTTTTGTATCTATGTACCGTTCGCGGTTTTCGTAAATCCAATGCGTTCACGATGAGTCCAACAAATCTTAAATGTTTTATTTCACTTACGAAAAGTGTGAGAAGTTCTCGAAATTCCCCTGACTTTCCTTAATAACTCTAGAATCCTAGATTTTCCAGAAAATGAACGTCCTATAATTGAAAAAAATTATTACGATGAAAAAATCCCAACCCAGTAAATAATTAAATCGACCATATCGGCTCGTATATACAAAGCATTCACATATTTTTGGCGTTTCATGAAACTGACATTGTTTTCCTCGGTGGCTATACATTCCCAATGTTATTTACAATATATATATATATCTAAAACCCGGTGGGCGGTATGTATACAAAATATATATATAAATATTAAGTTTATTACATTTTATTTTACATAAGAAAGTCCATTGAACATAAATAAAGTTTGGCATACGTTTTGTGACTCTAATATATTTTGTACAAGCTAAAATAAATCCTTCGATATGCCGCCCTATGGCACTTTGATGGGTTTTAATTTGTTATTGCAAATTAAACTCGATCAGTACATTCTAGACGTTTTATTTTAACATCTTCACTTTCAAATATCGTTATATTTGTCAATTTACACATCACTTATGGCACACTGTTTGCACACACATTCATATTTTCGGCACGTTTTTTTTTTAATTTTATCTATGGTCTTTCGTGGCCTATAATTATATTGTAAATAAATTGATCGTCAAGAAAAAAATTAGACTGCTTACTTTTTATCATATATTTTCAATATTTTATTTATACATATAGGTACCTAACTAGAAAGATGTTAACTTGTCAAATATAGAAAATGTCATTCATAGAGATTATAGAATAGAGGAGGTAAGCCCGTTACGCTATGGTACAGTTATTTTTCATCCTTTTCTCTCCTATGCCCAACCGTTACTTAAAGGGCTTTATAGAGCTTCCCTACTCCACTTATATTATCTCTATGATATAATGCGAGTCCACGTCAAATTATAGAAACAAAATTGTCTATGTAACTATTTTTTTCTAATTTATAATTCTTTATGTAGAAAAGACTGTACTTCTTACGTTTCATGTATTTATAGTGAAATTCTAAGATTTACTTCTATAATAAATAAATACTTAAATTAACCTCAAAATTAAAACCGTTTTATACTGTCGAAATGGCATATCGATGCTTAACGAATGTGTCAATTGAAAATAAAAATTTAAAAAATTAAATTAAACTTTAATAATTTTGTTTCTGATATAAAAAGTTTATGTATATTTCTAGTAATGATGGAAATAATTTACAACTACACAACTTATCTACCGACTATATTGTTTGATTGGAAAACGGTGACTATGATAGCTTTACGGCCTATTAATTCTATAATCAATTCATTTTAGTTAGGTTCGGTTGACATTGTTTTCGTATTCATAATATAAACATATACTTTTGTTATCTTCAATTACTTACTTCAATATAGATTGTTTTACAACTTGTAACAGAATTAACCAAAAGTTTCATACTCCCCACCACATACCTAATCAATTTTTATTGAAATTAATAAATATTTTTTTTACGGTCTTTGATATACAGGCTGAGATTTTAATGACAAGCCAAATTTTAATATAATGATCTTTGGTAGAAAACCGATAACCGTCTTGTTTCCTTTTAGTATCGTTCTATAGAAAAATATTGAGATATGATTACACAAACCTTTCCCGAAAAAACCGATAACTTTAGTCACCATTTATGCCCGCCACCCCATTCCGTTTCAAGGCCTCGGGCGCGTACGTTTACTATAGCGTTAAGAAGGCAACCAAACGTTATAAAATAGCACTGTAGATAAAATAATTTATTATAAAAATGTAACCTATGTCTTTTATTTACGCAATGAGGTCTATTGATGATACCTAATGAAGGCGCCCACGAGTTCTTCTTTGAACTTCGTCTGGGCTCACTCCTGAAGCGTGAGCGTTTTAGTGGACTGTATTTATAGGTATAGCGAGGGGCGATAGCGAAAGGAGAGGAAAGACTAAAGGGACTGACCTTGACGCAGCAACACACATATAAGTCTTCGCTGTCAGCCAGGAGCTCCTCCAGTCAGGCGGCGGCGCGGCACCAACACGTAATCGGGCACACTCCACAGTTTATATATTATAGCGTTTGTTACACAATATTATTAGGTTTTTTATATGAGTTTTAGGCGATAAGCGATTATGCGTTTTAGCGTTTTGTATTTTTAGTGCGTCACATAGGAAAGACAACAGCGGACTGAATGTAAAGGAAAAAGCGGGTAGTGCGGAAACAAGAATCAGGGATGCGGCGTAGCCATTGCCCCCGGCCATTGAAAGACTCGCTTTCAATTGCACAAGGAAAAATAAAAGAAAAATATTAAAATAAACTTAAAATTTAACAAAGAAAGGGGAGAATAAATTAAATTAAATTATTGCTATTGCGTGGGTAGAGGACAGAGACGCACGACTGGTCTCTTGTAAATTCCAGTTGCAGTCTTAACTGACGCAACACGGACTACTCCGTCGACTCCTGGGAATGTAGAAACTACTACGCCCAACGGCCAATGAAGGATAGGGGTATCATCAGTCATTACAATTACAATCGTACCCTTTTCGATTGGTTTAGAAGGTGTATTCCATTTCTCACGCGTTTGTAAAAGATGTAAGTACTCTAATTTCCATCTTTTTGAAAAAGATTGTACCATATTATCCAAAAGCTTATATCGTTTTACTAAATTACTAGAGAACTCTGTCTCATCTACAAAAGGTAAACGTTTTACTGGACTTGACATTAAAAAATTGCCGGGCGTTAGAGCAGAAGGCTCCGATGGATCAGAACTCAATAGCGTAAGCGGACGCGAATTCAGTACACACTCTATTTGCACCAATACTGTCAACAATTCTTCATATGTTAAAATCTGCGAACCTATTACGCGAAACAAATGAGTTTTAAACGCTTTGACGTAAGTCTCGACATGTCCATTAAAATGAGGACTGCGTGGAGGTATGAGTTTCCAGGTGGTTCTGTTTTCTGCTAACTCCTTTGCAAATGAAAAATTGTAATTTTCAGAACATAAAAATTTATAGAGTTCATTAAGCGTATTTTTTGCTCCTATAAACGTCGTACCGTTATCAGAGTACATACACGAAACCGCACCCCGTCTGGCAAGAAAGCGTTTAAAAGCTGAAATGAATACGTGCGTTGTCAGATCTGAGGCTATCTCTATATGTACAGCGCGCGTTACGAGGCACACAAATATGCACAAATAGCATTTTATAGGACGAACACCGCGTTTTCTATAAGGCGTAATGCTGATTGGACCTGCATAATCTACAGCTGTATGCGTGAAAGCTTTAGTTTGCTGTACTCGACAAGCTGGTAAATCAGACATCATAGGAAATGTATTTTTTGGATTAACCTTAAAACAAAAGTAACATTGATGAACAATTTTGCGAACGGTGTTTCGACAAGATAAAATCCAATAGCGTTGTCTAAGTATAGACATAAGTAGTTGCGGCCCAGTATGACAATGTTTCTCGTGATAATATTTTATTATGAGATCGACAATATAGTCTTTTCGAGGTAATAAAATAGGATGCTGCTGATCATAGGATAAGTCTGCATTACGCAGGCGTCCACCAACGCGCAACAATCCGTATTTATCTAGAAATGGGTTTAATTTTCTGATTTGAGGCGAACAGTTTTTATTTGAAATTAAACATTTTATATCGTCAGCGAAATATTTAGATCGCATAACCTTAATTATTTGAGTTTCAGCGAAATCAAATTGTGAACTGGTAATTACTTCAGCGCGAGGTAGTTTCTTTAAAAAGCGATAAATGTAAATAATAGAGCGAAGTAGAGCGTTCCACGAAGAAAAGCGTTGTGATAGCGTATACAAAGCATGAGGTTCTTCTTCGGCTGACGTAGCCAAAGCGATTACCTTTGATTCGGGTACTTCTATATTATCAGAAGGTTTGAACCTTTTAATAGGCCAACTTTCAGGTTCTTGCTGTAGCCATGAGGGACCATTAAATCATAATGGATGGTCAATTAAGCGTAAAGGTGTGATACCACGAGACAAACAATCACTCGGATTATCGACTCCATTTACGTGATAAAAATGTCGCGGAGGAAGCGTATCAATAATTTTTGTAATTCGCGTAACAACAAATGTTTTAAATTTATGCGGAGACGAGTGGATCCGGCATAGAGTCACCATAGAATCGGTGAAACAATAAATATCGTCAATATTATGACGAGGAGCGTATGTGTCGATGACTAGACGCGTTAATTTAGCCATAAGTAGCGCAGCGCACAACTCCAAGCGAGCGATAGAAACAACTTTAAGAGGCGCTACTTTATATTTCGCGCAAACCAAACGTATAATAGGCGGGTTGTTAGCGTTAGATACGCGTAAATAAATAACTGCGCCATAAGCTTTTTCACTAGCGTCTGAAAAAGCGATTATAGAAATTTTTGAATTTTTAGTTATACCTAAATGACGCGGGAATTTTAATTTAGCTATTTCAGGAAGTTCGGAAATATATTTATGCCAAATTTCAGCAATGTGCGGTGGCGTTGGTTCGTCCCAGTCCAATTTCAAAAGCCAAAGCTGCTGGATGAGAACCTTAGCAAATAATATGACCGGTGCGATAAACCCAATTATGTCATATTGACGAGCGATGACGGACAAAATATTTCGTTTTGTACATAGTCCCTCCTCTATGGACACGACAAAACTAAATTCATCAGTAGACGGTGACCACTGAAGTCCCAAAATCTTTAAATGTTGTTCCTGTTCAAACTGAACAGCCGAACGGTAGCGATAAGACTCGGGCAACGAATCTAACAATTCAGCAGAATTACTAGATCATTTTACCAAATCAAAGCCCCCGGCCTTGAAAAGACCCAGCAACTCATTCTTAAGTTTGAGTGCGTCAGGTAGCGCGGGAACAGAATAACACACGTCGTCCATATAGGCGGCGCGCGGTACAAGATCCGCGGCGAGCGGGTATGTGTCTTGTTCTTCGGCGGCCAATTACCCGCATAGCGAGATAGGGACTACTACGTAATCCAAAACAGACGCGATTGAACTCATACGTGACGAGAGGTTCCGTAGAGTTGTAACGATAAAGTATTTTTTGAAATTTGCGATGTTCTTCCTGAACCAAAATTTGCAAATACATCTGCTTGATGTCTGCTGAGAAAGCTATACTATAAAAGCGAAACATGAGTAATATTAAAAATAAGTCATTTTGTAGATTTTGCCCTGTATATAATATGTCGTTGAGTGATAGGCCAGAAGTGGTTTTGGCACTCGCGTCTAACACCATACGCAACTTCGTCGTGGTTTTGTCTTGACGCACGATGGCGTGGTGAGGGATGTAATAACCACTTTTAATATTATCATCATAAACTGGAGAGATATAATTTTTATCTAAATATTCTTTGATAACCGCGTTGTATTCTAAGCGCAAAGTAGGCGAAGCATTAAGTTTTCGTTCAAAAGAAAAATATCTATTTTTAGCGATTGTATACGAGTCACCCAAAGAAGCAGAGTCGCGCGAAAAGGGAAGCGCGACGCTGTAGCGTCCAGACTTGTCTCGCGACAAATTATCTTTAACTATAATTTCGCATTCACGATCCTCAGCATTAAGGACAGGCGCGGTATGAACTTCTTCAAGTTGCCAAAATTTTTGTAAAATCGTATTTATACAGGGTTGAGTAACAGCGCAACAAGCAAGAGATATGTTACTGGGATTATTTTCAATATCTACATTGCCTATAATCATATAACCGAAGACAGTCTCGAAAGCTGTCGGCATACCCGGAGGCCCCGTTACACGGCCCGACAGTAAAATTTGTGAAAACATCGAAACAAAAGATCGATATCACCCGGAACCGAGTAATATTTATCAGCGAGCGTAACATTATTTAAATAAGTAAATGAAGTAGTATTTATATGAGCGGTAGGTATTTTATCCGTAATTCGATCGATTACAAAAGCGTTAATAGAATATTTAATATTTTTATTTATTAATGATGACACTTTAAGTGTTAACATGCCCTTAATTGAACTAGCGGAGCCACCTATGCCCTTAACGACAGATCTAGTAATTTTATTATAGCGTAAATTTAATAATTTGCAGCAATCTGTGGTTATGAAATTATTTTGTGAACCTGTATCCACTAGACCTTTAATAGTATGTAAGTTACCCAAGTTATCTTCAGTGTTTAATTGAACAGTTCCTAATAAACAAGTGTTCAAGCGTTCAGAACTAGATTTAATATTACAAAGAGATATTTTATTATCGTGTGACGCATCCACTGTGGGCGCAGGCGTCTGAAACCGGTTAGCGGGGCCGCCGGCGGCAGCAGAGTGCTTCAGCGTTTCAGAGGATTCCGCACGAACGTTTACGGTTTGCGGTTCCGTATGCGACTTCATTTTTCTACATAAAAGTGAATGATGTTTGCATCCACAGTAGCGACATAAAACCGTAGATTTACAAGCGAAACTTACATGATATAAACTCAAACAATTAGAACATCCATTTCGTTTTTTAATAAAATTAATACGATCATTAATTGAAAGGCGTTTAAAAGAATCACATTTATATAATTGTGTATGTGTGGTTTGTTTACAGCATACACAAGTATTATCCACTACGACAAAGGAATGCGTAGGCTTCGAGTAATTTTGTTCTGCGTTATTTTTACCATACTTCTTTGGCGGGGTAGAAGTAGTAGATATAGAAGAAGGCGTGCGATCCAATATTTTGGATTGTTCATGAAGAAAACCGATTAAACTATTATACGTAGGTATGGATTCGTCACGTTTTAACATTTCAAAGGCGCGCGATGTTTCCGAATCCAGTTTCTTAAGTGCTACGTGGAGTAATATGAAATCCGCCAAATCAGACAATTTCAAAGATTTCAACCTAGCGACCGCGGCGGCGAATTTATCTAAAAATAATTCTATATTTTTTGAAGAAGCGTAACTAGCAGCTTTAAAATTAAATAATTGATCCAAATAAGCGGAAGCGAGACAACGTTTATCCTCATATTTTTTAACCAAAGTTGACCAAATCTTTTCGTAATTTTCCCCGGTGTGAGTGATTCCGGAGCACACTGATAAAGCACGACCAGAAAGTTTTCCTATTAAGTATTGCACTCTTTCGTGATCTGTTAAGTTTTCGTTTACATGAATAGTATTTTTGAAATTTTCATAAAACATTGGCCACTCAATAGGATCACCAGAAAACGACAATAACTCCAACTTAGGTAATTTTATAGTACTCTTCTTGCTTTCAGAATTGTTACCAGTATCGTAGCATGTAGACTTAGGAACTTTAAGAGCGTTAATTTTGCTTTCGACCCGCTTGATACGGCAATATAAATCATCAAACGCGTTCCAAGATTGAAAATTAGGTACCGCGTCAGGATTCACAGTCAGCTCAAGCAAATTGATTTGTTTTACTAAATCAGAAAATTCATCGCGAATCGATTCCAATGTAATAATACTGGACAAAAACAGTTCTTCTGCTACTATATCTTCAAAGGCGTTTTTTGCGTAATTATAGATGTATTGCAACCGACCAAACATTGATTCACGTTGCGCAGTTAACATAGTTATTTGTATTTTAATATCTGCCTCTTGCAGTTTTACTTTACCTTTTGTAGGCATATTTGAAGTTAAATATATTTATAGAATCAATAGAATTAAAACTTAAAGCGTAAGAAACTAGACGATTCAATAAATGTCGCAATTACTGCCTGTAACATGCACACGCGGCACGCACACACAAGGTACGCGCGTAGATGCGACGCGATGTTTACCTACCTACAAAGCGAAATAATTATAAATTCTTAGATAAAATTTTGTTATAAAATAATTTTATATTTGTATAAAGCGTTTCGTGCGAGAAATGGAATCTACCTTGTTCAGTAAAGACTGACAGAGTAAGAATAGCGTAGTTTAAAAGAATTGTATGAAGGGAAGCGTGCAGCGAGTTATTTTAAAACTTTTGGTAAAGACCAGAATTTTATGAAGCGAGCGTGGTCAGAAGAACCAATTATTTTTTAAACCTTCGGTTTGAAGGAACATATTATTATGAAGGCGCCCACGAGTTCTTCTTTGAACTTCGTCTGGGCTCACTCCTGAAGCGTGAGCGTTTTAGTGGACTGTATTTATAGGTATAGCGAGGGGCGATAGCGAAAGGAGAGGAAAGACTAAAGGGACTGACCTTGACGCAGCAACACACATATAAGTCTTCGCTGTCAGCCAGGAGCTCCTCCAGTCAGGCGGCGGCGCGGCACCAACACGTAATCGGGCACACTCCACAGTTTATATATTATAGCGTTTGTTACACAATATTATTAGGTTTTTTATATGAGTTTTAGGCGATAAGCGATTATGCGTTTTAGCGTTTTGTATTTTTAGTGCGTCACATAGGAAAGACAACAGCGGACTGAATGTAAAGGAAAAAGCGGGTAGTGCGGAAACAAGAATCAGGGATGCGGCGTAGCCACCTAACATCCAGAAAAATTTTGGCCGGTTACTAAAATCTCACCTTGTATATACGACATAATTTAATTTTTTTTTACTGTCACATATTATAAAATTCTAGCTTGTATTAGAAAACAAATTTATCACGAACTGAATAATGTCCAGTCCTAAATACAACAACTTGACAATTCTTCAATTTTAATGAAAACAATAGACGGATTTCATATTTAAGTAGTTTGTTTGTTTGTTTGTTGTGGTTAATTCTTTTACAAGTTGTTCCATTCAGAAAATATAATATTGCCAAGGATTAACTTACCTAGCACGTGCGTAATTAAAACTATTGCTGACACATACTTGTAAATTCGTAAAAATTCATACTTTTTTAAACTTTTAAGGCACTCTTATCACATTTCAGACTTGCACGCCTAGTACTCTGTCGACAACGAAATCGAATTCTTTCTCTTCTACATTTTCCGGTTTCAATTCTTCTTCTTTATGATTTTCCGTTTTGCCGGTGGAACTTTCTTGCTCAATCGCCTCTCTATCTGTCTGTTGCTTGTCTGCGGTCTCGTCTATTACGTTGGTAGAACGTTGAGAGCGTCGTACTTCGTATAACGTCTTGGATGATCTACCGTCTGGTGTGCGTCTCTCTTCTAATTCGTCTTCCCATTCGTCTGCAGAAAAGATCTCATCTTCTCCTGGCAGAACTGGTATCGTGGTCTTGTTTCGAGTGAAGAAAGCCATTTTCTCTCTGCAAAAGTTATAACATTATAAATATATATATAAACTACTAGTTATTCTTTGAAAAGGAATCGAATTTCTCCGGGACTAAAATTAATAGATACCATGCCATATAAATATGTGTGAATATATCAATTCAAGAATAATCCAAATTAATATGTGTTGTCTGTCATAGCGTGTAATTATTTAATAATGAATAGACTATTAATGTGACGTCATGCATCTTTAAAATAATTGAAGCAATTAAAACAAAGTACATTGTTTCATCATCATCATCAGCCCATTTTTACCTCACTGCAGGGGCTTAGGCCTCCCCCAGGGAGAGGAGGGGGGCTTGGAGCTTAAGTCCACCACGCTGCTCCACTGCGGGTTAGGAACTGTAACGACCGGCATCTATTGACAGCGTCCGGGACCGACTGCTTAACGTGCCCTCCGAAGCACGGCGTCAGTGATATTGTGTACTTAAGTCAGAAAAACTCATTGGTACACGCCCGGATTCGAACCATGGCCCTATGGGGCCTTATAAATTTGAGACAGGTTCGTTGCGCTCTGGGCTATCACGACTCTAGTACATTGTTTAATCCATTAAAATAAAGACACTAATGTTATCGAACCGATGGCATTAATACCGTCTCGACTCTCAATAATAAATTATTTGAATTTAAAGTAAATCCAACGAGACCTGATAAATAATTTAAAGAAACCTTCAGGGGTTTTTATTTGAAGACTACCCGTGACCGCGACTTTGTCTGCGTGGACTTAAATCGGTCTCAGCCGGTTATAAAAAGCAACGTGACTCCATCTATTTGTTAATATTATTAAATAAACTATTTACACGATTGTTTTTTCCATTCCTATTCCACCAGCCCGTTCATGCCCCACTGTAGGGGCTTAGGCCTCCATCCAGGATGAGGGAGCTTGGAGCTTGATAGGAATGAACTTGTTCAAAAAAAAGTACGGACAAAATGTTGATAGCTGCGTCGCAATAACTCAGTAAAGGGCAGGTTGTTTACCTTTTTTCTCTCGTCTCTTTGGCTTTACATTAGAGAATCACAACAAACTATTGATAGAAGTTTATAGATTTTTTTATATAAATCGCCCAGAGACCATTCAACCGTAGAAAATTAAAGAATTATTTTATAAACTAGTCGTTGTTTGCGGCTTCGCATCATGGTATACATGCTCTGTTACGTCAAACCACTGCGCCGTTGATTTAATTTTTGAATATTGAATCATTTTACGAATTTAAATGCGAAATATATACGTTCATCAAAATCGGTTCAGCAGCTCTCGACCTACATGCTTTCAAACGTTCGCAAACAGAAAAAAAAATTATAACAATAAAACCAATAACATATTCCGTTACAGTTTCATGACAGTAGATGTACAGCAAGATACATCGTAACTATAAAAATGTATCCCATGAAATACACCCATGCACCTTGACGTTTCACGTTTTTCTCATGCCATTACGTCATTTCCTTTTTTTCGCTCTTATACAATAATATTCCTTATTGTACATCATCATCAGCCCATTTTTACCCCACTGCAGGGGCTTAGGCTTCCCCCAGGGTGAGGAGGGGGGCTTGGAGCTTAAGTCCACCACGCTGCTCCACTGCAGGTTGGGAACTGTAACGACCGCCATCTATTGACAGCGTCCGGGACCGACTGCTTAACTGACACCGTGCCCTCCGAAGCACGGTGTCAGTGATATTGTGTACTTAAGTCAACTCAAAACTCATTGGTACACGCCTGGATTCGAACCATGGCCCTATGGGGCCTTATAAATTTGAGACAGATTCGTTGCGCTCTGGGCTATCACGATATCACGATGGGCTATTGTACACTAAACAATAATTTAAACGAAAAAAAAAAGGTTATGTAGTTAGTAGTAGTTAGTGAAGGAATGAGAATTATTATCACGTATGATCAAACAAGCGTCGGTCTTCGATCTATTCGAAGTGCGAAACACGACATCTTGATATTCTGGTATCTAAGAGTATATATGATGCGCAATAAAATAATTTCTAAAACTCACTTGAATGTAACCAAATCCGGTTTTCTGCCGCCTTGTCTAGATCGTCGGAGTCTGTATATCTCTCTGCAAGTTCTTTGTAGTAAACGCGTCGCTCTCTCGTTTTGACTAGACTCGGTATTGGCAACTAATTGCCGCAACGAATCGTCTTCGGCCACCCAAGCGGCAACTGTCGGGTCGTTGCGCTCACACGCTTCCTCTAACCTGTCAATAAAATTATATGACATTAGTAATGATGTAATTATACAAGTAATAATAATAATAAATGGGACTTCCCACACAGCGCCATCTAGTACCTGAGTAAGCTAGTATTATGCTTGTGTTGTGGGTTACTAGGCAACTGATATGCATACTTAAATATTTTTTTATAATATATACATATATAAATAATTTACACCCAGACACGGAACGAAATAAACATGTTAATGCACAAATATTTTTCCCGTACGGAAATCGATCTCGTGACCTTTGGCTGCGTAGTTAGGGTCTCTATCCACCCGGCCATTCGGTCAATCGGCATTCGGTAATGATACAATTTTGAATTGTTATGAAAAAAACTGGCTGAGACGATAGCGGCACGAAGCGAAACCGGGACGGAATTGAAGTTGCTCAAAATTTAACTACGCACCCTTTAGGACATCGTTGCATATTACCACAGAAGAACAAAATTGACAGAAGCGTCAATTACAGCATTTCGATCGTTTTGTCCAACGACCAACATAAAACACTATTTTTCTGTTGTAGATGTTACCGGCTTATAGACGAAACCGCTCGGACGACGAGTGTCCACGAACGACGACCTTTCGATTCGTAATTCGGACTCACGATTTTAGGAATACCCGGAAGTAGCATCGCGAACTATCGTTGCACGTCTAGTAAATCCGTAGTCACATCACAGTTAAGTAACTATCGACCAGCACCACTCCGAGGTTCCACTCATAATAACGTATGCGGTCGCCAATGCAGTCAAATCAAAATCAAAATCAAAATATTTTTATTTCGTAGTTATGTAACATAATCTTGAAATACGTCATAAGAGTGAATTTTATTACTTTGTGGAAGAACGTCACCACAAAGGCGCATTCAAAAATGCTGGTTCGTCTCAGAAGAATATGCAAAAAACTGAGGGAGGCTCTTTTTAACAAAATTATAAAAAAAAATTAACAATAAGTGCTTAAAGAATAATATTATTGAAACAAACTGATAGGCGAGCGACTTACACCCATGGATTTTTATGATCTAAGTAATCTGATACTTTATAATAAGCTTTTGCATAAAGCTTTCGTTTTATTGTAGTTTTAAACTTGTTAAGGGGTAGATCTTGAATGTCAGCTGGGATATTATTGTAAAAGCGTATACATTGCCCTTTAAAATATTTTGTGATTTTATTGAAGCGGCTGACATGATTAGCAAGTTTATCTTTGTTTTTTGTATTAACATTATGCCGATCACAATTTTTTTTAATGAATACAATATTTTTTTTTACGTACATTATGCTTTCAAATATATATTGAGACGGCAATGTCATTATATTAATTTCCTTAAACTTTTCCCTAAATGCTTCATCGGTTGTTCAGTGACAAAAAGCATAGTAGAGTTTTTATTACGTCTGCGTTCAAACTAATAGTGAGGTACAACTTTCTTACAGCTCAGTAAAATTAAAATATTAAAAAAATTGAGTTAAATTTTAATTACACATAAAAGATTACGACATTTCTAGCGTAATCATAATTTTCTTGTATTTAAAAGTTTTGTAATGTTAATATACCTACATTATGTTATTGCATACAATTGATATACTATAGTCCAAAATAATAAATCGCTAAATAAATGTTGACGACCGCTTGGCCTAGTGGGTAGCGACCCTTTCTACGAAGCTGGGGGTTCACGGGTTCGAATCCCAGGTCGGGTCAGTATTTATATGATGAATATTGACACTGGTACCGGGTCTTGGTTGTTATGTGTATGTGGGGTCTTCGCTTGGTACCCAAAACACAAGCTAATGCTTAGTTTGGAATCTAGACGTTGTTGTGATGTATACGTTATTATTATTATTACAAATAACAGAAAAATAAAGTGTTGAAGTGTACGTATCTGGTCCGTACCTTCTCGCATGTAAACGCCTGAAGGTTGGATTCACGTTTCATTCGCCTTAATATGACGATTTTCGCTCATTTACGAGTGAGAAATGTTAGCGAGCGCAACGTGAATCGACATTCTAGTACTGGCTTACGAGTCGCGAAGCACTGCACACCGGATATAGGAGATGACGTCAAAATTTATTGGGGGGGGGGGGGGGGGGGTTTACTTATAGGCATCAATTAAAATTAATTAATGCCTATATGTATTACAAAATGGTGGCCTATAACTTTACCAAATAGAGGCGAATATTACAAAACTCGCTTTATTTATATGAATATTACAAAATAGGAATACACAAAATTACGCAATGGATAAAATATTCGGTTCAATCTAGTAAAGTATGTGTACAAATAATATTATTTGCCCAATATGAGACTAATTTTAAGATATTTTAATACTTCTTTCACGTTTTCGTATAATTTTATTTTTATTTTCATTCATTGAAACATCTCACGATACAATCTATTTGGCTGACCGGTTGGCCGAGTCGTTAGAGACCCTAACTGAGGAGCCGAGGGTCACGGGTTCGATTCCCGCCCGGGACAAATATTTGTGTGCATACATGTACATGAATACATGTCCATTTGTTCCGTCTTTGGATGTAAAAATATATGTATATATTATTTTAAAAATAAACTAATATTTAAGTATATATATCAGTTGTCTAGTACCCCATAATACAAGCGCAAAACTTGCTTATTTTGGAACTAGATGGTGCTGTGTGGGATGTCCCAGATATTAATGTATGAATTCAGTAAATGACAAAAAGTACAGGTACAAACCTCTTTTTAAGTCCTGCCAATTGGTCGATCTCGTCTCTTAGATCAGCTAGGCGAGTGTGCTGCGCGCGCAGGTCCAGCGCTAAATCTAAGGATGTACGGGGCGCGCGCCTCTGTGAGCCACCAGAACGATGACGGGCTACTGTCGGGTTTGTCGCTCCTGACACTCTGCCCCATCTAGTAAAACAAAACATAGTAATTTATAAGTAAAATAAACAATACATTATTAATATTAATTAATAAGACCAATTATGTAGAAACAAAATGATGAAATTCAAATGAGTTACCCTTCGAAAAAAACTAAGATTGTATGTATTAACTTTCAATAATACATCGGTGGCTTTTATTTGATATTTACGCCCTCAGAAAATAGATTGACTTCGAATCCAACTCACTCCGTCAATAAATAAAAAAATGTGACAGACCAGATATATCAATGACATTTATTAGAATCTTTTATTCAACTTTTTTTTGCAGGCAAACAAATTATATACAGTTCTTCATGTGATGCCATCAATTTATTTAAATATTTATTTATTTGCAAATTTTTTAAGTAGAAAAATTAAATATTGCAGTGACCTAGGGTTTTTTGAAATATAAAATATTTAAACAAACACTCTAAACATACTTTATGCACTGTATGGAATACACACCTATTCACATACGAATATAAGTTGACGTTTTTTTCTTAGAGGAGTAGGCAAAAATATAGAACATATTTTTTTTAGTGTGATTAGTTTTTGTACCTAAAAAAATATTCGCCTGCAACTTAAGATTCGCACTGTTGGTTGTTACTCTACAAATTATTAGATAAGGCTTCTTAAATTTGAATATAATTTGTTTTTGTAATAGAAGAATAGTAAGTAGTGCATATACCCTATACGTTGCAACACGGTTTCATCTATTGAAATAATAATAGTAACATATACAACACAAGAACGTCTAGGCCCTAAACTAAGCATTAGCTTGTGTTTTGGGTACCAAGCGAAGATGGTTTGATGCTCCTCAAGTTATAAGCGTTCAAACAAACAAATTATGTTTCATGTGAATCATGGCTTCAGGAACACTAAATAACGCCTGTCATGTACAGTATATACTATGTTAAAGTTTTGAGTACAGATATAAGACGCAACACTTTAGCCATTGTTGTATTAGTGTCTATCATTTATTACAGACACATGTGATTTTATACATAGGGTACATACAGGATGAGAATTTAGTCACCAGCCAAAATTTTTCTAGATGTTAGGTATCACCAATAGACCTCATTACGTAAATAAAAACATAGGTCAAATATTCATAATCAATAATTATATCCTAAATATTTTTTAACAAAATTTGGGTACCTTCTACTTACATACGAAAGGGCGGAGCATGGGACATGTGGGCGGGGCGCGTGCACGTGCACTGGCGGCCTCGTGAATGGTGACTAGTAATATTGGTAGTTTTGGGAAAGGTTTACGTAGTCTTAACTGAATATTTTCTTATTAAACGATACTAAAAAGGAACAAGACGGGCAACGGATTTTTATCAAAGGTCATTATATTAAAATTTGGGTGGTCAGTAAAACCTCAGCCTGTATATCTAGCATCGTTTACAAAAATTCTTACAGTATACATTTTAAATAACCTGAGCGATCGCCTTTCCCTTGCCGTCCTGTCGAAAGGTATGCCCACGGGCGGCGGCTGCATCGTCACGCGACGCGAGTGCAACGCCATCGACGAATCAGATTCAGACCGGTTCAATCTGGAAACGAGTACATATTACAAAATGGAGGTCTATGAACAAGTGGATGATAATATACAAAATATTACATAATCATATTACTAAATGGTGGCTTATAAATATTACAATAAATTTCATTACATGCAGGCGAATATTACAAAACTATTATTACCTACATGAATATTTTATAAATATTCATACATAAATTTCATAAATAGAAACGTATACATACATTGGACGTGGGACATCCCACACAGTGCCATCTAGTCCCAAACTAAGCAAGTATTATGCTTGTGTTATGGGTTACTAGACAACTGATATACATACTTAAATAATTTTTTTTATAATAAATACTTACATAAATATTATACACCCAGACCCGGAACGAAATAAACATATTCATGCACACAAATATTTGTCCCGGGCGGGAATCGGACCCGCGACCCTTGGCTTCACAGATAAGGTCTCTAACCATTCGGCCAATCGGTGCGTCGGTCAATGTGAAATTGCAAATTGGGTAACAATATGTGTTTCATATATGAATATCAATAAGAATATTTTTCCAATAATGTGAGACCACATTTTTTGAATAAAAATTTGATGGTGCAATAGATACCCAAATAACGAGATTAGAATTGCTGTCGTAATTCACACTGATTATTCAAATACTTCAAATTACAAGAAGAAAAAAACATGGGTGCACATGTTAAGGGACAGTCTATAATATATATACCCATTTAGGAGTATACTGTCCAACGACTGTACTTTGAAGAGTTTTATTAAATTAAGAATTGTAAATTTGTTTCATTATAAGATTATAACCCTTTCCAAATAAATTGCTGTATTTTAGGTATAACCTATGAGTATAACTAACCAGAGGAGTAAGACTAGGATAATGAAAATATTTACCTGCATATATACTGGCTCTTTCCTATACTTTGAGGTTGCGGTGAAAATGTCTGCGATCTTTTTATTGTGGCTAAGGGCTCTTCTGCGCTGTTACTAGTCTGTTGACTTTTTCTGAAATAAAAAACATATCTTATCAATATATCTCTACATTACAAAGCTAAGTACATTCGAACGGTTTCGATTTGGAACGTCAGAAATGTGTGTATTTGTTGTGAGTCGAAAATACAAACATTCCCGATGCGTCTAACCAAAATCGTCCAACCAATTTATGAATTTACACATGCTCGATTTGTATGTATAGCAAACGATTCGAGTCGAGGGGAGTCAAAATACGAGTATTGGACTCCGAGCCAGTCGCATGCATATTTCGCATATAACGTGCATATTATGGCTTTAAAAACAAAACTCGCCTAAAAACGTTCAAGTAACTAACAAAGTGTAACTTTTCAATTCAGGACTTTCATTTAGATCCAGTTTAGTTAAAATACGATTTGTCCTTATCTTTGGATTATGAAACTTAGGTTGCAAGAAAGAGACAACATATGTTTTAAATAAATGAGTTTAGTGTGAGCCATAAATTTAATTTAAATTAAAACTATAATACTATTGTTCTATCATACATTTCTTATTGTTAAATTGTCAATATTAGATCATAGCTAATTATGGTATGTGGGAAAATTATATCATTCGTAAATTCTGTTAATTTATCGAGTATTCAAAAGCGATGCGAATCGAGAGCATTTTAATTATTTTTTTCGTATCCTATAAATATTTTTTTTTTTTTTAGGTATTAGGTTAATAGTATTTTTTTTAAATGTTTTCTATTTAAATAACACAAAATAAGTGCAGTTTATATCTTCGACTCTCTCGATTTTGAATACTTAATACATTATTATTTGCATAGTTACATTGTGCCTTCCATGCTAACCATGCACATATTTTTCTAAAGTGTTTATTAAAAATATATATATTTATATATACGCATTAAAAAAAAAACATGCGACAAAACTACTACATTTCGAGCACTAATAAAGACACAATGTAGACATACCTATTATATACAGAATGGCTTGATTTTATTTTATATTTATTATATATATTATTTACAACAACAGATTGTCTCTTTTTTAGTTATGACTGTATTTTTTTTTCAACTTGGTTTCCTTCGAGCGCTCCCCTCGCATATCTCATGTATCTGGTAAAATGAAGACAACATTGTATACGTTGCAGTACAATTGCAATACCAGTACAATTAAAAAAAAAACTGTGATAACATGAAAAATTGCAAGTATGTATACTTATGTACGCGCGTTATCTTCTATGAAGAGATCGTGAAATCGAAAATTTATCACGCATGTAATAATTTATACTAGTACGGAGACAAGAGAAATGAGGTAGCATACAAATTTTATATTCATAGCGATATCCACCATTTTAAATCGGTTATTTTTTTAAATAGTATCTTTTTATTAATTAATCTACAAACACCATGATTATTTACGTTATCTATTCTCCTATAATCTTTTATATATCTCCTATACTTCTTATTTGACGACCGCTTAGTCTAGTTGGCAGCGACCCTGCCTATGAAGCTGGAGGTCCCGGGTCCGAATCCCAGGTCGGGTCAGTATTTATATGATGAATATTGATACTGTTACCGGGTCTCGGTTGTTATATGTATGTGGTGTCTTCGCTTGGTACCCAAAATACAAGCTAATGCTTAGTTTGGGACCTAGACGTTGTTGTGATTGTATGTGTTATTATTATTATTCGTTTCATACCATTTCCTACAATTTGCTACCATGTCATATCCATTTTATACTATTTCCTATCATACCATTCCATAAAATTTTCTGCCATTTCCTACCATTTTACACCATTTCATACCTTTTCCGTTTTCATTTCATTACACACCGCGTACCAAAGGTTTTCTAGATCATAACCTTTTTTGTTAACATTAAAATTTCTCTAGGAAACACCTCCAACATGCTGAAGAGGAGGATCACATCAACAAAGTTACCCACAACTAATTACTAACATTTATAACTACAACTTTCAACCTTCTAACATAAGCTGTTTAGATTTGACCAGTGGAACTACCAGGTAAAAAAATCATTGTATATTACAGTATTTATAACGTAGCTTAGTTAAATTATAATATACTTATAATTTTCAATATATTTCCTATAAATACGGTCCTTATGACATCGAAACTTGAATCGTAATGTTGTGTTTTACGGACTAGGACCCTTTTACTTTACACCAATCACAAGCGAGCGTTTTGTTTGTAACGCACGCGTAAACCGCGAAATTACATTTGAAGTATCTATCTAATTTTAGTCGCAATGTATTGAAAAACGTCGTATGATGCTCGTACTCAGTAAACTGGCTATTATAGTCATTGGTTTATTATAAGCACTTGGCTTCGTCTCGTGCCTATAAAAATCTCGACTATAATATGCAGCTTACCGTACTTGCATCATAATGTACTATAAACAATAAAATTATAATGAGGTCAATCCTGTACATATTTTTTCGAAACAGTAATATATTATGGGTTATGTAAGGAAACTGAACTGAAAACAAATTTTTTTGGGAATGTTTGTCTGTTTGTATGATCACGATAAACTCAGGAACTACAGAACCCATTTCGATGAAACTTTTTGTAAATTATCAGTTGTAAATTTAGATGTTCATAGAGATACCGCGTTGTGACAACAAAAACGTGAGCAAAAAAATATACGCCATAGACCAAATATACGCCAGTGTTTTGAAATATTCACTGTCAAATAGAATTATACCATTACGGACAGCCTAATTTGTAAGCGTTTCATTTTACTCGGGTTTTTTGATCATTTCCCAATACGAGACGCTTCTGCTTGATGATTACATGATTATGTTATCTAAGGTAGGGTCTAATCTAAGACACAATTTATCACGCTTTGTTACCTAGGAACAAGACCATGGACCACACGAGGGGAAGGGCTGACAGGACTTTAGCATTGGGGTCCGAGAGTTGGTGGGGACCGACATTGTGGATACAGTCAAAAATGTAATTATGACGTACGTTTGATCGATTTTCAGGATGAGGCGGCAATGGACAAGACAGGGAACGATTTCTCGAGGATTATTCAGGACAGGAGATAACTGAGGACTAAATAGTGTCAATCGTGTAGTTCACGCAAGCAAAGCAGCGGACAACAGCTAGGTAGATACTAAAACTGTCTTAATCATGATAAACTGAACTATTTTACCCCAACTTACAATTGGACTGCGGTACATACAACTGAACATTATGACAAAAATCAAATAGCAATAACGGTTTGTCGCCGAATTCGAGCCCAAAAATACTCTAAACGCACTTTGTGTCACCGGTTATCGTTGATAAATTTCGACGATATTAAACAATTTTTCATAGACCTTGCTTTACCTACTTATAGATACAGTACAATACTTAGAAGTTACACGTACACGTACAATACGCGAGAATTCACTTCTTAGCTCGGGTGAATTAAAAAAAAAATCGATTTCTACAAATTATTCCGAACTTGTAGCAATCATCGACGACCGCTTAGCCTGGTGGGTAGCGACCCTGCCTACGAAGCTGGAGGTCCCGGGTTCGAACCCTAGGTCGGGCCAGTATTTATATGATGAATATTGATACCGGTTGTTATATGTATGTGGTGTCTTCCCTTGGTACCCAAAGCACAAGCTAATGCTTAGTTTAGGGCCTTGACGTTGTTGTCATGTATACGTTATTCTTATTATTATATTATACTCATAACTCTCTATAATAATACGATGTCATGTCACAGTAAACTAATAAAGGTCAATTCCTAAAATTAGGCCTTTTTCCGATTCCACCTGAACTGCTACGTAAATTCTCGCGCATTGTACCTAGATGTTTATAAGTAGCCTAATAAACGTGAAGCTAGGTGCAAATCCCAAACCAACTCTAAAGTGTTGTACCTACATCAGCTGTTAACTACTCTTTTAGATAATTTAAGTAACAAAACAAAAAAAACATATTTATTAATTATCTACTGTGACTGTCTTCAACTTCTACTAATCTACTATAAAAATACCTTCTGTGCAACTGTCGAGCACCTTCTGGACAAAAATTACATTCCGTGTTGGTTTCTTTTTCCGCCGTAGTTGGGTTTAAGTATTCTTCTTCTAAAGCGATTTCTTCCTCTGGTATGTAGTCTTCGAAAGAATCTTCTTCCACTATCTATGAATATAAATAAAGTGCAATCAGTTTAGATAAATATATTATGATCATGTCGAATGTAATCCACCATAAAGGTATAATGCAAATAAAAGAATGAATATTGGTTAACTATAGAGGTTATAGTTAAATCAAATCTATAAATGATAATAATATTATAGATTTTCTGAATAAATGAAAAATAAAAAAAATAATTACTTGTTATATGATTCAATTCTCTTAACAAAAGTTCAGTTAACATATAATAATAATATCTGGCACATCCCACACAGCGCCATCTAATTCCAAAGTAAGTAAGTATTATGCGTGTATTATGGGGTACTAAACAACTGATAAACATACTTAAATATACTTTTTACAATATATACATGTAAGATACTTTTACACCCAGACACGGAACAAATAGACATGTTCATGTACACAAATATTTGTCACGGGCGGGAATCGAACTCGCGACCCTCGGGTCCGCAGGGGTCTCTAACCACTCGGCCAACCGGTCAGTCACATATAGTATAAAGAAACTATACATACTTGGTTCAGTGGTTCTCTCGTTTCTTCATCTTCAGAGGCGGAATTTTCAGCGCAATCTACGGTACCGTCGCCACCGATCATATTTTCTGGTCCTGAAATTTATTATCACAGGTAATGTAATGTTTTCAGGTTATTTTATACACTTTATACATATAAAATAATTGTATGCATTTATCGACAAAGTCTTATTATTTTGAAAGCAGCACGCAAGCGTGCAGTAAATCAAAATTAAAGGACACACATCTGAAAATAAATCTCCATCCAGTATTGGTTCGGGAATCAAGCCCAGGATCTTCCACATTTCAGGTAGAGGTTATTGAGGTTTTTTAATAAAATATAATAAAAGTAAACACACCCCTATTTCTAGTCAAAGTTGAAGTTTGCGATGATATGACAGTCGACTCGTCGGAACTCTCGTCTCGTCTCATACAACGGAAACTTAGTACGTTGTACCACTTCTGAGATATCGTGTCTGGATCGAAGTCGGCTAAACTGACTTGTGCACAGCCCTGTAACGAAAAATGGACTTTAGAACCAACGGCATTAAATCCAAAATCAGACAAAGGTTTTGTTAGTTTCAGTGTGAAATCGCTCTCGCCTAGTGAAGCTTATCGCATGGCACTCAAGGCTTTTAAGCCGAATACTCGAATTTGGCTAGTTTTCATCATTTAACTATATTTACCATATATACAATATAATTTAATAATAACAAATAATAATAATAACACACACAATCACAACAACGTCTAGGTCCCAAACTAAGCATTAGCTTGTATTTTGGGTACCAAGCGAAGACACCACATACATATAACAACCAAGACCCGGTGCCACTATTAATATTCCTCATATTAATACTGACCCGACTTGGGATTCGAACCCGGGACCTCCAGCTTCGCAGGCAGGGTCGCTGCCCACTAGGCTAAGCGGTCGTCGGTAAGCTAAGGGTAAGGCTAAGCGGTATTCTCCAAATTTGCCCAAGTTTGGAGAATAAAAACAGTGTGTGCTATAATATTTATTGTTCTGAATATTAAAAATAAACTATATAAAAATCTATGCTAAATACACAAAAATTTCGATAGGAGATTTGGTATAGTATGAAATTAAAATGTTACCATAGTAAAATAATCATAATAATATTTGGGACATCCCACACAATGCCATCTAGTCCCAAAGTGAGCAAGTATTATGCTAGTATTATAGGGTACTAGACACTGATATATGTACTTAAATATTTTTTTTTATAATGTATACATATATATTTATTATACACCCAGACACGGAACAAATAGACATGTTCATGTACACAACTATTTGTCACGGCCGGGGATCGAACCCGCGACCCTCGGCTCTGCAGTTAGGATCTCTAACCACTCAGCCAACCGGTCAGTCAATCAATCATTGGTGTTAGTTTTAATGCAAGTTATTTCAACCTAGCGAACCTATTTAGGTGCTCAAACTATTAGCGCCCTTGTTAATTGAAGGCACCTACCTAAAAGTTCTATATTTAACACCATAAATTTCGAAAGCACTAACCAAACACTCCCCGCCGGTGACCAAGTTTATCTGCAATGTACACGCTGACACGGCCCGGCGGCCCGTAACATCGGCTTGTACAGTTTCCGACCAAACCAAAGGGCCTCCTCGCCAAGTCACCGCCCGGGAACCGAACGCGCGACCGCAGCCAGCGCCTATCACCAGAGCGCCTTTCACTGAACTGTAAAAATTAATAAAATACATATTACACATTCCAAGGGCAATATTGTCAGGCATGGTTTACGTCTGAGCAAATATTTCATGTCATCGGTGCCATCAACCGATGGCAGTCGTTAAAATCCATCAACCCGCACTGGAACAACGTGGTGGATTAAGCACCGAGCCCCCTCAGCCTGGACGGAGGCCTAATTCCCTGCAGTGGAGCAAAATAATAATAATAACTTCGTATGTATTGATTACACACTCATGAATACGTGTAACACAAGAATTGGTTAAGCTCGCGGCCACCGACTTATCCGGTTTCGCTCCGTACCTAAAGCGCGGAGAAAATCAGAAAGTACAAAAATATCCTATCCTAAAACCTATTGCTCATAGGCATGAGGTGATTCTGAATATGTTACCCTCGAAATTGAATAAGAAGTGGAATTTCATGTGCCAAAACAGACCCTGGAAAAATCTAACAATTTTTTTTACATTTGTTCCAATAACAAATCAAAAATTTACCCAAATATAGGAGTCTCGATATTCTGGTAAAGAACATTTACATCACAGAAAAAAAACAGGCTAACACAATTTTGTATACTTTCGTCCACTTTTTTTTTTTGAGAAAATTTCTAAATTCTCAAACATTATAACTTTCTTTTTTCAGGTATATAACCTAAGGTGTAATTAGTGAATGTGAGTATAGATCATATTCTACACATAGCAGATAATTATACTTACATATCAGTGCCAGAATCCACGAAGAGCGCGTGCAAGTTGCGCGCGCGCATCATGCCGATCTCCAATGCGCTTTCCTCCGGACAGTACCGCAATTTGATTTCAATTTGGGCACTATTCACTGTGAACAACAAAAGATGCATAGTTCAATTTAAGAAATAAAAAGTGATAGCGCAATATCGTAATGAAGATTTTAAACCAACACACATGCACTTAAACATACGAACACGATTTCACACAAACAAACAAACATACCCTAATCCTCCCACATACAGCCTACAATCACACACACACATCCCAAAATCACACAAATAGGATTGTTAACTTAGGCATGTTTGTTAGTTTAATTGTTAAATTAAAAGTGTAATCCATGTTTGGCATTATTTAAGATTAAATTTGATTGTGTAACATTTAACTGTAACGCTGTAGGATTACCAAATAAAATAAAAATAAAACAACAAAGAATCAATCGTTAGTACATTAATTGCTGTTAAACTAATCTACTATGCAACGCGACCAATGGGGCAATCAACATTTTATTCGCAAATCGTTGTATAAGCGAGTGAATTTTCATTACTAAAAATACCAGAATTTATTGTGTAAATCGAACGTTGTGTTTTAACTCGTAGCAATGTTTGCAAATTAGCGAAAGAAACATCACAACTACGTCTGGACCTCAAACCAAGCATTAGCTTGCGTTTTAGGTATCAAGCGAAGACAACACATACATATAACAACCAAGATCCAGTACCAGTATCGATATTGATCATATAAATACTGACTCGGAATGGGATTCGAACCCGGGACCTCCAGCTTACTATACTAAGCGGTCGTCTGCGATAGCTGATGCCGTCCCTAATATTAATTATAGCTTCGATATTATATGCATTAAACTTCTTCTTCTTCTTAATTATGGCGTTATTACACTTGTTTGTACGACCGTCGCGTCGACCGTTGCACGTAGTAGTGAGTGACGTCACATTAATGTATCATGTTATCTTTTATAGCTCTTTTATTACGCCTCCAAAAAATTTCATTTTTTTTCTGTTCAAAAGGAAAACCCATTCCTACAAATACAGCTTTTTTTAATTATGCTGATGCAAAATTTCGAACAATGCCCTTTGTGACATGGAATAATAATCGTATTAGAACTGAGAAAAAGAAAACTTAAAGAAATCACCGTTATAGGAATACTACGTATGGCCACGCGAGCAGACCCGGGGGTAAATGTTGATACATATGAATAGTAACCACGTACCGGTATGCGCATCTCCTCCACCTTGGGCTTCAAACACTCCCGAGTCGGCAGCCACCGATTCGTCGCTCACTGCCGCCGATACAGATCGCGTATTCGTACCTTTAATACACAATATTGTTACGTTGACATCATTGACATCAATTATATCGACAATTCCCCATCACTAGTTCTGTTTGAGAGAGTTCAGTAAAAATAATAAACACTTCCTACATATGATCAAACAACCTCTACTCTACTGTTTCGTACATTGTCTTTAGTTTGTGAAAATGTGTATAAAATTGAATTTACCACTAGAAGACGACGTTCTCGGGGATAGAGGTGGTGGCGGCGTCTCCGATATCGGGGACAAAGGTTCACTCGGTCGGCCTGGGCCTTGCAGTTGGACCGGTACTGAAAAATAATATTTTTTTTTAATAATAGCGGTCATAAAAACAACATTCAAAACTAGATAGCTGGTTTGCCTCAGTGCGGGGCTGACCAAAAAAGCATGAATAAGTCTTATCGCAGCGGTGCCGAGCTATTTCAAACGAACTTCATCGCCAGCGAGGCAAAGCGACGTGTGAAAAACTTTTCGTTACGATTACGTGAAATTTATTCTACATTAAAAAATATAATATAAACCTAATTGTAAATTATACTAACTCGTAGACATTCCGGTGATCTCATTCAAACCAATATCGACGCCTATCTTCATTTCAGATAGTTTTTCTTCTAATTCCCTCTGTTGCCGCCTTTGACGCTCAACCTATGGAAAAAGTTACATAAGATTTACAAAATCAAACCAATTCAAACTTATATTTAAGATTTTCAAATATTTTTTTTATACATATACAAACAATTATTTTAAGCATTTTCACGACAGCAAAATTTGCTTATGTTTGACAATACAGTTTTATTGGTTACTCTAGGTGAAAATTGAGGAACTAAATACTCTAAATTAGCGACGTTATAAAGTTAAAACTAAAATTTAATGAATCCAGCAAATAGGAATTATACTAATTTCGGAAAATTATAATCGATTTGAAAAAAAAAATGTATGAAACCTATTAAAAAAATAAAATTCCAAATACCTGATTGTATGATGGCGGAGGTGGAGGTGGACTGGCAGAAGATAAACTGCTGCGAGGTGATAGAGATGGCTGAGAAGAACCTGCGCCAGGTGTAGCGCTCTCACTCGGACATGACGCTCCACGTAACAGTCTGAGGGCGACAGATATATTTTAATTATAGGTAAGTAACGTCGTGTGAAGTCCGCAACATATTCACAGTTTACTAGTGTGTTAATGACATAGAATAGTTACATGTTCTGCAATATATTTCAATGAATAATAAAAAACGATACAAATATAAAGCATTAACTTTTTCAATACAAAGCTATTAAATATTAATAATAACGTATACATCACAACAACGCCTAGACCCCAAACTAAACAGTAGCTTGTATTTCGGGTACTAACCGAAGACACCACATACATGTAACAACTAAAACCCGGTACCAGTATCAATATTCATCATATAAATACTGACCCGACCTGGGATTCGAACCCGGGACCTCCAGCTTCGTAGGCAGAGTTGCTACCCACTAGGCTAAGCGGTTGTCCGATATCCTCATTTCACATGGCAGATGCAGCAACCATATTACTTATTGATTACATTGTATTCAAGTAATAAAAGAATTATAATTACCTCTCAACCCTCCGATGTAAATCACCCATATCGACCGGTTTATCAACTTGTATAGAACTGGCTATTTGAGGTCCACCATATATATCAGTAAAACTTATTCCAGAACTTAAAGAACCTTTACTACTTGCCGTAGATAAAGAGCCAAGACTGGAACTACTAGAAACTGACAAGGTACTCGCTGACAATGTCTTCAACTGTCCTTCTAATGTTGTCATCGATGTTAAGGCGTCTTTTAGTTGTTGCAGCAATAACTGTTTCTCTTCGTGCAACCTAAGTCTATCTGCTATACACTTATTCGACATTTCTAATGCATTCTTTAAATCTTGTTCTAGTTTCTTACATTCTATTTGAATGTCTGTCATTTCTTGTTTAGACCTCGCTCTAGGAGTTATACTCCTTAACTCTCTTAATAACTGTTCTTTTTCTTGGAATAATAACAATCTATCTTTGTCAGATTCCGCTTGACCCGGTTGAACTTTATCTTCTAGATCTGCTAATTGTTGTTGTATCTGCTGTATCCTTTTTCTGGCTTCGTCGTATTGGAGTCGAACTTTCGCCATTTCCGCTAACCTGGTACCTATAGGTACGAGATCTGCACACAAATCCGTTTGGGATGCGGTGCTTAGTTTCTCTTGGGGTAAACTTAATGTAGACAAATCAGGAGAAGCATCAGCTAATTGTAGTCTCGTTAAGTCGTCTTTGAGCTTTGCTAAAGACTGCATGAGGTCCGCTCTCTCTTTTTCACCTGAAGTTAGAGACTTTTGTATGTTCTTGAGTTCGGTCATTATGGCCTGCGCTTCGGTGATGTTATAGCCACCTTGCTGAGAGCTTAGTTTTTGTTCCACTCTGAAACGAGTAAATAATTCCATTAGAGAAGTATGAGATGCAAATTTTTATTAGTATTGGTTACAAAAGATTTTTTCAAAATACGGTTTTGATTAAGTATTACTTCATATACTCAATAATTGACTTACTATTTCTAAAAAGCATTTTAATTGACATCAACCAGTGTTCAAATTTTAAAAACTATTCCTTGCATAAATTAACTGTTTCGGTCCCACAAAAAAGTTTTTAATAAACTAGGCACGACCCTAAATTAAAAATAAAGTTGTCTTTCAACTTACTCAGCCAAAGTATCAACGCCGCGCCTCGCACAGGCTACTTCGGCGCGCGCTTGCCTCAACTCTCTTCTTAACCTGGCCACCCTGCCCCGAGCTGCAGCAACTTCAGCCCGCAACAATTCAGGTTCATGTCGCGACGATGTGGATGTTGATGTCGCTGATGTACCCGACGAACATACTGCGAACATAGTGGATTATCACTAAACCATTTGTACAGCACACAAAAAGTTTGATCTACTGAATATTGATGAGTGTGAAAAAACTGGTTAAGTGCGAGACGGACTCATGCAATTAGGATTCAGTACTAATACCTCATAGACAAACAGACTAAACCAATTCGAATTTTAAGTAAGGAAATACAAAAAACACACAGTTTTGCTATTATCTATGACTCAACATATACCAACTCTGGCAATATCAAAGGATAAGAAACCTAGACGGTTAAGGGAGGCAGTACCTATTATTAGAGGCGGTTATTAAATCTATTTTGTCTAACATGGACACATATATTCATATCCTTAAATTTAGCCCTTTTAACAATACCTAACAGGTATTGTGAAACGCATTTTTATGACCTTTATTTAAAATTAAAAAAAAATCAGGATATAGTCCTTAAAATTAAAGTAGTTATACGCTCATCGCGTTGTTATCTTGTCTTATGTACCTATGAATGAATGTCATTTCGTGAAATGGCTTCTTTTTATTAACCCCTGACAACGACGAAAATGAGGGCCGTTATAAGTTTGCCGCCTATGTCTTCTGTATGACCTTCTGTCTGTGGGTCTGTACGTCTGTCTGTAGTATCGCAGCTCCTAAACGGATAAACCGATTTTAATGTTTTTTTAACCGATTCCCAAAAGAGGAGGTTCTTTTTTTCAGAAATAAGTAATTTTATTATTATTCTTTCAGACTTTAAATGTTAGTTTTTTTTAGATCGCGAGCTCCAGTCTGACTTCATCGAATAGTTTTAATTTTTTGGTATTACATAAGAGAACAATTGTTGTTGTCATTCACTTTTGTAAAGACATCCTTTGCAGCATTTCAACTTACTTTTACTGAAAACTTAGTAAATCGTTAGTCATAAAATGAAAACTAATATTGTGATGTATTATACATTGTTATTACTCTCAAAATACGATCAGGAGAACAGAAAAATAATGTGTCAGTGTCAACGTTGTAGGTGCCTAGGTGGTTTTTATGAATTTAAATTATTAGGACAACTTCTACCTAAATAATTTTAAATATATATACTAATCTAATTTGATTGTCACTAACCCTTTACTTAACTTGTTAGGAAATCGCATTACAAAAATAAAATCCCCGTATACATTTACAACTCTTTATTACAATTTTCCTTTAAAACCTTCACTTTTGCATATTTTACAGCTACGAACTTGTAAGTAATAAAATTAGATTTTCCGATGGTGAAATCCAAATTTTTTTATGAGATTATTTCCATAGAAAAGCTATAAATATATAGATAAATATATATACTAGCTTTCCACCTGCGGCTACCCCATTTAGACATCTTTGTACACTGACAAAAAAAGTTTTGTAGATATTATAAAATCATAATTCCCGACACAAATATTTTATTGTAATTTGAACAAAAGTATTCTTAAAACTAACGTTGCAAAACAGTTATTACAAAATTTTAATAATGACACGAATAATTACATTGTAATATCTACTGAACGAAGTAAGTAAATAAATACGGGAAATATTAAACTTTAACAATTCGTAGAAAATATTGTGGTTGCTATTAGCTTCTTGTTGTATTTGTAGCTACCCTAACCAATATCTATAAAGTGAAGAATTATCTCGAATTACAAATAAATACAATACCATGTTTGTAACTGTTACAATAGCTTTTTTTTTTGTCGCGGGAATGACATTTCTTTTAGTAATAACTAGCTTATTTTAGTTAAGATTTTTCTCTATGTACCCGGACCGCTAAAGGAACGTTTCGGTTTGTCTATAAAAAGACAACAAACATAAAAATACATTTTTCGGTAAGAAAAATAGCTAAATATTTTTTCTCTGGATTCAAGCTATTTCTGTACCGAATTTCATCAAAAGCAGTTCTGCGGTTTAACCGTAAAAAAGTAAGGAACATTCAGACATGTGTCCGCGTTAGGAAGCAGCCTATGTTCGTTTTTAGAATGCAAGCTATTTCCTTAAGTTTTATTAAAATCGGTTCACCGGTTTAGCCGTGAAAGAGTAACAAACATATAGACATATTTCCGCCGTAAAAAGTAGCTCATGTCCTTTCTGAAGGTTCGATCTATTATTGCTTTACCAAATTTCATCAATATCTGTTCAGTGGTATGGGTATAATGTATACACAATTTTTTCCTATACTAATAAAGCTGACGACTTTATATATTTGAGCGCGCTAAGTACCTCTAAGAACTATTATTGTCGAATAGGATTGAAAGTTAAGAGCCATTTTAATCAACCCAAAACTACATTTACCTATGCCTACGTACCATTTCTACGCCGTCGTCATAACCAACACACGCGACCTAGTTAGACATAGAAAATGCTAATATCACGCGAAATCGTGGGCGGACGCTAGTATATAACATATTACTCACAGCTTGTACGGGATGCAGCTAATGTGCTGAGCGCGTTGTTCAGATGCTTGTATTCGTCTTGAGCGAGGCACAATCTTTGTTTTTTCACATCGTACATCTCCTTTTTTGCCTGCGGACAAGAAAAAAAATATACATTGATTTATACAAATAATAACAGCATAGAAAAATAATATCAGAATATCGAAACAAGCGTCACCGTTTGCTCGGAAGGCTGGTTAAAAAAAATTAAGTTATTGTAATGTGAACTTTACCATAAATCTTGTTAATTACCCGTAGGTAAATTATATAAATAACCAAAAACTCTAAATAACAATAAAAAGTTAAATAAATAATTTATTGACATTAATAATACCTAGGGTTCGTAAGCTTTCAACATTTTGACGGGTATAACGTATTAATATAGTAAACATTTTTTTCTAAGAATGGCCACCCTACGCCATACATAGTCTAGTGTAGGGGGTCACCAATCTTTTGAGATGAAAGAGCCGAAAGTTACAGTTTATAAAATTTCCCAGTTTTTAAAAAGCCACTAAAAATTTTCATTTCAATAATATTTGCTTATTATATCATATGTTTGATTTTAGATAATTAATTGGATTTCGATCATTAAAATAAACTTATATAAATATGAAATAATGTTTATTCATACAAAAACATACAAACGTTTTTAACACAAAACATATCGAAATATTTTAGCCAGAATTGTAAAATAATTAATCCGATAATATAAAATATACAGTTGCTAAGCACGACTCTAAATTTTCATTCGTTAGTTGGGTTTTTACATTATTTTTCAATATATTCATGCTAAAAACGCTTGAGTGGCTGAAAGATAGATATGGTCCTCATTCATGGATCGATTTAATAATTTATTGTACGATTTTTTAAGGGTTTTGATAACAAAATAATAAATTTTGCGAATTGAACTGGAGAGCCGCAGATTGCCGACCCCTGGTCTATTGTAAACAAGACCCTTTGGTGAGAGTTAAAGTCGAAAAAGCTTACAAAAAAAAACGTGACGTTCAGAATGTTTTAAAACTTATATTTTTATTGTATTTAACTATTTACCTCACATAAATTACGTACAAATTAATTAGCATATATCGATTATTTTGATTTATTTAGAAAATTTCGTTATAAGTATAAAAAACCTTTAATAACCGTTTAAAATTTCACCGAAATATACTCGTCTTTAACGTTATAGAATCAGACCGATATGTACATAAAAGTAATAAATGCCAAAAACAGAATTAAAATCTTAATAACTCAAATATCTTATACCAATTTACTAGCAGTTAGACCACAAAAGAATTAAAAATTGAAAGTAATATTTTCTCAAAGAAAAAAAATATATTTCACGGAATCCTTTGCCGTCGGAAACACTCGGCTATCTTCGGAAAACATGATTTTCCCAACAAAATCGTACATTATCCACAAGTTTCAGTTGTAATGAGTAGGTAGGTATCCATAATACTTTCAAAGACTGCAATTAGTGACTTCCGGAGAATGTGCAATTAATTATACGCGAATCATGTTTTTCGAAGATACCTACCTACTTCCGGTGGCAAATGAGAACACTTTCATATGAATTCATAATATTTGACTCATTTAGTTAGTTATTAATTACATAAACAATTTTATATTAAATTTTTATTAAAATAATTAGGTAAAAAATTTTTGGTAACCATTCGTTTTGAATTGAGATATTATCAACTTGAACAAAATTTAATATACTTCGCGAAATACCACAAATACCTGCTAACTCATAAACGAGAAATATTTGGTGTTTGACCGTTTTAAATCAGAATCGATAATAAAAAAAAAAATTTGCGATAACAAAATAAAAGGTAGGTACCGCGAAATACCACAAGCAGCCGCTAACTTACAAACAAGTCAAGTCCAATTTTAACACAAACCACTACTGGCAGAATTTAAAATAAAAACGAATCGAATTTTTAAGACCTCGTCTATAATAATTATAAATTGATTTCACCTCCAAAACGCAAATAAAATTTCATAAATAATTACTGTATGAGATAGCGTTCCCGTCGGGAAAGACGAGCTCCCGAACAACTGCGTGGCGACGTAACCTCTCCTCTCGAAATAAGAAACTTGGGAAACAGGCACTAGAACTGTGTCACCAGGCGTTCTGATCCTTCTCACAGAAAGAATATTCTCATATATTGCTTCGTCTTCTAAGTTTTGACCTTCAGGACATAATCTGTATCCGAATTCTCGGCTTATTTCTTCTAAATTCGCGTACTCCGGCCTTTGGCGTAACTCGTCTAGGTTCTGATATTCAGGCTCATCTAGCACCCGTAACCCCGTCGGTAAGCTTGTGGCCGGTCCAACCGGTATGTTATATTCTTGTACCATCCGGGCCAATTGGACCCGAGGCCAAGAATTTGGGTAATCTTCGCGCGCGGATGGACACATGTTAACCCTAAAAAGGGCGCGCGGCAACTGGACTGGACGGAGGAGCCGGCATAGGGCGAGAGCGTCGGAATGCGACGAAAGAATGTAATCTCGGGTGCATTTCGGAGGTCGATCTCTCTACAACGCAGCCGTTGGACCCGACCGAATGTTTGGAGCCTGAATGTTATAGTCCCGATGGTTATATACTTATGCTAGCTCTTGTGCCCGACTTCGCTTGCATCGCTTAGAGAGACACGCAAGTTCGTCGGCACGTTATCGCTATCTAATACGACCCGGCGAAAGAAGCCCGCGTCGTTTGAAACAGCATAATTTCGACGGCTTCCTTCTTTACACATACGATGCTTTTTGAGACGTAAGTACATATTGTGTCAAGCAATGTCCAGTACGTTCATATTACTCTATGATTACGTACAAATAAACTTCAGTTCAAAATAAACTGAAATCGGCGCACTTTTAAAGCAAACAATATTGCTGAAATATTGAAATTTTGGATTTCTTAAATTAGTATTATCTAACAGCACCAATATCAGATCGTATGTGTTAAAACATGAATAGGTATCATCAATTTAAATGTGAAAGTGTTATAACAAAATCCTTTTGTCGTTCTATGTTATCAGGGTACAAACAGACAAAAAATCTACAGATTTCGCGCTTCTCGCAACAATCGGACATTGAAAATGATCATCAAAATAAAAACTTACGTATAACACATGTTTGTTGAACAATTTTATTATTTTTTTCGGAAAAGGGTATGGACCAACCAAAATTTGGTACCATACTGTGCCCCGCGAGCTCCTGCGTCTTTTGACACTACTGCCTTTTGTCTACCATTATAAATTTCGAAAATACAGCCGTATAAACCCCCCACGAAAACGATCTTATAAACCTTTTCAATATTAAAATTAAAAATTGGTCTCTTTAATTCAGGGACGTTGACCACAATAATTTTCTAAACAATATCTTCAATTCCAGATATTACAATTATACGTAAGTCCAAAATTATATACTTAATTAAAGCATAAATAAAAAATTGTCAATAAATATAGATCTACAAAATTGGCCTATTTTACACAACACTTAACTTAAATAATTAGGGTCACAAAATATTTATTTATGTAGATAAAAAATATTAAAAATCTGCAGATCTGGAAAACACTTATTCACTTTCATGACCTAAATAGGTATATTCTAAAAACATTTTCCTCATACAAATTTTTTATATACATAGTACAATATGCGGGCGCTCTTTTTACAACTTGCCTTCAGTAATGTGTGTTAAACTTTATAACATCTATATATATATTTCGGATAATGATTTAAATAACTTAGCTTTAATCGGATTTTAATACTCCAATTTGTTATTATAATACCATTAAAATCCAGTCAGTTAGCAGATTTTATAGGGTTATTGCACTTATTGCAAATTTGTACACACTACATCCATCTCACACACCATAAAATTTCAAATAAATATTGGTCATTTATAAATTTAGGTTCAAGTATTTTTTTTAATTTATTTATGCAATGAATTTTTGTAAGTTTTGAGTTTAAATAATAACTCAAAACGCCTAAATTGTTTACAGTTATATTATCTGATTTCAAAGTTAAATTTGGAATAAGAATTGCAAATTTCTTATCCTCTTCTTGTATTCACATAAACCTTCCTAGAACACCACATTACTAAATATTTTCCCTGGTTTTCCAGGTAATCAATTTACAAGAGGTGTAAAGGGTGGAAGGGTAGCGGGGTAGAGGGGTACAGCATCTGGCGGTCGCTGCGCGGGCGCAGGTAGACGGACATTTTTGTTCCGGAATTCCTTTACACGCATTTGCAATCCTGCCCCGCTCGTCGTGGCGCCGCCGCTGCGCAAACGTTATATACCTACCTACCTACGAGAAATATATTTCAACTTTCAATTAATATTGTCATATTATGGTAACCCTCTACATTGTTGTTTTGTAAGAAATATTTAACGAATTAATAGCCCACGTCTCCGTCCTTGCCGACATTTACAAGCAGTATTTTTCATGTGTGATTGATTGTATTGAAAGAGATGATTAAATATAATAATAATAATAACACACACAATGACAACAACGTCTAGGTCCCAAACTAAGCATTAGCTTGTATTTTGGGTACCAAGCGAAGACACCACATACATATAACAACCAAGATTAATATTCATCATATAAATACTGACCCGACCTGGGATTCGAACCCGGGACCTCCAGCTTCGCAGGCAGGGTCGCTGCCCACTAGGCTAAGCGGTCGTCAAATATCTACTAACAAAACTAAACATAAAACAGCATTAATATTTTTTTTTAAATAAAATTAGTAGGTATATAGTTTTCGTACGGCGACGGGTGGACACCGGCGCGGCGATAATTGACACAATAATCTAGAGAAAACGAGGTAGAGGATCGTTGTTGACGTATATTATCGTGTCAGTTACCCCTGCGCCATAAAAGATACAGCGTGTACAATTAACTCATTTCTTGTCTTTAATTTCGAACCTTGATTACTTATTTATCTAAAGTGATGGTAAGAACCTTCGATTAAGAAAAAAACAATAGACAATAAAGATAGAGTCTCTATTCCTTCAAATATATCTATGAAAAAAATCACGACATCGTTTCCTTGCTCAGTTCACACTGCGTGAAGATAGATACACTTGACCATAAAAATACGAATTGACTATTAGAAGCTCTCTTCTGCGTTTACCGTCTAACCACTCATACTCTAGCTAGCTGGTGTACCCGTTTGGCGAGATGGCGAGTTTTAGTCCGAGTTTCCCGCGAGGTCCCCGCGCGTTTTCACTTTCGCGAAATTGCGTTTCACAGTTTCAATACCTACTGTGAAGTGACATTTCTGACTCTATTAAAATAATTGCACAAACTAATAATTCAAATCATCGCAAAGTACTTACTAAAAAAAAATAGTATCGTAAGTACAGTGATAAGAGTCGTGATAGCCCAGAGCGCAACGAACCTGTCTCAAGTTTATAAGGCCATAGGGCCATGGTTCGAAATTTCGAATCCGGGCGTCTACCAATGAGTTTTTCTGACTTAAGTACATTAACTATCACCGACTCCGTGCCTCGGAGAGCACGTTAAGCAGTCGGTCCCGGACGCTGTCAATAGATAGCGGTCGCTACAATCCCCAACCCGCAGTGGAGCAGCGTGGTGGATTTAAGCTCCAAGCTCCTGCAGTGGGGTAAAAATGGGCTGATTAAGAATAGAAAGTGTATAAACTAATATCGACAAATCCTATGAATTTAATTTTAATATGAGTACTAAGTAGAGATGAACCGGATATCCGGTAACTATCCGGTATCCGGCCTATCCGGCCGCCATAATACTATCCGGCCGCCATAATACTATCCGGCCGAATACCGGATAGCTACTAAAATAATAATAAACTATATAAATAACTAATAAAAAAAAACTGGATAAAAGAAACATATTTCTAAGTAATTATTTGCTTTATTTAGTTAGTCTTAATATCACTTAGCCTAAATATAATTAGTTTTAGTTTTAAATTTTTAATTACACAATAGTAAATTAATGTAATACAAAGAAAATGAATGAATTAGTACTCATACTGCACTAAGGGCAAATTATGGTGAGTAAATACTAATAATTTCTCTGCATTGAGAGGTAGCAGGCGGTTGCGTTTCTCTTCATAAATAAGGCCAGCTTCAGAAAAAAGTCTTTCGTTATACACACTGCTGCAAGGTGCAGAAAGGTGGAACCGAGTCCACTCGAACGTTCGTGCGCTACCTACGCAAACGGCTAAGTTTCGCCGGATATCCGGCGGCCGGATATCCGGCTATCCGGCCACATGGTTGGCCGAATATCCGGTATCCGGTATCCGGCCAAACTGCTATCCGTTTCATCTCTAGTACTAAGCACTAAAACAGGAAACACTAACTCATTATTATACAAAGATTATACATGAAGCTTAGAAAGCAGAATAATCAAGATGAAGCGCCTCATACTTTAAAACGATCGTAAACCCGAGCAAAATAAAAGACTTAGAAATTAGACAGACCCGCATCATCAGACCATACGTCTTTGTCACGGATTAAATAAACATTACGTTAAATTACACAAACTGTAATTTATATTTTTTTTGTAGGTACTACTTTTGCATGTGCATACATTCAACTTCACAATGCCATATCAAAATAGCAAGTGGCGTATATTTTTTGCTCACATATATTTGTAACTGCGACGCGATATTTCTCTATGTACATTTATGACAAAGTTGCCAAGTCTTAAATTGTAAGGTTCATCTACTAAATAGGCAGATTCTAGGGCAGTTTTTCCTATTTTGATACAAAGTAAAGGAGGAAATTCTAAAGCAGTAGCACAACGCCACATACAAGATCCATTGGGAAATAAGATTTATTGAGAACCAGCGACCGCCCGCCCGCGGCTTCGTTCGCATTGAATACACTTGTGTATAAGCTTTTATAAAACACTGAAACATTTTATTTCCAACCAAAAGGTGAAATACCAATTTTAACAAATTCAATCTCCCCTTCCCTCTTAAAGGTAAAATTTCTTTAACGCTAACAAATTTCAGTGATTACAATCTTACGGGTTGTTTGTACAAAGTTTATACAACAAACATCGGCTATTTTACTTCCAGGGTTAAATTTCTAAAAATTCAACCCAAATTTTACGGCCAAATACGAATTTTCATGCATTTAAATTCCGAAATGATAAAAGTTCATAAATTTTTTAATCTCCAATTTTATGCTAACTCTTCAAACACAATATAATTACTTAGTTTCAGACCCAAAGGCCAAGCTTCAAAAATTAAGGATTTTCTTCTTTTCAACGATCAAATACAGCATTATCAATTTACAGCATTGAACAAATAATGAAATAAACGCAATATCATGTCACATAATTACCAAACCAAAATATTTTAAGCTAGACAACCGAAACCATTATAATTATTTAAAAAAAAAAAAACATAGTCTGAGAGCCGACCTCGAAATCAAATTCAAAAAATTCCTTTAGAGTGCAATCACTACAAAAGTATGTAAAGCAATTACGGTTATTCCACATGTTGCCGTACAAAATGTTAACGAGCTAGGTGATTTGGCTCCATGCCTACATTCCGCCAACGGAGGTATTTCAAACGCGAGACGGTTTTTTACGATGAAATTTTCAGCGTAACGGACTACGACACAACGGCGCCGTTCTAATATACTAGTGTTTTAAATGGATTAGATGTCAATTTTCATTAGCGACTGTCGTCGGTCGGACCATGGAGATAGAGCCAAAAAACGAGCGAACTGTCAAAAAACAAGTATATTCAGTTGATTTGATAGCGCTAGAGACTTACAATGGTCAAATAAACAAACTTTTGACCTTGTTGACAAGCTCAGAGCTGTTCAACGTGATATGGAAAGAACTATGCGTGGAGTATCTATGCGGGATGATATTCGTAACCATCAAATCCCGTGAACTGGAATGACTGATACAGCTTGAAGTGGTTCTCGTGTGACGACCACGAACTGGACGTCGTCTTAACGCAGGACGGCCTACCACTAGGAGGACTGACGACCTCGTAAAGGTGAGGGCCCGCCGTTAATTACAATTGGCTGAAATCGTGTATTATGGGATGAGTCTTATGTCTAGCCGTGGCCGTACAACAGCTGCAATGATGATGATGAAACAAGCTTACATCTTTCTTTTCATAAAATTGGATTTAGTATAGATGTAATGAACATAAAAAAATTAACTAATGCGAAAGAAACTCATCGTAAATATTTTTTTTTAGTATTTTAATTTTTCATATAAATAATTACTGGTGTGTATTTACTAGTAAAATATAAATAAATACACAAACGTAATTGTTTATCACAGCGATACAAAAACATTATTAAAACATGTACTTTGATATCGGGCATTATATGAATATTCCAACATGAATTTTAAGCAAGACAAAAAAGTAATTTTACTAAATCATCATCATCATCAGCCCATTTAACCCCACTGCAGTGGCTTAGGCCACCCCCAGGGTGAGGAGGGGGTTTGGAGCTTAAATCCACCACGCTACTCCACTGCGGGTTGGGGATTGTAACGACCGCCATCTATTGACAGCGTCGGGGACCGACTGCTTAACGTGCTCTCCAAGGCACGGAGTCAGTGACAGTTAATGTACTTAAGTCAGAAAAACTCATTGGTACACCCCCGGGTTTGAACCATGGCCTTATGGCCTTATAAATTTGAGACAGGTTCGTTGCGCTCTGGGCTATCACGACACTATTGCTGGGCTATTGGCTATTTTACTAAATCACGTAGCTGTATAACAAAAGCACAGTAGGTACCTACCTAAAAACAATACTTAGTTACTGGAGCAAAATCCAGAAGTAATACCTATTTTGGATCTTTTTATTTATCAGATTGGTCACAAAGGAAAAAATTAAAATTTTGATAATTAAGTAACTATAATATAGGTATGGGATTTTCGCCATTAGTTTTATTTTACTTCTCTGCACTACCATACCATCAAATAACATCCTCTATAACTTAGTGAAACATGAGGACCGTCATTTATCAAACGTGTATTGACTACTGTACGGCCGCCATATTATATTTTATTTGAAAAATAATTATTTTCTGTACACAGAGGCTGCATTGCCTTTGGGTTTCGTAGCGCATCTGCTTCCCCGACCGGTTGTAGTCTATCCCACTTTAACACATACCTGCATCGTAACCGCTGTTCGTGTTGTCTCGCTTGCACTCGCGAGCCCGACTAATTTAACTTTTTTTTTTCTCTCTTTTGCCTAAAAAAAGTATACGATCCATTCGAGTTACCTTTCCCTCTTAAAAATCTAAAGTCGTTTTGTTTCGTTTTACGTTGTATCTGATTACGCAATTGCTATGCTAACATTTATAATTTATATAAGATACCTACGCGTCGCTTGGACATGCCAGAAACGGTGAGCTTTTCGTGTGAACTTTTTGGCGGCATATCGAAAGTTTTAATTACAAATTATATATATACCTTAGATACCAGAATTATCAAGATGTCGCGTCTTATCGTTAAGTAACGATCGAAAACCCGAGCAAAATGACTAACTTATATAGATTAGACGACCATACGTAATTAATTATCACTGTTTTTATTTTAATATTTTGTTAAGATATGACACATGAAATGTAATTCTAGAATAAGATTTCTAAGTGTGCATCATACTCAGTTAGGTCTAACAGTGCTATTTATGCGTTGTCAAAACATCAAGTGGCATAGTTTATATGGTCTGTTTTTGCTCAAATTATTGGGGTGAGGTCGCGCGTCGTCGCGGTATCTCGATGTACATCTATGGTATATACATAATAATATTTGGCAGTTACACTGAATGTAGAAAAACTGAAATAAAATTTTCTTTTGATAATAAAGAGCTTAACTTGTTTATAATTCAATGTTAGAAACGATATTAAAAATGGCCACGAAATCTTTTCACTTCCTTCCACAAAGCAATTTAATTGAGTGTGTATAAAATTTATTTAAAGCAATATTAAATATAAATACGTTTTTAAAAGCGTAATAGTAAACGTAAGACACTATAAATAATAGGAAGAGATTGTCAAAATATCTTTAAAATTCAATTCTGCATTATAAGCTCTCAAACAAAAGTCCTTACGCCAAGGTCACTTTTCGTGTTTTTTTTTTTTTTTGTTATTGTAACGGGTAGGTGAGGGAAGGTGAAGGGGACGGGACAACCGGCGCAAGGCCTGGATGCGATTAAAATTCCACAGATGCCTCGCGCCCTCGCTTCGTAGAATTGAGAATATTTAGATCCGACACATTAATGTGATGTGCCGGATAATTCTTTTTAACTGCGGGAAAATTTTAAAATTACAATACTTTGCTGTTAACGCATACTTAAAAAATCTGCATAGGTAATATAATAATGTAGGTAATAATAATAATATATCTGGGACATTCCACACAGCGCCATCTAGTCACAAAATAAGCAAGTATTATGCTTGAATTATGGGGTACTAGACAACTGATATAAATACTTAAATATTTCTATAATATATACATATAAGATACTTTTACAACCAGACACGGAACAGATAGATATGTTCTTGCACACAAATATTTTTATTTGTACAGGTTGATGACCCATACAAATTTTCTTTAAAAATTATTAATATTTATTTACAAATAAAGCTTAGGAAGTAAATTCAAAATGGATTTTCATTCGTTGTAACTCTGACTCTAATACGTTTATAATAAAGACAAAAGTTCTATAATAATAATAACATCTCAACGGATTTATTCAGCATTTGATAAATTATTCCAGTCTCCAATGATTTTAACAGGTTTACTTTGGTGATAGGTCTATGAAACTTAAACCCTACGACGGCCGTCCGCGGGCGCGAGAGTAATCTCCGACAGCCGAGCGGGCCTCGCCTCCGCGTTACCATATTACAAAAATGATTATCATTACTACACCACGGCCCGTGGCGAGTGTAACGCCCTGCACTAGCTGAGGAACGCGGCTGCGCTCAGCTTCTCAATATGTATGTCTGTTCATCGAGATCACGCGAATAAACTAGTACGCCTAATTTTAAAACCCATGCCTTATTTTGTTCTAATATAATACTAGATTTATATTATATAATCTGTTATATTATTTACCAGACACCTAGACTGTAACTAACTAAAAATAACTAACCATAGACCTAGGCTTAACCACAGAGTAAATTTAGAACAATAGCAACACATAAATACACACTGTATTTTTATTGAAGAATCGTATTGAAATAGAAGATAAAATAATATTGCCTTGCAAATTTTAAAAAAAAAATACTCAAAAAACAAGTCGAAATAATTGTATTTTATTTTTAATCCACATGATTATTTTTTTGCAATAAAGACTATTTATGGTTCATATGGTCTCTATACGACGGGTGGTCACCGTCACAGCGGTAACTGATATATAATCTAGGACAGCATGAGTCGTTGACCTCGTTTGGTCTAGATTATGGTTCTGATTTCGACGGTCCTAGGGACCAAGCCATCGTACAGAGACCATGAATGTGGTCCCTCTATAAAAGTACCGCTGTATAACGACGTTAAAGTCTTATCCATTTTCATGTGAAAGCTAGTATTTTCAGAAAATTAATGAAAATTTTAGTGACAGGAATATTTGAGAAAATGTCGATCATATTTCAGAAGGATTGCCATCAATGTACAGACAGACAATCCGTGGAAAGGAAATACAATCTTTATTATTGCATGCTCTTAGAAAACGTACGAGTATTATTTATTCGTCGTCTGTGGAAACATGCTTACGAGTTTAAAGATATACAGAAATTGAGAGAATTTCATATCCGAGTCAGGAATCGAACCTACGTCCTTCGATTACAAATCTGGTCTATGCAAGACAAGGCTACGAAGGTTGTATAGCGAATGTTGAATATTTAGTATAGTATGAAATATTTGTATTTTTTTTTTAAACCATATTTGAAATAAATCGTGGGCAAAAAACGTATTAAGCTTTAAAATAAGTTGCGATAAAAAATCGTCAACGACTTAGGCAATATTTTTTTTTAATAGTAAGGTTTATAACTCACAGATGGCGCTTTATACAATCACTTAACTATCATAATTTCCTGATAATATGCTCGATAGTATTTAGACATTCGGAGAATTTAAAATGCGTTTTATAGTCAACCGAGAGAAAATTTAATCATTGACGATAGCATTTTTGTTTAAATTCGAATTTTTATTCAAATTGTAGACTTTATTTAAAATTTATGGCAGTTTGTTGTCCCTCCGTACTTCCGCATAATTTGAGAAACCATTCACGTTGTTTTCGCCGTAACTAATTTGAAGATAAAATAGATAATGCGCACACCTGTCTTATCAAAGAAGTCCGACAACACAAAGGTAGGTAAAGGTAGGTACCTAGATACCTACGATTTTTTTTCCGTAGATTGCGCTCGTAAGAAACTTCCGTTCGCATAGCAAATATTTTGCAATTGCGATGGGACTATTCCATATAGGGTGGGATGTAAAATTTTATTATATTTATTCAACCGTGTACATTAACTCAAAGCAATAATATCCAACATCCCTGCGAAGGAACTGTGCATAAAATTTAGTTGATAAAATCTACTATGAACATTATGAATGGTTAAACTGCGCCGGTTCGTAAAGTGCATCTATCTAAGTACATTATATCCCCGTATCTGTGTTTGAGCCCTAAAAGCTTTTCGAAAAAGTTGTATAGGGGAAAAAAATATAAAAAAAGGTACATACAATCCGGCCGCGGGCAGACGGGCCGTTTTTTACGCTTATATTCTTATTATTGAGCCGAAGCGCTCCCGGTGTTACGGGCGCGGAATGCGACGTAAACTTGGGCATAAACAGACACGGCATTTATATATATATAAAATATCTAAATATTGTCATTTGACTTATTACCCATTTATTATTCACTCTTTGGTTTCACTTCGACATCGCTTGATTCACTTTGGGTTCGCACTCCAGGCATTTACTGACCGGACCGACGAGAATACGCCATCTGCTTATATACGCAGTCACGCCCTCGGCAAGAGAATAAGTTCAAACTCGAAGATGAACATTCTAGATTCTGAATATTTGGCCAGGGCTGCTTCACTTCGGCTTCATTAAAATATCGGCATTCAGTGACAATACTGTTACTAAGCTACGAATTGTTGTGGCCTGACAGGTAGGTAGGTACATTATAAAAGATAGTTGGAACTAAGAATTAGATATCTTTAACTTGGAATTTTATTGTAATTTTAAATATAATTTTTTGCTTGTAAACAATCTCTATAACTGTACCCTGGTTGAAGTGTGATCAAATATATTTTTAAAATTTAAAGCCATCATAATATTCCCAGTTTAAAAGATTTGCTTCTTAAAATGAAAATATTAATATTTACATTTGTCCAATCTCTCAGAACACCGAAGTTTACTGAGGTAAGCTTTTTTATTATTAGAGGATCCATATATCAATCGTACGATCAATTCCATAAATATTTTTATAGCAATCAACCTATCACAAAGGTATGCTTAGCGTTGCCTTTTAAGTAACGACTGCCTCCACATAATTGAAGCTTTAAAATAGAAATGACATTCATCACACATTCTTAAGTAAGATTTTTTCGAGTACGTTTAATTTTTTACGACATCCACCGTATTTTCAGATCAACGGATTTTAATTTAAGTATAGTGATTAATCGTGACCGATTAAATCTTCTTGATTAACTTGATGAGCTGAAAAACGGTAATTTTTTTTGTTAATTTATGGCTAAATCAGCATACGTCATTTCAAAATTACAAAACCATAAAAAATATGTAACTCTTACGAAAAAAAATATATTAAGGAGAACATATTTATACTGAAAGCTATAGAAATAGAAAAAAAGAACAGATATTTTTAGTTGTGTTACATTACCTGAGCCTAGCACTATATAGTATTAAAATTTAATACATCAACAAAAAACTGATAAAAAATCTCATTCATATTTTAAAAACAAAAAAGAAATATTATTTTAAATAATTTTATATTAAAAAATCCAAAATCTATCCGAGCAATACATTTCAATGAATAAGCAATATTTCATTAACATGTCTAAAAAAAAACGGTCGCATGAAATTTGAAATTCGAATTCACATCTTGAAAACATCTACAGCCGCAATGGGATTCCCTAACCAAAACGCGCATCTACCTGCGACCTTTATAAAGTAAACAACATCGGAATGTCGTAGAAAAAAAAACCACAGTTTTGACGAAACACCCTCGTGAGAATTGACGCAAAAAATCTAAAGGGATGGAAACTTTCGGTTCTTGGAATTCGCGTGCCAAGTTCTGGATTGTATTTCATAAAAAAAAAAAACAGACAAGTGCCCAGCGAATCTACGCCATTATTCACAAAATAAAAGTAAAAAAAATCATTTTTTCCCCTGATTTATTGATTGGCACCCTTCGACGTCGTTTGTTTTGTTTCAGTAATGTCCTTAAAAATTTCCAAAATACGTCCTTAATTTTGAGATGACCAATAAATTTAATTTTATTTGACCGATGATGGTAAGGCTTGTAATACATTCTACGGAACCCTAACACGCACATGACTGGTTTTTATTTGTAAAATATTTTAAGTAATGAACTACCCAAAGCCATGTTATGCGCAGGGATGACGAGTATGTAGGCAAAAGAATGTTAAGTATGAATGTGGAAGGACGTAAAAAGAGGGGAAGACCGAGGAAAAGATGGATAGATTGTGTGAAGGAGGATATGATAGCGAAAGGAGTGAGTGATGAACTGACGAGTAACCGAGAGGAGTGGAAGAAAAAAAACATGTTGGGCCGACCCCACCTAGAGTGGGATAAGGGCAGGAGAGAGAGAGAACTACCCAAAGCCCTAAAAGTCAGTAAAGAGTATAATTAGCGGAACCTTTTCCAAATAAATTTAATCAATACACCTTTTTCCTTGTATGCCTTACCACTACCAGTCACCGCCGCGGCGGTATCTTCGTGAATATTATTCCTATTTTATATTATATATCCAATATTTTACAACCGTACCCAGTTCATTTATCCCATTAATTCTATGAAGAAGGACTTCATTGTCACCAATGTCATCAAGCATTTAGGTATATCATGAACTTGTATTATAAGTACCCTGTTTTGAAGCTTATTTTGACAGAACGTCATAGACACCCTAGAAACCCCTATGTAGTAGTATTTCAGCGTAAACTGGACAAAAACATAGTTTGCGAAATATCTGAGGAAATCATCATCGTCGTCATCAGCCCATGTTACTCCACTGCAGGGGCTTAGGCCTCCCCCAGGGTAAGGAGGGGATTTGGAGCTTCTCTATCTGAGGGAATAAAATGCCAATAATTTTTTTTATGATAAATATATCAAATTCTTAGACTTTTTTCCTAATATTATTACGTCATAGATGTTTACAAATACAAACACATTTATCCCGATTCACCACAGCGGCTACAAATTCTACATTGATTTGGGAATGAAAAAAAAAATCTTGTGGTACCTATCTATTTCATATCACATTTCGTTGATGTTTAAAACTAAAAAGTTAAAAAAAAATGGAGACGCGTTTCAATATACAAATATGCAAAATCTAGATGTTTTCACGAGTACATTTAGCAATTCGCGTACAACGTTCTTGATCAATTATAACTTGAATTGTATACAAAATACATAAGTACAGTCATAATGAGCCGCATTCCAAGCCGGTCGGCGTTAAATAACCAACGACAAGGAGTTATGACGGTGGATAAGCACTCGTTTAAATGTCTTACATTAGCAAGGGGCGATAAATCAGTTGGATTACCATATTGAGCTATCAGTTTATCTGTTATTTGGCTATACAATACGTTTAATGCATTAAGAGAGTTGCGTTCGCCAAATCTATATATATTTAGCTAAAAGAACACGAAAAGCTGATTGTGCAGTGTTATACACAGGGTGAGATTTTAGTAATCAACCAAAATTTTTCTAAATGTTAGGTATCACCAATAGACCTCATTACGTAAATAAAAATAAAGGTCAAATATTCACAATCAATAATTATATCCTAAATATTTTTTAACAAAATTCGGCTACCTTCTACTTACATAGAGCGAAAGGGGCATGGGGCATGTGGGCGGGGCGCGTGCACGTGCACTGGTGCCCTCGTGAAGGGTGACTAGTATATTGGTAGTTTCGGGAAAGGTTTACGTAGTCTTAACTGAATATTTTCCTATTGAACGATATTAAAAAGGAACAAGACGGCCAACGGATTTTTATCAAAGGTTATCATATTAAAATTTGGCTGGTCTTTAAAACCTCATCCTGCATATAAAACCATAGTGTCTATCTGTTTGTATATTCGGGCTAACATAAACGGCTGACCGATTTTAATGAAACTTCGTTAAAGTTAATTAAGTATATGTAATCAGGAGTGGCATATACTACGTTTTGTTTGTCTGTCTGTTTGTCAGGGCTAATTTTCGAAACTTCTGAACCGTGTATTCTTTTAATCCCGGAAAAATTTAAGGTTCCTGCGTAAATTTTCGAAGTTATAAAAACCACGGGAAGTCGCAAAGTGGGGGGCGCTAATTATAACAAAATATATAGACATAACAAATAATTATAAAGGCAACAAAAGCAGTGTTGTGAACTTGAATTTCATCAAAACGTAAAATACTTAATTTATCTACAACATTAAGACTTGAAAAAGAGAAATTAGGAACAATATATTTAGTAATACCTGCGCGCGTCGACCATTTCTTATTTAAATTCTTACAAAGTACGAAATAATTCTTATTTTTAAAAATATTCATTCAAAGTGGACTGTTAAATATATGTAATTCAAATCTTTCACACTGTATAAGTAGTAAGTTCGATTGAGTGAGAATTTAAAACAAAATAAATATTTCGTATATACATAAGTATAATCAGACAAGACGCCTCTAAAATCGCTTAAGTTTACTACTGCGGCAAACCGCGGGCTGTTATAACCAGAATTTTATTCATGGTTTTAATATTAATAATGATTGGTGAATGTGACCTTTAAACTTATTCATATCAATCATACCTGCCAAATCATTTTATGAAAATTGAAATTTTTACAATGGTTGTGTCAAGATTTAATAGAATTATTTGCAAAAAAAAATTAAAAATATTCGACAAATCGAAACCAAACACAAAACAAACTCAAATCGTCATAGACTATGGACGATATAATTAATAAATATATTTTTTTAAATATATTTTTATCATAAAAATTTTATTTATTATATTATTTAAAGACAATATAAACTCAAATGGATCTGGCTTAGAATTTTGTGTGATCATATTATTTCTAATTAAAATCCAACTTCGAAACAGAACAGGTACTTCGCAAATCTGATGTAAACGGTCGATTTCTTCCTCACTAACCAAATCGTTTCTAGGTATTAGGTATCAACTGACTCTATCATCTGAGTCGTAGACAGAAGTTAGTAGATACTGTGTTTTTATCTCAATTCTGTCCATCTGTTCATCTGTCACAGCAATTTAACAAGTAAATAATTTTCACATAAAAATATTTTTCTCGAAAGAATTATTAACACAAAGTAGTTACTAAATCAAACATTGCGCATGAAAAAGGTGCGACTGCGGGTATAGTGTAGCGAAGAGGGATGTCCCGCCGATGGTCACCGACCAACGCAATTCTCAGTTACCCACACGTCATAATGGTAATTCAGTAACTTTGTTTAACATATCTCAATATTTACTAAGTACAGAGTGGTACTAAAAAAACAACGTATTTCATTGTATTCACCAAAAATCATATTACAATTTGGCAGGTAATGAAAAAATCACCTGGTATACGAAAGGTGCTTGAGAATGTATGGTGTTAAATGGCGAATTAGGTGCTAGACGGGACATGAAGTTGTTTAAAAGTACATAAGCGGCTTGATAGTACCTACTTCAAGTCGAATACCAAATAATAATCGCTTGTGGTACGTAGTGTACGTTTTTGCTTATGGAATGCAACGTACGTCAGTGTCGAGGCCCCGTAGAGGTCATTCGTTGTGGGCACGCGCCCGTATAACCGGTCATGGTTTTTTTGTTTCTGTTCTGTACACCATGAATTCTATAAAAAAACAATAATAAGGTCAGACTATAAATGCATGTACTGGATAACTGACAACAAAATGTAAATCACACCATCTTGATAATGACATGGCGAAAATATGTGCAAATGTATTTTTTATTGCATTGCACATTTTCCTATCGGCCACCTAAACATTCCAGCAGTGTTATGATCACTGTGATATGTATCCTATACGTTGAACTACGATTTTATCTATTTAAATATGTAAATTTCAGCAATATGCGTTTATTGGTTCTAGAGTTAGGAACATTCTGAAGTAAAAATTTTATAATAAATAATACCCGATTAGGTAGTGTTATGCAAAAGACGTAGTAATATCGAAAATGATTTTTTATTAACCGGCAATTTTAATTCACTTTTTCTTCTAATATTTTTAGTTTCATACTATATAAAACAGTCACAATTAATATTTAAAATAATAAAATATACTATCAATCCGCAACATTTTCAGTATTGTGATCAGAGGGCCAAGTGCGAGTTCTTTTACTATTAACTGTGTAGTTTGCGTTTTCCGTAATTTGTATGGAAACTCGTAGTTACCTAAAACGACCGCTAGATGTGCTGTAGGAGTTTCCATACAAATTATAAAAAACGCAAACTACATAGTTAATAGTAAAAAACTCACACTTGGCCCTCAGTGGCGGTCGAGGCGCGACGCAAGGACCAGTCCGCGCGTTTGCTCCGCACCAGGTTCCTAAGCTCACGCTGGTCATACATACATACGACCGCTTAGCCTAGTGGGTAGCAACCCTGCCTACGAAGCTAGAGGTCCCGGGTTCGAATCCCACGTCGGATCAGTATTTATATGATGAATATTGATACTGGTACCGGGTCTTGGTTGTTATATGTATGTGGTGTCTTCGCTTGGTACGCAAAACACAAGCTAATGCTTAGTCTGGGGCCTAGACGTTGTTGTTCATGTATACGTTATTATTATTATATTATTATTTTTCTTTGAGAGGATTAAGCATAATAAATCAATTCTTACCACATTACCGAACAGCGTGTATTGATTTTGTCGGTGAATAAAAATTCGCGTTTTATAATCTAGTCTTGAATTGTAAATATGACTTTTTAATCTTTTATAATAGATAGATTAGGTATTAGCGGCCTACATTTTTTTTTAAATACACTAGTGAAACATCCCATGAATCAATATTGATGATTATAATAATAATAATAACACACACACAATCACAACAACGTCTAGGTCCCAAACTAAACATTAGCTTGTATTTTGGGTACCAAGCGAAGACACCACATACATATAACAACCAAGACCCGGTGCCAGTATTAATATTCATCATATAAATACTGACCCGACCTGGGATTCGAACCCGGGACTTCCAGCTTCGCAGGCAGGAGCGCTGTCCACTAGGCTAAACGGTCGTCAGATTGAAGGCTGATTATGAAGAACAGTGATTGGTGGTAATCCTCAAGCAATACAAACGTATGCGGTCTAGGTCCACGCGAACGATAGAATCTTTTAATAAATTGTATGTCACGTCGCTGTCGATCGTACAAAGCACGAAAATTCATAAAATAATATGAAGTTTAAATTCGCTCGGTCGCGCACGCGCATTGTTAACTCGAGTGTCATGTTGCGAAGAGGTAAGGCACTCGGAGGCGCGACGCGGAACCGGTCCACGACCGCGGTTCCACATCACAAAAAATATGATCACTGTTTGACACTACAGTTATTGTCATAGTATTAAAATTGTTTATTTTCATCCTATTGCATTGAATAATAGCACGTGACAGCAGCAAATCATGTTACATGGCAATTATTGTGACTTTTTCAGAAACTTACGGTGAGTTTTTATTATTCAACTAGCGACTGCCCGCGGCTACGTCCGTGTGGACTACATGTATAACTATAGAAGGCAGTGGTTGAACGGTATAGAATATGCATTCATACAGCGTCATCTGGTGGCACATAATAGTAGATAGCGCGAAAACATTTTCCATACTCAAATACCTACCTATTTATACCAGTTTTCGTAGATCGGTTGAACGGTGTAGAAGTCGATATACTTTAGCGCCATCTGGAGGCGACTTACTACAAAGGGGACAGCCTAAAAACCTTCTTCATGAACAAATACATAAACGTGCCAACTTTCATGGTGATCCCTCAAACGGTCTTAAACTGTGGCGATTTGACGAACAAACCTCAATTTTTATACATACAAGATTTCGTTCAGTATACATATACTTCCGTCTAAAGTCGTCTATACTTATTTTTACAGATAACGTGACTTAAAAAGGGGTTCCATCGACAAATACGTCTAGCGAATAACTATGAAACTTGCTAACAGCTTAAATCACAATATGCATGTCATCATCATCATCATCAGCCCATTTTTACCCCACTGCAGGGGCTTAGGCCTCCCCCAGGGTGAGGAGGGGGGCTTGGAGCTTAAGTCCACCAGCTGCTCCATTTTATAGCTTTATATTTATTGTATTTTCTTGAAGATTTCTATTCGGTGCAACCATATAAAATATCATAAATTAAAAAAATGTTTAAAAAAGCAGTTTAATATAAAAGAGCCAAAAGATGTTAGATGTCCTAAGAAATGGCATTTAATTCGTTAATTAACCCTTAATAGTATGGTAAACGTACATTTACAGAACAGTTCAGGACCTCCAGAGGCTATAGAACATACAACTCCATGAATATAGCCACACTATTTTTACGATGAGATGGAGTCAAATCGTAGACCGTCGGCCGAGGCCGTTTTTAATATATCTTATCGCGCCTACTGACATAATCCAGCCCATTTGTATAGTCCTCCTTTCATCAAATGTCTATGTCTGTCTCTATTTTAAGGAAGATTTAGGAAGTTATGCCCATCTCAAAAAGGCCGTCTAACGTAAAAAAAAATATCGAGTCAGATTTCCGCTTGTGGTTGTCAATCGCAGCTACGAGAACAATTAACAAAATATAATATATACGAAAGAGTATAAGACGGTTTTGTGGTAACTATGGTCCGGAAGATATGACATTGAAGTCATAATTTTGAAGGACAAAAATGGATCGATGCAGATTCGATTCCAAATTTCGATTCAAGTAAGAGTCAAGAAATAATGGTTATCCAAGGTTTTACTTTTTTACTGCTGACAGTATTTCTAATATGTCGTTACTTCCTGAACCTATTTGATATATCTTTACAAATGTGTTGTACCTAATACGTCAGTAGGCGCTATACAATATATTAAACAAACGCCTTCGGCTGACGGTCCTTCAGTAATATTGCCCGCGACGGCAAGCGTCACGGCACAGTCACGGGAACAATGCAAATTGCGCACGCGCTGAGGCCGCGCAGGGTCGAGACCAGCGGTTATTCGTCCTTCGGGGTACTTTTAGCAACCTATGGAATGATTTCTTAGTCTTTCGAATAAAAACTAAATATTGTGAAATAAACTTCGAAAATTCCCATGGTATTTCTCTGTTTCGTCTGTCCTGACACGAGCACCAATACTAATTGTACAAATAAAAGTTCATCACATAACCAACAACGATATATAGTTCCCCATTTTTGGAATTTGGAAATGTTTTTGGGGATCAATGAAGTGTCTGAAAAAGAGGGCTTTCTAAAAAGACTTGCAACCTTGTCCCACACTGATTCTTCTCAAGTGCGTGAAAATTTTTAGATCAAATATCATCTTGTTAGACTTAAAAATGGAGCGACTTTTCGATGGGTGAACCAATAATAAATATAAAGGAAAGCCAGCCTCGACAGTCTAGACGATAAACACCTATTGCGAGAGTCTGTTTTATGTTTCAGAACCTTTAAGTTATGTTTCTATAGGTCTCTCTTCAGTTCCACTTCAGTCAGAACTTCAGTTCTATTTTTATAGGTCCCCCTTCGCCACTGAAATAAGACTCGCACCTAACCATTTCTTAATAAAAACCACATATAATCTTAGCCTTAAGTATATAATACAAAGTCCTGAATCTTACATTTGGTTTCCCATAAGCCACAACTCAAATTTTTTCTACACAACGACGGAGTACGCCGGCAATTGCAGCGAAATATTAATAAAATGGATAGCCGTCATGTGAAACGAGCGTTTCCATAGCCGTTGTTTACCCCTACGTTTTACCACATGTCCATGGCCTTAGCTGGTTTTATGACTGGGCAGCGTTGTAACATTACCCGCGTCACGGGAACAATGCGCACGCGCCTCGGGCTGGGTCGGGTCGAGGCCGACGGTGATTTGTCCTTCGTTATATTCATGGAGCATTTATATAGCAGGTACACAAAGGTACACAAACTTTCCGCTCGCGCGGTTTCGCTCGCGTGGACTATACATTTGTATAGGAACCTCTAAGAGACGCAAGTTTCATTGCGGAAGTTCCAGGCCATTGTGAAAGTTTCTGAAAAAATGTGAAACTCTAAGGAGCAGTTTTTTTTTTTATATTTTCAGTTAAAGTTATTTTCGTCGTGCGTTCTTAAAAAGATCATTTAATATTTTATTAATTGCTTTTTAAAAATCAGTAAGCATGTGCTCAATGATGTAGGCTGATTGATAATAATGAAGAAGTGTTTTTGAGGAAGCAGAGAACATAGATTAGACTAGATACACTAGCGCCCTTTAGTGGTTTATAACTGCAAACGAATTCAAAAGCCTACTCTGAAGTGATACCTATGTAATGCAAACACCCGCATCAAAATCAGGCCATCCGTTTCAAAAAATCAATCTACTGTAATGCCTCCGAGTGGCCTAAAAACCGTCAACTGTCTGATAACCTGCTCTGAGGTTGATACCCATGTAATGCAAGACACGACATCAAAATCGGCTTAGCCGTTTTAAAGGAACAAATCTAATGCAACGCCCCCTGGTGGTTTATAATCGCAAAAGTTATTTTTATAACCTGCTTTTAGGTTGAGATACTTTTTTTAGGAACAGTTCTGTGTAGCTGTACTGCGAGCTTTTTCTGCGTGTGACCTGGTTCTTGTCTTTCTGCATCTATGACAGTTTGTCCTTTTGGCTACAAATTAAGAAAGACGTGTTTCATTATTTTTGGGAAGCAATCTCCCTAAAGAGTGAAATAAGAGAAAAGGAAGAGTACGAGATTTCCGTCATTCGTAAGGGGAAATCCATAAAAATAGCTACTTGGTCTTTCGGGTGGTAATTAAGAAAAAGGTGATAGCGTTTATAGAAAGTTAATCCGTATGGCTCCACTGACCCACTACAATGGAGACATTATTAGTACTTGAAAGTTCTCATGACCTCACTGGTGATGATCAGTGGGGCCACCAATCCAAATAGAATTTTTTTTAAATTGGTATTTAACCTTTTTGTTGGGTTAAAAATGGCAAGTTTGTGTTTTTTATTTTTTTCAGAACAATTAATTGCTAATACACACGTGTAATCCACACGCCTCGAACCGCCGAAAGTTGTATTTAATAAAAGTTTAAGTTAATTACATCGTCAAAAACAGTGAAGCGTTTGCACAGGAATTTGCATGGAAATAAATTCTTGATGGGCTCTCTAAAGAAAATTATGTGAATCCCTGATTTTTTTAAGGTCAATATGGGAATAACTTTTCTGCATTACGCCCGTACCTACACCATTGTTGTATTACATAGAGAACTGAGTAGGTTAGAGATGTTATGTAACATATTTGTTCGGAGACATGCGTCTCAAAAATAATTACTCACACAACAAAAATTAGTAAAAACATTACGCATACATAAACATTTCTTTTTCAGTTTTGTCTCATTTTAGAAAACGGCTAAGTCATTCATCCTTTTTCTGAACATCTCTGGTATCATTTGATGTCGCATTTTAGAATTTACGCTATGACATCTGTCATAAGTATGCGTTAAACTATGGGTTAAACTGCATACTTGAAGGAAACAACGTGGCCGCTTACATACCAACTTCCTTCGTATACTCGAAGAGCCTGTTTGTCTTACGGAACTTAAAGAAATGATAAACAACTTCTATATGCGGTTCGAGCAACGAAGACCACCGAAAATTAAAAAAATAAATTTAATATATTATTAACTCATGGCGTTACGGCTTCACGGTAATGTAAAGCAAAATTACAAACGATAATTTTACCGTAAGTATAGGAGTATACGTACCTAAACTAAAACTTAATCGATTATGAGGAATTTTAATCTTATAATAAGGGTGTGGACATATTCCTTGTCGACGAGCTTATTATAGTTATACAGTATTATGAAGACGTTGACAGCATTGCCTTTACACGGACGAAAAAAAAAAGCAATGAGTGAATTGTGTTACTCTGTCTTGGTGAAAAATCTAAAACTGAAAATTCCGATACGAAGATGAAAATGTTTATTTACTATGTATCTTGGTATCTTCACTTTACTTCACTTCATCAGCCCATTTTACCCCACTGCAGGGGCTTAGGCCTCCCCCAGGGCGAGGAGGGGGCTTGGAGCTTAAATCCACCACGCTGCTCCACTGCGGGTTGAGGATTGTAACGACCGCAATCTATTGATAGCGCCCGGGACCGACTGCTTAACGTGCTCTCCGAAGCACGGAGTCAGTGATAGTTATGTACTTAAGTTAGAAAAACTCACTGGTACATGCCCGGATTCGAACCAAGGCCCTATGGCTTTATAAATTTAAGACAGGTACGTTGCGCTTTGGACTATCACGACACACATCTTGGTATATCTGATCATTTAAAACTGTTTTCTAATAAAATATGAGTAACGCAGTGAAACGCATAACACTAGCTTTGCTCTTATATTAAGAAAATTAATTATCTTGGTTAAACTATACCGCTGATTTCCATACAAAATTTTAATTGACCAGAAGTAAAAGACTACATTTTGTTGTATTTATTTTACCATCTTAATTAATAAATAATATGTTCTTTCTAACACGAAACAGTTCTAATTTTGGTTTTCAAAAACTCTCGTTCCCACGTACATAACTAAATAGAAAATAATGAACTATTAGAACCGTTTCATACTAGAAGGAACATATTTTTATAAATTTAACGACAATTTCAATAAACACTTTACTTATTAGGATGGTAAAATAAATATAATATAGTATAGTTTCTTACTTCTGGTCAAACAAATTTTGTATGAAAATCAGAATTTTTTGTAAAATAATTTCATATCGAATTTGCGTGTTTTAAATAAAATAAAACACGAAATAATGAAACAGCTTTTACCTACCTCTAAAATGTTCAAAAGATGAGTTATTCCGCACGAGTAATAAAAATAAATAATTAATTTTCATGTTAAGAAAATATTTTCCGTCGTATCAAATTAAACGTAATTATTTTGAGAATCGTATTTAATTACATCGTAAACGGCAGATTTGTTTCCTTATTCATAAAAACATTATCTAGTAATTATTAATAGAATTCCAATCAAGGGAAACCATACACTCGCGATAGAAAATCTTTGTCTCCCATACGCGTGTCCGATTTTCAAGGAGTCCAGTGGACACTGACGGAAAACTGACACAAAAAAAAATTGTGCAAAAGACCAAAAAAACCCATTATTTTAAGTTTTGATACGCATGATCCTAACGTGAGAAAAATAATTTACGGCTTCGGCTCAACATCGTGAACTAGCCGCGAGATATATATGCTGTAAAATAGAATATATATCTCGCGATTGTAGGCATTTAAATTTAAAGAAAATATTTCACCTCTCGATGAATGAATCTCGTTCATTTGAATTTCAACCACTTCCCTTTAGTAACACGTTAGAATAAAACTTGCCGTTCCATAGAAAACTAGACCTAGAGCTGATCTGATGATATAGACGGAAGACAGACGAGGGAAGCACCTCAGCAGTGCACAGCAGCTACTGCGTGTTTGGGTTCATATAATTCGTTGTTGACGTGGACTTCCATCAGTGTTTTGACTGTAATAGACGCCAGGGTCACGAAAACAGCGAAAGCGGGGAGAGAGCAATAATTGCTCCAAAAAAGTGCATACAACCTGTCTAATAATTAGACAAGTTGTATGTATTTTTATGGAGCCTTCATTTGTTTCTACTACTGATCCGATACTACTGCTTTTATGGGTACGGCCAAGCAACCGACCCTTAATACACATGTAATAAACACCCGATATAATAAATATTGTTTCCTTAATTTTTTAACGATCGTGCCTTTCGTCACTAGTTTTCTCCAAACGGCTCTGTTTTATTCGAGCAGCGTTTAGAAAGGCTACCTATACTAAATAAATACGAATACGCTACAGTTACTTCCACTAAAGATTTTAAAATAAAATAAATTTTAACTAAAAAATACAAATGGACTTCAATACGACTAAAAATTTTAAAATAATGTTTTTACTTTAAAGAATAGAGCATTAATGAATAGATATAGTTCATAAAGTATGTGCCAACTCCAGACACTCTAAATGGTTTAACCAAGTAATAACAATCGAAACAAATATAATATTTACAACAATAACAAACTGTTTATGAAATCTATAACAGTTTGTTATTGTTGTAAATATTATCATTGTTTTGATTGTTATTACTTGGTAATACCATTTAGAGTGTCTGGAGTTGGCACAGACTTTATTGTATATATTGTATGGTATATATTGAAGTATTAATTAATGGCGTCGTATACTTATACGACGTCCACTAATTAATACTCCTTAAAATAACAAAAAAAACGTAATTTTAATTTTTTAATTCAAGTTCATATATTTATATAAACAAAACATTTTAAGCCAGTTTTTATTTGTGTCAAAATCACATTGTATAAGCAAACTAATTCCGAATATAAATTAACATTAAATGTAATAAGTTACATATATAAAAGTTATAACAAAATACCTTTATGCAGTAGCCACTTACGATTCCATCGGCTTATAATCAAGAACGCATATTTTAAATACAAAAACTTACGAAAGCGCCGCACAAGAATAATGTTAAAGCACATCTGGCACTTAACATTCCATCGAGATAAACCTCATTCAGTGACATGTCCAAAATTTTTAAATATTATTTTAGTTAATACCATGACTTTTTTGTAATTCAGAGTACAATTATTATTTTTTTTAACGTATACATGACAACAACGTTTAGGCCCCAAACTAAGCATTAGCTTATGTTTTGGGTACCAAGCGAAGACAGCCAGCACATACATATAACAACTAAGACCCGGTAACAGTATCAAAATTCATCACATAAATACTGACCTGACCTGGGATTCGAACCCGGGACCTCCAGCTTCGTAGGTAGGATCGCTACCCACTAGGCTAAGCGGTCGTCAATTGAAGATTCTTGGTTTTTTTAAATACCTACTTATACCTTGGAAACAACTTGGAAAGCAAGCAGACAAAATTCTACGTATCTTTACTTACTCTAATTGCAAATGTAATTCCGGATAGCAATCTCACAAACAATATGACTAATAAGGTAGAACGATAGTATAGTTAAATCTGTTAAGGCCCTACTTACGCACCTAATCTTCTAAACGACCTTGGCAAAATGTATCCTGTCTCGCGTGCAAACTGTGAGAGCGTTAAGAGTTGCGTGATACATTTACCAAACTTAAAATGCGTTCGCAAACGAAACAGTTTCGCGGTATAACTGTTTTTGAGAATATCATAACATGTTTATTACAAAAACTATATTATTTGAAATCTTCATGAAACACGGCAGGTTTATCACAATTTTTCTTTTGCTTCCATTTTTTATTTCGACAATAATCGTCTAAACTTTGGGAAAAATTAAGTGTTATAAATATAATAATAAATAAATGAAATTGTAATGCTCATAAATCAATTAAAATATTGACTTTATTTAATCGAAGATAATGTCCAGTTTACGTCACAGGGATATTTTATTATCAATTTCTGGAAAAAAAATCCCTAAGACAATTAAAGACTTTTTTTTAATTTTAAGGGGGAGGTATAAATTGGTCTTTATTTTCGGAATAAAATATAAAAACCATATGTTAAAAAAGTTGGTCCAAGCCCATTGTCAAATTACATTTTTGAAAATAAATCCGTTTTAACCTCAACGCTCCGGAATCATGAAACACATTAAAAATTAAGAAAAATAAATTTATACGGATCTAGTTATAGATATACTAGTTATTAATCGCTAACATCGAAATGTTCTTCACAAAAACAAGTTAAAACAATCAATATAATAAATCCATTTATTATGCCAAAGAACACAAACCTACACTTTAAATCAAAATCGACATTCAAGCCCTAAAAATAAACAAAATGAACAATACAAAAAAAACATGAACACCTTGAACATAGTCCTTCAGCCCAGAATGAAACCTTCTTTTATTTTATTTTTAAATTCCTTTTTGCCCGTAGCGTAATCTGGTGGCCAGTCCATACCTAATATTTATGGACGGTTTGTTCCGTTTTAAATTTTATATTGTAATAATAATGATGGGTCGCTCTCTGTAATAACATCTGCTGATTTAAATACATACATTGTAAAGACTATTTATCACGAACTACAAGTAACTTTGCGAGCTTAATTGGTTTTTAAAACGATTTAAAATTGCACCAGGAATGATTCACTATCGACATTCAATTTATTCGGTCTTCAATAATAGATTTACATAGAGAAGATATGACTTCAGAATAATCGCTACAATTAAAATTTATGTTTTATTTGTTCTCCTTTTATTGTTGGTTTATAAAAAAAAAATATTAATTAAAACCGTTTACCAGCCCGTGAATAATAGTTAGTTGTCAAATAAGTTTCACTTTTTGATGCTGATTGTAATGACAAGGGAAAAAGTGTGAGCGAGTTATCAGCGAGTGTAACTACATCGAACGAGTACACTAATATCGTCTCGCTGAGGTAGAATCGATAAAAAGAAACATTTTTTTATTTAAATTTGTTTTCATACAATATTTTACTCTTTATGAATGGTTAATTATTATGACTTATGTTATAACTGACCGATTGGCCCAGTGGTCACAGGTTCAAGTCCTGCCTGGGACAAATATTTGTGTGCATGAACATATTTATTTGTTTCGTGTCTGGGTGTAAAATATCTCTATGTATATATTATATAAATATTTAAGTATTTATATCAGTTGTCTGCTACCCATAATACAAGCTTTGCTTAGTGTAGGACAAAATTCGCCGTGTGGGAAGTCCCAGATATTATTATTATTAACTTATATTTTACTGAATAGCCAATTCGAGAGACTTTTTTAAAACTTCTAGAACAAATTAGTTTCATCTGTTGATAATAGTAGGTATTCAATCTCTATACAAAGGGGAATAAATTCTAAGAATCAATCTTGATGGAATTCAGATGGATCCCGGAAAAGCTACCAAAATATATCTGATTGGACCGCATCTGGGGCACGAACACGGATTCGTTTAGAGGTGTAAAAAAACCGGCTAAGTGCGAGTTCGCCTCGCGTTCCGAGGGTTCCGTAATGTTATATAGGTATTAGCTAGCACACATACGCATATATAAATTTAAAAACAATAATTTTATGTTATATAATTACAAATTAACGAATTTCAGATTTTTCTTTACTTGTGCTGCGAGACTTCGCTTCTTGTAAAATTTCATGATTCTCGACCAACGGAAAATATCCTGTTTTTTGATTTAGTTGACTTAGAAGCTAATTTTTTCACAGCTCCGAGGGACCGTAGACTTAAGTATTTGATATTAATTTCAATTTGATAACTCCACGCGTTTCAGAGAAAAAGTGCCTTGACAGACAGACAGACAGCCAGACAGACGAACAACGAAATATTCCTATAAGGGTTCCTTTTTCCTTTTGAGGTACGGAACCCTAAAAATTAATAATTTTGTTCGTTTTAAGTTTAAAAACGTCTCTTCAGGATTGCGTGGTTACAAGGAATTATAAAATTTCGTATCATGGCCGCGCGTGCGTCGGTTTTGCAGATGTTACGATGGAGATTACCCATTTTGTTTATATTTTACAAATAAAACACTCTTTCGAGGAATAGCACTTTTAGCAACGTTAATAGTGAATTCAAAAATATTTTATTTAACCCCTATCGACAATGTTACTTACTGTCGTGGGCAATGAATGTAATCGGTCAAATAACAATAATAATATCTGGGACATCCCACACAGCGCTATCTAGTCCCAAAGTATGCTTGTGTTATGGGGTACCAGACAACTGATATGCATACGTAATTTTTTTTTTAATAGTAATATATACATATATAGATACTTAAAAGCCTAGGAAACGTTATATTAAAGAAAGTCGAGAAAACGTCCAATAAAAAATAATAATAATGTTGTATGGATTATTTTGACAGCTTACCCACAGACAGAAAGACAAAACAAAATTTAAAATATGTACCTAAACCTACCTAAACCATGTCACCACATACCTTCCCCGGTACAATTTTTTTAATGCCTTAAACTAGTGACAAGTTTAGTGTAAATTAAAAACAAAATTCGCATCCCTTCATACAGAAGCGTCGCGTCGTGTCATGCTCGTTCTATATGAATGACATTTGACAAGATCTATTTGTTATTAAAGAAATAAATATAAACACCGATTGTATACAATTATCTTATCTAAAAGTCCCCTCCAATTTGGCATCAAAGTGTGACGAAGACATTTCAACACAACGGAGTGTCCTTAATAAGAGCAATCAGCGTTTCCCAGAACGCTACACTGAGGTCGCCTCAGCGGAAACGACATGTACAGAAAAAACTTAAATATTTTTAAATTCTTGGCCGCACGTAACCGCTCTGTTCATGACCTTACTGTGTTTTGTAACACAGACAATGTAGAAGAATGTGGAATGTCATTGTCGTACGGCAAATCTCAATTACGAGGATATTCGAGTTTAGGTATCGTTCTGAGGTATTGTTTCATTTCCTTTAGCTATAGGTAGCGTTATAAATAAACTATATTAGTAACAATCAATATTATGCATTTAAATATATTCACATTGTATTGATTAATAAGGAAAAATAAACAATATCGATACGATGGCTAATTACCAATTAATTTACCAATTAGGTCAATTAAATCAGTTTAAACAATTTGCTTAAACTGATTTAATTGACCCAATTGGTAAAAATATAATAAATATTGATAGATATAAAAAACGTGACCATGCTTCATGAAAAAATTTGCACAGTAATTTTTATAAATGAATTGTAAACAGTTTTTATCTCTCTACATTTTATTAAATAAAAACAAATTTAAAAAATATGAATTAAACTTGAAAATCACAATTTTTTATTCAAAAGTAAAAATGTAACATCCCTAACACAATTCGAGCAAATCAGGGATAGTAAAAACTGTTTTAGTTAAAATTCTGAATTGTATAGTTATCGTCCAATTCAGAAACTTTATTTAGACCCAGTTTAGTTAAAATACGGTTTGTCTCTTTTTTCAGCTTATGGTCACAATCGAAAGGTAAAGACGAAGCATATTTTAACTAAACTGGGTCTAAATAAATGGTTTTAAATTGGAGAGTTAGACAGATCGTGCTAAAATCATGTTTAACATTGTTTTCTTTGCTTCGTCATCGCTTTTTTATCTATTTTTATGCTGAACTAAAAAAAAAAATTTTATTTTAATCTTAACAGTTTCAAAGTCCATATTTTTCATATACAGATGTTTTAAGAGTCGTACCTCGTAAACCGTAAGTCGTAAATCTCGCTTAAATGGATAAAAAAATTAAGAAAATAACACGAACCAAAGTAGATAATTGCAAAACGGTTTAAAATAATCAAAGTTATATAAAAAGTAGTGCTTCTATTTTCCGTAATTAAACTAGAAGCAAACCCTGTTTTATCCATTTCAAAAATCCATCAAGTATCAAAAAAAAAAAACAACTTTCAAAACATATACCCAGAAGAAAACGCTCCTTCCACGAACCCTTGGGTCAAATTATAATAGCAGCTTCCATTTGTACCGTACCCAACAATTACGACCCATCACCGGCGCACAATATCAAAATACTACAAATTACGAAGCGAACCGTCGAATGAGACTTTTTGGTTATTTCCAATTCAAATTGTTACTCGGGGGTTCCTGGTAAGCTTTTTGGGTTCGCGATTAAATGTGTATTAAGCAACATTTTTTATTAAAATAGAAAAAAAAAGATTGATAAAATATATGAAACAAATGTTATTTGATTTCATATAATTGCACACTATACACCATGGAGCTATGACAGTTTTCGCGCCGCGTACTCTGAAGGCAGCATGCAGCATTTCCAATCTCGAAACGTGACGCCGCCGTTGCAAGACAAAAAGAGAGGGTTGTAATATCACCGTCACCGAATTTATTTCATGCTTGTTCTATAGGGGACAGCGCGCGAAAATGTCGTTAGATCCATGCTCTTAAAATATCGGTTAATACATGCATCATAATAACCATAGAAGTGTAACCAGAAATGATACTGGCGTGAGAACCATAGAGATAACATAACTAGAGTAGGCAAACTCCATAAAATCCTGTATATAACGGTTGGGCATGGAGAGAAAAGGATGGAAAATAACTGTAACTAGTTCTATCCTTATTTTACTTTTATGTCACACGAGTATTAGGACACATTTGACAGTCACAGCGCAGCGGACACAGTTATCAACCGAAGAGCAATCAACTGCGCACGCTCCAAATAAAAAAGATGGACTTAGTATAATTCTGTATAATTCGAGGTATAGTTTATTCCCTGTCTCTTTCTGTTGAGGCCCGTATTTCGGACTGGCTTGCCTACTCTATTTTTTTACTATTATATCTATGGAGAGAACAGAACAGATATGGAGTGAAAATGCTATATACTGTCACTGGCATTCTAAGGCACGTATGGCTTTTTGACGTTCAGGGAAGGCACGCACCCTACCAGTTTCGTTCCAGAAACGAAGGTGAAAAACAAGACACGAACAATGTATATCATAGGGAATCCTGAAAGGCATTAGAACCTTAGAATCTTGCATAAGAAACGCTTGACCAGTAAAATGAGGTATGAGATTTGAATCAGTCGAGTGATGAAAACGAAATGAAGAAATAAACTAGTTGTCAGCGCTAGAGTGACGAGCGAATTATGATAGAATAGATATTGTTAGATAAGTGGATTTATTTCGTTGTAACAATGCTTTTTTAAAGACAAAAAAAGTTAAAAAAAACCTTTTTTAAGCCACACATGGAATCCGGCGTCGTGAGGGCTGCTTTACACGACTAGTGAACCAGCCATTACAACGCAAATATCAAAGTGTAGAGAATCTACATGTTAGATTGTTGTTAGATTTGAATGTGTGATATGCATAATAGAAACTGTAATGATAGCTTGTCGCTTGACTACAACCCCGCCTCTCCTGTTTTACCCCGTCCTCTCTCCTCCCGGATACAGTGACGTAGGTCTTTATATAATATGCAAATATGTAATAATACCACGGACATCCCACACAGCGCCGTCTAGTCCCAAACTAAGCAACGCTGGTATTATGGGTTCCAGACAACAGATTTATAAAAATTAACACCCAGACACGGAATAGACATGTTCACGCACTGAAATATTTGTTCCGGGCGGGAATCGAACCCGCGACCCTTGGCTCTGCAGTTAAGGTCTCTAATCACTCGGCCAATCCAGTCAAATGTTCCCAGTCTCTGTATTTTTCACAACAATATAATATAAATACAACTCCAATACCATGAGTACTAATCGCATATGGAAATTAAAATGTATGCTAAAAATAAGGTAAATGTATGCTAAAAACTGTGGAACGAAATAAAATTGAATTGAATAAATTCTCTATGTTTATTCGCGAAACGCATGCGCGATTTTCTTTCAAGCACTCGTTGTAAGTGCGCACAATACTTAATGTGGAGTACCACACGTATTGAACGAATGCCAGCACGTAGTCGAGTGTCTACGTTCGAGATATTTGCTATCACTTGCAAAGGCACGTCTGCAAATAGCTGTGCTTATGTTACAATACGTGAGTGCGAAAATACACATTGGAATCTTTGATCATATACATCTCCAGATAGTCTAGGGGCGTCAAAAAACCTTGAAAAAAATATCACCGAACTGTCCGGTTACAACTGACGTATATAGAGACGGTTAGCGCATAGTTACTATGGTATTAGGAACGTCTGACCACTTTAATCCATTTTTGTCACACACAGAATAACACATACAATCACAACAACGTCTAGGTCCCAAACTAAGCATTTGCTTGTATTTTGGGTACCAAGCGAAGACACCACATACATATAACAACCAAGACCCGGTGCCAGTATTAATATTCATCATATAAATACTGACCCGACCTGGGATTCGAACCCGGGACCTCCAGCTTCGCAGGCAGGGTCGCTGCCCACTAGGCTAAGCGGTCGTCAAGCATATAAACTTTGACCGCTTCATTTATTGTCACTAGACATATATAAATATACAAAGTTTTCAATATCCTTACCTACCTAAATATTATAAATAAACATCTAGCATACAGCCATAATAATATTTCATCATCATCATCATCAGCCCGTATCTCTCCACTGCAGGATATAGGCCTCTCCCAAGGCTCACATAAAATATTTATTTTAATTTTTTTAAATACACGCAGTATTTCTCATCAGCCTAGGGACAAAATTCATACAGATGAAGTATTAACTATTATAAAGAATAAATAAAAACTATATAAGATTAAAACTCTTATGTACGGCGAGTGAACGCGGACTCTATGGTAATTAGCTCAACAAAATAGATCAATGCGGTCATCGACCCTTTCGTAGGGAAGATAGAGATCTACATTAAAAAAAAACGACGGATACATTTGTTATACATACAGCAAGTAGATCAATCTAGTATCCTCTAAATTCGATGTTCAAGATATCACCAGACTTATAAATGCACCAAGGTCATTTACTGCTCATCTATTCTTGGAACTACTAGAAATTTTCGATTTGTTTATTATATTCATTGACTCATGTAGGTACATCGGCACACGTAAAGTTGCCTAAGCAGTTGTGTATCGAAATAAACGTGGTCGATAAGCTTTTGATTTTGACGCAATTATTAGATACACGAAACGGTCAAGTGCGAAGCAGATCTAGTGCTATTAGGATGCTAAATAATTTGCAACGAACTAGGGTGAAAAATACTAACTATACTGTTATAAAAAAATTAAGTATCTATACTAGTTGTCTAGTGCACATCGCACATGGTACAGATTCTGTCAGTTCGGGACTAGATGGCCGTGTACCAAATGAGACTAGATTAGATATTATATTATATTAAAACTTAGATATTTATAAATAAGGTTTAAAAACTATTGATAACTAGAAACTATTTCCCTTTAGCGGAAAATTCCATACCAACAATAACATATTTTCATACCAAATTCATAAAAAAATGTAATTAAGAGAGGGTTACAGCACTAATCCTCACTAACTTAGCGCGAGGTCTGAAGACAGTGTAACGTTGAAAAGAAATGCAAGAGTATATGTTTTATGATTATATTAGTGATAAAAACAACACACGCTTTCCGTTTGTCATAACTATCATGACGTCTTTCCCGTTCCCGTTTCTTTAAAAATTATGTGCATTTCAAATGAAAATGTCCATAGTTTGCACACTCATAAAACATCGGTAATGTCTACTCCATTAACACTGTTATTGACATTTCGTATTTCGCCCATTTTATTGATTTTTCTGACGTCTCATAAGACGTACTATATGGTTTTTTTTTCGCAGGCGTATGTCCGATTAAATATTTCTCATATTTAATTGGAGATGATTCCACAGCTTCACTGTTTTTAAAAAAAGGAATCTTTTATATTTCCTTTTCTTCCAGACGGTTAACTATGAATCGAGGTATTTCCTCCGTCTGTGACGAAAATCTCGTATTTTTACTAAATAACTTCCTGTGTGAAGTGTGAATCATAGAATGTTATTCAAACATTAAATTACTGTACAATACAAAAGAATAATACAGTACACTCAAATCGCAAAAATTCAAGAAATGTCGTCCCTAGCAGCTTTACACTTTTTTTCGCTACGGAACTATGAATATCGTTGCTCGAAAATACCAGAGATAGTTCAACTGCCCCTACGTTTGACGAAGTAGAGGAAAAGTTAGCATTTTATACCAAGTGAGTATACTGTACCTTATATTATAACATGGTATAACTGTAAACAAATATAAACGTAATAACTAAAGGAATTCAGAGCTTTTCCGGTGGACGATTGTTGCTATAAAAATACCTAATACCTGTTTAAACTATGTGTTCAGTTGAACATTATTCGTGCTAATTCAAAAGCGGAGGAATTTTTGATTTTTGAGGGATTTTTGATATCATATAAATAATAAAAATTGTTGAAATTTATGGAACGCTTCCCATTTTAGTAGTAAAAGGATGAAGGGGAGAAATTAAATAAAGTAAAGAAGGCGTCGATATAAAAGGAATAAACTTAAATTATGAGAAAAAAACTAATGTTTGGGTGTGAGTAAACACCGAGATAATACCTAGTCCAGACAGGCGAAGCCACAAGCGATGACTAGTGTGTGATTGGAACAATAAAAATTTAACGCCGGCCGCGGGTCACTTGTAGTCGCGACCGATTAAATGGACATTTGCGTGTGTTTATCGACAGTTTGACGTCAAACGGTCTGATTGTGACAGTGCAATTGGGGTCATTTGCGTTAATCTTAGGAATTCAGAATTTATTTACGTACATAAATAAATTTATTCAACTTCGTTTTATCTGTAGCTTTGAAATTTTATGTTAAAACAAACTTGATTGTCATAAAAAAGGTTATAGTAAGTCAACCTTAAAAGATACACATATGCTGTCGCAGACTTTTGGTTAAAACTTTTAAAGGGGAACAATTCCGTAATACATGATTTTTGCTTAACGTCAACCGTTTACGCAGCGCGCGCAACGGAAGCTCTTAAAAGGAATAATTTTTACCGTTTTTGCAACATTTTTCATTGATGCTCCGCTCCTATTGGTCGAAGCGTGATGAAATAATAGCCTATAGGTTTCCTCAATAAATGGACTATCCAATTCAAAAAGAATTTTTCAATTCGAACCAGTAGTTCTTGAGATTTGCGCGTTCAAACAAACAAACTCTTCAGCTTTGTAATATTATATTAGTATAGATATTCGCGTTGAACCGAATGTCGCGGGTTTCCATTGGATAGATTTGCAAATTATCGGTTTCGTATAAGACACTAGGCTAGGCACTGTGCAATAGGCACATTTAATCGTATTTGAGGCACATGTCAGTTGTCTAGTACCCCATATTACATGCTTACTTTAGGACTAGAGGGCGCTGTGTATAATGTCCCAGGTATTATTATTTCTTTGGTATATAATCAAACGAAGAGATCTTCCTTTCTGTGATAGTTTCAGTATATTTGACGGCTGTTTAACAATGTGTGATTTTTCACCTCAGGCAAATTAATACCTAAAAAGTTCAATAGGAGAACACGCATTTGATAGCATTTTCCATTCATTCGGATGAATACCTTATTTATTATTGATTTTAATAAATTCCCAAATTATCCATTTCATAACAAATAACAGCGTCACATGGACGCTCGCAATACCTAAACGTTCATACAACTTCATACATACGCATCCGATAACACTGTCAATAGCGCTGAAAATGGATTATTTTATAAAAAAGAAATTCTTTTCATTTGGAACAAATTTTTTTTTTAATTTTATGTGGGCTCAGGCGCTGATATTTAGTAACCCACATCAAGATGGCAGAAGGTTTACAACACATCGTGTATAAAATAATTAAACAAAAAGCAAAAATTAATTTGTTCAGAATTATCAACTGAATCTGTTTAATCTATATTTTTAATATTTGGTAAAATTTACATAATGCCTCTAAAGTGTAAAATTAAAGAATTGAGCTACAAGTTGGTACAACTTAAAAAGAACCCTTTACCGTACACAATAAAACACATTCTATTTAGTTACAAATTCACAACATTTTCGAAATAACTAAGAGTTTATGAGAGGTTATAATTTAAGTAATTTGATACTTGAGGCCTGTAGGTGTGTGTGCAAATGTCATGTTAACATCATGGGCTCAAAACAGGTTACGAAGCCTGCAATTTAAAAACTAAATAAAACAAGACCTAAATTTGTTTTTTTTTTTCGTTTTGCAATGCTGAATAATTTTCACATTAATTTCATGTAATACCAAAAGATGCCAGATCGTACGTTACATAATTTTGGACTTCGGACAGATTATTTCGGACTATAATATATAGGATTTTATTGTCAAATGAAACCTAATAAATGTGGCAGTGTTAAGTGCTAAATCGTGGAGGGGCAGTTTTGACTAAAGGCTCCGAGCTACCTAAGGATTATAGAATATCATAAACGAGTACGCATAAGCATCGTTTACTATGAAATTCGTCGTGTCTTGATAGCCCAGAGCGCAACGAACCTATCTCAAATTTATAAGGCCCCATAGGGCCATGGTTCGAATCCGGGCGTGTACTAATGAGTTTTTTTGACTTAAGTACACAATATCACTGACACCGTGCTTCGGAGGGCACGTTAAGCAGTCGGTCCCGGACGCTGTCAATAGATGATGGTTGTTACAGTTCCCAACCCGCAGTGGAGCAGCGTGGTGGACTTAAGCTCCAAGCCTCCCTCCTCACCCTGGGGGGAGGCCTAATCCCCTGCAGTGGGGTAAAAAATGGGCTGATGATGATGACGATGACTATGAAATTTGCATTGTCCATTTTTGGAGACTGAGGATGAGGACTAACTACAGGCCTATTATAGAGCGTATCGCAACAGTAAGTTTTTAGAAAACAATTACGATATCCTATTATACTCACTAACTTCACAATACATAGACATTTTCACGTTTATATAAAAATTTCAATACATCGATACATCGGATTTTACGGTACTCGATTGGTCGAATCAATTGAGTATAATTCGATAAAAATTGTGTAGATAAACTTTATCATCTACCCGTTATCTTGGAAGACATGATGGTATGCATAAATCAACGAGCGCAGCCATAATAGGTAATAATAATATAGACATACCTACACAAGTACTTTTAAATGCTATAATAATAGAAAAATCATATTTACGTTTATCTTGCCACAGTGAATAGTAGAAGGCTGAAGCGTCACTATAGCGTGACTAAGTGTTACAAATATGGAAAAAGAAGTACTATTTATGTCACAAAGTGAAATGTCACAACGTCCAATACAGAGTATGTATTGACTTTAACTGAAATGAATTCAGTATAAAATAAGTAAAAATTATGTCATTAAAGGAACGGTCTATTAATATTTAGATTTTACACAATATAAGATTATTATTTTTTTAATTTTATAACAGGAGTGTTTTTTTTTAATTCTGAAGAGTCCTTTGTGACCCCTCTTTTAAAAGGCCTTTCAAAGACTAATAAGAAATCTCGAAAGGAGATATATGTCAAAGTAATAATAATTAGCAGGTATATTTTTTTGATTCGCAAAAAGTTCAATGTGTGCTCCAAGTAAATCCTGACAAAATCCTAGTCGAAGATAAAGTTCATCTCTAACGTTGTTCCACATTTCTGCTGATATTTGCCTTATTCCAAGGGTAATTAGTTTTTAAGGTCGTCGATATTATCACGTTATATGAAATATACTTTATTTTTAATGTATTTCCTTAAAAAGAAGAACATGGAGTGATATCAGAATATCTAGGAGACCATTTAATTTGACCTTGCCTTCAAATCCATCTATTTGGAATGATTTTGTCGGCGTCGACGAACCCCTAAAGCAGCATGGTGGTGCTCTATCTTGTTGAAACCATATTCCTTCATCGTCTTCATTCATGACGCTTTTTCCGAATCTCAGTACGAATAAGAATGATTCCCTCCTTCAAAACGTCGAGCTGTCACAGATGAATTTAATCTTGAACTGAGATGTTGTCAGGATATAAAAAAATATTTAAAAAAATATTTCTATATGTAATACATGCTAGTTATTATTTTGATATTTAATCCCTTTCAAAATTTCTGATAAGTGTGTCAAATTTGTCTTCAAAAAAGTTGTAAAAGAGGGTTCACACAGTACTCTTTTGCAATGGAAAAAAAAATAGAAAGTGGTCCTTATCGGAACGGAACTTTCAGTAACGGGAATTTGCAAAAAATACTAGAAAATTTTGGGAAAAATTAATTCTGAAATTGACTGGTGTTAGAAGTTTGTTAACACTATTTTTATTTATTTTATACTGAATTTACATAAATCACAGTAAGTAGATAGACCATCACAAAAACAGTTCATGGTCACATGGCGGCGCGTCTTTTGGCGCCAAATAGTTGAAGTTTTGAATGTTATTTTACATTATATTATAATTATAAACGTATATACATCATTTGAACAAAATAATAATTCCTGTGCGTTAACAATATAACAATTTTTAAAAAAATTTATGATAATAACTAAATCGAAAAGCCTTCAAAACAATAAAATAAGTACACCCAGTAAATTCAACTTTGTATATGCGTAATATATTTGCGTTTTTGATTCAGTAAACATAAATGGTTGTTTATGATCAATTCGAAAAAAGGTCTTATTTTCAAGCACCTATATTTCCATAAAAAAGGGTCGCATGAATTGTGTGACATTAAAAAATATAATTTTATAGGTATTTGTATGCAGCGTGACAGGATTACAAACGTCATGTAAAATTTAGGAACATAACGTAATAATATATAACCACTGGGTTAAAATAAAAAAAAAACTGACCTCCAAAGCTTCCTGTGCGGTGTGCAGGTAGTCCCGCAGCATGGCTTCTTGTATGCTCAGCCATTCTAATCTTGGATCTTCTAGCTGGGTCACCTCTGGAACAATTGCGTATCACATATTTTATATGTTTTATTATTTTATATATGATGAGGGTTCAAGAACGAAAATGCAGTTTTACTGCTGGCCATTTTGAAGAGAAAAAATTCAAAACTTGAAGCCATTGGTTCTAAATTTAAAATCATTAAAAATAATTCGATAGTGGGGCACTATCGCCACACGGGTTTGATGCACCGCCAAGGGCTCTAGTAAGCAGTGCGGTCGCCAAAAACAAAAGCATATATTTCACGTTTCATGACCACACCACTCACTAGCGCCGCCCCTATTACTCGACTTAATACGTTTTGACAATCGCGTCTGTACTAAAACGTGGTCACATCGGAAATACCAATGATTTTTGAATGAGAGTTACACTGTGGCAAACTCAGTACAGCTCGTAACATCAATGCAGTGTGTAGCGAAAATATGAACCTGATGACCCGAATCATCGCAAAATGAATCAAGAAGCAGATCAGCCACTATAATCAATAATGAAGAATCACAAGCCATTGTGAAAGCTGATCCGTATAAATCTACAGCAGAATTAGCTTCATGGTTTGAGGTTAGCGAACCCACGATATTCACCCATTGCGTCCAATAGGCAAAATTTAAAGACAAGGGTCTCCGCTAGTCAACCGATACTCTTGCGTTATCGTCTCATATTGTACTGCACAAGAAACCATTTCAAGCTACAAGAATTACACTTAGAAACCCTTCGTCATCCTTCGTAAGTAGGTACTGTCTGAACTCGGCCCTCTTTAACTAAATACTAATAGAACAGGCCGCACTATGTCTATGGGCGGCACGAACAAAATCTGTGCGCGCGGCATTATCGCCTTGTTTCTACCACATTGATTTTTGTACCAAGTGTAATGTACTGTATTATACATGTCTCATACATGTTATACTTGGTTCGTTTCCACAAGAATACACAGAAATGCAAGTATTATACAAGTCCTTAGTAGGTATTATACGTGTCGTGACATTATTTGTAGTTTAAACAAGTAGGGCGGCAAGTATGGCGGCAACGGTAGAAAATAATGTAGTTACAAAAATTTTTTTTGGATGGTTTTAGTTTTGTTTTCATTAATTATCGACGATAAGTTATGCCACTATCTTTTTTCTTCGCAGTTGATTGATTTTTACTCGTTTTTAACACCCACGACGGCATTCTTGAATTGTTGTTTAATCACGTTTTTGGCACGCGGTTGCGATGAGCATTGGCGAGTGACTAAATGAGTTGTTGCCAGTCGGCAACAACGCTTGGCGCAAACATTTGATTCGCGGTGTCGTTTCTATACGCTAGTAATATTCTATGCTTTCGACTACCATTTTTCCACAGGTAGAACAATTTAGTTCCCGAAAAATAGTAGAAATCGTCTTTACGAACGAACTCCATTGAGCCCTATACCCAAATTTCTATCGCTAATACATTCCTGGTTTCTTTATATTAGATGACAGAAACGCATAAATTGCCTAAATACTTTTTTATTACTAATTTTTAGTTTAATTTTTTTCTACATCAAACAGCATTTCATATTTTATTAAAATATTATTATAACGAATGACCATATTTTTACGTTTTACTATAACAAATTTTAAATGCTAAGCCACACGTTACCGTCGTCAATCAGGGACGAGCGCTCGAGCGGTAGGTATTGCGCCAGCGCTTACCGCGTTGACAGCAGTTTCTTGTGTGTTTGCACATCGTTACAAATTTCACAAACCAAACAAAAAAAAAACATGCCGAGAACACTTTGCTGTCCGTATGCTACGGGCCTAATATATCCACCAATTTTGTCATCCAAAAATAAATACAAATTTTCTACGCCCTACTTCAGAATTAAAGATTGAGAAACAATGTAAATATCTTCTAAACCTATCTAAAAAATATTTACGAACACTACAGTTTCAAAGTAACAAATGGTGAAGCCCGATTGCAATACGATACGTCATTCATAAAATATTTTGATAGCTTATCAATACGTGATTATGGCGCAAAGTGATTAGCTACTGTTTGATAGACTGCATCTTGAACACTTGATATATATATATGTATATATATAATAATAATAATAATAATACATGGGACTTTCCACACAGCGTCATCTAGTCCCAAAGTAAGCAAGTATTATGCTTGTGTTATGGGTTACTAGACAACTGATATACATACTTAAATATTCTTTTTATAATATATACATATATAAATATTTTTTTTCGACACCACACACATATAACAACCAAGACCCGGTACCAGTATCAATATTCATCATATTAATACTGACCCGACCTGGGATTCGAACCCGGGACCTCCAGCCCCGTAGGCAGGGTCGCTACCCACTAGGCTAAGCGGTCGTCAAATATATATATATATATAACAATATGATTGCTGACAATTTGTTGATATTCCCTTCTATTGTAACAAAATTAACAACTTAACAGTTACAGTCGAGGAGCCCGCGACCATAAATAATCACGACTTTATAAAAGCTGAATTTTCAACAGGCGATAATACTTACTTACGTGCTCATTCATAGACTGGTCACTTATTTAGGTATGGGTGCGTTATATATAAATGACAAAAAAATGTTAATTTTTTAAAACATATTTTCTTATATCGTGTTACTTTTACACAAACAAAAACAGTAGCACTAGCCTCATAAAATCACAGGGAAACCAAGATGCAGTTTTTCTATATATTTCAATTTTTAATTAAGCCAAGTAACCACATTATGTGAATAAGCACGATAATTACTGTCATTTAGGGAGCGTCCATAAACTACATAACCTAGTCGAAAGCGGGCAGCGGGTTCAGAATCCGAGCTACGAAATCCTTTATTTATTTCATTGGCACAATTAAAACCATTTGAGTCAGAATATTAATAATTACGAGTATTAAAAATATGTATTAAACAAGTATCGATCTCGTTAGTGTCATAATACTCAATAATTTTTAAAAATAGCGTTCGTAAAAGATGATAACAATAATGTCTTTCGGGATCAATAAAAAAAAAACTACGTTCCATCAGAGTGGTTTATAAAGGTTTATAAAAAAACTATATTAGGCTACGTGTAGAGGGAAACGAGTTCAAAAGAGGCCAAAATGGAACCACGTGGTACATGTGCGCTCCTTATCAAAAAAAAAAATACTTTTAATATGTAACCATATGTAAACTTGTAACCATTTTTGGTTACAGGCTCCTGGACTATTATAAAAAAAATTATGTATTAATAATCAAAATTTTGCGTTGTTCCAATAATTATTTTAATAATAATTTATATCAAAGTTATCTAAGCCTTCACAACTACGAATCACCTCGCAGCCAGACAAAGAATTTTTTTTTTAACTAATTCTGATAATATCTTCGGAAATGCGAATTATACTTGTCTACCTATGATAAACCAGCTCCCATACGCGGTTTCGACCATAAGTTATAGGTGATAATAGGGTAGGCTCGACCCATTTAGAGGTCATATTTTTAAAAACCCTTTCGTTGTGGATGGTTACGTTGTGTAAGGAAAATAAGAGCATAATTTGGAATCAAACAGTTTCTTATTTCATATGTTTGTCATCGACGATCGGCAAGGTTTATAACCTAGGTAGGTATTCTACAGAATCCCAAACCTCGGTAATGTATAAACAATGTAAACCATAAAAAATCGCACTTGACCAGTTTCTTACAAACGATACCGGTTCCTATATACCTAGTAACATATTCGTTTCAAATACTAGTCGCCAACTCGTCTCTTGTGCTCGGATGATCTTTCAATTGTATTCAATTCAGCGTACGCGTAGGCAAGGCCGGAACAATTTGTCCGTACGATCATCTGCATATCGCTGAAGGGCGAATGGATAAAAAAATCAGGTGAACCAAAATAGGCAAACCCTGAACAATGGACAGGTTCCCAATTGATATACATTACTATCTTTATATAATACATACGTAGAGAGATTTATACATCACTTTCCAATTTTTTTCTAGACCTTAGTTATCATTTAAAAAAAGATTAGGTAAAATTTTCACATATTTTTCCCGGAAAATTTATCGATACAGCGTGTCAACGATACGAAATCAAATATAAATACTAAGCATGAAAAAAGGATGACCTCGGGTGTAATGGCGAATGGCGACCCGCCGACCTACGCAACCAAAAGTCAAAAAATCAAAAAATGTTGAAATTGATAACATTTTTGATGAACATGAAATAGTAGATTGTTACACAAGGGGTGAAAGTGATCTATTTAGGCACGAGATGGTTTGGCGCACAAGCGTAGCGAGGGCGCTAATAGTTCGAGTGCCTAAATAAGTCTTTCACCCGAGGTAAGCACTCTGCTTTTCATTACGAATATGAGGAAAGTAAAAAAAGCGTTAAATCCATATATGAATCTGATGAACTCATTTTATAGAAATATCTATGTTTTTTTTTTGTGGCATTCTACACAGCCAGTATTTTTTATCATTGATGATGGTAAATATTTACGTCAAATCTATATAAATTAAATGTAAATTTAGTTAAAAGATTATTACCTATTTTTTTGAATTCCGTCACAGATACACAACAGATTAATATCCCGCCAATTTATGTCGACTTTTTAAATTTTAAATATGGAACGCATCGCGTAAATTGTTGCGGCTTATTCCGCTCAAAGAAGTTTGCGCTAAGTTCACACTGGCTGTTTAGAAACTCAGATGGCCGCAGCATTTTTTTTAATTAGTTTTTTTTTTACATAAAACTCTTCACAGCTGACAGCAGTTCTATTTTTAAAGTTCATTCCGGCCCTTAGGTGGAAAGTAATTTATATGAGTTTTTCCCACTCTAGGGAAGGAAGCAGCATTTTCTACCCAATAATCAGATCAAAGCAACACTACTTTCCGAGTATGAGAAATGAAAATGTTTATTTCGTTCCGAGTCTTGGGTGTATAATATTTAAAATATGCAGTATATATTATAAAACAAAAAAAAAGAATATTTAAATATGTATATCAGTTGCCTAGTAACCCATAACACGAGCACAAACCTTGCTTACTTTGGGATTAGATGGCGCTGTGTGGGTTGTCCCATGTATTATTATTTTTAGTATGTAGCATTTAATTAAATTAGCATTTCGCAATCGGATGCACACCCATGGTCCGAACCCTTTCTTATGGTTATCTGGTTACCGTGAAATCATTATTCCCGCCATCTTTGACCCAATCCATGGTCAGGAATAGCCCCGGAACATCGAACTTTGCATGTAGCAGACTAGAAGGCGCACGCTTGCTAAAACTATGACAAATTTTGTCAAATATATTTATTTCAATTTCTTTTTATCGATAACTCCTTTCATTTAATAGTGTGTAACCAGTTTTGATGAGTAAAACACATGACCTAAACTCAACAAAAACATCTAATTACCAATGGCGTGGGGCGTGGGGCCATACCACGACATACGCGTCCCGCCCGTCTCCATTCCTCATCTCATGGCAAAAATGTGATAATTTTTTTTTCCAATCTAAATGGCCAGCATTACTTTTCCATTGAACTAGTTTAAAGCTCGGTGCCCCGTAAGCTTTAATTTATAATGAAAATTTTTAGTTTCATATTTAAAGAATTTCAATGAAGATCAAATTCTGCAAATATTAATCTAAAAACTTTTAAGCTATATCATCGCCCAAGAGATTTCACTTTCACTTCATGAGCCCATTTTTACCCCACTGCAGGGGCTTGGGCCTCCTCCAGGGTGTGAGGGGAGGGGGGCTTGGAGCTTAAATTCACCATGCTGCTCCACTACGGGTTGGAGATTGCAACGACTGCCATCTATTGACAGCGACTGGGAGCGACTGCTTAAAGTGCTCCTCGAGGCATGGAGTCTGTGATGGTTATGTACTTAAGTCAGAAAAACTCATTGGTACACGCCCGGATACGAACAATGGCCCTATGACCTTATAAATTTGAGACAAGTTCGTTGCGCTTTGGGCTATCACGACACACCCAGGATACCTGGCTCTCACCCAGGAAGCTCGGGTTCTATTCCCGGTATCAGAACCCAAGAGATTACCGTTAAAATTATTTTTTTTAAATATTTTATCCCCTCATAATATATTATCGTACTTAATACGAACGTGGCCTAATATAAATATAAACAACAAGTATAAAATATTGATGAAAAACCAATTTACAATAATAATAATAACGTATACATCACAACAACGTCTAGGCCCCAAACTAAGCATTAGCTTGTGTTTTGGGTACCAAGCGAAGACACCACATACATATAACAACCAAGACCCGGTACCAGTATCAATATTCATCATATAAATATTGAACCGACCTGGGATTCGAACCCGGGACCCCCAGTTTCGTAGGCAGGGTCGTTACCCACTAGGCCAAGCGGTCGTCCAAAGCATATATGTATATGCAATATTATAACGATTATTTAAGTATTTATAACAGTTGTCTGGTATCCATAGTACAAGCTTTGTTCAGTTTGGAACTAGATGGCGCTGTGTGGGATGACAAAAGTATTATTATTATTTTTATTCTAAAAATAATATTATTGAAAGTGAGAAAATATTTTTGACGTGGTTTCCTTTGTTTTCTCGACAATAAGAAAACAAGATATTGTCATAAGAATTAATAAATACAATTAAAAGATGAACCTTCAGACAAATGCAATAAGACCGTGCCAATGTGGCGTACCTACGTCAAAACGGATTGGTCCGTCTGCGCACTGGAAATAATATGCGCGAATAAAATTAGATTTTGATTTGTGATAACGTCTTTAAATTCGAGAATATACGACACAATAAAAAAAACGACTTTAAATTTTTTCATATCCATTCAAAGCACGTATTCAAAAGTTTAATAAGTCCATTAAAATCAACGCAACGGTGCGTACACGCATACAACAGAAGAAGACATATGTTCAAATGAAAGCTATCAAGATTTTATCTGTACTTGGAAACGAATAAATGAGTAAAGTCAGCTCTATTTATAAAGTTAATGAACTGACAGCTTGTCCAGTGATATTTACAGCGGGGGATAGTATCTATATATTTTCTTTTAATCACAGTAATTATTTTTGTCAGCTACAACGTACCTATTGGCTATAATACTAGGTATGACTTTTTTATGAAATTGTTGCGGCAAGGGGGTATGTCACGCAAAACTTTTGTAGATGGCGCTCTCGGCATGGTACCTTCTTTACAAAGTGTGACATTTATATTTTGTGCATAAAGTTACGTGGCGGAAAGCATCACTGAAAGGAAAATGGGCTGATTTGATAGAGAGGTAAGAGATTGTTAATAAATAAATTCTTTTGTATTTGTTTTTTGTAGATTGGAGTGTTATAACTGCAATTATAACTTCGATGTCGTTGTAGACTGTTTAGATGACGACAAATATATTCCATCTGTTGATAAAAAATGTTCAAAAAAAATCTCAAGAAAGCTGTAGATTTCTATCCTCTTCAAAGCTTTTTCCCAAAGTTTAAGGCGTTTTTTGTTTATTCGTAAACGACAGTCACCTCAATTTTTATATTTTAAGGCCGCACATTGCGGCAATATCCCAATATTTAGGTATATATCTTTAAAAAAAATTACAACTTTTGTAAGAAACTGACAGTTCGATGGACTACCATCGCTCATGCTCTACATGGCGAGAGGAATTTCCTTCAAGGGAAAAGAAGAGGACACACTCCATTGGTTCGGTGTGGGCGATTAATGTGAGACACGGCAAGTTAAGGAGATAGTCTTTCTCTCTGCGGCTTCGATTGGCATCGCTATCTCCATTTCATCTCTCTTCCCCTACCTGTTCCTGAGTGACAGAGATGACAAGAGCAAATTCCCAAAAATACCTATAAATACCAACTGGAAATACCAACTGGAAATACCAGGTGGAAACAGCTTGCGGGCCGAGACTGTTTCCACCACTGAAATGTGTGTGAATTGGAACCAAAATTTGCAGGGTAATTAAGAAAGGATGTTTCCTGGGCGGTACGTTTTGTTTTTTTTTTAATTCGCATTAATATCGAATTTACGGCTCATAATTTTCAAAAACGAAGGACCGGCAGAAATCATCTTGTTCAGGAATTTATTTTAAAACAACTAAACAAGATATCAAAAAAACAAAAACATACCACCCTGTGACAGTATTTCTCCTATTACAAATATTTTTTCTGTAAATATTGATACAAAAATACAGCGACGATTAGACACAGACCGAACACTCTTTTTTTGAATGAAACGCCTACCCCCTTAATTCCACATCTGTTTAGTCTATCACATCCGTTCTTTATAAAATCGGCTCGGCACGTCACCTTCACACTGACATTTCCGAATTAGTTTATTACCTTTCTGCACATTAAACTTGACCTTTGCACGTCACCTTCAGGCTGTCACGTTCCCAAAAACTCCATCGATTTTAATTTGTCCGTCACTTGTTTGCGACCGTAGTTTCTGAAACGAAACCATTGATGGCGATATGTCGAGGTTGTGTAGGTAAATAATAATGGCTAAGTCGTTATTAATTCAATTTAAAGCTTTGCACGACCCTACATCTAATTGGTAACTTCTCGTCGTGCTTTATTGAGTCGTTTGAGCAACACAGTTGCTTCCCGCAAGCGACAATGGCGATCGGGCCACGGATAAAGTCGTGTGCATACCTTGTAGTGTATCCCTAAGCGAAAGCTCAGTTAGTTAACTCAGAACAGTATGTAGGAAATTTATTTTGTTTACTTATAAGGGCTTATAGAGATAAAGTTAAGGTTCGTTACTGCGTGACGCTTAATTCCGATGCGAGCGTAGCTTAAATGCATGCTCCTTCATCTGATACTATCTTTCGTAACATAGAGTGGAAAAAATGAGACTTGATATCTTTACGGCATGTGAAGATATTAAGCGAAATCAGTGTCGCCAAACCAACAAAACGGCTATTGACTGTAGTAAAATTGTGAAAAAAATATTCAGACTAGCATCCTGAAGTAATTTTTTTTATCATTAAATTTATCTGCGGTAGGTATACTGATGTTAGAATTATGATTATTATAAGTTTTTAATGACTAATGTCTTCTAATGACACTAATGACGACCGCTTAGCCTAGTGGGTAGCGACCCTGCCTACGAAGCTTGAGGTCCCGGATTCGAATCCCAGGTCGGGTCAGTATTTATATGATGAATATCGATACTGGTACCGGGTCTTGGTTGTTATATGTGTGTGGTGTCTTCGCTTGGTACCCAAAACACAAGCTAATGCTTAATTTGGGGCCTAGACGTTGTTGTCATGTATACGTTATTTTAATAAGACGATGATGGGTCAAATACGCATAAATTGACAAGTTCCTGAAACCAATAACTTTTAGATAAAACTGATTTCTTTAAAAGTAAGTCCAGTAAAACACGAATCACGATCTCGATAAACGATGCGCCCATTTATATTTTACCACTACAAAAATTGTTGTGATTTTACAATCACAACTGTGTGAGAGTTTCAACAACTAGTGTGGCATTAAGAAGAGAAGTTACAGGAAAAGAAGATAGAAGATATAAGCACTCGCGACTGTTTCTGATTAATAGACGATAAAACATTACGACAAGTGGGAAAAGTTTATGCTTCAAATAACATCTGCGGAAAACTCGAAAGAAAAAAAAACTTCTTGCTCCCAACACCTCACTCTAAGTTTCTCTAAATTGAACCGATATGTATTTAAAATGGCCGTTCCTACCCACTGGATATCTGGGCCTGAGTTTAAAACAGAGAAGTAATGATGGCAGGCACGTGGCAGGCAAAATTCTCACCAAACCAACCTATATTAGAGATTTTTCGCAGGCTTTTGTCTCACAGTTACTACGAAAGATAGAAGAATATTCCTGTTATATTAAAAGTAAACTTATTAATAGTAAATGTATTCAAAAAAAATTGTCAAACACGCTTTTAATGACCGAAGAATAATAATAATTACCATATTCGACATTGATACGGATCAAAGGATTTGCCTGAGCGTTAGTTAATATCAAAATAGTGTATATAAATTCGATTCATAATTCCTTTTTAAATTTACTATGGTTTCGAGTAAAAACATCTAAGCAGTTCCACACATGCAGCGCAGGCTACTCCATAATGCATATACACCGTAACGAAGGTTCGAACACACTAATGACGATATTAGCGATATCGCATTGTTGCATCTTTATCCAAACTGTCTAATCAATTAGCCTACGAGAATCCATTAACATTTTTAAAATACCACAATCGTTCTGATTTTGGTCACAAAAATATCTTAGGTTACGTATACGACGATTTTGCGTCGTATACGTATCCGGCAATTTAGAATTTGAATGATTTTCTGACTTAACTCTTCGTTCTCGTGTTATCGTATAGTTTGGATCCAAAAACAAAATAAGGTAAATAATCTTAATGTTTTTCGACAAAAAAACTTTGTTATTTATTTATATACATTTTTTTTGTGGAGAACCAACAGTTATACACAAAACTATGAAACAAAAAAAGAAAATGTCGTCTTAACAAATGATCGACATCTATAAGACTTTTCATCAAAATAGACTCGCAAATTATTGTTCAGTTTTTACATATAAATAATTAATATTTATGATAAAAATGTGTTGTTTCGCTACCTGTGAAATTAATTAATTCCAGAGATATCGAAAGGGGTGACGGTATTATAGCGATCATATATTGGCACTGTGCAATCAGCACATTTGATCGCATTTAACGGCAAGCGTAATACGTTTACACAGCATAATTATCTATTTTAATTACTTTAGGTACAACGGTAAAAAGCTACAGAAGGTTTTATTGTATATTAATCGCATTAAATCAAATGTGCATTTATTTGTCTTTATATCACGATAAAAAGCGTTTAAAAAAAAGACATTTGATAACAGGACAGCGATATCTTTATCGCAGGTATCGGCGTCACTGTGTATTGTCTCAAAACGAACCCCTGTGTAGTGTATTTTTCACTTGAATCGTGCTGAATAAACCAAAAGGGTTAACTGCATTTTAGTGTTCACGGTACGTTTCCATGAACGGAGACGTTTTAAAGATGTATTTTTTCAATTCCACATTCCTGTACTTTAAGTTGATAAACCTGACTACAATATGTCGCTTCGAAATACTTATTTAACGGTTGCGTACTAGGATTAAAAATCTTAACTTTTAGGTCTGTGCTTGTTTTTGTTTTGTTTTGTATATAACGCTCCTCAAAAAATAACTACACCAGGACTTGGATACAATACAATATAAACTACTATACAGTACTAAATGAATTATACCTACCCTAAATTGTATGTCAAAATTAACGACAAAAAAGTTGCAAGATTTTATGCTTCATTTCAATGTATCTTTAATAGCAAGTATGGATGGAGTGGGACACTAATTTTAATTACCGAAGTATTGCCTTTTAAGGACTTAAGCTCCAAGCCCCCCTCCTCACCCTGGGGGAGGCCTAAGCCCCTGCAGTGGGGTAAAAATGGGCTGATGATGATGATGTTGAAGTATTGTCGTCCGAACAACTGTCGCATGCTTTGACTATGTTCGTATAACGTCTGGATAGAGAGTCGGCGTCGAAAAATGTAGATAAAAATATCACCTAACAGTACGGTTATGATTCACGCGCACAGAAACGGTTCGTACATGGTTATATTGGTTACTATGGCGTAGCGAGAGTATGTCGAGTCACCCACCAGTATGTAAAACTTGGCCTGTTATTTTTGTTGACATTGTTTTGCGACGGTTCATCCACATTGTTTAATCATAGCATGCAACTATGTTTCTACAGCAATGTAATCTAAAAACAACAGATTCTAAGATTCTAGGTATGCGGCGGCACACACACCTAGTATAGTTCGCCTCAAACTTTATGGCGGATCGGAATACAACGCTCTACGCGCGCTTGCGCAGGTACAGTCATATACCCCTCGCTCCACTGCGTCCCGCTACACCTAAAACTGGTTACTGCGACGCGACTTGTGCCTATGTTCACATCCGCCATAAAGTTTGGTTGGAACTGTACAATAACTTAATTTATAGGATAGAATATGATATTTTGGACTTACGATTGATATGGTTGATGTAGTATGGTCCAATCTGTGGATCGTAGGCCTCTTCCCAGCCCAATGGCAACTCATTGCCGATGCAGTCCGCGAACGACTGCGGCTTTGTATACCTGAAATGTACAGAGATCAGTTAATATTAACTGTCTACCCTGTCTTTACTGCTCATCTCCCTTTCTTCTTTGTCTTCCTTATCTTTGAGTCAATTCCGTAGTAAACACATAACACAGATTGCTTGAATAGGCGTGTATAATTTCTAGTACAAATTACTCGGAATAATGCGTAATAATTCAAAAGTTAAATAAGTGAAATTATTATGAAAATATTCCCATAATAAATTGCGTGCACCGACTGACTTCCCACGAGGTTATATGGTAGGCGCCTATTAAAATCTTTCTTATTGCTATATTATTAAGGTAAAATAAAAACTAACCGGGCCATATTATTATTTCGAGTCTCGGGACCTGATAATTTTACTAGTTATTTTGTAACACGGCTAGACGGACGAGCTGTTGGCGACGTTCAAGCCGCGGTCACATCGAGAACGAGGCGACTTTTTAGAGTTCTTTAGATTACTTCTTTATTTACAAATACATTTTCGAAGCTCAACGAACCGAGTTATTTATGCTATCCCAACCAGCACTCGAGCTACCCAAGTCAGTCTTTACCGCAGGTATGCAACAGCTGTGAACCTTTAGGTGTTATGCAGCAGGGGAACCAACACTGTACAGCCCTTAGGTATTTCTACGGATCATATGCAAATTAATGTGTATGGGTTTCTCTAAGCAAGTCCATGTCGAGACCTACAATTTGACTCTCCAAAGCGGATAGATCATACCAAACACTTGTCACATCTGAAGTTTAAGGGGCCGGATCCGCTCTCGATCCTCTGAAACCCATTATTCATACTACGACGCTACTCGCTACTTCCAAGAAATTTGGCGCGAGCTCTACACGTAGATACAGTTTATGATCGATGAAGGATATAAAATAAATACACTAAATCTGTAAATTACCTGTAATGACAAAAATACAATGACTTCTGTAATATCGTTGGACCCATAAGCAAAAATTAAAAATTTATAAAGTCAAGATTTATATTTCCAAATGTAGTAATTTTCATTTAAATACCAATAAATGTTACTTTAGGAATATTTTATGTAAAAACCATCATTATTTAAACTTAAATAATAATGCAAACCAAATAAACTTTGTCAACGCGCCGATGTGTATACACCTTATTATAGACACAGGAGTATGCCCGCCTATTACAGTCGTTATAGGTGAGGTGCGCTTTGCTAGATATACTCCGCATTATTTCCAAATTAAACAATGATTAGTGCCAGTAGTAACTATTCCGAAAAGTCTGTATATAATAATAATAATAACGTCTACAACACAACGTCTTGGCCCCAAACTAAGCATTAGCTTGTATTTTGGGTACCAAGCGAAGACAACACATACATATAAACACCAAGACTCGGTACCAGTATCCATATTCATCATATAAATACTGACCCGGCCTGGGATTCGAACCCGGGACCTCCAGCTTCGTAGGCATGGTCGCTACTCACTAGGAAAAAATGTGTTCTAAAATTTTACTGTAATTTATTGTTTTCACGCCACATATTTTAAGTAGCGTATTTCACTTGTTTTCACAGACTAAAATACAACGTAAAAAAAGGACGGGAACCAGTTTTCTTACATATTTTAATTTTTCTTGAGAATACCAATTTTAGATGGTACAAAAACTAATACAGAGGAAAATTAATTACAACTTCAGACGTACAAAATAAGAAATATTATTCCCTGACCTCCTATTATATCGTCACCAGGCAGCAGTTCTGCTGCAAAAACACACAGGTCCGAGAAACCAATGAGCAATGGTACATAGAACTACGTATAAGTAGGTTGCAGTCTGGATATAGACAGGAAAGTTGAGTCGACCCGTATATCAAAAACGTGAAGTCAGCTAACAACAGATAGGTTTTAATGTATGATGTATATATTTAAAGAATGGGTTAACTAATATCTCAATACCTACTGCGTTGACGAAGTTAAAAATATCCCGTCCATTATTCATTTAGAAACCATACCAGTACTGTTTTAGTACCTATTGTGATGGTCGATTCTAATGTATAGGGTCCGTTAGCATATAAACTTTAGAATAGACCATCGTAATATCAATGACAAAGTGTGTATCGCCTCAATAAACACGGACGGCTTTCCATTTTAAAGGTCTTTCATCACTGGTACCCACTAAGGGTATCTTAACTTCATTGCAACGTATTACACTTTTATAAAGACAATGAATTATTTTTGGCTTAAGTCGTTGCCCTAATATGAAATCTTCGGAATAAACGCTTGCACCGTTTTTCGCATACTTTCTGCATGATTCATATACCGCTTTTGCAATATCCAGGTTTGACTCCGCAAAAAACTGACCGATGACGAAATCCGTGGCACGTCGTCGTCGTCGGTTGCATCCGACATATTTTATAACGGTGTAAGCAATTAAAATTATTAATTTAACATTTATGTCGCCATTGGACAGCTTATTAGTCATTTTGAAACATATCGATTATTTAATATCTTGATATGTAACACAGAAACTAAATATAGTCTTAGTTGACACATGTTGTCTTTATTATGTACATAACGAAGTCACATAAAATGATCTACATACCTGAATCACTACAAGTTATAAAATAAAGTCCCCCGCCGCGTCTGTCTGTCTGAACGCGATAAACTCAAAAACTACCAAACGGATTGGCATATTGTTGACACCAATGGACAAAGTGATTCAAGAGGAAGGTTTACGTGTATAATTTATTAATGTTTTGTGAAAATTTGTTGAAATATGACGATTATTGTTGAAGAAGTCGGAAAACAATCAAGCCGGCTGGGAGCTTTCATCGAAAACGCTGCCTAATCGTTTTGAGATATAACAAAATAATGTATGGAGGAATTGTGTATCTTTTATAGAACTAAAGAAAAGTCCGCGATGGCATGTCTATCTTTTATGGATAGCTTACTATACTTATTTTTATGTTTAAAAAAATGGTGTCATATGATGAGGTAATTGGAAATCAATTTATACGGATACAGTATTAATCCTTATCAAATAAAATACGTTATTTAGCTTCAGCATTTTATGCACATAATGATTGCTCTTTACACTATACAATTTAAATTAATATCTTAGGAGCTATCGCGAAATATAGATGTCGCGCGACCAGCCGGGCGGTCATACGGGACGACGCGATACGAGTAGTTAGGTTAGGTTATATGTATTTAGTCTTTACTTTTTCAAATATTTATAGAATTGGAAATAAAATACATTAAAAACACTCCAAGTAAGATGAACTTACGTCACATTTAAACGTAATTAAATCCAATTCACATTATCCACATCTTCGACGCAACAAGCTGATATGACACTACGACAGAAAAAACATTACGGCTTATATGCTCTGCTACCCGTGGGAAGCCGGGGCGGGTCGCTAGTAAACTAATATAAATATGTATATATTATGTGTGTACTGTGGAGTGACGTACGTGTGTTTAAAGCAGTGGTGAACATGGAGGTAAATAAATTTGAAGGGAGAAAGAAACCTAAGAAGAGGTTGATGGATTGTGTGCATGATGGTACGATTAAGAAAGGAGTGGATGGATACTAAGATGAAGAGAGTATATAAAGAATAAGTAGAAAAAACGTACATACTGCGCCAATCCCAAATAATTAGGAACAGGGCAGGCAGATAACGATAAAAGTGTTATGTGTAAAATTAAATGGGATCAAACCCAATTTACTAAAATGATGAAGACAGAGGTTTATGGATATTTTGGGAGAGGAATAAAAGAAGACGTGAATGGATTGTGTGGAGTATGATATGACAAGGAAAAGAGTGGATGACCGGAAGTAACGTAATACTGGGCCAACGCCAAACAATCAAGAGCAGGGCAAGCAGACGAAGATGAAACTGTAATATAATGACATCGTAAATAATATGTTTGTATATATTTTGTCCTGACCAAGTCCTGTTCATGTAGCCAATGTCGTCTCTTCACAAGAGAACTCCTCAACGATTAGTCGAATCGAGTTGAAATTTCACATAAGTGTGATTTGAATTAGGTAAATTCGATGGTTATGATACCAACAAGTTGATTTGATGATGACGCTGGAAGATGGATAACTCAACACTTCAGTGGGACCTTCAACATACCGAGTTTGCGCCCATTAGTTTTGTCTTCACTAGCATTTCATAGCACATGGTAACGAGGGTCTGATGATGGATGGAGCTGGCAGGTGGATAACAGAACCATTCAATGGCTACTAATGGTGCCCTACTAGTCCCCTACTAGTATTGCCCTCGGCCAGGCTAAGCAAAGTACACATTGCATGGAGTAAAGCATACTACGAGTACTCAACTATTCAAGCTCATGATAGGGTACGTGCCGATATGTTGACTGAGGGAGAGAGGGAGATATTTAGCTATTTTAAAAAATATTTCTTTAAAAGAAGCTTTTATTTAAAAAGTATTCAAATAAAAAAATTTAAAAATATATTTTCAGACTTCAAATAAAATATTCTTAAAGTAAATAAATATATTTTAAAAGCTTGAATACTAGTACTTTGAAACTTTTTATTTAAATATGGAAGACTCATTGTTTTTTAAATAAAAGCTGCTTTTAAGAAGATTGTTTTCAAATGTTTTGAATAAGATTATTTAAGCTCGTTCCGCGCTACCGAACGCGCGGCGTTCGTTTCAAACGCAATCACTATTATCGGGCTGATGGCGAGAGGAGGGGGGAACATGCGTGTGCGCATCAATTGCAGTGGTGCGAGCGAGAGGGAATAAGATTTAGGACATTTCTTCATACACCGACACGACGCGCGACATCGTCACGATATCGCAAAACATGTGTCCTTACTTCATTTATGTATAGTTTGGCTGGTGATTTGAGATTGGCCATTTATTTAAAATATCTACCTGACATACAACGTGAAACTCGAAATCTTTGTTTTTTATTTCGATTTATGTGAGTATTCAGATATAAAAATAAATTGACGGATATTCATGATGACATCAATTCGACCAATCTCTGAATTCCGATACTAACAAATTATAACACAAGATCAAATAACGATCTAATCATAGACCTGCTATACTAGACCGTCCATTTCATATTTGTTTTAATAAAAAATACATCTGACACCGTCAACGAATATCTACTATTTGATAATATGATATTGCTTACTACAATTCTGTGTTAACAAGCCGTGCGTCTTTTGTTTTTTGACTGTTAATACACAATCTGTTAGTCCTAGTTGCGTTATACATGGGGAGCATTCGTATACTCGTACAAGACGTCTACGCAGCCCATCACGTTTTCTCCCTGTTTGCTAAAGTTGTTGTTGAATATGTTTCGATTGAATAATTTTGCAGTATAACCTGCACACTCATTCCAGCCTGTATAGGGTTGTTAACTAGTCGTAGACTGACCACTTTCGTTCTGCAGTTAGGGTCTTTAGCCGGTCGAGTAGTTAGAAACTCTAACTGCAGAACTAAAGGTTGCGTTTTCGATTCCCGTTCGGGACAAATATTTGTGTGCTTAACATGTCCATTTGTGCCGTGTCTGGATGTAAAATATGTATACGTGCATGTATTAAAAAGTATATATCTAAATATATATATCAGTCGTCTAGTAGTCATCCATGATAAAAGCTCTGCCTAGTTTGGAAGTAGATGGCCGTGTGTAAGATGTCTTAGGTATTTTAGTTTCTGTATTTCTGTATCAATTATTATCTGTCATTATGTGCCGCAAAACTAGTGTTAACCTTGAAGTCGTTGAATGCGATCATAATATCGTGTCGTGTCGCATCGCTCCGTATGAAAGTTCCATAAAGCGAGACGGAAAGAGATACAATGTTGGACGACCAAACCAGTCCTGTCAGCGGGACGTCAAGTCGCAGCGAGTTCTCAGAACCGGTGACCCGTGTCACGGAATCCCGAGTTATAAACACGCATGCACTAGCTTGGATCTGCCGAAGAAATAATAAATAGATTTATTGAACCTTAGTATTACTATTTTCAGATTTTACAAATGTATAGATGCAGGCACTCATTTCGTTTGTAACACTGCAGATCTCAACCTTTGGAACCAACAAGGTTCCAAAACAACCTAGTGAGTTGTACGATAACTATTTAAGTCGGCGACTAGTGACTACTCAAGTAAAACGATGTACCTAGGGATCATCCATTAATTACATCACACCAATTTCATGATTTTTTGACCCACTTAGTGTGACGTCACATTTAGATTTTTAGTTTATGAAGGTAAAAATTACAACATCGGAAATGAGCCTTATCGCCTTAGTAATACATTCGATATTTCGAAAACAATAAATCCTTAAACTTGGCCAGTAAAATAGTATCAAATTTATAGGGAACGAAAGTATTCAAACAAATCCAAGTATGTAAAAAATAATTTCAATTGTTAACAAACATTGTACTAAATTATTGTACTAAACTAATAGTGTAGTACAATGTTGGTTAACAATTGAAATTAATTTTTTTTAAACTTAGATTTTGTAAAAAAATTGTATGTGAGGATTGTGAGGTCACAAACATGGAACTCCTCCCTCCCCCCTGTCACGATATGTCACATTTTGTGGACTTCTCCCCCCCCCCCCCCTTGAGGTGTGATGTAATTAATGGATCATCCCCTATCACTCACATCACACATCTCCCAAATTAGAATTTCATAGGCTAATATTGTCATATAGTTGGTTAATAATGCTAGTCAGATTGCCACCGATTTAAGTAGAGTTCATGTCACGTACTGTGAACATAGGTACCTTTTGTCAAAATAACGTAACCTTCCTGCGACAATTTATCTGATGGACAATTTTTGGTAACCTGTAAACTGATTCGGAAGAAGAAAGAGATCGTTGCGCAGTTTATAATGAATGTTTCTAAATATATTGGTTCTTTGATGGAGAAAAGGATAAACGTAAACCAATTTGTAACACAACAGGAGTTTGTCAACAAAATTTTGGCTGTCACATCCATATGAATATTTCTTACTATTTTCGGTTACTAAGAAAGATCTCAATTCCAAACAAAGAATATTAGCGTTATAGATAATCTTTGCGTTCGTACCAGTTCGTACTGTATGACAAGTTTAGGTAGTGAATAGCAAAAAAAATCAACAGAGAAGATATTATATCAACCGAGTTTCGAAACACTAGTTAAGTTAATCGTCCTTTAAACAGAGATTAACCAACGTTTCAGGTGTAATAACACTGATTATGCCCTTTTCTGATTAGGGGTCGTCCATTAATCACGTGATGTTTTTTTAGTATACAAAGTATCTTAAAAATTTTAGGAATATTATCTTTAAATACAGGAAAATTATAATATAATTTAATTGTGGAAAATTAAGGACCGTGATAAATACGTCCAAACAGATATTAAGGTTGCAGGTTGTTTTTGACTGGCATGAAAATAATAAAGGAAACGTGTAATCGCAAATGTCGTTTTTCAGTTGTTTAGAAATCACGCGTTCATCGACAAAATACATGTGATACTTCACTACACCCCCACCCCCATGTGATATTACGTGATTTTTGTTGAAACCCCCCCCCCCCCCTCAAGCCACACGTGATTAATGGTAGGCCCCTTAGTTGACCAGTCAATATATATTATTATATTATAAAAAATAATCAAGTGTGTATATCAATTGTTTAGCATCCCATAATACAAGCATAATACTTGCTTACTTTGGGACTAGATGGCGCCGTGTGGGATGTCCTAGATAACATTATTAACTCGTTAATATACGTAAGTGATTCACTGTAATTTGCCATACATGAACGGGCTGAAAAGAGAACACAATGCCTTTCAAAATGATTCGCAGTAATGATAGGTTAAAATGATATCGAATGAACGGACGAATGAATAGGTCATATTGACAAATCGCCTGTTAGTTAATTTTTCTCTAATCAACGTTTCGGCACCCCTCCGTTCAAAAATTAATCACCAGTTAGCACTTAAAACGTTCACTACCTAGCTTTCAAAAACTCGAGTAGGTACATATCTTCTTCAAAAAAGAATAATGAACAATTATTTTTTTTTAAGTAAGCCCAAATAATAATAAAATACGCAAAGCGATTTTATGCCTAATAATATGTACATAGAACTCAAATTACAAAACACAAACGCTTGGAATGTAGCCGATAGCAAAAGTCAGTAAAATTATTAATAGTTACATGACAGTTACGTTCAACCGAATTGGATTTTAGTTTTGTGGTTTCACATTTGATGTAAAAGTTCGAATGTGCGCAGTTTCCACTAATCTCCGACCACAATTTAACTATCACTATTACGCAAACTTTTGCTATGAATTAAACGCAAATGAAAATGGCAAAAATAATAAAAATAGATTACATGAAATATATGCGTACTTAATAGGTCCTAGGTCGGATCCCAGGTCGGGTCAGTATTTATATGATGAATATTGATACTGGTACCGGGTCTTGATTGTAATATGTATGTGGTGTCTTCGCTTGGTACCCAAAATACAAGCTAATGCTCAGTTTGGGGCCTAGACGTTGTTGTGATGTATACGTCATATAAAATTATAATTAAAAAAAATTAAGAGACGAGTACATACAATTTTACGAAAGGTGAGAAAAAAATGTAAGGAGATCTACAGTCCGATATAAATCCATATTTTCAATGTGAGTTGAAAGTTCAAAAGCAACTTTACGGGAGTAGTTCGTGCTCTTTGAATTCAAACCTTATTACCATTCAATACGGTTGACAAGTAGTTTGATGTCCTTCAGAATTCAAGCTATCTCTATATCAAATATCAAAATCGTATCTGTGGTTTTGTTGTGAAAATATAACAAAAGACACAATTCCGCAGTAAAAGTTACTTCTGTTTTGGGATGCAAGCTATCTTCTCAAGTATTATCAAGATCGGTTTACCAGTTTAACCGTGAAAGGATAACAAACATACAGACACATTTCTGCAGTAAAAATTGGCTTATGTATATCTTTAGGATGCAAGCTAACTTTTCTACAAAACATAATAAATTGTTTATTAACAACTAGCGAAGTTTACGCAAGCACCCTAAATATTTCCGGAATCGAAACAGACAGAAAAGGTAGCCTATGCTACTTCTGACAACCTCCTTTTCTTATCTGCGAAGTTTCATTAAAATCGGTTCAATCAATTTGAAGATTAGCCTAAACAGATAGACAGAAAGACAAAAAGTTGTCTGTCTATGTCAGTCCCGACAACCTCATTTTCATGTCCGCGTAATTTCACTACAATAAAATCAGCCGATATGGAGAATAGCCCGAACAGACAGACCAACAGACACTACCATAATATATATATATATAGATAGATAGATTACATAAGTTTTAGCTCCAGTTATAAATTCTTAGATCATCGGTTTTATGCATTCGTTGCGTGCAATGTGTCATTTGACATTTATTTGAAATGGAATTTTTAAACTGATTATATAATTCTTGCTCGTATAAAGCAATATCATCGGTCTCTATCAAATTAAGTCAATTTGATATGACGTACATACAGAAAGGTGGTGGTGGTAAATTATCAAAATCGATCACACACATCAAGTTTAAAAAAATCAATAGCTACCGTAGCAAAACAATATGATTGATAATAAGTATATAATAATAATACCTGGGACGTTTCCCACAGCGTCATCTAGTCCCGAACTAACCAAAACTTGTATTGTGGGTACTAGACAACTGATATACATACTTAAATATTCTTTATAATATATACGTGAATAGATCATTTTCACCCAGATACGAAACAAATAAACATGTTCGTGCCCACAAATATTCGTCCTGAGCGGGTATCGAACCCGCGACCCTTGGCTCAGCAATTAGGGTCTCTAACCCCTCGGCCAATCGGTCAGTTGATATTAAGAACACGGGAAAACTTAGCACACAAGACGTTTCTTTTTTTGAAATACTTTTATTTTCGCCGGAATCGGAGCTCCTCCATAATGCTAGAATTTCATTCATTCTGTATCTTGTGGGAGTTTCCGACTCCGCCTTAGGTTTTGTGAAAGAAAGGTTTTTTTAAAGATTATAACATTTCATTTTTTTATTTTTAACTTATCAGGTGTTTTTGCTATTATGAGATTGTATTTATAAAGAGTTTCTACATTTCGTTCATAACTTTTAATATCATATATGATTTTCATTCTTCAGATATTAACTTTTCATATCATATGTCATTTAAATTTTTCAGATATGATCACATTCACGATGTAAGGTTGATTGACAGACAATGGGAATATCGGTCGCTCAGTCATGGGCGGTACACTATATTAAACGGTAAAAATTTAATATATTAAATTTTTGCTGGCGTTAAGTATCCTATGACACTATTCCGTATAAAACACAAATCAATTGACAACACATTTAATTGAATCGGTTACAAGAGGTAACATACACATCTATATCTATACATAGTTAAATATACTCAAAACATTACCAGCCATTCATAATCCACGTAAATTGTAGCCAATGAGGTAGCAGAGACACTCATCTGTCTGGTGACTTTACGGAACTGTAGAAAAGAGTTAAATGGCGACGACACAAGGGCTGAATAGCCTTTTACTTGACTACGGGGAAGCCAAATATATTTCGCGCAGACGTATGGAAGCTTAAAGGGGCCGTCCATTAATCACGTGAGGCTTGAAAGGGGGGGGAGGGCTTTGACAAAAATCACGAAATATCACAAGGGGGGAGGGGGGTGTAGTAAGATATCACGTGTATTTATTTTTTTCAAACGCGCGGTTTTTAAATCGAAAAGCGGCGTGTAGTGTACACCATTCGTTTATTATTATTTTTATGCCAATCAAAAACAGCCTGCAACCTTTCTGTCTAGACATTTTTATCATGGTCCTTAATTTCAGAACAAAATAAGATTATACTTTATACCTGTATTTAAGATAACATTCTAAAATATTCTTAAAAATTTAAGATTTTTTGTAGATACTAAAAATATACGTGATGCTAGGTGGGGGGTGGGGGGTAGTCTTAAACCTCACCACGTATCACCAAGGGGGAGGGGGCTCAAAAATGCTTAAAAAAAGATCACGTGATTAATGGACGGCCCCAAAGGTATATAACAGTGGCGAGGAGTGACCTATAAAAAAGGAAACCGACAGCGACAATATAGGCGACAGACAACTATCACGATGGTCTATTCTAATGTTAAAGTTCGTTAATATAAACATTAGAATACTTCCCTTTTTTATAGATCACCTTTCGTTACTCGAATTGTTATATGTACACGACTTGCATCCATACATACTGCACGAAACACATTATCTTTTTTTTTTTTTTGTTTCGCCGTGGTAAAGTAAAAGGCTAAGCAGCTCTTGTATCATTGTTTAACTCTTTCCTGCAGTTCCGTATCGATGAACGTCAATTGATACATTCTGTACAAGGGCCCTTTCTGGAGTTGATAGAGCTGTATATCTGTCAAAACCCTTGTGTACCTGTTTCTACAGTTTATTTTCTAGTTGGGATCTATGTTTATGGTTTACAAGTATATACGTAATTTTTATTGTCTATCGATTGCATAATTTCTGGAAGACGGCGTTCAAATACGCTTCATTTCCTACTCCTTATGCGACAGAAAAAAAAAAGAAAAAAGTAAAAACTGCACCGGTTTGTAATGAGCAGAAAGAACGGCCGCGACACGTTGGAGCATTGCTACTGATTGGAAAATAGCGCGGGAGGCCAACGTACCAGCGCCGGCAACGCGAACGCAAATAGAATCGCGAAGGTTGCTGCCACTTGGGATCATTTCCTACACGCTGCCCCTCAAAACGTTCGGTATTTCATAGGCTAATAATAATAATAATAATAGCGCCATCTAGTCCCAAAGTAAGCAAGTATTATGCTTGTGTTATGGGTTACTAGACAACTGATGTACATACTTAAATATTCTTTATAATATATACATATATAAATAATTATTATTATTTTTTATATATATAACAACCAAGACCCGGTACCAGTATCAATATTCATCATATTAATACTGACCCGACCTGGGATTCGAACCCGGGACCTCTAGCTTCGTAGGCAGGGTCGCTACCCACTAGGCTAAGCGGTCGTTAAGCTTTATTATTAGCTAAGCTAATCCAATGATGAAATTTTATTTTTGTCTAAAAACACTAGTGCTGTATTTTCTAACAGGATCGATAAATATGAATACAAATATAAGATAGTAGTACTCACTAAAACGTTACGATAATTTGTAATTTATTGCGTGCCTCATGATTTTCTTTTGGTTTTCTATGAAAATAATGATTATGGTAACGTCAAAAAAAATTCAGCTCATGAACGAAGTGTACTATTCCCATAAAAGTACGAATTGACTAGGAGCCCTCTTCTGCGTTTATCGTCTAACCACTCATACTCTAGCTAGCTGGTGCAAGATGAGTTTTAGTCGAAGTTTCAGTGCGCAAGGTCCCCGCGCGGCGCTCTTCACCCCCGAAAAATCCCCGCGCGCCAGTCTTCAACCCCGCAAAATTGCGTAATATCACTTCGATACTGTGAAATGACATGACTATTACGTATTAAAACAAAACGCTGCTGTCAAATTAATTTACTCTAGGATTATTCCATTATATCGTTAACGAATGGTTAATTAAGTTTCAGTGAGTGTACTATAACCTAATATTATATTGAATAAATGATTTCATTTTTAAAAAAGAAATTTAATCTCTCTCTAACGTATAATAATAATATAATAATATTTGAGACATCCTACACAGCGCCATTTAGTCCCAAAGTAAGCAAGTATAATGCTTGTATTATGGGGTACTAGACAACTGATATACATACTTATTCTTTTTTTTTAATTTATACATATGTAGATACTTTTACACCCAGACACGGAACATATAAACATGTTCATGCACACAAATATTTGTCCCGGGCGGGAATCGAAGCCGCGACCTTTAGCTCCGCAGTTAACATCTCTAACCACTCGGCCAACCGGTCAGTCGTCATGTAATTTCGTTTGATTCATACTCTTATCTTCATTTTCTTAAATCTAATTCAAAACTGAAATGAACGATTTTGATGTAAATAATTTGTGTATTTTTTGATGATACATTGATCGTTCTAGAGTACACCCGTTATGATCTTCATCATCATGACGATGAGTGAAGGATATCCTAGGTCGAGACAACGTCCCGACATGTTATTTCAGTTAACCCAAGATATCTCTGACAGATTTTCCGTGAATCGGTCGGTGCCACGCAGTCTCTTACAGCGACCTACAGACGCATACCCAGAGCTATAAATATAACCCAATGGAAATATTTTAATCCGAATGGCCCGTTTTACGTACATTTCCCTGCCTGTAAATTCTTGACTTCGCTCTTTTCTTTTTACTCCTTAATCGAGTAACCTATTTAACGGTTCCAATATCATAGGAAACGTCAAATGCCTGCCAAGAATTCACCCAGTTCAAAGACTTTTAGAACGAATGAAATGTATATGACCTGAATTGTAAAACGAGAAACTTTTTTCTGATGAACAATATTCATGAACATATTTTGAACACAAAATTTGAATTAAAACCGGGGAGATCGTTTAAATAATTTCATAGACAAGCAGTGACAAAAAAAAATACAATAGTGACAATTGTTGTACTCACAACCATGTCACAACCACAAACAGTGACAATTTATGTTACATTCTACTGATAATATTACAACAGGCTAATGTTTCTGCGAAATTTCGATTCGGCGCTTGTTCAGAACAGGAAATTGTTGGGGGTCGTCGTGACAAAATATTAACGCACATTTTTAGTGTTAACACGCCTTAACCTGTTTTTTTCATCTCTTCGTTTTCGAAGATAATATAGGGAAAGCAATATTTCCTAGATTATCTAGGAAATATTGCTTTCCCTATTCAGTAAATTGATATTTAACGATAAAATTATCTCTGTAATTAATTATACAAATTAGAAACCTAAGACTTTTGCAGTTTTATATGAAGACATAGACCCAATCCTTGCATTAGGTATGTGAAATCTTCGATTATATAAACTTATTGGTTTCGAAAATCCGCCAAGGAAATCTACAAGATTCTACGTTACGAAATGTGGCACATTCTTTTGCATTGACATGTCTTGTTAAACCTAGATGACCAAAAGTTTAAGGCCTATGTCTGTATGTGTGTCTGTCTGTCGCATCGTAGCTCCTAAGCGGATAGATCGACTAATGTGGTTTTTTCCCCGTTTGTTGTTATAGATTAACGGCGAGTTGCAAGATGGCTATTAAAAGTCGGCGATAACCTAAAGAATGACATTATAATCTGTCAATATTCCTCCAAATCCTGCAGCCCCATTATAAGCCACAAACGTGACCACAGATTTATAACAGATATCTAGATATTCGCAAGTCTTTGCAAGATTATAGATAGATAGGCCTTATTTAAAAGAATTTAAAGGCGTGATTAATAAATATAATTAGTTCAAAATATTTTATAAAATATATCAACATTGGTAAGGTTGCCACATGCAACTGTGTATTAATAAAAAGCTTATGTATCATTACAGTTAGGTACATTTAGAAGTATTGAAAACTTTAACATAGATATTATCAAGACGCATAAGATATTGTCGGGTATTATAATAATTCCTGAAGCAAAAAACACATATTTTAAGTTTACTTGTATGTCGATCTGTTTGTTTGTTTGTACACTTATAGCTCAAGAGCTCCTAAACCGATTTTGATAAAACTTTTACATTTATATATGTAGATAATATGTCATTGTTTAACATCAGACTGATATTTTTAGAAGCGGAATAGTAAGAATAATACTAACATACGTGTATAGGGTGTCTCAAAAGTCAAAGACGAAAAGTCCTCTAGCATTTTTCGACATAACGTCCCGTAATTAAACAACTAATCATTATCTAGCACATTATATTATTTTTTGTTTTCTAAAAGTTTATGTAGATAATACAATAAATTTGCAATAAACATGCCTTATTGAAAATAATTATTTAGCCGATTTAACGGAATTTTTTACGTAATTGGTTAATCGATAACTAATTAAGTATGCATCAGATCGAAAAACGCTACGGAACTTTTCGTCTCACAATTTAATCATCTTTATGCCCACCCATTTTTTGCTCTCCTTGACTTTTTTGAGACATTATTGGGAGCTCATAAAATAGATCAGTTCTAAAAAAACCAGTTTACCTATTAGTTGATTCAAAACTAAATGATGAAAATCCCTATTTGTAATTAATACGCTAATAAAATACCTACGACGAAATTTGTTCACTCATAAAATATGCGCACGCGCATGTAAAGGCAAAGCTAATGTGCTGGATGACGTCATGCTTTATTCGATCATTGACAAACGACATTCCATCGCCTCGCGCGGATGGACGTTTGCGTTAAAAGGCGCGTCACGTCAGTGTACCAAGGTCTCAGGCACTTCACACATCTAAATGGTCGTGTACCACTGTTTTAATGTTTGGTGCTTTCGATCTAGTGATGGCCTATTAGATAGATACACTGAGAAAAAGTTCAGCATGGAAAAAGGATATTGTACACATAAATGGTGGTATTATTTGATTTAGGGTAACACTGTATATTACACCATGCGGCTGCAGGACAAATTCGTATCTGTATTAATGTTATATTGTACGTATTTTTCTGAAATATACGTTCGTCTGTACGAAGGATTTCTCAGTGTACACGTATGAAAAGTAAGCCTATACGAGACGGAGCTGAAATCTAGTATTTTTAAAAGTAAGGCGTATTAATTTAGCTTATAAGGATTAAACTTTAATACGACGACTTGCTTCCGATTCCAATTTGGTCAATTTTGCTTAACAATATTATGAGGATTGTGTACCTGCAAACCATACAAACGGTGTTAACGGTTGTAGGGTTAATCATGGTAAATGGAACCACGAGTAATTGGAAACTATACTAATATTTCCAATGGTATGATGATTTTTGCATTAAAATATATTTGGAACACGCGATCAAAATCACCATACCATAGGAAATATTAGTACCGTTTCCAATTACCCCTGTTTCCGTTTACCCTGATTGACTATATATACTCCATTAGACCTTAAACGATTTCCGTAAAAAAAATAAATATCTATATGGTATTCAGATAGCAGAAACAAGGTTTGATTGTTTTTATTTTTTATTTATTTGATACATCGAAAAAAAAAACCTAAATGCCCGCCGTTTTTGTTTCTACGTTAGGTATACATGTCTATTATGAAACTAAATGCAATTTTATTTTATTTATTTATTCAGGTAAAAACAGTCACATACCGTCCTTAAATAAATACCCTTAAGCAAACAGAAATGTATAAACCTAGATTTGTAGAAAAAATTGCTCCAACCCGAATCTTGGTTTGATTACTGGGCGTGAGTGGTGGTAGAGAATCTGGAAGATTTACATCTCTTATTTTATATTCGAGGTTTAGCAATTTTATTGCGTTAGGTTTAAATTTTTACTCGGTATATTAACACAGACAAGCGTCACCGTTTACGAAGGAGTTGAATCGGATGTAGCGGGATTAAAAATTGTGATCTATCTAATCAAACGTGAATAAGATTATTCCAATAATTTATTGGCATTGACATCTAGTAATTTGTATAACATATTCAACCATAAATGGTTACCAGTCTTCGTATCGATGATTGATGGTATTAAGGAATTAAAATTTGACCTTCTTGGCGACTTCTAACAACCTCATTGTGATTAATTCGTTACGAATTATGGAAACTGCTGACAAGGCCTAAAAACAATACGAGCCTCCAAAATCAAGTTCTCATTGATGCTGTCTTGTGTGACGCGATAGTGTAATTAATGGGTGCATATCATATGACGACTTTTTAAGGTAAGGTAAATTTGACAGCAGCGTTTCGTTTTAATAGAGTCACAAATGTAACTTCACAGCACAGACAAGTCAACCTTATAGACCACGCTTTGACAGGGACTAGCATTCGCCAAGGCTATGTAGTGACACTACATAACTACGTCGCTAGTGAGCCGTCAGTTGGAAGCACGTCGGAAGCCATTAAATTGTGAATTTTGAACGAGCCAATGAAAACTAGCCGACCTCTCCCCGCACCCCGCCACTTTTTGGCGATTTCATTTTCATACTGACGTTTATTAAAGCGTGGTCTATAGGTTGACTGGTCTGTGCTTCACAGTATCGAAACTAAAACGCACTTTCGTGGGGGGGGAACGCTGTCGCGTGGGACCTCGCTGGACTGAAACTCGCCATCTCGCCAAACGGGTACACCAGCTAGTAGTTTTATGGTGAATACTAAGGCAACGCATCTACATTGACAACTGACTTATCAACAATATGAGTAAACTCATAACGCTAATTAAGACATAGGCGTACTGTCATAAATTGATTGACAAAAAGATGGACACACACGATACATATAGTGTGCGTCTGAATCACAGCGCATTCCAGTCGGCTTTGTCACGAAGCCTGCCCAACGACCGTGTCGCTCGTCTCGTGTCTGCGTCTCATCGAATTTTCTTATGACCCATTAAAAACGTCTCAGTAAACAGTATTGGCGAGACATATCAAAATATACGAGCGTCCCATTTATGTTGTTGCAATTTCTTCGATCCAATGTCTCTAAATGGTAGAAATATCTTTAGACTTATCTGTCTTATATCGTTAATGGATTGTTCTCACTTGTTCTTTATTCGACCTACTAAGAGTTTTGCGATCGCCCCCGTGGACTACATGTTTGTATTATAATAATAATAACGTATACAATCACAACAACGACTAGGCTCCAAACTAAGCATTAGCTTGTGTTTTGGATACCAAGCGAATACACCACATACATATAACAACCAAGACCCGGTACCAGTATACATATTCATCATATAAATACTGACCCGACCGGGGATTCGAACCCGGGACCGCCAGCCCCGTAGGCAGGGTCGCTACCCACTAGGCTAAGCGGTCGTCAATCGGCTTTCAATATCGGCTTTCTTCCTGTTTTTCGAACCTTCTTGTATTTTCTAAACTAAAAAGGACAACACGCATTATCTTTTATCGTTGAAACTATTTAAAAGTTATAGATTTGTAAATTTTTACACATATATGACCCGTACCTACCTTTACCAATGGGGTTCTTATAATACTTTTTAGCCCTGCCATCTTTGATATAGTTCGTACTCAAAAAAAAAAACATTCCTTAAGCTTTATTTTATAATTAGTTTACATAACGCGCCATTAATTTTGTTCAAGTGCTTAGTTTATATTAATTGTAAATATGTAAATTATTTTCTTAATGTAGTTGCATATTTTATCAAGGAAGTTTTATTAGTCGGAGAACCCGTGGTTAAAAGTGGTTAGGAATTTCTGAAAGCTAAATTTCTGGTAAGTGATAGTACTTACAGAGCTCATTCATATACTTGCTAGTCAGTCAGCTAAAATATTTGTATGCGTTAAGGCGCGGCGTACTTTCATTAACCAAATTTGTTTTATATCTTAAATTTTCTAAAATCTAAGTTTTTGTATACTAGTTATTTTATCACAAACGAAAAGCACAACCAGTTTTGCAAGGTTTTACAAAATCGTTGAAAGTTCTGGTTCCTATTTAATCATTGCATCGCTACTGGCTCATCCAACACCAAAATGTATTTGACCAACTGGTACCACGCTTTTCGCTTACCTATATAAAAACTAGCAGTGTAAAAAAAATTGGGTTATAGAAAATTTTCTTTTCTTTTTTATTTAATTTCTAAACGTTCGTAAGGACACCGCTCCTTACGCAACCGTATCTTACTGACTGAAATTCGTGAATGAGCTCTGTAAGTACTGCAAAAAGTTCAAGTATTAGAAAATCATGACAAATCACGGTCACGGGCTCCCGGACTATATTCTCTTCCAATGACAATACAGTTAATATCTAGTAACACAAGGATAATAACCTTCGTATCTGCTTTAATTACAATATCATTATCTGTCTACGTGACAAGAATACGATGGTTACTTGTTATATGTAATTATCGTTTGTCTGTATGTTGGTTGTCTGTGGTTCTGTATTCGTTCCACCGATTTCGTTAGATTTTTAATATTCCATATATAAACCGATTTTTTCATCACTCGCAAATTTTTTTCTTAGCGTTTAGTCTAGTAGGTAGTATCTGAACTCTATTTAAAAAAAAAGCAAAATCACATTAAAATATTATTTCCGAAAGAATTGTCGACACAACGTCGTTTCTAAACTCAAACGTAAATACTACGCATGAGAAAGGTGCGAGCGCGGGTGTAGCGGGGAGGGGTGTCCCACCGGCAACCGCTGACCGACGCAATGTTTAGTCACCCACGCGATAGGCGTCAGAATATTGAAATCATAAGAATATTCATCAGGCCAATTAGGTATCTTGAATAACTACAACAAGAAAAACATGTTGAAACAAAATGTTGAACCCAAATTTTAGGATTCCGTAGTTCGACAAAAGACTCCTATAGTTTCTCCGTATCCTGTCTACTTGTCTGTGTATCTGCCCCTACCTCACAGCCATTTTTGTCACAGACAACAATGTTATAAAGCTGAACTTTTAAAAAAGTATATTATTTAAGATGCCTCCATAAAGGAACAAAACAGCAGCGTGGTGGTTAACCACACATACAAAGTGAGATTGTACTTATGTCCTCGGACGGGGTATCACTGAATAGCTATTTTATAATCATTACGAGGTTCTTTGATGGTTTTTCAAAATTAAGTCCGGTTTACAAAACATTTGGCCATTAAGAGGTCTGTTTATACGACCTGCATGTCCTTCCTTTAGTTTTTGAATGTAAAAAAAATCCGTCATAGTAGATTTAATGTGAACACCAAGAAATTTATCACGATTATTTAAGGTCAGCTAGTTCACGAGCTATAACCAACCAAATAAATGTGTAGTTCAACTCGGCGATGAAACTAGTTATTTTTGTTCAGGACCAATTATTGTTGTTGGCACCACCACAGAAGCCCACCTTCTGCGTGACCCGACAAGCATATGACCAATTTTTTTAAAGTAATTCATAGTTTCACTTTTCCTATATCAAACTTGATTTTATTATCTAATTTTTTTAAAGAAAAAATAATATGAATACAAATTAAAAAATAAATACAGGTAATAAATATATTTCGATGATCGATACGCGGTTCTTCATGATACTTTTCATTTAGAACGAATTTTCTGGAAGAGGTAAAATTACACAAAAATTGCCCCCTCCGCAATCCCTGAACAGAATCCTGCGTCCGCGCCTGGGTTACACATACAATCATTACTAACTTAAAATTCTTCTAGTTGACACTAGATCGTCTGTACTCGTAAAACATTTACCTTCTGACAAAATTCGAGTGTTCACCAGCAACGAAAAATATTGTACTAGTAAATAATCACTGCAATAATAATAATATTTTTTTTTGCTTAGAAAGTCTGTGCGTAACAATTTAATACGCAGAGTACGCAAACAAAAGGCCATATACCCTCAGCATAAGCTCCTCACACATGATTGGGTGTTTATAGTCCACGTAGTCTACGTGGATATACAGAATTTTGCCCTTTTTTTGTTTTAATTTTAGATAGTTTTAAAATACAGCTTTTGTTATTAGCATAAAGTAAATAAATTTGACAGCAGCGTTGTTGTTAAGGATAAAACGCCAGCCAAGATATTCATTTCGTGTCGCTTCGACATCGTCACGTAAACGATACTTTCCCGGCGTTAGAAAACGAGTCGAGACCACAGGATATTTCATAACTGGCAGGATGTCCAAGCTAAATATCGCACTTGTTTGTCACTATATTCACTGAACACGTTTCATGAACACAATACGCATTCCGATAAACAAGCGAGCATTTTTTTTTTCAATGGTTCAAGAATGTTCAGTGAGTTCATTCATGATGAGGAAATATTTCTGATTAAAAAAAAAATATTGCGACCGCCTTGTAAACCTCCTCACGTTTAATAAAATTCCTGCTGATATGGAATTTTATTTTCCATTCTATTGAAGATGAATTGAATAGTAATTTATGGTAGTTTATCAGTATCCGAACAAGTAATCGTAGCTAAGCTAAGCTTAGATATTTAAATAGAAATGATCAAAAAGAAAGACAGTTGAGGCTTTGCAATATTCGCTGTAAAGTAGAATTTTGTGTGATGTACATGTAAAATTCGTATTGAAAAAAAAAATAAAGAATCTGAAATCGTTAATGTATGGTCTGTTCATCCATCAGTTTTTATAATAAAATTCCTAAAGAAATGTTGGACTTAAATTCAAATAATAAATTTATAAAGCGAGTAAAATTTTAACTCATGAAAAAACTTACTATTGTATTACATCCTATATTATCTAATTTAATTAATTTAATTTATCAATAAAATCTTTTTTTATTTTCCACTGAGTTTAACATTTTGTTCACTTTTTTAATCATTTCAAAGTATGACACGCTTTATCTTCGTTATTATGCTATCTAAGAGCCAATAATGAATAAGAAAGTGTTTGTCTTTCTCCATATCGTAACGTAATGGGCAGTACAACTCAAAAAATGCTTCCACAGGCAGAGCTGCGGGCAAAACTTAGTCGAATGTAATGATTTTAAAGACCCTACGTCATCATCATTATCAGGCTTTCGTATCTTTACTGTTGGAGAGCAAATCTTCCTCCAAATTGAGGTAAATAGCTTGGACCATTAACACGACACGCTGCTGGTGCGATACAATTTAAAGCTATCAAGTTCAACCGTCACAAAAGCCACGACGTCGGCGGAGCTTGTGATAAAACACATTCTTCAATACCTCTACGATGGAAATTGAACATGCGATCACTGTATTAAAGGCTCAATGATTAGCCACTCGCCCATCACAGCTTTTCGAAGAGACATTAATGCAAAAATCAGTTTTACATTTGAGCAGTTGTTTTTAATATTAGAGTCTAAAGCTTTACAAGACGAAAAATTTACTTTTAAAGCAGCTTGTTTACTTCCATTTATATATTTAGCGAAAGAAATATAATTTTGCGAATCGATGGTAATCAAGAATACCGGATATTTGCCGTTTGTCGTTATAACGGTATAATTGCATTAAAATTTAAATGGTCATTTTGTAGTGAACTTTAAAACACTTGTTGTGTAAAGGAAATGTAAAATGAATTCAAAATTGACGAGAATCTATTTTATGGGTGCAAAGACATTGGAACCACGTTTAGTTATTACATTTACAACCATTTGTAATTTACTCAAAAATTCTAGTAAAGTTTGGACCTACAGGTTAGGTGTGGTAAATTTTTTTATGTAGGTGTAGTTGTTTAGTAGGGAGGTACTTGTGTAGTTTACATAATGCAACAATTCTTCCTAATAATTAATAAATCTAATGTTCGTATAAATCCGACATTCTTAACCGCTAATAAACTTAGAAGAAGAAATTTACAATGTAATCTTTTTTTTTAATTCCGTCTGTGATATCTCGACGAAGTGTTCTTTGTAGAAAAATCTTCAGCTAAATAAACTTGAATACTTGCTGACAGTTTTGCTGTTACAGTTTGCAGTTTGACATTCGTATAGTTTCACTAGAAGGAATATTAGACGAAACACTACAAATAGTTGGTATAGAACTCTACTAAACAAGGAATTGGTCAAGGAAAGAAAAAGTAAACTTTTATTCATGGTTGGCGTTGAGATTAAAATAAGAAGAATCTACAGCGTATGCTAAATATTATAACTATATCATTGCCCTTTTTTTCGTTGCCACATGAATATTTTCAGGGTCTTGATTTGCTGTTACAGTCTTCTGTTAGTAATATCTGGCAAATTTCACAAGTTATTTGTAAACAGTAGCATATTTATTTCCCTAAATACAAGTTAGGAAACGTAATATTTGAACTCCGTATTGTGACCGCTCAATCTTTAAAGCTTTAAGCTAATAGAGTTATTGATATTGTTGCATTGTGAATTGCTGTTACTTTTAAAAAAAATGCCACCAAAAATTTCAGAATTGTCACGTGACTTGATAAGGCCGTATATGTTATTTGAAACAAGACATTAGTAAAATTATTGAAGCAAATTTACGAACAAAAAACAAAACGCGCGCCGATAAGAGATAAGTGTGGAATGTTAATGATTAAAAACGGGAGCACTTGTATTCCCTTATCATTAACACTGATATCATTTTAGCGCGAAAAACCTAATACGACAATTTTAACATTTTATAACTTCATTGTTGGGAGATATATAACCTACATAAAAATATAAAATATTAATAAATGGTAACAACACAGACAAGTCAACCTTATAGACCACGCTTTGACAGGGAGTAGCATTCGCCAAGGCTATGTAGTAATACTACATAACTACGTCTCTTGTGAGCGGTCAGTTGGAAGCACGTCGGAAGCCATTAAATTGTCAATTTTGAACGAGCCAATGAAAACTAGCCGACCTCTCCCCGCACCCCGCCACTTTTTGGCGATTTCGTTTTCGTACTGACGTTTATTAAAGCGTGGTCTATCTATAGGTTGACTGGTCTGTGGGTAACAATTACTGTTCGTAGGCGTTAATTACTTTAAGGTGGTCCTGCACGGTCGTTGAAATTCCAAGGCGCATTTGCTTTGTCGATTTTCAGTATAGTTCCAATCAAACTTTATAGCGGATCTGAACATAGGCACAACAGTGACGTCTGTGGAAACCTGCAAGAAGGCTATAGTTTGCCTCAAACTTTATGGGGGATCGAAATACAACGCTATTAGCGTGTTTGCGCAGCTACAGTCATATACCCGCTACAACTAAAACTGGTTACTGCGACGCGACTTGTGCCTATGTTCACCTTCTTGCAACTGGTACACTTCTTTGACAATCACGTTATTTTAATTACGTAATACTTGCGCCTTAGATAGGATAATAAACAAGATGGAGCGTGTCAAATGTCAGACTCATTGATTAGCAGACCATACGTCATTATCATTGTTTTAAACAAACATTTCGTTAAATTACGCATGAAATGTAATTTCAGAATTTTTGTTTTCTTTCCCAGTTTTTTTCCATGTGGGTCACACAAAATTCTACTTCACAGCGAATATTTCAAAACGTCAACTGGTGTATATTTAGTCATCATCATCATCATCAGCCCGTGTCTCTCCACTGCAGGATATAGGCCTCTCCCAAGGCTCGCCACCACACACGGTCCTCCGCCTTTCGCATCCAACTACCCCCGGTATGGCGCTTCAGGTCATCTGTCCACCTGGCCGGGGGGCGTCCAACGCTTCGCTTTCCGGTACGTGGCCTCCATTCGAGAACTCGTCTACCCCATCGGTTATCAGTTCTACGGCAAATATGACCGGCCCATTGCCACTTCAGCCTACTGATCGCTTCGGCTATGTCGACAACTTTAGTTCTTTGACGGATTTCAGTGTTTCTGATTTTATCCATCAAAGAAACACCGAGCATAGCCCGCTCCATAGCACGCTGAGCGACTTTAAATTTGTAGATCAGTCCTGCCGTGAGAGTCCATGTTTGGGCACCGTACGTCATTATGGGTAGGACGCATTGGTTGAAGAACTTGGTCTTCAGACATTGTAGTAGTGGCGACGAGAACAGATGACGATATTTGGTCAGTGTGTATATTTTTTTGCTCACATTTTTGCTGTCACAAAGCGGTATCTTTATAAACATCGATGACTTGCACTTACAAATTTGTTTGCTCTATATTATTAGTAAGAAAAATTCCGAATATAAAAAAATATATTAAAAATTGCAAATTAATTTAACAAAAATTTAGACCCATAAAACACACTAAATTATTAAATACCGTAACCTCAAAACGACCTCCAAAATAAAACTGAAAAATAGATTTTTGCGTAAACAAACAATATTTGCCATTTTTCATAGTTTCCTTAAGTGGGGCAGATATTGTCTTCGAGCCATTTTTCCTTTTGACACTTTTCATTTATTAAAAATGTTTAAATATAGACGGGGGCACAATTTTGCCCAAATACATGTATATTACATGTAATCATAATCATACTTTACCAGGAATAAAGAAAAAAGTAGCATTACCATGTGTTATTGCTTTAAATTTTGCTTTCAAGACTTTGTAGTGTAAACAACTCTTGCCTTTTATTATTCGCAGAGCTATTTCCTATTACGGAGATATGCTAATACAATTTGTTTACCAAAGTTTTAAAAAGAAAAAGAAAGTGATTAGTGCTGGAAACTTTTAGAATTGCACTACGAACGTCACCTTCTCATTCGTTTACGAAATAAACAGTAAATGTCACAGGAAAGTAATATTTCACGTTTTTCAAATACGAGTGCGGTTCGAGACGGTAGCTGCGCGGGAGCAGTCACTCGCAGTATAAAATTGCCAAGGACATCTTTATCTGTGAGGAATGCGTAGTGTAAACAATGTGCAAACGCTATTTCGCCTCCTGCTCCCCACTACGTCTCTCTCCTCGCCCCTACATCTGAACCGCTCGACTCAATTTGCATTTAGAACAAGTTTACGTCTGTTACTCTTCTACCGGCTATAGCTTCTGCTAACGGATTTAGTATGAATCCGTGTTGTGGCCACTGTAATGTTAATGCTGCAAGTGAAAAATCATCGTTTTGCTGTAGAAACGAGCTTCTCGATGGAGCAACTTCATTAGCGATTTCTAATAAAATGTACTTACTTATTTAAAGACATGCAAGTTTCGCTCGTCTTGCATTTCAATATTATAATACAATCATCATCATCAGTCCATTTTTACCCCACTGCAGGGGCTTAGGCCTCCCCCAGGGTGAGGAGGGGGGCTTGGAGCTTAAGTCCACCACGCTGCTCCACTGCGGGTTGGGAACTGTAACGACCGCCATCTATTGACAGCGTCCGGGACCGACTGCTTAACGTGCCCTCCGAAGCACGGTGTCAGTGATATTGTGTACTTAAGTCAGAAAAACTCATTGGTACACGCCCGGATTCGAATTTGAGACAGGTTCGTTGCGCTCTGGGCTATCATGGCTCTGGGCTCTGGGCACGACACCATTTTTGTTTCATTATAATACAATAATAAAACAAAAAACCTTTCATAAATTATGTGCATATATTATTACCTATACGTCGTGTTTTCTTTAATGTTCAAGGTAACACCAAAATATGTATCGATAGAAATAAAGAAAATACACTTTTACAAAAATCCGCAAGAAATGTAATAAACTATGTGCATATTCTAAGCAAAAAATCATAGATAATTGATATATGCCTATAAGAAACGTATTTTGCGAAGAATCAACCCAGGTCATTGACCCATGTACTACGCATTAACCCGTTTGGGTTAGATCCAAGATCACGAGCCATTTGATATATAATGAGTTCAACTCAATCATTTTACTCAAGTGTTCGTTGACAGGATGAAATAAAAAGATCCTGTGTTACCTTTTCAGTAATGGAAACCTTAAAAAAAAAACTGTATCCGACGAGCCAAGTTTGCAAATGAAATTGAACAGAACGACGCAATCACGACAAAATATTCACAATAACACGGACCGCTTCATCAACATATTTTTGTAATCGACATTCCAATAATGCGTTAAAGCAGCCTTTATCGATTTCTACTACAAACATTAATTCGTTTTCAATATCACAAGTGTATTTTTATAAGACATAGGTGTCTAATAAATTACTTCTTCTATCAAACTATAAATATCCATAAAATAAAATAAAGTGATCTTTTGTCTCTAACATGAATTTATGAAAACCGTACGTTTTCCATTAGGTTTTAAAAAAATATAAAAACAATATTTAAAAAGCCGTTTCACAACATATAGCGACCGTGTAAACAATCGTCAAAGTATAATATCTTCTATAAGACTACATATAATTAGCATACCTTTAACATATATTATGGCATTTAACACCCGGCAGCCACACTTTTGTCTAGTTTCATTCGCAGAATGCGATGTTATTAGCAATTCAAGTGTTGGTATGCGCCTACGCAAGCAGTCGGGTCGAAGGAAAGCCCAGTAAAAAGCTTGAACTGTCATGGTTGAGGGGCCGAGCGTTCTGCGTGGGAAGAACACTGTGAGATGTTTTACACATATCTACTTAAGTTACACAACCTTGTGGGGAAACTGTGGAACAACTCCGCATTCCATTTTTTATTGATACTACGTTAGTGAAACTTGCAGTCGTAGAAGCGAAAACAGACAAGGAACTGCAACAGTTCATCTATTTTTTTACCTTTATAATAATAATAATAGACACCACATACATATAACAACCAAGACCCGGTGCCAGTATTAATATTCATCATATAAATACTGACCCGACTTGGGATTCGAACCCGGGATCTCCAGCTTCGCAGGCAGGGTCGCTGCCCACTAGGCTAAGCGGTCGTCGGATGTCATGATCGGAGGATGTCATGTTTGCGGAGTTTTTGAAGTACAAAAATACAATTCCTAACTTTAATTGAGTAATACTCAAAAAACTCCTTTGCCATCAGCAGCAATTTTAAATCAATATACTATATATCCATGCGTAGAAAACTGCATAGCCCTCGAGGTTCCCACAGACGGGGCCAATGCGCACGCATTCTTAAACAGACAAATCGACGCTGATTTCACTCCTAACGTAGAATTATGCATTACCTCGCAACAACGCTGGAATGCGACCCAACAATACGGTGAAACTTTAGCCTATCGCATATCGATACAATTCAACGAACAAGCAATATGCCATTCGAAACTGTTTTGTCTGTAATCGACCACGATTGATATATTTTTATTCACCATAACCATATTCGTCTTTGTCATTTAGAGATTCACTTAGATATAAATTCAAAAAAATTAAGACATAGTATATTACATAGTATATAGGACTGACCGGTTGGCCGAGTGGTTAGAGATCCTAACTGCGGAGCCGAGGGTCGCGAGTTCGATTCCCGCCCGGGACAAATATTTGTGTGCATGAACATGTCTATTTGTTCCGTGCCTGGGGTAAAAGTGTCTATATATGTATAGATTATTTTAAAACAAAACGAATATTTAATTATGTATATCAGTTGTCTTGTACCCCATAACACAAGCATAATACTTGCTTTCTTTGGGACTAGATGGCGTTGTGTGGGATGTCCCAGATATTATTATTGTATTTATTAATATATATTATATTTAAATGTGAATAGTAAAAAATTTAAAAAGAATTGAGGTATACACAATGTTAAGGGGGTAGGTTTTTCATAGAAAAAAAACCAGTCGAATTGAGAACCTCCTATTTTGAAGTCGATTAAAAAGAGGGTGCGGCCCGTGTCTAATCCTCGCTGTATTACTGTATCAATATTTACAGAAAAAATATATGTAATAAGAGAGATATTGTCACAGGGTAAGTTTTTGTTTTTTTTTTTTTTATAACTTAGTTGTTTTAGAATAAATTCTTGAAAAACATGATTACCGTCTGTTTTTCGTTTTTGAAAATAGTGAGCCGTAAATTCGATATTAATGCGAATTTCAAAAATAAAAAATTACAAAACGTACCGCCCTAGGGACATCTTTTCTTAATGACCCTGCAAATTTTGATTCCAATTTATACACATTTCAGGGGTGAAAACAATCCCGACACGCAAGCTATTTCGACGGGTATTTTATAGGTATTTTTGGGAATTCATCTCTGTAACTCAGGAAAAGGTCGGTGGAGAGCGATTGAAAAAAAGATAGCGATGCCAATTCGAAGCCGCGGAAAGAAAGACCATCCCCTTAATACTTGGAATAAACATAAAGTACAGTTCCAATCAAACTTTATGGCGGATGTGAACATAGGCACAAGTCGCGTCGAGGAGGACTGTACCTGAGCATGAACGCTTATAGCGTTGTATTCCGATCCGCCATAAAGTTTGAGGCGAACTATACCTACTGTGTCGTGATAGCCCAGAGCGCAACGAACGTGTCTCTAATTTATAAGCTCATAGGGCCATGGTTCGAATCCGGGCGTGTGTCCAATGAGTTTTTCTGACTTAAGTACATTAACTATCACGTGCCTCGGAGAGCACATTAAGCAGTCGGTCCCGCACGCTGTCAATAGATGGCGGTCGTTACAATCCCCAACCCGCAGTGGAGTAACGTGGTGGATTTAAGCTCCAAACCCCCTCCTCACCCTGGAGGAGGCCTAAGCCCCTACAGTGGGGTAAAATGGGCTGATGATGATGATGATACCTACTGTAGAGCGGCTACTACGAGTAAAGAAGAACGAAAACTCAAGATTCAAAAATTCAAAAGAATAAAACAATAGAAGCAAGCAAAGAGTTGAAGAAAGAATAGTCGCCGATCGCCCTCCGATCGAGGTCGATCGGCGAGGGCGATATCTTCCCTGGCACTTGTGAAAAGCTATACTAATATACCTACTCCTCAAACCTCTAAAGAGTATAATTTCTCCGCTCTACCATCTAGCACCTGTATAGTACCTATTACAATCCATTAAATAAGAAATTCATTCAACGGTAGTTCGTGTATAATGTTACAATTAACGTCCGAGCAATAATAAGAGTTGTCAATAAATAAATTTACGAATTATGTAAAACGACTACTAATGTCTATCCACTTCATTTCACTTCACTTCATCAGCCCATTTTTACCCCACCGCAGGGGCTTAGGCCTCCCCCAGGGTGAGGAGGGCTTGCAGCTCAAATCCACCACGCTGCTCCACTGCGGGTTGGGGATTGTAACGACCGCCATCTATTGACAGCGTCCGGGACCGACTGCTTAACGTGCTCTCTGAGGCACGGAATCAGTGATAGTTCGAATTCAAACCATGGGCTGGCGACATGGCGCTTTGGGCTATCACGACACACCCAGGATACCTGACTCTCACCCAGGAGCCTCGGGTTCGATTCCCGGTATCAAAGTCATAGCACATTACAAATTAAAAGAATATGCTTGGGAGACAAAAATGCTTGAGAATAAAATGCTATAATCCTCTTTGTTTTTAAGACAATGGTTTGCAGCGCAGTAACTATAGAAACAAATAGACACTCTAAATTTCTTGCAGTGTTCTTGAAAGTGATCGCGTACCTGCATATAGTTTATCCATTATATTAACCCACACCCTTTGACACGTGGACACCGCATACCGACAAAAGTTCACAAAGAAAGCCGCCGCACGTGGCTGCCGCCTCAAATGATACCGACGCCGGAGTCTGAGATCTAATATAACGGATAGACTATACACTTAGTTTAAAGACATTCAAATGTAACAGTAGAGTGTACCTACGTACTATTTAAAAATAAAAGAACTTTTATTTATTTACATAAATGCAGTATTACCATAGGTGGCTTTGTTTACTTAACAGAATAATAATAACAGAGATGGACAAGCCAATCGCGGTGACACGAGCGTCGAGTGTTACTTCTAATATTAGGTGATTAAACCCACTCGAAGTATCGTCGGCTGCCGTTAAGTACACATGTCTATTGTCTCACCTCAAGTCAACGGTTCAACAACACAATGAGATGTTTTTCCGCTATAATGCGTATGCTCGTTTAGCTGGTCTTTTTGCTGGCCATTTTTGTGTAAGCGTGTGTCTATAACACAGACCAGTCAACCTTTAGACCACGCTTTAATAAACGTCAGTACGAAAACGAAATCGCCATAAAGTGGCGGGGTGCGGGGAGAGGTCGGCTAGTTTTCATTGGCTCGTTCAAAATTTACAATTTAATGGCTTCCGACGTGCTTCCAACTGACGGCTCACTAGTGACGTAGTTATGTAGTGTCACTACATAGCTTTGGCGAATGCTACTCCCTGTCAAAGCGTGGTCTATAAGGTTGACTTGTCGGTGGTCTATAAGCACCAATACAAAAGACAAGTAAACCCCAAATGCACAAGCAGTTTTATGTGTGACCTACGTAATCCGCGCGTTTAACACATGAGTTACTGTCATAATTAATAATACTTAATAATAATAATACATAGGACTTCCCACACAGCGTCATATAGTCCCAAAGTAAGCAAGTATTATGCTTGTGTTATGGGTTACTAGACAACTGACATACCTACATACTTAAATATTCTTTATAATATATACATATATAAATATTTTTGCAAAGACACCACACACATATAACAACCAAGACCCGGTACCAGTATCAATATTCATCATATTAATACTGACCAGACCTGGGATTCGAACCCGGGACCTCCAGCTTCGTAGGCAGGGTCGCTACCCACTAGGCTAAGCGGTCGTCAAAATTGATTGTATTATTTCAAAGAATATAACATAGTATCAAGCGATGAGTGTAAATATAATAATCTTGATTGGCTAACACGATATCAAATTATTTTGTTTTTGTTTCAAATATTAATTTACACTCTTCTCTCCGAGAAATTATGATGACTTTTCATCATAATTTCTCTGAGTTTTCGTACGACCGCTTAGCTTAGTGGGTAGCGATCCTGCCTACGAAGCTAGAGGTCCCGGGTTCGAATCCCAGGTCGGGTCTGTATTTATACGATGAATATTGATACTGGTACCGGGTCTTGGTTGTTATATGTATGTGGTGTCTTCGCTTGGTACCCAAAACACAAGCCAATGCTTAGTTTGGGGCCTAGACGTTGTTGTCATGTATGTTATTATTATTGTATTCATATTTTCCAAAATCTCGTTGCCATTTAAAAGTTCCTAATAAGATTACAATATTATTTATTCAACGAAGTAGGTACAAATTATACATGTTCGATATTACTTTGTTTGTTTCAACTTTGTTACCTGTCATAAGATAACATCTGCACAAAATAAATAACACAGCGGGGTCATTTGGCGACATTCCTTTAACTGAATAATTGCGTTCTCGACAGAAGTATGCGATATGCTGCATTAACAACTGAAGTCGGGTAGCGTTTTACATTCGCTAAACTCTTCCACGTATAAGGTTAACAGCGTCACAATGCAAGACATAGCTGGGTTATTTTTAGCTTTTATAAATTGGCTTAGTCACCCCTGCATACCGCACGCTTGTTCTAAACCTGCCTTCGTATATTCATACACATCGGAATACACTGCGACGAAAATCTGTTATTCGAGTCGGTTGGTTTTCTTTGTTTTTAATTAACCAAATAAGGCGCACTATAAAACAACGGTGAAATCAAAATTAATGACCTGTCTGTAATAAATGGTATTCCCAAACCGGGTACTTAAAATTTTTTATTGTCCATTCACATAAACTCTTGACACGCAGGTTTATCATCGATGCGAATAACACCGAATTAATTTAAAATCGGCAATTTAGCAGTTTAATTACTGTCAGATGTGGTGAAAACTCGCCATGGTATAAAACTCAGATTAGGTCTCGGGCGAAAAGTAACTCGACACACCATTTGCAGATCTTATCTGATAGTGGGCTTGTGATGCACAAAACTTAAGTACATTAACTGTCACTGACTCCGTGCCTCGGAGAGCACGTTAAGCAGTCGGTCCCGGACGCTGTCAATAGATGGCGGTCGTTACAATCCCCAACACGCAGTGGAGTAGCGTGGTGGATTTAAGCTCCAAACCCCCCATCACCCTGAGGGAGGCCTAAGCCCCTGCAGTGGGGTAAAATGGGCTGATGATGATGATGCACAAAAGAAGCATTTATGGGGCATCAGGTTTAAATTAAGCCAGTCTCTATATTTTGCCTTCTTCTGAAAAACGCTTTGCTTCTAAGTGGCCGCTGGAATATGTGAATCCTAATGGAAACCAGTGTTATGTCTAAAAAAAGTACTAAGTCGTTTCCAAATAATCAATAGTTTTTGAATTTTTTGAAGTTTTTGAATTGGCGTTCTACTACGTTATAATTTTATATAGCATAAGCAACGAGTTGGAGCGTCTTATAATTTGAAATGATCTAAAACGTGAGCAAAATGAGACTCACTAATTAGACAGACCATACGTGAATATCCTGGTTTAAAACCATAAAAGTACGAATTGACTAGAAGCCCTCTTCTGCGTTTACCGTCTAACCAGTCATACTCTAGCTAGCTGGTGCAAGATGGCGAGTTTCAGTCCGCGAGGTCCCCGCGCGCCGGTCTTCACCACTGCGAAATTGCGTTTGACATATTCGATACTGTGAAGTGACATTTATGACTCTATTAAAACATTAAAACCTAACCCTGCTGTCAAATTTGTTTACTCTGTGCTTTAAAAAAAACATTTCGTTGTACGAGTTTTACACGTGAAATATAATTTCAGAGTTTTTATTTTATTTTCCAGTACAAATTTTACCTACATATAGGTCACGGAAACTTCTATTTCACAGTGAATATTTTAAAACATTATGTGGCGTATATTTGGTTTGCGGCGGATGTTTCTTTGCTCACATTTTAGTTGTACAACCAAAGTTAAAATATGGCTTTTGATTAGATTGCTATCAAATGACTTTGTATTCAAACGTACAACCCAAAACATCACGTCGTTTCGATTATGGAATATGAATGAGTTACATTTATATATGATTTTCCAAAAACTGAAAACCGTATCACTAATCATGACAGGCCTAGATTCCTAGGTCGAGGAATGATACACAAGAATTTCTATCAAACAGGAGCAAACCTAAAATTTTGACCTGATCTTCTAGATTTAAAAAGGTGAGATCCGCCAGTACCTACGCTGAACTTACGTTGTAATTTTAAAACTTGAAAAACCATATGTCACTGCGAATTACTCTAACCATATTATGAGCGAAGTGATATTCTGAATATAATTCTGAAATCTCTCACCACCACCATCACCACCAATAAAAATAACTGGAGCATACTTTAGCCCCAAAGTTGGTTACAATGTGGGGTCCGTCGGTATGCTGATCGTGTGTTGTCGAAATGTTTAATAAAACCGGCCGAGTGCGAATCGGACTTGCACACGAAGGGTTCCGTACCACCAGACAATATAAAAAAACGAGCGCGACGTTAATCGAACTTAACCAGTAATCGTTATTATTATGTAATTTAAGAATTATTGTATAAAAATATTACATTTTTATTTCGTTAGTTATTTAGAAGGCGCTCGATTGTCTGACTATTCCAAAAAGTTATAACATGAGTGCACTGATAGCTAGAGACAATTTTTATTATTTATTTTATTACAGTGAACCTTTGATTTTTAGTAGAGATAGTGAAGAGAATAAGCTCTGCAAAGGAAAATGTAAAATTATAGTACCTAGTAATACAATGTAGTTTTCATCATATTTTTTTTTTTAATTATCTTTTACAATAACATTACAAAGATAAAATGCATCTAGTTTTCGCGTATTGGCTAAACGCTATCTGTCGTTTTCTATGGAATTTTTATAAAATTTTTACTTATAAAAGTACTTTTTATAAGTTAATCTATTACTCGTTAAATAATACAGTCAGTTAGTTGTAATAGTTTTCCTTTTAACTACGTTATATATACTTCTGTCATAAATTTTTTCCACGCATCCAAAAACAACGGTTTAGCTGGTAGAGGGGGGGCACATGACTCTAACAAAAATTAGGACTTTAGGAGTGCATATCTAAACTACTGTTGACTTAAATAAAAAAAAATTGTTTGAAACCTTCATATAATTTTTTAAGACCTATCGTTTGGTAGCTCTCGCGTTAATATACGATGATTTATTTTTTTCGTACTTCAGTTATATGTATGGCGCCCTATCCCAAAAAAAAATTTTCTTAATTTCACTACGTCGTTGTGTAGGGGTTCATAGATTACACCTACCTTCCAAATTTCATCTATATGTTGCCAATAGTTTCCGAGAAAAACCACAGACAGACGTACGGACATGGCGAAACTATAAAGGTTCTTTTTTTGCCATTCGGCTACGGAACCCAAAAAATGAGACTTTTATGTATCCCGGAGCCGTGGGCTTATTTATTGCGGTGTCGTTGCACTGAAACATGGCGTCCTGGTGCATCTTTTTGTTATTCACGGGTCAACCGAATATTCCAAAACATGAAATTTAATTTGGTTACAAATAAAATACAATTAATACGAAAAATGTAATAATATTTTAGGTTGGTTCATTGTAGGTACTTATGAAGAATTCTAAATTAGCAAAAATGCCTTCCAAAAATTCTTTCAAACCTATGTGTTTTACGAAACAGGCTTTCTACAGGCAAACTCCGGACCATACAACGCTTGTCACTAGTATATGCCACGAAAACCTTTACCATTGGAAATATTCGGGTGTCTTCGGAAAACATGATTTTCGCATCCTAAAACGCAATTTTCCGTGTCATATAATCTCATAATGAAGTAAAAAAAAAAATTAAAAATAAAAGCAGAGGTATTCCTAACGTTTTTTTTATTTAATTACAAAACTACATTGTTTGATGTTATCATAATTAAATAAAAAATTACATGATTACTTATAATATTATTATTAAATTTTAAATATTAAAAACGACCGCTTAGCCTAGTGGACAGCGACCCTGCCTGCGAAGCTGGAGGTCCCGGGTTCGAATCCCAGGTCGGGTCAGTATTTATATGATGAATATTAATACTGGCACCGGGTCTTGGTTGTTATATGTATGTGGTGTCTTCGCTTGGTACCCAAAATACAAGCTAATGCTTAGTTTGGGACTTAGGTGTTGTAGTGATTGTGTGTGTTATTATTATTATTATTATTAAATTTGTTTTTACTTAGCCGCTTTTTAGAACTCGTGTGCATAACTTACGGCCGGGTACTGTAGCAATTAGAACCTTCCGAAGAATATGTGATTTCCGATACGGAACATATATCTTCCGAAGACATCAGAATATTTTCGACGTTAAAGTTTTAGTGAATCGTCTGTGCCAAAGTGCACATTAATTTGAATATACATAAAATAATAATTTCGCCGTACATGTTTTACTCTCCGACAAATGGCGACGCGTCTTTCTTTCTGTATAAACATAAAGTAAAAAGCAAGTAAGCCAGGTCAATCTAATATTTTCATTTGATTGATAAATCTGAGAGAAAAGAAAGATTAAAATTTTCACCTAATTTCAAAGAAAAAAAACTATAAGTTTGAGCTAGTAAGAGATACGGCACCTAATAATAATTTATTGTTAGTGTTACATGCAATGCTTTCTCTTTTTTACGGTGAATACATAAATTTCATTTTATTTCACAGAATCTCATCGTATTCTTTGTTTTTGTTTTATATTGGTGAATTAACATTAGCGACTGACTTTAGCCACAAATGCGAAGGTTGTCAGTTTGGAAGCTTAGTTATGTTTATATTCCAAGATTTACATTTGGTTTCTTAGCTATTATGTTATCATTTCCAATATTCACGGCGTCGTCTATAACTTCAGTTAATAAATCAGTAATAAATCAATAATAAATCGTTAATAATAATCATATCAATCAGCGTTAGATTACCTCATTTAAAATTCAAAAGCGCAATATTTCAGAATGTATTTCCCAACCAACCAACTAAAGCATAAGAAACTTATGAAGAATCAAGCCTTACTGTCTACCCTATTAATCCTGACGCTTCTTCTTCGTCTTCTGAATTATGGCGTTTTCTGCTTATATCTTTCTGGGTAGTCCATACCTTAAAATTTGAGATGCGTTTGTCCAGTAGTTACAAGTATTTACCTTGGATATATTGGGTTGGAGATAAAATGTTCTCGTATTTTGTTTGTACGAAGTTACAATTCAAGCCGTTTGAATGTACTGTTTGTGACTGACTGGTTATAATACCATTAGGTACAAAGGAGGCATTTAAAAAAAATAACAATATAGAAAAAAAATTGTTTCCCGCCACTATTCAACTGTTCATCAGTCAAATAAAATGAGTGAATCTAAAGAAAAAATATGATATATTTTAAATTTTATTAAAAAAAACAGGAAAATAGATCTAAAACGGCGTCAGTAAAAGTAGCACAAAGTTGGTTTAAACGTTTTTAATCGGGAAATTTTAATGTTTATAAAGAAGCAGTTCGCTCTGGCTCAGACTAGACTAAACCAGGTCTGGACCGAAGCAAAAGTTGAAACCATTTATGAAAAAGTAGAGTAAGATAGTATACATATTTGTAGTTACGACATTGCTGAAGAACTGAGCATTGAACATAAAACAGTTTTGACTCATTTGAAAAGCTCTAGGTATACAAAAAAGCTCGATGTTTGGGTGCCACACAAGCTCACTAAAAGAAAGCTAATGAACCGCGCATCCATTTTAACTTTGGTTCTTCGACGGGTTTCAGTATTCGTGATTTTCTCCATCAAAGAAATACCGAGCGTAGACCATTCCATACTTTATAATATAAAACATGGGACTTCCCACACAGCGTCATCTAGTCCCAAAGTAAGCAAGTATTATGCTTGTGTTATGGGTTACTAGACAACTGATATACATACTTAAATATTCTTTATAATATATACATATATAAATATTTTTGCCAAGACACCACACACATATAACAACCAAGACCCGGTACCAGTATCAATATTCATCATATTAATACTGACCCGACCTGGGATTCGAACCCGGGACCTCCAGCTTCGTAGGCAGGGCTGCTACCCACTAGGCTAAGCGGTCGTCCTATATTGTATATATTATTTATTGTAATTTATATATATATATATTGTAATGACTTTTGATTTGTAGACCAGTCCTGCCTTGAGAGGTCATTACGAGGGTTTTCCAATAATCAGCACGCTTGGCAAACGGGTTGGCGATCACAATAAATTGTTACATAGAAAGATGCTGCTGCCCATCTTCTGCTATCCTGGGTTAGTCGCCTCTTACGACACGCCTTCCGGTGGTGGTGGGGAATTGTATTCTTTTCCATCCCCATACGGCATCGGATCGTGCTGAGAAGCGGAGAAGTGTAGATCATGGTCAAATGGCGGCCAAGCTCCACAAACTCTGACAAAACTCGGATTCACGCGCAATGAAGCGATATCGAGTGTATGGTGGGATTGTAAGGGACTCGTTCATTATGAGCTTTTGCCGCCCGGCACAACCATCGATTCGGATCTTTACTGCCGACAGCTGAGAAGACTAAAGCGTGCAATTGGGAAAAAACGGCCGGAATTTATCAATAACGCCAGACCACATACACCTTTAACAGCTCAGGAAAAATTGAGATAATTTGGCTTGGAAATATTAATGCATCCACAGCATAGTCTTGACCTTGCACCCTCAGATTTCTACTTGTTGCTGTCTTTTCAGGATTCTTTAATAGTGTAAGGTTAAACATCAATAGAAGAGTGTCAAAATTACTTGACACATTTTTGGACCACAAATCTCAAAATTTCTACTATATCGGGATCATGTCACTACTTAGGTACGAAATGGCAGCAAGTTATCGAATAAAACGGCACATACTTTAGTTAAATGTAATTAAACTATGAAAAAAAGTCCTAAATTTGTATATAAAATACGAAAAGACTTTCTCCCTAACCAGATATATTTATGGAGAGATAAATCCAATTATATTATCAAGTTTTATAGTTTAAAATAACCCACTATTTGAATTTGACAAGCTTAGTTTCCTTTATTCATAGGAGCTTCGATCAGTTCACATTTAATAAGATATTTTACACATTTAATATGTCTCGATAATGGCTACTACGTGTTGCGCCAAAATTGGACGACTACCAAAACTAGATTAGTAGTTTAATGTTGTAGTCCAATCTCTTTTCACGCGATATGGCTAGATCTATCATAAATAACTGGATTCGCTGAGTCGAGATGCAGTTGTAAATGATATTGCGGGTGTAATCGTTTTTTAAACTGTCTTATAGATATTTTATCATTGTCTATCAGTTTATTACAACAAATATTAGCAGGTACCTATTTCCGTCAGGTAAATGTCTCATCTACATTTCGGCCAAATAGACGGTAGGTAGGCATACCTACAAAATGTCGACGGTATTTGAAAAGTTACCTACTTTTCTCGGTGTAGTCTAGAGTTTTAGCTCATTTTATCGAGCAGGTGTAGACGGTAAAGGCCAAGGTTAGTACATGTGTATTGACAGGTAATGTAAATAAATACAAGAAAGATGGTCGCGCGCATAAGGGTTGTGGAAGGTTGTTTGCACCTGCAGCGCGAACTACTCGGCGGAGGACGGGGGGCGAGGTGTGCCGCTTTAGAAAGGCGCGACCATCGCCGCGGGCTCGGGCCGCATTCTACTGCCTGTCATTCACACCGCGCAACTTGTCTATACGCATTCCATCTCTATACGCATCAGATCTCGCGCTCGCACACACACGGGCGCTCCCGACGCCCACACGAATTATCTTACTGTAATACTTAGCGCATAAACGCCTCATCGACTTATTTCTACGCTATGCTAGTCCCCCGAGCAGCATCGCTCCGAACCAGTTGTATGGCCTCATTAGCCGGGCCGCCCATCGCCCGCGGTAATCACCGCACTGCCCGATAACGCAACCCGCGGCCGCTCACACGCGCATACCGGAGGAGAACAAACGATAACCATCATTTATGTTTGGCTCATTTGTTGTCACTGAATTGTGGAATGTCGTGTGAAATCGACGCCGTTTCGGATGCCTCCGGACAGAGAGCAGCACGGTCGCGGCGCCCGATACGTTTGTTTTCCTCGGTTTTTCGCTTTTAGTCTCTGCTGCTGCCAATCCGCCTAATTAGATCGATAAAACGCTAGAGACGGCGCCTGGCAGCCCGGCCCCGTACCGAAACTCGATCAGGAAATTATGAAAACAGCTTTGGAATGTGGAGTTTTGACATGGGGCCCCCGTGGGTTAGCGCCGCTCCGACATTCGGAGAACTTACCTGTCTCGCGGGTCGATCCACGTCGTTTTCCGATTGTTATGGTCGATGAAATACAGTTTCCCGTCGAAGTCCCTCGCGAAATCCCATCCGTCGGGCAAGGGTATTTCACCGTTTCGTCTCCTTGGCATATTTCACTGATTAAATCCATTCAAACGAGTAACGAAGCACACTCGCGAACTAGCTACACGGCCATGTTGAATACCTCATTATGAAGAGTGACGTCACGCGAGCTCAACCAATCGCGGCGAAAGGCCTCCACGATGGAATGCGGCGCGTACGCGAGCGACTCGGTCGCGACTGGCGGGGAGTGGCGGCTTAGGTGGCCTGCGATACTAGACGCGACGCGCTCCACGGAACACGCTCTAACAACTGAGCGTGGCGACCCCACGTCGCGAACTGAGCGAAGCGTACCCGCCTACTGCGACACATGCGTCTTATCAACGCGTCATGATAACACCCACCCCATCACTGCTTCCGCAACTTCACCAATTTGAACTACAAAAGTTGCCCGCATTTTTTAGAGGGACCAAACCGAGTGACCTGTGGCTAATGCCCCACGCAAGATGCTCAAGCTCAAGTGTGAGGGATCCTCATACTTGAACGTACTCTCATCTTACTGCACTCGTCTTGCGTGTAATATGTTTGTATGTAAAGAAAAGAAGCATTTTGGTAAGATGAGTTTGAGGATATCATGTCTTTATCAAATATATTACTTACTTACCATAAATGTACGCCTTACAATTCTTAAGGCCATGACAGAATTGAAAGAGGTATGGTAGGTATTGGGTATAGACAGGTATCTATTTGTCTAAGGTATGGGACATGAATTGTTTAAATGTTTATGCAGTTTTTTCCCCTAATTGTTTGTAGGTACTACCTACCCATTGCAAACACCGTTAGAAAGGATCGATAACAGACCGGATATAGTGAATAAAAGATAAAAATAATTTCTTGTCATCATTGTCGTTCGCCGGTAATCAGAGGAACTTTTGAAAGACATGCCGAAGAAAATAGTACCTAGAAATGATACGGTGGCAAGTAGCAAAAAATTTATCATTTATGTGCATTTAAGTACTGTAACACCTTGAACACAATATTCATAAGGCCCTATATAGCGGCTGGAATTTTAGATATGATACCTGGATTCCAGGTTAGTTGATAGCTTTTATCGAATTCAAATTTTAAAAATTCAAATTCAAAAATCAAACGTTGGTACTGTAGGTACTGATGAAAACAGTATAAATTTTTTTTCGCCTGAGCTCACTTTTTTATAGGTACTTAGTAATTATTTAATTATTTCTTTACACGTCATGATGACATTTGTTAACATTTACTGACATTTACAACCATTGACAACACTTGAAGTTAGCGTGATGTTGATGTTAATGTTGCTATATAATGAGATTTTACCCATAAATAGTGATTTGTGTACAAATTGCCATTTTAATAGACGTAAATTATAGATGGATTGATATTTAAATCAAAGCTACATGTTTTTTTTTATTATTAAGAAATCTATTGATAAATTTCAATTTAAGTTCACTTAGGTTAGGTTTGGTTATGTCAATGCGAGGAGTGAAGCAGAGTGGAGCGACGATAGCCACTCACTCAGAAATCTATTAATCAATTGCGAATTTATTCACATTTTTTAATTTATTAAGTATTAAATCAAATGGTCCTGAGGAAAACACGGGTAATCAGTTGGCAACATTTAGGTTTTGTTTATGTCGTTTTACTCTATGGTCTAGATGGATTCAAGTTCATTCATTCAACCGCATTCAACTAACTTCAGTTAGTTTGCGTTGGCTTTGGCTTGTTTATTGCGTTATTTGTTGAATTGATGCAAAACTAAATTAATTACTAAGAAAAAAAAATACTTACCTCCGACAAAAACAAAATATACAATTTTATCAGTGCACTACCAACGATTATAAATTATCAATTAGTGTTGTTAATAACCTTTTAGTGATTTAGGTTTAAACATATGTGGATGGACATTTAATATTTTTTTTGTTAAAGGCAGCGTATAATTTCAGTTTTGTTTAAAACTATATCAATTAGTTTTAATAATAATCTTTAAGTGAATCAGGATCAACGTTTAATTGTCAATATTAAGATTTTAGTTTTTTTTTGTGGGCGAGGGGGTTCCGGCAAGGGAAGAAGGGTGGTATGCAATCACTACCTCCCCCTCTCCCCCACTACTTCCCTTTTTGTTGGTTATCCAGGTATCGTATTCAAAATTCTGACCGCACTAGCACTAACACTCCATTGAAATTCATAATTTCTAATAAATTCATAAAACAAAAAAACTAATTTGTAAAGTATATCCATTATTTTAACCCACATCCTTTAAAATGCAGCCAAAGCATTCAGATAAAAAAATCACAGAGAAAACCGTCTCAAGTGCCGGCCGTAACAAAAAAAACCGACGGCTTGCGCGTGCAGCGTACAGTTTAAGCTAAAATTTATCAGTTTACATCGACGCTTCACCGAGAAAGTAAATCGCAAAATAAAACGTTTTATTATAAACACAGGTAATGATTCGAAGGATACGTCGAGTGATGAAGAATGTCATAAGTTTTTGTTTCGTGTGCAGCGAACCTGATAAGTTTTTGTTTCCTCTAAATAAATACATATTAATTTGTCCATTTCGTTCCTGCTTTGCTTTTTGGTGTGCCAAAATAACGGATAGACTACACAAATTTCGTTTTTTTTTGTCAATCACAACCACAGAACGGCAGAATCGTTTGTCAATAATTAACGAAGAATCCATACGAAAAACCCGCAGGTAAAACCGAAATATTTTATCACAGTGTAAAAACGCTACGGAGCCGGCGTTCAGAAATTCATGGAAATTCACATTTTCAGTTGGCTACTTCTTATTTTTCTCTTATGCCGCAGTGCTTAGGACACTCATTTGATAGTCACAGCGGTCACAGCTATCAACCAAAGAGCGTATGCTCAAAATAAAAAGAGATAGACTTAGTATATTTCCGTATAAATCAAGGTACTCTTATTTTCTGTCTCTTTCTGTTGAGGCCTGCATTTCGGACTGGTTTTCCCACTCTATGCCGTTACCTCAATGATATTTCCAGTATAGTACGTTTTTAATTTTTCGAATGATGGTAATAAGTTACAATGGTTGCGTCTTGCAAGGCAAAGCAAGACAAGAAGTTTTTTTTTGTGGCCCAATGAATCTTTAACATGGACGTAGTAGGTTCAGGACTGTGCACTCCCGAAACTGCATAATACAAAAATGAAATTTTGTTATACATAAGGTTCACTTTAAATTGTAAGCCGTAAGGAGGCAAAATGAGTTTGTAAGCGATAACTACCGGTGAGTTCTTTTGTTATGTTTGGTCTTTCTTGTCCTGTACAGACTGATACAGATTGCATGACATTCCTTTTTGATATGAAACATCTATTGGCTAGGGTATAAAACATATTACTGGCGTGGCGACGCATGCCGTGGCGACGGGTCGCCTCGCTATATAATTAGAAGAAAAAGAACTTTATGTCTTTAAAGTAGGGTATCAATTCCTAAGTTCCTTTTATTAAAATTTTTATTTATAATATTACGTTTTGTTTTGTTGTACGAACTCGATGTTTCAAATGTACCAGGCGTCTCGTGATACCTAACCTATAATTTTTTTATTGTCTATTCGCCAAAATATTCGGTAACTAGAGTAGGTAATTAATGAAACCACGGTAAACATGACAAAACCTCTACTAGGTACCTACTAGAAAATCATTCTTTAAATTCTACACTTTTGCGCTGGTAGCGCCTTCTTACTTACATAATAGGACCAACTATGACACAGAAACTGACAGAAACACACAGAAACTAGGACCAATATGAGGACCATTTAACAGCCACTAAAAGATTGTCTTGTCAATGCGTTGTCAATGCCCACTATGCCCACACATGGCCCACACATCACACGTAACCACAGACTATATAGGGATACTACGTCACGTAACATTAACTTCTATTTCAACACGCATCAACACATCAGGCAATCATGTGCATGTGCAATTCAGCCCCACACAATTTTTTTGTTCAGATAGTGTTGCCTACGTTTGTGAGAAAAAACAGATAAACATATTTCATGTAATGCATGTGTAAAAGAAATAGACGCCTAACATAGGCAATATTATCTTGACAAAAAATTTGTTTGAAGTAGGTCGTCTGTTTAACTAGTTATTGTTTTGTAATGTTTTGTAACATGAAATTAGGATTTAACTTTAATTAAACGCATTACTTTGTAAATTTAAAAACTAAGCATTTAATATAATACACAATTAAAGTGTAATATTGTTTATAAAATGCCTTCAAGCGAAAGTGAGGATTTCGAGAGTGCTGACGAGGGACCCTGGGAAGGAACTCAAAACAAGAATTCAAGAAAAAAACGCGTTTCTTCGTCAAACTACAGCGACAGTACTCATGAATCGGACCAAGAACAAAAGAAACCACTAGTTGACAAAATTGAAAAACCGGTTGTGCCTATAGTGAGTTAATTTGTTTCCAATATTTGTTGTCGTGCGAGCGCAAATTTACAATTTATAAAATACCTGAAACAGAGGCACTCCTGTGACATTTTAACAGGAATGCCTCTGTTTTAGTAATACACACACTTTTAATTACACTATTACTATAAATAATATCCTGAAAAACTATACCCACAAATTGGAAAAACAAATACAAAATAAAATCTAACCTCACAAAAATTAAAATACGCCAAAACGAACAGTCAGTAAGTATCAATCTTTCTTTGCATTAGAAGTTTTTCAGTATTGTCAAAAATTGATATAAAATATTGTTACGGGCTAGCGGCCCAGATATTTTTGTATGTGCAAAAACAGCAATTTTAGTTGTACTTATAGTACTTCATTTCTAAACAAAATCATAAATTGTTATCACACTCTTATTGCACTTGCTCGATCGCTCTTGACTTTTCCACTGAAACTGTCTCCTGGCGCCGCACACTGTTTCATTTCACTAAAAAAATTTCCCTATGCTGTTTATCGCATAAATCGATTAAGAAATGCTTTTTAAATGCAGGAGTAAAACACCCACCTGTCTATTTAACATACTTTTTTTTAAAAAAAATAACTTGTGTGTCGTGACTTCGACGTAAAAAAAAGATTAAATAAATTCTGTAAGCGTGTTTGATCAAAATATATCTTTTTGATTAATATGGTTTGATGAAAGACCTTCAGGTGCATATTTTCCAGTTTTTATTTTTTGAAGATCACTTTTGGTTACCGAGTTATTAATTTTTATTCAAATTTTTGTTTTTATTTTTTTTCTCCCAAAAACCGCAAAAGTGCGACTTGTGACTGGCACTCAAAGATTCCTCATAAATGCGTCTATCAGTGATAAAAAAGTCAAGTCGCACTATGGAAGCTTTTGGGAGTTACGGATAAAGGTTATATAGTACATTTTAGGGTTGTCACTAAAGGTCAAACAATTGTAATATTTGTAATCAATAAAAAATTTAAGACTCATACATATAATTTTCATTTACGAGTATCAACATGCTGTCGTCAACATTATCATGTTGGAACTTCGTCAGCCACTTCTTCCAACTGCAAGTTTTCTTCATTAACCGGCTTCAGAAGTTCACGAACAGCTGCTGGCAGACAAATCCTATTGGACAATCTTTGGCGCTGTCTACAGTGTGCCATAAACACACAAACGGATCCGACGATTCAAGTGCATGGTGGAAGAGGTCAATCATAGTTTTTTTCCTGTTCATTTTCCGGCAGTGGCGTTCCCTATCTGAGCGCCAAAATTTATTGCGCGATTCAGCCGCTTGTTCTGAGAGCATACATACAGGAAGAGAACATGATTCTACGATCTCTTTACCATAGACTAGAATTTTGTGTACCGTCACAGTCATTGACTGCCAATTAAATGACTGGATGTACTTTTCCGCGAGCGTGCGACAGAAAATGCCAAACTTTACAGTGTCAATAGGAAATTCACAAGATATGGCGACAAAGATAGTATGCAGCCCGTCCATCAAACATGCATCTAGACCTAATATCTCTGCAAATATAGCACGGTATTTGTCTGATAGTGCCGTGCGGGCTGAATTACCATCATTTGTGGTTCCTGCATTGGGTTTAACAACGTCCAGCAACAATCCAATCCGATTTCTTATATCAGCCTGGATATGTTTTTCCGTTCTTCCACAATTTGACTTTCTCTGCTATCTTTTTTGATTCTCCATTTCCGTACTAACGGATCGTTTTTGTAACTGAGATGTAATAAAAATTCGAAAATACGTATCCATACATGAAGTGGATTGATGCCGTGTTGCATATTTTCTTTTACACTTCGTCTTGTTTACGATGTTGCCAAATCATGAACTGACTGGCAGTAGCTTTGCAAAATGGGCACCTTAACTGTGAAGACGTACCAGTTTAGGACTTTGCCGTCGATCACACTCAAAATTAAATTAGAAACAAATGTAATAAGTATGATGCCCTTCGGAGGTTTGGGTCGTAATAGGAATTACGACTCAAACCCAAACTTTGATAGAGAAGCAAATTAAACGTTTGACTCCTGTCAAACGTTTAATTTGCTTCTCTATCAAAGCTTTTTCCTTAAGAATAAGATTAGTGTCTTCTTTTCTATACTGAATGTGGAGCGGCCGAAAAAATCTATACGACTGGGGTGCAGGATGGTGCCATGAAATATAATTTTTGTCCATTACTATACTTAAAGGAATAAAAGTCGAGGCAAAAAAACTATTTTCGTTCACAGAAATGTCTTCGTCTGATTCTGAGAAGTGTTGTTTATATAATGCTTGGCCTGTGCTTCCATCAAAACCCCAGGACCCTTCAAATACGCATGAGACTTCTTGCTTGCCTGTTCTGTTACAATACTCGATAAAATTCTCATCACAACTTCAAACGATTCGTTGCAAAGTATATGTAAGAAGTCCATGCAACGAAACTGACGCTTCTATTTCCGAAACATCTAGCTCTTTTGCTGGGTAACATGCTTTTCTTGCTCTCATTAGTAAGAAGGGTGGATAAGCTAAATAAACTCGACTTTTCAAATCCTGTCTTAAAAGTTTATATGTTTCCATATTTAGTCTCCTGTCGATAACGAAACCTAGAGCTTCCTCAGGTGTATTGTAGTTAAGGACAAAATTGAATTAATTTAAACAAAAATAAAAGGTCAAGTTGAGTGACACCCCTAACACCATATTTTGAAATTCGATTACTCGTAAACGCTTCCATAGTGCGACTTGAGCTTTTTATCAATGATAGACGCATTTATGAGGAATCTTTGAGTGCCAGTCACAGGTCGCACTTTTGCGGTTTTTGGGAGAAAAAAAATAAAAACAAAAATTTGAATAAAAATTAATAACTCGGTAACCAAAAGTGATCTTCAAAAAATAAAAACTGGAAAATATGCACCTGAAGGTCTTTCATCAAACCATATTAATCAAAAAGATATATTTTGATCAGACACGCATACAGAATTTATTTAATCTTTTTTTTACGTCGAGGTCACGAAACACAAATTATTTTTTAAAAAAAAAAGTATGTCCAATTGACACGTGGGTGTTTTACTCTTACATTTAAAATGGATTTCTTAATCGATTTATGCGATAAACAGCATAGGGAAATTTTTTTAGTGAAATGAAACAGTGTGCGCCGCGTCGGCCTCCTTATATATGTGCCGAAATCAACAGCAACTAGAAATTTCCAAACATCCGATTTTGAAATAGCAATCGTTCGAATGATTCACGGCGCCGGCGCTACCTTTGAATGCACCGCGATGCCGTCTCAAAAATAGAATTTCGAGCCGCAGCATTCCTTTGCTAGAGCCGCCTCTAGAATGGAATTTCATTTCTGATTTATTTTCATCTCGAATTTCTAGTTACTTCTGTATTTGGTTGTAAAGCTGCATTATCATTTGAGTACTTTCTACAAAACATTAATGTACTTTCTAATAATAATACATAAATGGCACAATATAACCATGGATAATGTGGCGATTGCGGAGAACAGAATAGCACCATTTAGCATAATCGATACAATTTGTTTAAAATAGATACGTAACTTCTGCAACTTGAAATAGCATCTTTGCATATCCATCTTCTTGCTATATTCTTCTAATCATCAAAACTATACAAATACACTAGACAGATGCTATGAATGTCTCTGTTTTTAGGAGTCAAATGCTGATAAATTTAGATAGTTACTTCATTTCATAAGATTCATGTAAACATTATATTGTCAGCGTATCTAATTAAATTGAGGGCTTTTACAGTTATGATTTTAAAGCTATTTTTGCAATATATTACTATACTAGTGACCTGCCCCGTCTTCGCACGGGTAGTAGAGCGTATATATCTTAGTGTTTTTCGTATCTGCTTTTGCATCGAACATGTGGATTCGATTTCATTACATTTAAATGTAACGTAAGTTCATCCTACTTGGAGTATTTTTAATGTATTTTATTTCCAATTCTGTAAATATTTGAAAAAGTAAAGAATATATACATAAAAACAAACTAAAATATATATTTGTATACGAAATTGATAATTTCTGCCTAAGTTTACATCACGCGTGTCGCTCGCGTCGTCGCCGGTGTTTACTCCTAAGATATTAATTTAAATTGTATGGCAATCATAATGTGCATGAAATGGTGAAGATAAATAACGCATTTAATTTGATTTGGATTATTATTGGATCTGTATAAATTGCTTTCCAATTACCACATCATATGACACCATTTTTTTAAACATAAAAATAGGTACAGTAAGCCATCCATAAAAGATAGACCTATGCTATAGTGGACTTTTTTTAGCCGTATAAAAGAAAAATAATTCATACATTGTTTTGTTATATCTCAAAGGGATTAGGCAGTGTTTTTGATGAAAACACTTTTTTCGACGTCTTCAACAATAATGGTCATGTTTCAACTAACTTGCACAAAACATTGATGGATTATACACGTAAACTTTCCGCGTGAATCACTCCATCCATTGGTGTCAACCAAATCAATATGCAAATCCGTTCGCTAGTTTCTGAGTTTATCGTGTTCAGATATACAGACAAAGAGATAGACACGGCGGAGGACTTTATTTTATAATATGTAGTGATCTTTGGTATTAATATAAATCCTCAAAGTACAGAACATAATTTAGCATACATTTGCCTTATGTTATAAAGCACGTAGTTTAAACTGGCATTGTATTTACTGTTTTGTAGGGCTTTGAGGCAACTCATACTGTCTGTTAATATCAGCCACTGTTTGTGATCGTTTACTTTCAATGTACTGGAGTGCATGAAGTGTAGCTAGACATTCAGCCGTAAAAGTACTTATATTGTTGGGAAGTATGATACCATAACTAGTTTTAGTATGGAATATATAATAAGCCATTGAAACACTGCCTTTATTTTTAGAGCCATTTGTGTATATTGTTCTATGTTGAGGATATTCTGATATTTTTTGATACATTTCTTGTTTAGTTTTTATTTCAGGGAAAATATGTATATGCATTTCACAGAATTTATCAAAGTATGTTCCTGTATAGCAAGCCCAAATCTTTTCAGTTTTATGTATGTTGTTCTGTTTGTCAAACGCAATAATCTCAGAGAAGTCATGAAGCAAGTAAGGGATGTTAGTTAAGTTTGATGGCTTAAACGTGTTGTAGTAAGATTCTAATTTTTGTATTGATGGATGAGAACACAGGGAGAGTTGTTTGATTAAGAATAACTTCACTTCACTTCATCAGCCCATTTTTTACCCCACTGCAGGGGCTTAGGCCTCCTCCAGGGTGTGGAGGAGGGATTGGAGCTTAAATCCACCACGCTGCTCCACTACGGGTTGGGGACTGTAACGACCGCCATCTATTGACAGCGTCCGGGACCGACTGCTTAACGTGCCCTCCGAAGCACAGAGTCAGTGATAGTTAAGAATAACATTTTTAAGTATTTAAATCTTATTTTTAGTGGGGGAGTATTGCATTCTATTTGTAAATAATTTATTGGCGTGGTTTTCATGGCGCCGATAATGCATCTCAAATTTTGATTTTGTAAGTTTTCTAACTTGCGAATTAGTCTAGGATCAGACCCAAAGCATAGACATCCATATTCAAAGTGACTATGTACAAGTGACTTGTATAACATCAGTAGAATTTTAGGGTCTGTGTTAGATAAACATTTAATTATATTAAAAACCTTGAATGCTTTATCCATCAAATATTCGACATATTTATTCCAAGAAAGTTTATTTGTAAAAATCACTCCAAGAAACTTAATTTCATTTGTTAATGGCAGTTTAATTCCGTTGTATATAATATTAGCATTTGGAACACATTCCCCGATTACTACAGCTTTTGTTTTTTCATGACTAATATCTAGTTTAAGGTAATTAAAGTATTGATGAAGTTTGGGCAATGCAGAATTAGTTATGACAGAAACCAATTGAAAGTTAGGTACAGAGTAATATATTACTAAGTCATCAGCAAATTACAGTATCCCACCTTGACACACACCTTTATATGATAAACATGGCCCAATCAGCTGATTATTCAGTTTAACATAAATTTCTCGACCATGTAGGAAATTAAATATCCAGCTTATTAACTTTTCTGGGATTTCTATTAAAGATAGTTCAGATGCTAATATATGATCATTTATGTTGTTGAAAGCACCAACGACATCAAAGAAAACACCAACAAGTGTATTCTTCCTCCTAAATGGATTGAATATGTCCAGTAGGAGGTAAGCGATGCTCTCTCTGGAAGATTTCCCTCTGCGGAACCCAAATTGACTGGCAGGTATAAGTGTATTATTTTCCACATAAAATTCAAGACTTTGCTTAAGAAGTTGTTCGAATATTTTAGCCATACATGAAGTAACAGCTATGGGTCGGTATGAATTTGACTTGGTTTTATCTTTGTTTTCTTTCAAAATAGGTACTAGGCAATCTCTTTTCCATTCTGGGGGTATGATTGATTGACTCCAAAGTAAATTATAGACTTGTAGTATGACTTTTTTGGCTTCATCTGTTGTATGTTTTAGTATTTTATATGAAATTCCGTCGAGGCCCGAGGTTATGTCTCGTCTGGTGGCAACTGCAGTTTTGCATGTAAACTGAATGGTATAATTAAGTGTTCACTATTATATCCACTGCAGGATTTTACTATATTCAGTGGCGCCTCGGTGATGCCAGGAGTGTACTTTTTGAGAAAGTCAGTATCCAATAGATATATGGATTTTTGTATGATGTAGAACATTTATTGAATTTCCTGACAATTTTCCAAATTTTAGAAATAGGGGTGGTTCTATTGAACGATTGACATAAAGAAAGCCAGCTAGAGTTTCTTGTTTTAGGATAAATTTTTTTGGGCCTGTAATTTTTTGAATTTATATATAACTTTCTAAAGAAAGATTTTGTTTGAATTCTACATATGCTTTCTTACTTTCCTCTATAGCTTTTATACAGTTATTGTTCCACCAGGGGAGCAGAATTCCTTTTTATGAGGTTCACAGTGAGACAATTGAATTGAGTTTGAAGATGATTTTTTATTATCAGGCATAGATTGCTGCAATACTATATTCAACAACAACATCAGGTCATTATAACTTTCTTCAGGTTTTAATTGATTAATTTGATAGTTATGCATTGATATATTTACTCCTTCAGTGTATTTTTTCCAATCTACGAATCTAAAGTTATAGTTGTTTGAAAGGTTATGATCATTATTTTATAAGTTGTTATTAATCATTTTTATTTTTGTTATTACTGGTAAGTGGTAGCTACCTAGTGAATCATTATAGACTGACAATTCACAAGTGAGTGCCAACGGGGGTGATACTATTGTTAAGTCCAGTGAATTACTTTGCCATCTGTCTGTGCCAATGGTAGTTTTCTGTCCATCATTCAGGAGTGTTAAGTTGTTGTCGTTGATGCTTTCAAGTATATCACGTCCACGTGCATCTATAGTACTGCACCCCCATACTGAGTGCCTTGCGTTAAAATCGCCAGCAAGCAGTACAGGTCCCGGTATCCTACTAAGTAAGTTGTTGAATTTAGAATTTGTGAATGAAGGACTACAGTTGCCTGGACTATATAGATTTACAATAGATAGTTCTTTGTTACTATACTGTAACCTAATTGCAATATTTTGTATAGAATCATCAGAATAGGTATCAATTTTGGAGAATTGTAAACTATGATGGATCAGGATAGCAACACCATTATGTTGATTTCCCGAGTCTAATCTCACAATATTGTATCCTTTTATGTTAAATTGAATGTGAGGTCTAAGCCACGTCTCACAAATTAAAGCAATGTGAATGTCGTTCTTTTGCATAAAATAAGTGAAAATATTTCTATGTGCAACTAAACTCTGAGCGTTCCATTGAAAATTAAACTGTCCATGTAAGATTTACATTTTTTTTTCTTATTTAAATTTTCTAGTAAAACATTTTTTATGCTTTGAGTACAAATGGAAGTTACATTCTTTTTATTTAATGTAAATAGTTTGACTATTGATTCTACTATCATTGTTAACATTTGATCTGAATTTAATAAAGAAGTTAATAAATCTATTGGGTCTTTTGTTACCTGTTTACTTAATGAAGGAAATGACTTATCATTCAGGATGCTTGCGTAAGACTTATTCTGTGATCTTTCTCTATTTACCTGTATTTTCTCTTTTTTTATAGGACATGCTGATGATATAGCTATATGGTTCCCTTTGCAATGACAGCATGTAGCATCGCTAGAAGGTTTTGTACACTTTTTTATAATTATGTGACTCTCCACATATGGAACAACGTTCAGAGTTTTTGCTGAATTTGGCTATGTGTCCATATCTTAAACACTTAAAGCACTCTTTGACTGGTGCGATATAAGGGCGTAACTCAAATCACCAGCTATTCAGATCTACGCTTTCAGGAAGTGTCGGACATGAAAAAGTGATTGATACGGTTTTGTGGGTTCTAAATTAATTAGACCATCGTCGTTTTTTGTTCTTCTCATGAAATGACGAATGCATACTATGTTCTTTGTTGAGGTCAAGGCTGAATAGATTTGTTCCTTTGATAAATCTATGGGTACGTGGGTAATCACTCGAGTGACTTCACTAGCTGCTACTGGTATTGAGGCTTTCAGATGGTAAGCTGTAAGAAATTTTTTATTCCTAAGTGCTGCATTTGCCAAGCCAGGGCGTTCAAATATTACTCCTATCTTATACTTATTTATTCCTTGTAGTTGTTTCACGCCTTTGTTATACTTTTTTAAGGAATTTGACAAAGACATCATGTCCCTGTTACCCAGAGGTGTGTCTGAGTTCTCGCTCTCCATGAAAACAATGAATTCAAAATTTCCGCCGTCTTCCGGATAGTAACGGACGTAATTAGAGATTCTAAATACGTTGTATTTATCCACCGCTTTTTCAGTCATCATCGATTTTACGGAGTTTATGTCCGAGCTTTCATCGGATGCGTCGGCGTCAACGTCACCGTCACCCGGGTCTTATTTCCGTTTTTTACCTTCTTCCCCATAGTGAATCAGTTAATTACTTTAAAAGAATCACGATCAAAAACTATGAAAGTTTTTCAAATTGCCAATAAAATTTTATAATAATCTTCTAATGGACAACTCACAACTTTCTCGTCATGACCTTTGATAAAATAAGGTTATGTTTTGACTTTTGACTCTATCATTTATCGTTTTGATATTGGACACCAACACGCAATACCATGTTAACACACAAGTCAGCCATTTTGAGAAAAACGATGTTAAAGGTTCAGATAACACATTTGCCCCCCAAATTTAAACGGATAGTGATAAGGTCATAATATTTCTCCCACTGCTTTTTAATATTGATTGCTCTCATTTGAAATAGTTAAATTACGCAATAATCATGTAATACTGTAATTATTTGACTGTTTTGTTTTTGCAAAATCCAGAATCACACTAAATTTGAGTCGAAATAGTGTCAAGAAGCTTGAAACGTTTTTGAAAAACTCCTAAACCAGGGTATTATTTATTGTTCTACGTAATGTTAAGAGACATAACACTGTGCTGCTTAATTAGTTAGACACCGTAATAAAATAAGATAAAAAGTCAAACATCAAACTATCTAAGGCACATTATAGGTACTCTTTGTTTGTGATATGTGGACAATTAGACATATCAAAAATCAGCAGTCTTAAAATACATCCCCATATAAAAATATGACTGTACTAAAGTAAGAAAGTAGGTAACAAAAAATATTCATAACCTTATCTTTAAGTATGTATGTATGTACCTTCTCAGGTAGGCACTTAATGCAGATCAGTCTTAAAAGTTTAACGAAATCGGTCTTCTATGGAATAAATCTATTACAAACAGAACAAAAACGACTTAAAAACATTACCAATTAGCTAAAATAGATAGATATTAATCATTAATATCAAAATAACAGACTTAATATAGCCTATACCTACACTATAACACAATTTAACAGTGTACCTAAACAACATCATATACAAAATGAGATCACTCTTATGTTAAAACCGTCAAAAAATCAACAAGGTTTACGATAACAACACAAACGAGGTTCCTACACCTACTTCCTAAGTAGGTATCAAAAAAATTTTGGATGGACATTCACGGGACATTAATCTTAAAACAAAAGCTAACAAGAAACCCTAATCGCAGGTGGGGCACCTGTAACTTATAAAAAACAGCATAGGACAATAAATAGAAGCGCCAAAGTAACATCAATATTATTCAGATACATCATCCGAATCAACGTCAAAATCTATATTGATACCAAATCCGTCAACATCATCTTCGAAATCAGCACTGTTCGCATTCTTCAAGAAATTGTAAAATGTCTTAGCATCCTGTGGTACTAATTTCAGAATATCTTTCAAATCCTTGATTTTTGCGCTAGACAATTCACGACCTTCAGGATAAAGAACTGGTAGATCCGTCTGGAAGTCGATATTTGTTTTACGACCCTTTGTACCTTTGGAAATATCGATGATTTTAGGCTCAGGATCCGCTAAATTCTCATTCATATAAATTTTTGCAGGTTCTTCTTTCCGTATACCGATTTCACAAGTTGATAACCACGAAATCTTCTGCTTGTTAATATCTGTTTTACGATTGGTTATACTGCCTTGAATTCGAATTGGATTGGATTGAATTGGAAATTGAATTGAATTGAAAAGAAGTCTTCTTTGGTCATCCTTGTAACAGTAAATTTACTTTTACGCCTACACGACTCCATGACCTCAATATAGTCATCAGCAGTGTACAAACGGTTATGAGTCTTCAAGGCACATTCAACATCTCCAAATTCTGAATCGTTAGGTAGGTAGGTATGACCGGGCTGTAAAAATCTCAATGTTATTTTCTTCAATGTACTATGTCTTTGTAAAATGTATTTCAACATGAGAACTAGTTTTATACTTCTGTTTTGACCCCCGCATGAGTCAGCCCAGAGGATCAAATGAGTCGTTCTAATTTTTAAATAATCTTCAATATATCTCTTGAGGCACGAGCCCACTGCCTGAGTGCCTCGGCCAGACTCATACTCAACCCAGACATAAAAATAGCCTTTTCCGGAGGTACCACTGTGTATTCCAAGATTGTGGAGATTCAACTGACGTTTGTAATATACACGAGTCTTTCGGCAAGCAGTGTGTCTTTTCTAAATCAAAAGTGAGCGTTTCAATTTCTGGGTTCATTTTCGCTGATTCCAAATCCTGTTTCATTAGCTTCCTCAAATTGTAAGCTCTGTCCAAGTGTTTTTTGTGCTCTTGTTCTGCAGTTGAAGCTTCTGTACTTGTTGAAGCTTGTGAGCTTTTCAAAGCTTTGTAGCAATCACATCGGTAACAAGTATCTTTCTGATTCTTTTTGAAACAAAGATTGAAATCTTCGTGAAAAACTTTGTTAAATTTAGACAAACTGACACCACTTGGATGTTTTTCTTTGTAGAGATCATACAGTTTTGCAATGTTGAGATTAGATGCCAAGTAATTTGCAGTTGTGCTATTTCTCGAGTAGTGTGAAACGTATCTCGGAAAACTGTTGATAAAGGCTTTAAGTTCAGCAAGTTTCTCAGGAGATGTAGCATTCTTTCCACCTGATTTTTGGCCTCTTTTGTCATTGACAGGTTCCTGGTTTTTAAATTTTTTCAGTGCAAAATCAATTCTTGTTTGGCTTATTCCAAAAGTATTAAGGAAGGTCTTTTTACACACGGTTTTTCCATTGACACGATAATATCTTGTAAAGCTTCGTTTTGAATTGGTAGTATAACTTCTTTTAGTTTCCGTTTCTGTAACACATCCTTGTAAAATTGCACACCTAGCACCATAGTTTCCACACATCCAAAATCTGTCAAATTCTTTCTTGCGCTCTTCTGCTGTCACTTTATCTGTGCATTTTTTTGGACACTTACAATTAAAAGAATCACCAGAAAATATTTTTCCAGTCACTTCTTTTCCCTTCACGCTTATGTAGTCTTTGTTACAGTTAGTCTTTTTTTTACGAATATCTCTATTTTGTTCAGGGTATTTCCTTTTTCTTCCTCGTTTTGGTCTACCTTGATTTTGCTTATCTTCATTAGCGTCATTACTTGAAATAGGTATATAGTCCGGATCGCTGCACTCATGTCGTTCACATGCTGGAGGTAAGTTATTAATTGGCTCATGACTAGTAGATGATGTTTGTCCAATGATTGGTGATGCTTCTCTTGTGATTGAAAAATCAGATGAATATGTAATTCTTGGAGATGGAATACTGAATTGGGGCGTATCAGAGGCTTGGGTAGTTATTGGAGTCGAAGCTGTGCTAGTCTGAGGCAAACCCGATGATTGTTGGTTGCTTGGAGATTCAAATGTGCACTGACGCATGGACAAGGAATTTTGAGGCGATGAAATAATAGTCTGGAGCACGTGTGTAGATTGAATATTCTCAGGAGACGTGTTACTTTGAATTATTTCAGGTTGTGTTATGGTTGTAGCAGATTCAACGGGTGATAGTGCGATTCGTGGCGATAGATTGTTATTTCTGAACATATCTTCGCATTGTTCCCTGTAAGGAGTTCTAGCGTTTGCTTCAAGCAAAATATCGGATAGCGGTACGTTAGAATCTTCAATAGAATTTACATTAACAGTAAGATCCCTGTGGTGATCGTAATACGGTAAGCTGGCTGTTATGGAATTAACTGCATCAAACAACTCTTTGTCATCTATTGGTAGAATTATGTCCACTGTTTTGGTTGCAGAATTGGCATCAGGTTCTTGGCATAATTTAACGAGATGTTTTCCTCTCGACCACATTCTGAAATAAAAGCAATTACTGCTTTAAAAAGCAATAGGTTAAGCAGACATACAGGAAGCCCCAGAAAGCTGAAGTCTATTTTTCTTTGCATGCGTACTTACCTACTTAGTAGCTTCTGTGCGGGGCCAAAGCTTTGCGGATTTCTTGAACTTTTCATACAAAATCAGCTGGTATCATTTTTGTGTTAAGGGTTAAAATTCTAGGCTTTGATCCGGAACAAAAAACACTCAGTAGGGTATGTAGAATCATAAGACTTCGGCTTTCTAGGGTATGTACCTATCACCCCTTAAATCCCCAACTTAGTAGGGATGTACCTACCTAACTAGTTTTAAGCCAAACACTGAAAATTGTGATTTCAGTCTATCCTTTAGTACTAATAGGCTTGACACGATAATCAATTTTGAATTAAGAGAAATGTCTCAATTAGCTAAACATCTTTTGTCTAATCATCTTTTAACATTCATTTCTAATGAATGTGATTAGCCAATATCAATTTTTCAAAACAATGTCAAGTCTCTTGACGTTCAATTCTAATAAAAGTGATTGGCCATTATTCATTTTTCAAAACCATGTCAAGTGCTTTAAAACTGTGCTAAGATTGCGAATGTGGTCAAAACATTATTTCGCAATAAGGTGTTAAAGGTTATTAATAAAAAAATAGCAATTTTACCAACACCTAAATATTGTTGAGGTACGGAACAAGAAGATAATGAATCTTTAAGTGTTACAACACTTAAAATACTTAAAAACAAGCATTTAAGCTTTACAGTACTTAGTACACAGAAAATTCACAAAAGTCCGAACTATAACCTCGAAAATCTATTTGATTAGCTATCATAAAAATAAAGCATTATCTTGGAAACCTCCACTTATTTTCATATCAGTAATCCACGTAGAAACTGTTTTTGGGTAAGGCCGTCTAAAATTGTACAATAATAACGCTTGTGACACGAGGGCTCGGTAACGCATCGTAACGTACGTGACTGATAGTAACATCCGTGACCGTTCTAAAAATACGTTTACATGAATAAAAAATGTTTTTTAGAACAAGCTTTTATTAAAAAAAAAACTAAAAAAGGAAAAAAAACGAAAGCTAATTACAAGTTTCTTCGCTTTACAAGATTCTATTCTTACATAAAAATTAAATACAAAACGTACAACCTTGAGGCGTGTAATATTACTTTGTATGCAACGAAAGTAAAGGAAAAACAACGCCTCAAGGTTTTATGTTTTGTATTTTATGTAAGAATAGAATCTTCTAAAGTAAAGAAACTTGTAATTAGCTTTCGTTGTTTTACTTTATTTAGTTTTCTTAAATAAAAGCTTGTTTTTAAAAAATATTTTTTTAGTTCAAAATTTTATTTTCTACCTTTTGGTCAATACACATCCTTCACATTCCCTTTTCAACCTCCCAATCTCTCCTGTCCCTACCCTCTCCCCTCCCTCCCCTCACAACCATTGGGGTAGGCAGGGACTACAGATTCCCCTTAGTGTGATCTGGCAAAAAGAAGATTTTTGTAAAATTAAACAAAACATTAATGTGCTTGTGAATTATATTTTTATTAAAATTAAAATAATAATTAAAATCTGGCTTTTGTATGCACAGCCAACTTTGAAACCTCTCATGCAAAAATTGAATTACAAAAAACAAAAAAAAACTCTTCAAGTACAAAATAAAAAATGAATCAACCAATATTTTTAAAATTAGTGAAAATATAGATATTTTTATTAAAATAATAATTAAAATCTGGGTTTTGTATGCACAGCCAACTTTGAAACCTCTCATGCAAAAATTGAATTACAAAAAACAAAAAAAAACTCTTCGAGTACAAAATAAAAAATAAATTGACCAATATTTTTAAAATTAGTTAAAATATAAATATTTTTATTAAAATAACAATTTAAATCTGACTTTTGTATGCGCAGCCAACTTTGAAACCTCTCATGCGATCATGGTATTATCCGAATGACGTTGATGTAAACTCAGCTTAAACTTGTGTCACGAGAGTTACGTAACGCTCGTAGTAACGTTTGGTAACTCTCGTGACTAAAAATCGCCGGTATCCTAAACTAAAAATGTGATACCTCTTTAAAGACTTGTTCTAACATTATAATTCAAGCATAATTCATTAGATTATAAATGTAGCTATGAGCGCCACAGTCAGAGAGTAAATTTAAACATATATTTACCTCGAAATTGATGTTTGAATTTAATAAAATATTAGGGGACACGTGAATGGCACACAGAAAATTACCACTCACGATGACAAATGACAACAGACAACTGCTAACTTTTTTTTACAGGCTACGTAACAGTGTTGCCAAGTTATATATGGATTCAAGGCTTGGAATACACGAACTAGAGAGCACGTTTTTGGTAACGCTCGAGCGGTAACTCTCGTGACATAAAATTTCGGACAAATGTTATCACCTTTGTATTAATTCCAGATAACGTGATATAATATAATAAAATACAATTATTACATGGTAAATTAATAATAAACCCATTAGAAACACTCCATTGATGTAAGAAAAATTATTTTTATTTTATTTTTGGATTTGAAACTCTCAAGGTGGATTTCGGACAAGCAATTTTTGTATGGGATGGACAATTTTATTTTTAAAAATCTATAAATATTTTGAAAAATAGCAAAGCCTGATCAGATTGATGATGGTAACTTTTAAATTATGATTCTACTAAATAAATTTTTAATATCATTCTATAGTATTATATAGTAAAATAAAAAGTTATGATCAATTACTTTACTCGGACATGAAAAAAATTTGAAATGTACAATTTTAAACGGCCTTACCCTTTTACATCTCTTTTGACAGGAATCACAATGTGCTGATTAAAAACACGAAAAAACACAGAGCTGCACTTGACACTGTCCGAAAGGCACCAACGGTCTGATTTGAAGTTAGATTCGCAATAACGTGTCAAGTGCCATAACACGTTTTTTGCTCGGACGATAGGGTCGGTAACGTTACACTAATAGTGTCATATGACTTGCGACTGTTTTGCTTAATAATCTATGTCAGATCCAGAGCCCTCAGATTTTTCAAATTGATATTTTGTTAAACGAAATATTTTATGGCATATAACACTCTTTTGAAAAACGTTCCAGTTATGTACATAAATCTGTTTTCGATTTTTTGTGGGTTAACATGGTATTGCGTATTGGCGTCCATTTGCAAACCGACAGTACTGCCAACTGCCCGCAATATTTGTCTATGGTTTGCCATTCAAAGTTTCCTTATTAATATGAACGCATTTACAAAAAATATTATTTTATTAGAACACGCACTAAACACATATAGTGCGTTGGTAGGTATGCCAGAAGATCATGCAAAACGCGAGGTCTGCGTTGCCGGAGCTGAATGGGTTAACCAAAAACTAAAATAGATATACCTACCTACCAAAACTGTTTCTTAAAAAAATGTTCCTAAGAAAAGTTTCCTTTATATTCTTTAGTTGACAATTTCTCCCATACCCCCAAAAAAAAACAAACTGAATAGTCAAAAAATACCAAAAATTCCCTTAATCCAGGCGAAATAATTACCTATGAAATAATTATAATGATTCATAATAATATTTGAAAGCACGAAGAAAAAGAATGTTAAACAAAAAATAATGAAATAAATATATTAAAAATGTGATTCCATTAGTTTAGAACAGAACCCACTTATTATGCGACCAAATATTATGCGAATACAAAACGTACGAGCCTAGTCATAATTAAGTGCATTTGATAATAGGTCGGTTTATATCTCAAACGTTATTGATAATTTTATACAAACGATATTAATTATTACCGACGACCGCTTAGCTTAGTGGGTAGCGACCCTGCCTACGGAACTGGAGGTCCCGGGTTTGAATCCCAGGTCGGGTCAGTATTTATATGATGAATATGGATACTGGTACCGGGTCTTGGTTGTTATATGTATGTGGTGTCTTCGCTTGGTACCCAAAACACAAGTTAATGCTCAGTTTGGGGCCTAGACGTTGTTGTCATATGTTGTTGTCATATTCTAAATTGGCTCTTTATAATAAAGACACAGAATGAAATACCAATATACAAAATGTCATCCTTTTTTGCATTTGATGTGTGATTTCTGCATTTTTGAATTGAACACTTTGGCATTGTGCTACATCCGATTAGGTCAGGTGGCCAAAAAAACTCTGCATAATGAGTGCCATCGAGTGTAATAGCGTTTTTTCTGGGCGTTTTATCTTCTTAATCTTATATCAATGGATCCACATCTAAAATTTGTGTTGGAAAAGCAGGTATTCGATTCTGCACGTACATTTCATGTGTGCAAAATGTTTAAAACAAACAATAATAATGCGGTATGATCTCTGTCATTTGTCACGGCTTTCAATAATTGTGAATTGTGTGATGTTCCATCTTGATGATTCTGCTATCTAAGGTTCAGACATATTTGTTCATGGCCTGAGATAAGGGTTGATTTAATTATTGCAGGTAGAAAACACTGATGGCTGGGATGATTTTGATATTGAAGAAACTGTAACCATTACTGCTACTGATCAACGAACTGACAAGACAAAAGTGCCACAAGACATAACAACTATGGAACATGAAGAGAAATCTTCTGTCCTAACAAAATCGTTTGTTCCTATGAAACCTCAAGAGAAACAAGATACTGGTTGGGATGATTTCGATGATTGGGAGCAAGATGTTCAACCTAAACAAATGCAACAGGTATTTTGTATAATAATTAAAATATTTTTACTGATATGTTATTTTGGCTTCATGTAAACTAAAATATTACTGAAATTCACACACAGTGAATCCAGTTGAAGCTAAATTTGAAATGTTAAGAAACAATTATCCATGTTGCAGCCAGAACCTGAACACTCCTCTGAAACAGACATCAAATCAGTAGCAGACAAGATGTCAGCAATGTCCACAAATGAACAGAAAGATAGTGGGAGTGCATGGGGATGGGGCGGCTGGGGTATGGATTCATTGTTAACGTCTGCTACTGCTGGTATTACTACTTTGACAAGCCATGTGTCACAGGTAAAAAACATTTAAAACTTATGGACTACACTTTGGTTTTTGGCTTTCTCACAATCAGAATTACGAAGTGCTGCCCGCCTACCTACTATTCAATGAGGACAAAACATTGTCTGTGTGAAACAAAGCGAATCCATTGTGCGGTGGTGCATAGGAGGAGAAAAATAGCGATACCTGCTAATAATAAATAAATAATAATAGCAATTTCCGTACGATATTCAATAAGACTAAACGGACATTAAGTACCTATAGTCCTGCTGTTTGCAGAGTATGAATATTTATTAGACTACATAAAATAAAGTATTGAACTTAAATTTGATATTTTTACAATGATAAATGAACGAAAGAGCCACCAGATATGTGTGGAAAGAGCAGTTAGGTTTAACTTTTAACTAAACAAATATGAATAAAAATATAATAAATATGACTTATTTTATTTCTAAGATCCTAAAAACAGTGAAGTGGATAATTGGCCATTGACCAGCATCATTTGCTGGTACAAAATACGTATATTTAATTACAAGTTAGAAATATGTAAATCCAAATTATATGTTTCGTTTAGATGTGCCTTTAATAATTCTGAATTGCCAGGGACATGTATGTTAAGTATTCATTCATTTTCCTTTATAATAACTATCAGTAGAACTCAATGGTAAAACTATATTTGATTAACAATGATGAACTATAGTTCATCTCTTTTGGAGATCAGTTCGAACAAACAGATGGATGGACAGACAGACAAACAAAAAGTTTTATGTCACTCCTGACAATCTTTTAATCATATCTTTGAAAGTTTCATTGAAATAAGTTCAGCCCTTTCGGAGATCACTTCGAACAAACAGACGGACGGACAGACAGACACATAAACAAAAAGTGTTGTATATCACTCCTAATAATCTTTTTATCATATCTGTGAAGTTTCGTTGAAATCGGTTCAGCCGTTTCGGAGATTAGCCGGAACAGACAGACAGCCACTACAATTTTATTAATATAGATTACAAATTATAAATGAAACACTATAAATAATTTCAGAGCATTTCTACAGTTTTGGAAACTGGGATCGGAGCACCGGATCCAGAGGAGTTGGCAAAAAAGATTTATGCCAGTGAAGATACTACGAAAAGTGTAAAAGAAAGTGGAGACAATGAGCACACAAAACCTGAAAATGTAGACCCAAAACAAAGTCCAAGTGATGTCGCGTTTCCTTTTGGTAACATCATTTCAGGTGTCACAAAGTTTGTGGAAACCACTGGTAAGTATTTATATCATTGAAATTTTCTTATTAGTATCCCATTATACTGAATTTTCATAGAAATGTATTTTTAGTTTTAGTTGTTTGGCTTCATAATCGTAAATTGTTAAAAACTTATGAAGACGGTCTTGTAAAGTCACTGAATCTTGAATGCATGCTAACTTCATAAGTTGTAACCTTTTTAGAGAAAGCCATTCATAAAGATTTTAAACTGCTTAACATTGGGTAGCTGCACGGTGCGGGAGGGATGATTCCATGCTGTCTATTCAGTCCACCAAACAATGTTATCAATATATAGCACCAAATCACCCCTCCTACACCGCGCAGGTACTACTTAACAATTAATACTCTGTCTTTAGTCTCTTTAACCAAAAATGACAATTAGAAAATTGTTAATGTGATTGTTAGATGATTAGAACGATTTTTTCATGGAAAATTGTATCCGTTTTCATAATAAAATTCCTAAAGAAATGTTGAACTTAAATTCAAAACAATTTACAAAGCAAGTTAAAGTCCAACTCATGGAAAAAGCTTACTATTGTATTAGCGAGTATTTAAATGATAAGTGCGCATGGACAACATTGTAATAGTTGTAAGCATATTTAAAAAAAAAAAACAACTAAGAAAAACATATATTTATATAAAATAAACAGGGAGGAGTTTCTTGCCGGTTCTTCTCTTTCTAGTTTTTGAACCGGTACCTAATCAATTCATTTTGACTTTCAATAAGTACGTGTAAACATCTTATATTGAATAAAAACTTTATGATTTTGATTTTTTTGATTTTAGAACAACCATACTATAATAGTATACCAATTGTAGTATTAGTCCTCATCATGCTTAATCATACATAGTTTATAGGTATCATACTTGTAACATGTATTATACAAGACTTTTAATAAATAAATTTTGTGTAAAACTAATAAGTTTTAGAATCATATCAATTTTATGCATATTTGAATAATAAATATCTTTTTGAAAGCGTGCAATAATCATAATTATTACTCTAGCATAACACACATCACTAAATAAATTAAATTAAAAATAAATGCTTCAGAATGCTATTCTGAATATTAAATCAAATCAAATCAAGTCAAAATATCTTTATTTCGTAGTTATGTAACATAATCTTGAAATACGTCATAAGAGTGAATTTTATTACTTTGTGGAAAAACATGACCACAAAGGCGCATTCAAAAATGCTGGTTCCTCTCAGAAGAATACGCAAGAAACTGAGGGACGCTCTTTTTAACAAAATTATTTAAAATTTTTTTTTAAATAAATGTTTAAAGAATAATATTATTGAAACAAACTGATAGGCGAGCGGCTTACACCCATGGATTTTTATCATCTAAGTAGTCTGATACTTTATAATAAGCTTTTGCATAAAGCTTTCGTTTTAGTGTAGTTTTAAACTTATGAAGGAGTAGATCTTGAATGTCAGTTGGGATCTTATTGTAAAAGCGTTTAAAAGATTTGCCGTTTAAAAGATTTCGTGATTTTATTCTTTTTACAAGAGCTGAAAGTCGGTTCATTGGTTTAGCGACACTAATTTCGTTCTCTATCATCACAGGTTCGCTCGTCACATTTTATTTCCGTCGTACTTCGTTGCGTTACTCTTTTTGCCAGTCTGTCCCACTCTATGTTCAGAAATATTGTGTCAGATGAAAGAGTATGCATTTAAGCAATGCTCACGACAGAGTTCAGCCTTACGCAGTTAAGGCCCTTAAACTGTAAAACAATTTTAATATATTATTACGGCGTAGTGGTCTAGATATCTGAAAACACCAACTTAAGTTGTACTTATACTTTATTATGAAACAAAATCACAAACTGTTATCGCACTTGCAGTTGTGTTCGCTCTTGACTCATCCAACAAACTCACTCGTTGGCGCAGCGCCGGTATCCTCATGTATGCGCCGAAATCCCCACCCCGCAGCATTTCGAAGTTTCCATCATGGAACATTTCATTTTGAAATCCTAATTACAATTTATTATGGGAATAATTCACAGCGCTAGGCGCCTAGCCTTGAATGCGCGCGAATTCCGCCTCAAAAATATAATTTCGAACGCATCAACTCGGCAGGGTTATTATCTAAGCAGGAATCGATTGCGAATTGGAAATAATTTTAAAATAATATCTGTCAAACTCGATTTCGTATTACGTAACGCAAAATAATTTGGTATCGATGGTGCTGCTGCCATTGCGAATCGGTGAACTAAAATGACATTACAATTTCATCGTAATTTCATTGTAAGTATGAATTTGACATATTATCTAATTACCTAAGGCATAAAATCGAAATCGATTTCATAACCATTCTAAAATTCAAATTTCTGAAGAGGACTACTCAAGAGTGATTTTTAGGTGATTTGCAAACGATTTTTGTGATAACGTTTTTGGAAATAGTACCAGATATTTTTAAAAAATACATTTATTAGGACCTGCTATTGTAAAAAGCTTTGCCGAACGCATAAGTTATTGTTGTTTCATCTAGAAAATGGCACGAGCTTTAATGATAATGGGACTGCTGGATGCTGAGGCCGACCGAAGTAGATGCCTCGAAACATCTAGACTGCGGCGGCAATTACGAGCTAATGCCACCCCGACGGAACTTTCTGAGCCAGAGTTTCAAGCCCATTACCGACTGAGTAAACATCTATTTTTACTTCTGTGCTCAGAATTGAGACCAATACTGTCGAGGACTCAAAGACGAACGAAAATCTCCGTCGAATGTAAGGTTGGTGTCTGCAACCCAAAATAATGGTATATAATAAAGTGGTTGTACAACGGGAGATTTTTTACTAGTCCGTGGTACTACCAAGCAATAGGTCTTGAGTTAGTTGAAAATTGTAACCATCATTATCATAATTTAAGTTATCATCGTCTATTAAGTTCGGTTAGGTTGATAAGTACCACAAGCAAGTAAAAAATGTACCATTGTACAACCATCTGTACATAGCAGGACCACGGGCGAAAAAAATCTTTGTGGATCAACTCAACCCTGGTAGTAATACGAGCAAGTCATGATTTCATGCCCTTGCTCGCCCCTTCCCCAAATTGTTATTAACACTTTTAGGGTAGTTTAAACTGCTAAGTTTTGGAAACCCATACCTTATAACAAAAAAAATTACTTTTATGTTTTTTAGGTGCTTACCACTTTAGCATTTTATGCAAGCGGCTCCTATCAAAAACCAGTAGGCATTAATTATTTACATAACCTTAGCCAAGCCACTGTCTCTAATATTATTAGAGAAGTCACACTGGCACTTAACCACCCAAGTATGCTAAGCAAATACATCAAGTTCCCTCAGACACATCAGGAAAGAAATGCAATTGTGAATGGGTTCGTTGATGCTATCATGATTTTGCTTGTTTTTTTTCTGTAAATATTATAATTATTAATTATTGTATGTTGTAGATTTTACAATGAGTTTGGCTTCCCAGGAGTCTTGGGTTGTGTTGATTGTACGCATGTAGCACTAGTACGCCCTATACTAAATGAAGAAAGGTTTTTCAATAGGAAGCACTATCATTCAAGGAATGTACAAATAGTAAGTGATAGCTATAAATTAATATAATTTGATACAAAGAAAAAGTACCAGTTACATGTCTCACTTGTATTGAATTATCATAGATACCATATTGAAATGTTGAGTCAGGAAAAGTTGTACTAACTACTATAGTCTGCTTCATCCCTACTATGCTGTCTATGCAAATTGGTTTTTTCATACCTATATTTAAATATAATAGTGAAAAAAATATCTAATGTAGGTATTTTGTATTTGTGATCTAGTTTTACTTGTCAGTCTACCATTCATAAGGTTCCATATTTTTTTATTGTCAAACTGAAATTGTGATAACTCTATGTGATATCTGTTCATTATATTTTTTGATCAGTTAATGATGTAATTCTGCTTACATATGTTACAGTTCCAATCAAACTTTATGGCGGATGTGAACATAGGTACAAGTCGCGTCGCAGTAACTAATTTTAGGTGTACCGGGATGCAGTGGAGCGAGGGGTATATGACTATACCTGCACAGGCATGCTTATAGCGTTGTATTCCAATCCGCCATAAAGTTTGAGGCGAACTATACTAGTGTGTAACTATACATAAAATAACATGTTTTTTACAGATATGTGACAGTGATTTAAATATTTTAAATGTTGATGCAACATTTGGGGGTGCTACTCATGATTCTTACATATGGCGAAACCACGTTCTGAATGAGCACCTTCAACAACTGCATCGAGATGGAGAAAATATTTATTTTTGGGTATTAATTCAATTTGTCAACTTAGCTTAGAATACTAAAATAATCAAAGTCAAATCTTATATCTAAAACAACATTTTAGAACTTAATTTTTGAACACATTTTTATATTATGTGCATTGTATCTTGATGAACACTGATATGAATAGTATGCATAACTGTATAAAAATGTGGTAAACTTCTTAGTCAAAATTTTATCTTCTGTATCAATATAATGCCACATAACAGATATACTTTGTATATGTAGTTTATTGTTTTAGAATATAAAATAAGAAGAAAAAAATATCTATGCATTCATTAATTAAATGTTATTTTCAGGTGATAGTGGCTATGGACTCAGACCATGGTTATTGACGCCTATTGTAGGTGCCACAGCTGGCAGTGCAGAAGCACATTATACAGACTTGCACTGTAGGACTCGGAATACGGTGGAGAGGTGTATTGGAGTTCTAAAGGCTCGTTGGCGGTGCTTATTGGCACATAGAGTGCTCCACTACGATGACAAAATAGTTGCAGCAATCATTAATGCATGTGTTGTATTACACAATATGGCAAACCAAGCAAGGCTTCCAGTGGACATCAGAAGCGATGAAATGGTTAGAGATTCAGCTCGACAAGTTGCCCCAAATGTTGTTCCAGTGAACCTAAATATGGATTTGGAAGGTGGTCAACGAACGCGAGAGTACATGGTTCAACGTTTGTGGAATCGGAGGGAATAAAAGTATAATTACTGTTTATTTTATTGGTTATGAATAATTATTTATGATAAAATATAAAAGTTTCTCACACATATCCATCAATTCAATATTATTTGCAGGTGACAGTGGGTATCCACTCCGGCCTTGGCTGTTGACACCTATTGTAGATGCTGTACCAGGCAGTGCAGAAGCACACTACACTAGCTTACATTGTAGATCTCGAAACACAGTAGGACGATGCATAGGGGTTTCGAAAAGTCGTTGGCATTGTTTATGGGCACAGAGTTCTACATTATAACAAATCTGTGGCAATGATGGTTAATGCTTGTGTTGTGTTGTGTTACACAATATAGCCAATAGGGCAAGGCTTCCAGTCGACATCCCTAGTAATGAGATTGCTAGAGACTCACACAGACAAGTTGCTCCAAATGTTTCACCAAGGAACTGAAATATCGATTTAGATGGTGGTCAACAAACCAGAGAATACATTGTACAACGTTTGTGCAACTGGAGACAGTAATGGCTAATTATGCCACTGCCACATAATGAGAGTCATTTTATAATACAGGAATGAATAAAAATATTTATTACATTTTATCAATAGTTTTATTTAAAATTCTAATTAAAGTTTCTTGGGCCTGGGCCACAGTTCTCACGGCTTCAGCGCTTATTAAGGCAGCATCAGCCATTATTTTCATAGCGTCTGCCAATTTTTTTCTTCAGATCTAACCCTGCGTTCTTCAAGTTCCAGAACCCACGATTCAACTCTTCTCTTTTTTTGGCCCGGGCGCTTGGGATCTTGAAATTCTGGCAGAGGAACTGGTTGCGGGTCATCTGTAAAAGAGTATATTTAAAACCATATTTACATACAACAAATGAAATGTTAATTCCAAGCAAGCAATGTTTACACTAAAAATCTTCTATTGAAATTAACAATATTTTTTTAATATCAGTAATCTTAATAAAGGCAATTTTCAAGGATATATTAATATATACAAATATAGTGATTAAGCCTTTTAAATCAATTATACTTGTCACCTCGTATTTGATCACCTTTTAGCTGTTGTTTCTGATTTGATATACTAATACATGTATGCGCTTAAACTTTGTATGACAATAATGTCCAAAATTTGAAGATTCAATTGGTTCACATTCTGTCATAGGTTTGATTCACCATTAAAAACTACTCAAAAAAAAAAAACACCCTCATCATAGCACCATACATACACCACCATAGCACTTAACTACTTTTTTTTAGTAAGCTTTTTGCTCAGGATGGTTGATAAAACTTACTTTCTATGCATGGTTCCTCTCGGACTGGGACAGCGTCATTTTTGGTTGATTGGACTTCTATAAACAGTAAAAATATAATATAAATATTTATATATAAGAAAACATAAATATTTATATTTTCTTTGAGCAAATGCAACGTTGGTTGTTTTGAAACATTTGAATTAAATTGTTTTCTGTATTTAATGGTACAATCAAAATATTATGACAGAAATACATATTTTAAAGTATTTGTACCTTAGAACAATTGAAATTTACATATCAATAATTGATATCCCAATACATTAATCTGATATCAAACACTATACCTGAAATTATGCTCTCCATCGCATCAGCATCGAACTGTAACAAAATATTTGCATTTGATTTTGATGGCTGTAGCGAATGTGGAGAAAGAGAAAGAGAAAATTATTGAATAGAAAAAAATTATCACAAATCAGATACAAAAAATTAAATTATCACAAATTAGATGTTTTAATATTTTTTATTAATACTTACTTTAAAATAATGTAGATGTGGGATAGATTTCCTGCTTTATTTTATAACTGTTTATAATGGTATAAAACGTAAAATTCAAATAATCACACAACAGTAATCACTATTGTTTACGATTCTTGCCACCGATTTCAGTGGCGCTTGTTTCTATGCGATCGAAACATCGATAAAATTACGATGAAATCAGGAATGATTTGTTTAGGTAATACGAATTTTTAATTTCACGCAAATTCGATTTGCAAATCGATTTCGATTTCGAACCGATTTGCAAATCGAATTTGCGTGAAATTAAAAATTCGTATTACCTAAACAAATCATTCCTGATTTCATCGTAATTTTATCGATGTTTCGATCGCATAGAAACAAGCGCCACTGAAATCGGTGGCAAGAATCGTAAACAATAGTGATTACTGTTGTGTGATTATTTGAATTTTACGTTTTATACCATTATAAACAGTTATAAAATAAAGAAGGAAATCTATCCCACATCTACATTATTTTAAAGCCCTCGAGACTATCGGGAAGAAAACTATGGAGGTGCTACAAGATGGTGATCCTGGATTGGCCAAAAAGAAAGCCATGTTGGGCTTGGATTCTGGGGACAGACCAGTACTCTCTAAACTCTTGAGAGAAGCTAAAGCCAGAGCTGATGAGGAAGACAGGATACGAGAAGAGAAGAGGGAAGCTAAGGAAGTTCATTATGAAACTCTATTTGATGATTTTGAAGGTTTGGGAATTTTCTTGTTATTTTATGTTTATGTTTACTTACCATTTAGAAAATTATTTATGCAATTCAAAACGTATGGAGTACAAAAAACAATATCAGTTTCGTGTACCATTAAACTTACTCGCTCGTTTACTGTACTCGCTGCTTTGTTTGAACTCGATAATTGCGTGTCATTCATAAGATCTTATTTCAGACGTCTTTGAACATATTATATCAGCTGATTAGTCTGCGAGCACGAAACCGGCGACGGTCGAGCGATGGCAGCTGGCGCCGGTCTCGTGCCCGCAGGCTGCCACTGTACTTTTTGTTTTCCATGACTTGAGTTGCACTGGAACGAAACTAATTTGATTTAGAACTGTAGTAGGCACTGATTGAAGAGGAGTAAGTTCTAGGTCCTCATTATGTGGAATTTCGTTATAATCGAGTGAAGTCGGTGGGACATTTTTCTTCAAGAAACTATTAGTTTCATACAAAACAGCTGATGTGCTTCTTTAATCTGTAAAAAAATATAAAAGTAAACGGAGAAGTTAACCTATTTTTAAACGACTTCAAAAAAAAGGGAGTTTTTCAGTTTGACCTGTATGTATGTATATTTACCCGCAACTATCTCGCGTTTGGCTGAATGGATTTTAATGCGGTTTTCAGAAAAGTATTTGTTACATTTAGAAGGTTTTTGTATTCTAACTGACTTCAAAAAAAGGAGGTTCTTAATTTGACCTGCATGTGTGTATGCCAATTGTCGACTGATTTCCAAAATTTATTTTTTATTTAAAAGAGTATACTCCTGAGATATTCCCATTGTCACCAAGTCAAGATATGGTGATGGGATCCCAGGGAAATGGAGGGCAACCCACACATTTTACAATCACTTACAATGTTTGTCATATACTTTCTAAAACTATTCAGATATTTGCGTTTGGTAGTCATTATTTCATGTTGCTGAGCTGATGATGGAAGGTAGGAGAACTCCATAACGGTGTACAGCAGCGATCTCGTGTTTGGATTCATATGATTGGTTTTGACGAAGACATGTGTTTTGACTTTGATCGAGAAAGCCGTTAGCCACAAACACAGTGGAAGCGGAAGCGGAAGCAGGACGTGAGCAGTATTTCTATGAAGCCGTCATCTGTTTGCGGTACTGCTCCGCTTTCACTTGTATTCCATGGCTGCGGCCGAGCATACAACTTGCAAATTATTTATTTTCGTCGTCCTTTTTGTTACTAGTTCCTTCCAATCGGCGCCGTCTCATTTGAGCAGTTAAATACAAATAAGCTACAGATACCACTAACAATTTAAAAATAAAAATTTTTTTTTTTACAAATATTGAATCAACTTCAAAACGTAGTCTATATATACAAACCTAAACTATTGTACGGCCGCCGAGTGAACCGACTTTTGACATTTGTCTGAAGTGATGCGACAGAACCAACTGAAATTTATTATTTATAATATTATTTACTATTTTATATCGAATAAAATGTGTAATTACGAAAAAAACAAATCTTTCTACTAATTAAATTATTTCATACCATTTGTACGTTTTTAAGATAAAAAGGTAAAGTATTTTATTATATTCAAGAAAGTTATGTGATCTTTAAGAGAACGATTGCTATGTAATGATCGATTACTCTCGATTTGTGGACAACTAGCAACGATGTAATGTCACCTCACTGGCTTCAAAAGTGTTACCATTTTTAGACATCACCACTAAACTAGGGTATATGCACTATATGAAATTGTCTGAATAAATCAGTCAAATGAGATAATATAAAATAAAAAAAATATTTATTATTAGTCAGAATTCACACTATCTGATTCACTCTCACTGCTATCAGAGTTAACTGATATTATTATTTTTCTAATATCTCTTTCCTAATCTTCTGAAATTGTTATTCTAGTTTTATCTACGACTTTTGCCCACTCCTCTTCTGTAACATTATGGCACGCTTCTATTATTAAACCCATCATTTTTTTTGCCGTGAAAGGGGGCGTAGTGTTTTTACGTGCTGCATATCCTTTAATTTGAGCCCATATCAGCTCAATAGCATTAAACTGTCAGTGGTATGGTGGAGTGCGTATAACACGATGACCATATTCAAGGGCCATCTCGTCAATGACGTACCTTAATTTCATAGGTTTGTTAATTTTAACAAGATTAAGCAACTCCACTTTTAGCATTGTCATGTTGGCAATAACTCCATTTCTTTGAAGCCAGGCCACAATATCTTCTTTTTTGTCTTTTTGAGTCGGAGCTTTATCTACTTGTACTGAGTGGTATGGAGCATTATCCATGACTATTATAGAAGGCTCTTCTAAACTTATTAATAAATTTCGGAACCACTTAGTAAATTCTTCAGCGTCCATTTCCTCGTGATATTCGTATGATTTGTTCGATTTAAATAAAACCTTTGGCCGTGCCAGCGTGACAAATAATAAGCCTTTTCCCCTTTCCTGTTGGCACTTTCGATGTAGATGCACCGGTGTCATCTGTCCAGGAGCATGAAATAGTATGATTGGCATTCAGCCACGTTTCATCTATAAAAACAACATTATTCCAGTCACTTGTATTACGTGTATAGGGGTTAAAAATGGATGGGGATGTACTTCCTATGAAAGTTGACATCTGTCTGACTCTTGTACTTGTATTAAGAAGGGAAGGTTTTCGTGTCCTCAGCCGCAACTCGCCGACCAGTAGATGTTACAGTAAAACAATAATGAATTTACTAATAAAATAAATTTAATAAACTTTATACTTACAAAAATTATTCACAATATTAAAGAACACGAGTCTGGACAAGGACATGCGTACCTGAGTGCGGTGGTGTGTCTACTGGTAACAATTCATATTGTTGCTAGGTATTTATATGTTTTGTATTTTGTATTTGGCCAATCAGAAAACGTTTGGTGTCATCCGAGAGTCCAAAGTATTTGGACCGTGTGATGTCACGTGTACTGACCTAGCAGAAATATTGTTTTTAAATAAAAATAAATGACGGTGAAAAATGATCGAAAAATGTTGCGACATTGGGGTTACTGATTTGGACTTTAGTATAAGCGGTCAATGCCCTTATACGTGTTTTCCTTAAAAAGGTGCATCTAGAAACCTTTATATCAAATCGTTCCATAATTATTTTTCGTTTGTCAATTTTTGGTATTTAAATCCAATATCGCTTAAAATAATTGATAAAGATGTTATTCCACCATTAAACAGACCCGCATCTCTCAATGAATTAAATAATTTAGCCCGAGTGGGGTATTCATTTCGGCTGTAATAACCATAAATCTGGTTTCGGATGGCATCGGCATCAAAGGAATCTATTCCAACTGCGGGTTTACTTCTTGTGTTAGACAGGAGCTTAACCTCGCTCCGGATACCAAAAAATGTTAGGTAGAGTCAAGTGCGGTGGAAAGCGTGCTGGCCCCATTTACGAAATAACATTGGTCAGTTTGAGCACTTACCTGAGGGTCATTCGTCTCCTTGCGTGTAAACTTCTCACGTCCACGCAGGCAGTTCAAGGTTCAGCGAGATCTTGGATCACCGGTCACGAGCGTCACCAAAATATACCGAACGGAACGCGAGAATGTGTTGACATTGACTTCAAACTTTCACACCGTAACAAAGTCGTTTTGAGGCACCGAGACAGTTAATAAGAGGCACCAGGCAGTATCAATAATATATAGATCGACACAAAAAAGGAAGATCTTTCCAAAAGTTAATTAGCGTGTATTGCCGTTCGACCCGATTCCAACGAGATGTCGCGATGTGTCAAAACCACAAAGGCAGTGTTGCCATAGACAAACGCGTCATTTCAACTACATGCATTTGTATCCAACACTTCTTTTCTTCTTTTTGGGTGTAGATAACTTATTTTCTTCCATACCGCTACTGCCATACTTTTCCTTGGATATTTGCATAACTGTGGTACGATTAATATCTAAAGCAGCTGCGCCACGATTTAGCACTTAAGTCGCCGGTAACAATGGACCGCCATTTTGTGACTCTCTTTCAAAATAATCACGGAGTTTCGAAACTAATTCTCGTGACTGACTATTAAGAACAGCCTTCTTAGTTGTTCTCGGCATTTTCAAGCTTATTGAACAAATCTTATTTAACTATACACAACATTACTTAAACGCATTAAACGAAGAAACATTATTTAAAACATAAAAATAAATTAACTGACTTAGTATTACATGGATCTCACAACTTTTTAAGTAGAAGAACTGAGTTGCGAGACTTGGTTTTCTTTATAAGTTTTGTTTTTGTTGGCATCTTATTTCTTTTTGTAGATAGTCAAAACCCAAATATTTTAGTTTATCGTTGATTTATACGGTTCGTAAATCAGTAATGTTGGCATCACTGACGTGGAGAAACAAAGAGTACACAGAGAGACTCCATTTGAAGTTGGTAACACTCAAAAGTCAGTTCACTCGTCGGTTACACATAAGCTAAGGTATATTTGCTATGAAATTGTATTATTACCTATTACAATTTTTGTTTTTCTTTTCAGTTTGGTATTTTTATGCAGTTGGGTGTTTGATTTAAATTATTAATTTTTATTTTTATTTTTTTTCTTTTATTTAAGTGAAATGTTACTACTATTTTATTACTAACCATCTATATATCTATGTAATAAAAATGAAGGTATTTAATTCTATAGATATATATATCTCATGGACTACTTAATGTAAATTTTGGGCATTTTCGATCATAAATAGATAATGGTAACACTCAAGTAGTGATGGGTAGGACATGGATTTCAAACGAGTTTGTATGTGTTACTCAAATTAATTAATGTAGTGGTACATTGTACCACTTCATTTGTCCCAGAAAATGAGGTACTATTTGATATTGTGACAATCGAGGCAGAAGAAGTATTGAGGCATTGAAAGTTTTATACCAAAAAGTCAAATAAGTAATAAGATCAAAATAAATAAATAAGTCAAAGTAGTAAGCGTAATACATTGCGCTCCAACAACGATTTTGCACTAAAAAACATTATTTTTCAATTTGAAATTAACGTTTTTATTATAAAATTTTAGATTAGTTTAATACATTGTTGCTCTTCAATCCAACAAAAAGAAAGCTATTATCTGACAATATGACATACCTAACGATTATTAAAATAGCCTCAGGTAGCTCTTTTGATACCCCATTGAAACAGATATGACAGACAAGCAAGGCAACAACATTTATCTATTCAATAATTCAACCAATGCCAAACGTATCGATTGGTATCGATAGATAAGGATACGTCTCACTCACTGAATATTTTTCGTAAAATTTTTTCAAAAAAGCAAAAATTGCGCCATCTGACATAAACAGTTCGAACTAATACCGCTAATACTATATAACCTTGTAAGGAGTGCCATCTTATGGACTTTGTTAAAAAAATTATCGGTTTAGAAATAATTTCTTTTAATTATGAAACCAACAAATTAAATAAACAAAGCATGCAACAATCATAATGTAAAATTATTTACCGATGATATGATATCCCATGTTCGTTTTTAAGTTTTTTATCATCGTTTTTGCAGCTTTTGCTACGCAACTTGGCATTTTTTATGACGAAGAATAACAAACGAACGATCGCTGTGACATTGCACTGATTATCAATTGGTCGCAATTGGTGAGAAAAAACTAATGTGACAAAAAGCGTGTAATATAACAGTTAATAACAAGTAATAAAATAACTTGAATTTTTTATGGGATATTAGAGGAAAGATAAATGATAAAAATAAATGTGTCGCTATACCATTCCTTCCTATACACATTTATACTGTGTTCTAATGCATTGTACCTTTACGCTCAATGTATTAATGAACAATATGCAATATACAAAAATATTAATAGAAATAGTCTAATTTTAATATAATAGTTACATATTATTATTAAGAAACATTAAATGGGAAACTTTTTTGCCAGTCAATCTGTTTCTTCTTTCGGTTATCATTTGCCCTGCTTTAGAAAAAACTCTTTCAGAGGGTACGGATGTTGCAGCAATGCACAGTCTCTTAAGGACGATCTGGTATAACCTTGGATATGCATCCCTTTTTTCGTTCCACCACTTTAAAGGATCTTCCTTTTTTCCGTCCTTGTTTCTTCGGGGCAATAGAGGTTCTTCCAAATATTTGTCCACCTCTATTTTCCCTCCAGCTGTAGGATTGGTGTTTTCAATAATGCTGCTGACGTGTTTGTCAAACTCATCCCAAATACTACGTTTTTTTTGTTTTGGTGGAGGCGGTTCTAGGTTTTCCCGTGTCGTCTCAAGTATCTTAGACTGAGTATTAGTTTTAATATTGCCTGCCAAAGTTTTTAGTGAAGAAGATGCTCTTTCAAAAGAGAAGTCGTTACTAAAACCGTATTTTTTAAAACGGGGATCAAGCAGAGTACTCTCTGAGAAAATGTTATTGTCTTCAATACGATCAAATCTTCTAGTTAATTCGTCAAACAGGCTTTGTACCATATTTTTAACAGGCCCCGGAAGTGCATGTTTCGTCAAAAAGTCTTGACATTTCTTTTTTAAAGCATTAGATATTAAAATTACCTAAAACAAAGTATATTTATTACCATTAATGAACAGAGTTACAATAACAAGTATAATAAAGAATAATGCCAACCTCAGAAATAGTAACATTTGTTTCCGAGCTCATTTGTTCAGACACATCTTTAAAAAATAAAAGTATCTCAGTTGCAGTCGTTAAAACATCCATATCTTCACTAGTAAGAGTATTTGCTTCGGGATAATCGATTGCTAAAGTAGACATCAAACTATTTTTAATTTTTATTACTCTTTCGAACATTTCACACGTCGAATTCCAACGAGTGGAAACATTTTGTTTTACTTTCAGTTCAGGTTCTCCCATTTTCTTTTGCATAGTTCTCAACCTTTCGGTGGCAAGAGAGCTTCTTCTGAAAAGTTCAACGATAGATTTTATTTTCTGCTGAATTACTTTAATTTCCTGTAAAGCCGTTTAATTTCCTGTAAAAAACAGGGAATTTGCTTCCACTTCGCTAATTTTACAGCAGCTTTGATGTTATTTGCGTTGTCGGTGGTCACGGCCACTATTTTACTAGAAATTTCCCAATCATCACATATCTGTTTTAGTTCTTGACAAATGTTTTCTGCCGTTGATCTGTCAGAATACTGCATACACCCTAACATAAATGTTTTAAGTTCTGTTTGCTCGTTTATAAAATGTACTGTAACGGAAATATAACTTTCGTTTGGCTTTGAGGTCCAACCGTCCGTAGTGATTGATACATACTTAGCTTGTCTTAATTGTATTTGTACCTTTTCTTTTGTTAAATTGTAATGATTCATCAAATAAGCATTTGAAAATGTTTTACGAGAAGGCAATTGATAATTCTGATTCAATTCTGCAGTAAACTCTTTGAACTCAGGGGATTCAACTAATTGAAATGGCAAGTAGTTTTTGGCAAATAACTTGACAAGTAACTCATTCAGATGTTGAGTTTTCTTAATGGTCAATGGTTTCTGCAAGTACTGCGTCATTTTATGAGTGGATTTCGATGCAGTAAAGGTCGTCGCAGTGTTGTCATCAGCAGGCTGCATGCATGAAGCTACTGACGTGTGAGCTTGACTTGTAGAACTAGAAGGAATTGATTCAGTTGTTGTATTTTCACCAACAGCTGAAAATACCGTCGGGTGTAGACTTTTTATATGGCGAATTAAATTATAGGGACCACCACCTTTATGTGACATAATTTTGCCACAAAAATTGCATTTTGCTTTATTATTTTTCAAATCCGTAAAAAACTCCCATGCCTTAGATTTTTTTTTTCTTCAGCCATGATTAGTACTATTAATAGCGTAAATATATACTTAAATTAAAATTTCAAGCAGATCATGCACATCGATCCAAAAGAAGCAGTTCCACACACAAAAAAAAACACCAGCACCAAAAAAAAAATCGTTTTGACTAATTGTATTCAATTAGAAAAGAGTATATCTCGTACCTAACTAAAGGCTTATCTTATATAATGATGGATTATGGGCAAAGTAAACTACGATTCGAATATAGAAAACTGATTTAATTATAATAAACGAATTTACAAGAGAACACGCAGACATTTTTGTATAACCCAGCACAAGAGAGAGGTATCGAACACAGCGCCCACAACGGTCGATTTCCGAACTATTATATAACTGGTTGGTTTATATTATGTTCCAACACCTACCCTTAAACTAAACAGTTTTAAATCTTTGTAATTTTATAACAAAAAAAATCTCAATACAAATTAAACAGTCTTCAGACCTAAATTAGAAATACAATTGAAATGTTTTTCCCTACACAGAGGTTTAGTTAAAACGTCAGCAGGCATAAGCTCAGTAGACAAATACTTTAAATTTATGATTTTATCTTTTACAACTTGTCTTAGGAAATGATGTCTAATGTCTATATGTTTGCTTCTATTATGATGAATTTGATTATTACACAATTTCTGTGCTGACTGGTTATCATTGAATAAAGTTCCGTACTTGATAGAGCAACAGTTCGTTGCTTTTTACTTTCCCATGAGACTGCAGCGCCTCCCATTGTAAACACATAACCTGTGTAAGAGCGCCTGTCGAGATGGTTCGATGCCCAGTCTGCATCAACATAGCCTGTAATATTTAATGTTGATTTTTCATATACTATTTTATAGTCTATGGTGCCTTTTAGGTATCGCAGAACACGCTTCGCCGTTCTCCAATGTATTTCTGAGTGACAATTGTTAAACTGACTCAACATAATTGCTGCATGTGCGATGTCAGGTCTTGTACATACTGCTATATACATAATGCATCCTACTAAGCTTCTGTATTGTGAGTGTAAATCATTCTGGTCACCTTTTTCAAGCTTTAGTCCATTTTCTAATGGTGTGTATATTTCTTTACAATTAGTCATGTTAAACTGTTCTAACACTTTCTGGATATAGTTTTTCTGATCAAGAATAATTTTTCCTTGTTCTTGTCTTAAGCGCATTCCCAATATATGTGTAGCTTTACCAAGGTCCTTCATTTCGAAGATTCTCATTAATTTCTCTTTCAGCTTTCTCTTTTCTTGTGTATCTTTGCTGAAAATAATGATGTCGTCAACATAGAGTGCCAATATAATGTAATTACCTTGATTATCTTTTTTTATGTAGACGCACGGTTCACTGAGAGATTTACAAAACTGAAGATCTGTAAGAGCCTTGTCTATCTTATCATACCAAGCCTTCGAAGCTTGTTTCAACCCATATATTGCCTTGTTTAGTTTGAATACGTAAGTTTCTTTACCCTTCACTTTGTAACCTTCCGGCTGTTCCATATAAACGGTTTCTGTTAAGTCTCCATTGAGGAATGCGGTCTTCACATCCATGTGATCTACCTGCATATCTAAATTTGCTGCCAAAGCGAGTAAAATTCGTATGGTTGAATATCTTACCACAGGTGAGTATGTTTCTTTGTAATCTATTCCATATTTCTGGGTAAATCCTTTAGCTACTAATCGCGCCTTGTAACGTATCAACTTTCCATCGGTGCCACGCTTTTTCTTGAATACCTATTTACATTTTACAGCTTTCTTTCCAGCCGGTAGTGAAGTTAGAGTCCAAGCCTTATTCTTTTCAAAAGACTGATACTCATCTATGATCGCAGCTTTCCAGTGTTCATGTTCAGCTCCAGACAGCGCCTCTTGCACCGTAAGTGGCTCGTCATTGTGCCAATTTGCTGCTGCTGCTAACACTGCACTCTCGTTCATGTTGGAGTCTTCATACTCGCTTGAAGAATCTGTAGCCATATCAGGAGTCCATGTTACATCTGACGAATGCTCATCTTCACATTCAGAATTGCTACTACTCGGATCTGATATTACTATGACAGGCTCAGGGCCTTTTACCTGCCCACTCTCACTCGTAGAATCAGTAATAATGTTATTGTTTTCTAAACTGCTACTAGTGAGCTCAAATTGACAATCATCAATGTTGTTTTTATGATTACATTTTAGGTCTTTGTACATCTTTTCTTCCAAAAATTTAACATCTTTAGATTTAATACATTTGGAAGGATTATTTGGATCTACTAATCGATAACCCTTCGATTCAGTACAGTAGCCAACAAAGATATACTTATGACTTTTTGCATCTAATTTTCTACGATTTTCTTTAGGTACCATTGCATACGCAACGCAGCCAAAAATTCTTAAATTAGATATATCAATCTTTTTACCAGACCAGCTTTCCTGCGGTGTTGTACCTCTCACTGCCTTGGTAGGTACTCGGTTTTTAATGTAGATTGCTGTATTCACCGCCTCTGCCCAGAACCTTTTGTCCATTCCAGCATCTTGGAGCATGCACCGTGCTGCCTCCATAATGGTGCGGTTGGCCCTCTCCGCCACGCCATTTTGTTGTAGCGAGTATGGCACTGTCGTCTGGTGTTCGATGCCATGTTCTCTCAGAAACGTCTGAAATTGTTTGTTGACATATTCACATCCATTATCTGTTCTAAGCTTTTTAATCTTTAAATTGGTCTGATTTTCTAACAAACTTTTGAATATTTTAAAGGTTTCTAACACCTCATCTTTGGTTTTAATAAAATAACCAAAAGTCATTCTTGTGAGATTATCTATAAATGTTAATAGGTATCTAGCGCCACTAAAAGAAGAAACTGACATTGGCCCACATAAATCTGAGTGTATCAGGCCTAATTTATCAGTTGCTCTAGTATAGGATTTCTTAGGAAATGGTAATCTAGATTGCTTTCCCTCCATGCAAGCTACACATGGCACAAAAACATTTTTAATGTAATCAATTCCACTAGCCATACCTTGCTTTAGTAAATCCATACTTCGCCTATTCAAGTGCCCGAGTCGACGATGCCACAGTTCCTGTGAAGGCCTGGCTCCGCATAGATTGGCAGCTTCTGCACATTGACCCTCAGTAGTAGACCGAGTTGTAGCCAATGGTTGACCTACAACCTCAGCAGGCAGCTGGATCCCCTCTGCAGCCTGTTGACTCTCAGTGTCTAGTCGGTAGACACTAGAGATGAAACGGATAGCAGTTTGGCCGGATACCGGATACCGGATATTCGGCCAACCATGTGGCCGGATAGCCGGATATCCGGCCGCCGAATATCCGGCGAAACTTAGCCGTTTGCGTAGGCAGCGCGCGAACGTTCGGGTGGACTCGGTTCCACCTTTTTGCACCTTGCAGCAGTGTGTATAGCGAAAGAGTTTTTTCTGAAGCTGGCCTTATTTATGAAGAGAAACGCAACCGCCTGCCACCTCTCAATGCAGAGAAATTCGTATTTACTCACCATAATTTGCCCTTAGTGCAGTATGAGTACTAATTCATTCATTTTCTTTGTATTACATTAATTTACTATTGTATGATTAAAATTTAAAACTAAAACTAATTATATTTAAGCTAAATGATATTAAGACTAACTAAATAAAGCAAATAATTACTCAAAAATATGTTTCTTTTATCCAGTTTTTTTTATTAATTATTTATATAGTTTATTATTATTTTAGTAGCTATCCGGTATTCGGCCGGATAGTATTATGGCGGCCGGATAGGCCGGATAGTATTATGGCGGCCGGATAGGCCGGATACCGGATAGTTACCGGATATCCGGTTCATCTCTAGTAGACACCATTCACTTTGGTAGCACTGGCAACAACCTTATTCCTTGAATAAATACTGCACTTGTGTGTGTCAAAGTGCACGCGTAGTCCCTTAGTTGTTATCTTGCTGACTGAAAGTAAGTTCGTTGACAGATTTGGAACGAATATAACATCACATAATGTTGTTGTTTGTTTATGTCCCTTCAACAACAATTCCACTTCACCATGTCCATCACTTTGCATTTCATGGTTGTTTGCAACTGTCACTAACCTTGGAGAGTCCGCAACATAATTTTTAAGCAAGCTTTTGTTGTTTGTCATGTGACAAGTTGCACCAGAGTCTACATACCATGCATTCGAATCAATATCCACTGCTAAAGCCGTCAAAAGCGTCCCGTTCCAGGCTTTTTCACTTTTACTAACACTTTTGGTACTTTTACTCGAACAGTTTTTAGCAATATGACCCGATTTTTTACAAATGAAACATTTTAATTTTGATTTGTTTACTACATTTTGTTTATTTCCAAATTTAAATGAACCTTTTGTCAACAATAAACTTTCGTCACACCTGTCATTCCCTCTGCGTAAAGTTTCTTGTAAAAGTTTACTTTTCACTGTTTCACTACACAATTTAATGTTCGAATTTTCTAAGGCCATGATAAGTGGATCGTAATCCGACGGTAACCCACTTAGCATCAACACTGACAGGAAATCATCGTCCAATGGAGCTTTTATGTCTCGTAGTTCTTGATCTAAATCGCAGATCTTTAAGAGATATGCCTCCATATCACTAAATTGTTCCAGTTTCAATCCAAACAAGGTGCGCAGGAGTCCAAGTCGTCGACATAGTCCTCTGTCCTCGTATGCGTTTTTGAGATTCACCCATGCTTCGTACCCGGTCTTGGCATTCCGTACGTGTGAAAAAGAAGACAGTCGGACCATCAAACAAATCTTTGCGAGCGTTTTTTGTTGTTTACGCGCATCGATGACCTTTGGTGAACCCGTAGCTGTCTCTTCGATGCAATCCCAGAGATCTTCATGTATTAGGTACATTCTCATAAGGAATTTCCACGTTCCGTAATTAGTTATGCCAGTGAGCTTCTCGAAGTTGACTGTGATGCCAGAACTAGTCGCTAAACTTGGTGACGATGACGACAAACCGGAGCCGCCACATGGCGGACAATTGTCGTTCGCCATTTCAAACAATAGCACGAAATATGTACGCACTCGACTTTATTTCGATTCCTGGGCCCGTAACCTGATGGATTATGGGCAAAGTAAACTACGATTCGAATATAGAAAACTGATTTAATTATAATAAACGAATTTACAAGAGAACACGCAGACATTTTTGTATAACCCAGCACAAGAGAGAGGTATCGAACACAGCGCCCACAACGGTCGATTTCCGAACTATTATATAACTGGTTGGTTTATATTATGTTCCAACATATAATATCCTATAATTTAAAACACTTTTCAGTTTTGATCAATTCTGATTAAACTGGTTTTTAAAACAAATTAAATAAATGTATTGTGAGCGAGTTCCGAGCTTGTGCGACATTCGTTCGCCACCTCAATGGTACCTACATTCATTCATTTGTAACGTTTCCGTCGCACTCATACTCGAACGACGTTACTATCTATGCATGTGACATGTACCGTGACCGGGACATTGTGACGAGGTGAGTAATACTCTATGGTGAGTATGACATTTGAATTGAAGTGGTGCTCGCACGACGTTACCATAGAGTATAGACGTTACTACATGAACGGCATGAACGTGACATATACCGCGACCGGGACATTGTAACGAGGTGAGCAATACTTCATGGTGAGTATGACATTTGAAATGAAGTGGTACAATTTATTTTTTTGAGGTGATGTTACAAATGATCAATTTGTATGCGACATTTGTAGTGCTTCTTGTATGTCCTACCCAACTCTACACTCAAGTCAAGAAGTGTCATAAGTCAGTTCACTCGGCGGCCTTACTGTAAATTGTTACAAATAACATTTTTATTACTTTAAAGAAAAGAGCATTAATGGGTGGCATATAGTTTATAAAGTCGGTACCAACTCAGACAAGCACTTTATATCGGGTTCTATATTTGTCATTATATTGTATTGTTACGTACTTCCTATACGGGGTTCGTATCGATCGTCAAATGAAACAATGGTAACCAATTTGGAATTAACTATGCACTTTATTCACTTTAATGCACTAACAGTACCGCGTCCGAATCACCAGTTTACTCGTAGCTCGTTGTTCGCTCGTATCGCTCTTTAAATTCACACTTCACACCTCGCTCGCTCGCTCGGGCTTATATACCGTTTGCATTGGTTCTAGAAAGTTCGGGGGTGGAGCTAGGAATAGTCGTGGAAAAGAGATAGCGCCATTTAGGTTCTAGTAAATTCTAGCTCGTTCTCGCAATCGCGTGGCCTCGTGTTTAGTTGTGGGCCGTGCGTCATTTCAGCCATGTTTTGTGGGGCGGAGCCAGAGCCGCTATTGGCCGGCTTCGCCGGTCTTTTTCTAATACGACCACAAGGCGCCATGACACTACGTGTTGCTCGTAACAGTATTCATACTTTGACTAACTTGTGTAAAATGGCAAGTGTCAATGCGCGAAGTCCCTGCGCGCCGGGTTTTTAGCTACGTGAAATCCCCGCGCACCGGTCTTCAAGCCTGCAAAATTGTGTAATGTCACTTCGATAGTGTGAAGTGACATTCACGACTCTATTAAACCCAAACGCTGCTGTCAAATTAATTTACTTTATGTGAAATAATAACAAAAATAGAAACTTAGGATATCTGACACATGGTCATCTAGTCCCACACTAGGCAGAGCCTGTTTTATGGGTGCTAGATAACTAATATTTATAATACATACAAATATACATATTTTACACCCAGGAATGAATGCATAAATGAATTACTTACTAAATTCTTAATATTAAATTCCAGGTCTGGTACATTTAGAAGCTTTGGAAATGCTGTCGAGGCAGGTCAGCATGAGAATCGAAGAGAGGCTTCGCAGTGTAGACCCTGACAAACAGCAGGACATTAAAGAAACATTGCAGCAGGTTGCTGGTATGTGTTGAATAAATACAAATTGTAATAAATTGAAGAAAGCGATTTGTAATTAGTTACATGTTTAAGTTTATAATAACATTTTCACATGTCCTGTAGTTTTAATAGATTTATGAAAACTTTATGTACTTACTTTATTGACCAAAAAGTACATCTGAATATCAGGAATAATTTATTGTTTAGAAATTCTATATTTCTATAAGAAATTCTTAGTATCAATAACAATAATAATATAATATATGAAATAATGAAAAAATATTCCTAGATTCATCATCATGGCGATATACCTTAAAACAAATGTTCTGTCCAGATTTAAATATTCTCTCATGTGATATATGTTATTTCATTAATTAACTGCAAATAAATATAATAATAATAACGTCTACATCACAACAACGTCTTGGCGCCAAATTACGCATTAGCTTGTGTTATGGGTACCAAGCGAAGACGACATACATATAACAACAAAGACCCGGCACCAGTTACAAATACTGACCCGATCTGGGATTCGAACCCGGGACCTCCAGCTTCGTAAGCAGGGTCGCTACCCACTAGGCTAAGCGGTTGTCCGCCTGGCCTGGCGAATATGACCTGGCGAAATAGTTTTATTGTGAGAGGTAAACACAGGCAACAAAATATTTTGTTGACTGTCAAAACTTAACATATAAAAATGTATTAGGCCATGGACCCAAGCGTGTGGTGGTTCAGTTTCGTCCACCGTTCAGAAAAAAGCTCACAATAAAACGTAATTCATGAAACGATGCACTCCTTGATAAACATTATATGTCACCAATTGACTGGAACCCGAGTATACACGATCAAGCTTCACCCACCCGAGCGTGTGGCGGTTCAGTTTCGTTCACTGTTCAGGAAAAGGGTGCCCAAAGAAGTTTTAACTTCAAGAAGTTTAATGCAATTCCTGTAGGATTCATATCTATCGTAGATTCTTTAGATTTGAAATGATAATAATAATAATACTTTCATCCCACATGGCGCCATCTACTTCCAAACTAAACAAAGCTTGTATTCACCATACTCAAAAACATAGAGTCGACAGCAGCGTTTGGTTTTAATAGACTCAGAAATTTTACTTCACAGTATCGAAAATGTCAAATGCAATTCCGCAGGGGTGAAGACCGGCGCGCGGAGACCTCGCGGATCGAAAGTCGCCATTTTGCACCAGCTAGCTAGAATATGAGTGGTTAGACGGTAAACGCAGAAGAGGGCTTCTAGTCAAATCATACTTTTAAGCTCAAAAGTCGTTTTGTTTTTGTTTTAATACTTTTTATCAATTAGTTTGTTTTTGCAACAGTTTTATATGACAAAAGATATAAATAAATAAAGAAATAAATAAATAAACATTTATTTCAGACTAGGGTCCTTAGTTAATGAATTACAATGATCTTAAAGCTAACGTAAACACGTAATGAAATAAATAAAAATAATAATATATTCTTTATTGTACACCAAAAGTTAGAACAAAAATAAATAATGTAGGTATCTCTTATAACTATGTTTGGTAGGTACAGTGGGCGGTCTTATCGCTAAGAGCAATCTCTTCCAGACAACCTTTGGATGGATTGGTAGAAGCCTGAGACAACAAAATGGTTATGATGTACTAACTGAGAATAATTTAAGCTACCTAAACAAGATACATATATCTATACCACACAATACATTTCAGAACAATACACAAATATGACACTTAAAACTTATTATAATATTTAAACATCTGATGATAAAATTATCTGATAACACAAAGTAAAATAAAAAAAAATTGCCTAATAATAATATATGGAACATCCCACACAGTGCCATCTAGTTCCAAAGTAAGCAAGTATTATGCTTGTATTATATGGTACTGGATAATTGATATACATACTGAAATATTCTCTAATAAAACAATCTGTGTTGACCCCAATATATTACTTTTAAATAGCTTCCGTTGTTGGTCATTGGAGAATTTATAGGGAAATTTTAAAGATTATTCTATCCAAAAAAATAACAAAATACATTTAGAAGTTAAATTTTTCAGAACTATGTGAAATGCCCGACGAAGAAGAAGAAGAAGATGATGATGTACCTGAAGAGAAGACGAACTTGGCCGATGCATTCCAGGAACGTTTACAGGAATCAACAGAAGAGTTGGGACTTAAATTGCAGTTCCAGCCTTTAGTCAAGTTAGTGACATACATTATTTTAATTTCTTTATTTATATACTAGGAACTTACAAATTAGATGAAAATTAGAGCGCAAACCCATTTCAATGGACAAACGAGCCGCGAGTAAAATATTGCATGTAAAACAAATAAGATGTAGAAATTGTTCTAATCAATGAAATCCTTTTGAATGGATGTACTATATATTTTCTTATCATACCATCAGCCAATTAATGCCCCACTGCAGGGGCTTAGCACGAGAGGGCTTGGAGCTTAATCCACCAAGCTGCTCCAATGCGGGTTGGTAAATATATGCTAATAAAAAATACTGAGCTAGAAGAGTTTACTGTAATTCCACTCGCTGATAACTCGCTTGTAATAGCGTCCACACTCTTAGGCATCAACAAAATAAAATACATATTTTGTTACTATATGGTGACTGTTGTTGACGTTGAGAGTAAGGGTAATCCATTAATTACGTAAGCTTTGTTTTTTGTTGTGTAATTTATTTATTAAAACAAAGTTCACTTATATTTACAATTATTATAAAAAAGCAGCATTGAAAAACCACAAAGGTTTGTAATAATGCTGTGAATAATAAAAAAAAAAATAGAAAAGTGGGTTCGACCAAATTTCATCTAAAAGTAGCGATGGCTTGGGATCATGTCACGTCGACTTCTCAAATCATTACAAAATATTTATGTACTTCATCCCTTTTTTTTGTTCATATGTAAAGTCCTACATTTTTAGAAATCTCACGGATTTGGTGAGAAAGAGGAAGAGCAAGCTGTTCAAATCCCACCAGTGGCATGAGTGTTCAAAAAATTTTAAAATAACGTCTGATATAATTAATTGGCTGAAATACAGGAAAAATAAAAGTAAATACAGATGTATCAGAAAAGTAATAGGATTCGGTTAACATCGGACGCGCGGGTTTGCCCGAAGTTATCCAATGAAATAATTTTAACAAGAAAATTGCAAGTACGTCCAGTCACATTACTTTTCTGATATATTTGTACACTAATAACTGCATTACAACAAAACTAATTAACAATGCCGTAAAATGGGAATAATAATAATTCAATTTTGATTCACTGGTCTTTAGAGTTGTTAGAGACCATAGCTACTGAACCAAAGGTCGCGGGTTCGATTCCTGCCCGAGACACAATACACCGGGGCATGAAAATGTCTATTTGTTCCATGTTGGCTGTAAAATATATATTTATTATATAAATCAATAAATACGTATAACAATTGTCAGTAGCCATAATTCAGGCTGTGCTTAGTATGGAATTAGGTGGCCGCGTGTTAGATGGGTACGGATGGGGACGGGGGTGGATACTAGGGACCCCAGGTATTAATATTATTTTATAATACCAACTATAAAGTTAGTTATAATTTGTTTTGAATTATGCATTAAAGTTTTCTGATAGATATTTATTACTTGTGGCAGCCTAGATTGACAACAAAACTCATAAAGATTATTATCACCGTTTGCCAGTGAACCCTAAAATCAAAATATTTTGTATATTGAAATTTTCAGACATTACACAGAAACATTAGAGTGGTTGGACAACACTAAAGGTTTATCAGAGAAGAATATATATAAAAAAGCCGTCTCAAGCCTGGCACAGTGCACCGCTTTGTGCGTAGAGATTTATCACAAGTCTGCTGAGATGCTGCTGGTCAAGAGTAGAAGGTCTACTGCCGACGAAGCAGACGCTCTGACGCAGTAAGTTATTGTTCTTGGAATAAATTTAAAACGTGATTTTGATGATCATGGGGTGTCTTTTTAAATAAAAGACAACCCATATTGTTGGGCTAGTAGCCCGTCAATGTTGATGGGGTTTGCACACGATAGAGTATTTGACCAATAAAATATTTTATACAATAATTTTATAAAGAAAATTATATTATGGTTGAAGGTTATGGAACTTATAAGCTATTAAAAGTTCATCTCTGTCCCTTTTGTGAAAAAAGAAGTTTAACATTATTTTAAATGGCCTGACGTCACACCGTGCGGTATTGCCCTCTCTGTCTAACAGGAAACTTTAAACATTCATAACTTTGTTATTAATTATTTTTTAAATTGTTTCACTGTTGTTATAAATTTTGAAAACTGTTTCAAATTAAATAATTAAAAAAAAAATGTTTAAAATGCCATGGTTGAATCCCAGGGCATGTACCAATAACTTTTTTTTAACTTATATACATAACTGTCACTGACTCTGTGCCTTGGAGACCACGTTAAGCCTTTGTTCCCGGTTGCTATCAAAAGATGACAGTCGTTAAAAGTCACCAACCCGCACTAGAGCTGCATGGTGGATTAAGCTCCAAACCCTCTCATCGCGAGGAGAGTATCAAAAAACGAAGTAGTTTGAAGATCCATGTCTTTTATCTAAGGCATAGACAGTTTTATCTTTTAGTACATATCAGCTTACTGCCTATTTGAGGGTGCTATTTAATCCATATGATCGATGTCATAGATCAAGAGAAAAAATTGTAGATAAGTTTTTACCACGGTTAATCGATCGGTTTGATGGCTCGATATATATTCAATCGCTTTAGTGATCGAGTATCGATATATTGCCGACGGATCGATCCGCTGTTAACTTTTTATATAATATGGAAACCGATTGATCGTAAACGATTATCTGTCGATTTTGGATCATTGTCGATCAACGAAGACTCCCACTATGAACATCGTCCATGGATTCCATCGATTCAAGATGTCGGCCGCGTTGTTTTAACACAAAATAATTTAATTTCAGGATGACAGTGGTGCTGACGAAACACATCAACGATCTTGCCACCCGTTTCACCGAAAAACTGAATACGTTGACCACTGAGAACAAAGATCAAGTACACAATTACATCACCAATGTGTTCTTGGAGGTAAATGGACATGGCATTTTTTTTTTCACTTTGGTTTCGGTTATTGGTTGACTTTTTGAACACGGTTCACCAGTAGCAATGAAACCCTCGAGCGAATATAGTACGACCCCGGGTTCCATATGATGCTCAGTAAAACGCACGGCAAGTTCTGTCTTCGTTTATTTCGCTAACTTATACTTTACAGCGAAGGGAATACCAACACTAATCTCGACATCCACTCTTATAAAATCAGCAAGTAACTTACTGTCCCTTTATATATTATCCTCTATTTAGACTTTTACTTTGTTGTCATTATTCACTGACAGTCAGCTCTATTCATTTTAACAAAAGTTAAAATTATTAGTCTTGCGAGTGGGACCTTTTGAAGCATTACGGAATTATATTTTTAAATAAATATTCACAGTGGTGGTGATACAATTAAGAACGTTTATTTAAAAACTGAAAAAAGCGTACGATCGGGTAAAACTTGTGTGTAAACCTTAAGATTGAAATGTGTAAAAATTTTCGGTCTGTGGCTGGCGTGACCTACACAGGTTCGATGTGGCAATGAGCTTGCACCAGGGATCGACCCTTAGCCCGTATTTGTTCCTCCTGATTATGAATGCCTTGACATCCGACATACAGAAGGAGGGCACCCTGGTGCATGCTGTTCGCCGACGACATTGTTCTTGTCGGAGAGGATGCGAATGGAGTACAGAGCAGGCTGGAAAAATGGCAGGAAATATTGGAGAACGTTGGGATTACGATCAGTCGGACTAAAACTGAACATATGTTCCGTGACTTTGGTGGCTCCTCCAATTTCTCCCAAATTGCCTTAGACGGTGTATCCCTACCAGTCTGCTCAGATTTCCGTTACCTTGGTTCGCTCTTCAAAAACAACGGCGATATCATTAACAACAGAATGAATGTGGGATGGATGAAGTGGCGACAGATTTCAGCAACAATTTGTGACGACCCGCGGATGCCCCTTAAACTGAAGGGAAAATTTTATAAGGTGGCAGTTAGACCTGTTGTCATGTATAGATCAGAGTGTTGGGTTATGGAGAAGATGAATGAAAGAAAGGTGCATGTGACAAAGATGAATGTTAAGATGAATGTGTGGTGTGATAACAAAGGATAAGATAAATGAGTATATCAGGGGAGCTTGAAAGTAGCGCCAGTGACAGAGAGACTGCGGAGTAATGAGCTTGGATGGTATGGTCATGTTATGCGCAGGGATCACGAGTATGTAATCAGAAGAATGTTAAGTATGAATGTGGAAGGACGTAGAAGGAGGGGAATACCGAGAAAGAGATGGATAGATTGTGTGAAGGAGGATATGATAGCGAAAGGAGTGAGTGATGAACTGACGAGTGACAGAGAGGAATGGAAGAAAAAAACATGTTGGGCCGACCCCGCCTAGAGTGGGATAAGGTCAGGGAGGGAAAGATTTAATTACAATTTTGTTTTCAAACAAACTAGTATAATTTATTGCTTGTATAATTATCTTTATGCCGTGGCATCGTAAAACTTTTCCATACTAGCGCTCACATTCATTTGTACATTAATTAAACAATGTTAATTAATTTTTAATTTAATTTTTAATTAATTTAATTAAACAATGAAAAGAATTTTGTACATTAAATCTGGACCTAACATTACTACTCACTGACTGGCCTAATAATTAAGAATGCTGAATAGTAAATTTTTTTATTGAAGTTTAAATTAAATAGAATACTGTGGCTAGGTCATTTTCGTATAATTTTGGCGTCATTTAGTTCTGTAAAAGTCTAAAACGTTATAACTTCATACAAAAACAATGGGAAACTTGTGAAAACTTTTCAAGGTAATCTCCAAAATCCATAATAAAACTTCACGAGAAGAATTGAACCTTTAAAACATAACTGATCATCTGTTATCCTCGAAAATATAGTTTTCCATGATGCATTTTTATACTTATCAAACGCCTTAAAATATTCCGCGCGTACCTACCTAAACAGAGAAATACATCTTGTCAAGATGATCGTATTTTGTTCATTTAGCAAAACAAAATCATTTGAAAGGGTCTAAAGAGATAAGAAATGAATATTTTGTGAAAACAACCCTTCAGCGATCTCGGCATGCACTATTCGAAGACGTTTGGTAGAAGAGAATCGCTTGAAAGGATAAGCAAAGAAGGTACCCATGTTGAAAGAGCACCATAGACAATTTCGTCTTACTTTTGCAAGAAGGTATGAAAACTGAACAGTCAGACAGTGGATAAGGCTAGGCGGATGCTGAGCCACCGGCGGCGGCGCAGACACGTACGGCGCAGGGCAGTGCAGTTTTTGTAATCTATGAACGTGTTCCGACCCACCCATGCTGGGACACAAGTGCGTGCGGCGCAGACACGTGTCTGTCCGGCGCTGCGTCAATCTGTCGTCGCGGCACAGATTACTGCGATCTGCGCGCACGTGTGGTCTTGTTTTGATAAAGTTTATGTTTAAAATGAGTGGAATATTAATAGAATTATTAAAAAAGAGCTTGTATTGTTAAAAAGTCATGAGGATTGTAGTAAAAGAAATTTAAATAATGCCATACAGGTTGTTGACGCCTTGTTAAACTGTAAAGCCAGAGGCATAAAGGGATTAAAAAAAATATTTTCACATTCCACTCCGGTTTGTACTCGTGAAATGGCACGTCGTCTGTGCATCAGCGTATGCCCTTAGGTTTTTCTTTGTGGCATACTCGGCGTTGCTAATTTCTGCACCGCATGTGTCCCAACATACACCTAGCCTTAATGTTCTTTTTCTTGACGAGACAAACATAAATAGAGTATATTCTAATAGAAAACGATACGCATGACACCTTCCGAATGAGGCTTTCGACTTCAAGTACAGAAAAGTGACATCAAAGCATGGCAGGAGAAACTTGAAAATTTAGGGCTACTTTTTTGGTCACCGAGTTGGACTTGTTAGGCTGATAGAAGGAAATGTGGATCAATTTCAAAACAAAAATATACTGGAAGAAATAGTGTTACCCTATGCCTATGCTGAAGACGTGCTTCCGGTAATTTGGACATTCCAGCACGACAACGATTCTAAGCATACTGCACATACCGTTAAGGAATTCCTCATGTCACACTTTCTGTCCTAGACGAGCCAGCTAACAGCCCAGATCTAAATCCAATTGAACATCTTTAGTGTGAAGTCAAGTGAAGTGTATCAAATCGACAGTCTGGCAATATAAGAGAGGATACGACATTTTCTTAGGAATATGAAATTCTCTCTTGCAAAATATCAAAAATTTATAGTAATATCTCGCCGGTGTAAGACAATAATGTAAAGCCGGGGACATGCCACTAGCTATTAATTTTAGTGTAAAATGTATTTATATGCCTATTTTATTGTAATTTATCTAATCTATGTTTCATGTAATACAATTCTCAAATTGTTTATTTATAGTTCTTCATTATTTGGCTACCTACATGTGCATTTGAATTTGTTATTATTTAAATAATCAATTTTATTAAGAAAATAGTTTGCGATTTTATATCTCTGTCTCTAATTCTGTTTCCTTAATTCATGTTACTATTTCATAACATAACAAATTGCTTCTAAGAAAGAACACAAAACTCAGTGACGTAGCGACACTTTTGTTAAGAGGGGGCAAGAACTTCCGATGCCGCCCCTCCACGAGGTGATTAAAATAAATAAAAAGCCAATAATGACCCTGTTTCTGCATACCAACCCATTAAATAATATAAGTTGCCACAAATTGAAACATAGGTTATTGAAAAGATCGTCTTTTTAAAAAATTGTTAGTAGAATATGATATTTTCAAGAAAGCGGCGTTTTTTAGGTGTATATTTAAAACTTATACATGTGGCGCCATCTTTATAAGTAAAACGTATTTTTACGAAATATGTTTTAAGTGTTTGAAAGGTTATAATTTGTGTTAAAAATTTAATGTTATATGTAGTTTTGTCAAACTAACACGTTTTTAATGAAAATTTCTGGAACTACTAATCGTTCTTAATTATATGACCACCACTGTATATACTGTCGATAATTTCCGAGTAAAATTACTATGACAGTCCCACGGACATACAGACAGAAACACGTACAGGACGATATTATAAAGGTTCCATTTTTTGTATGGAATCTTTATAATATCGTCATGCGAAATAGCGGAGACGCCAACAGAATCCGTGAAATATGCTATATCACGAAACGTCAATATAATGCGTGAAATAACGTTTAATTGTCATTGAAATTTCAGTTTTTATGATTTCCAATGTTTTTCAAATATGTTTGAATGTATAAATCGTATAGTTTTAAAATTGGTCATTATATTCTTGTTACCATATCATACCATCAGCCCATTAATACCCCCCCGCTTCAGGGGCTTAGGCCTCCCCTCGGGGTGAGTGGGCTTGGAGCTTAAGTCACCACGCTGCTCCAATGCGGGTTGGTGGATTTTAACGACTGTCATCTGTTGATGGCCACCGGGACCAAAGGCTTGACATGGTCTCCAAGGCACATAGTCAGTGACAGTTATGTACATAAGTTAGAATAAACTCATTGATACATGCTTTGGGATTCAACCACGGCCTTCTAAACAGATATTTTTGTTCCAGGCTGGAAACAGTTCGACCTACATTCAAAACGCTTTCCATTTGACTCTACCCATACTTCAGATTGGTGCTGCATAACAAATTTGTTAAAAATTATTGATCTGAATTGAAGCTTCAAATAGATAAAATGTATTTCAATCGCGAGTTATATTAATGTATTTGTAAGTTTTTCAATTAATATAAGTTTGTTATTAAATATTGTCCTTCGACTAGGCTTAATGATTATATATTTACAATAGTTTTGCGTAGCACGATAGGGTCCTATACCAAAACTGAAAATTTTCTAATTGTGAAAAAGTACTGTATCATTGGTTATCCTTTGTTTTTAGTTTTTTATTGTTCTCCATAATTTTGTTTGACAGAGGTTATATATAATAAATAAATAAATTTAATATTTTATCACTGTTTATTTTATTTATCGATTGGGTAGGCTTCTCCACGCCTGGTTTATGGGATCCAAAACCACTCATTCAGTATTCAAAGGTTTTAAAATTTTAATTTAGTACTTAATAATAATAGGTACATATTTATTTGGTTCTCTTTTTAATAATAAATACGTAAAATTTAGAAGAATTTATTAATGTTTAATTTATCGGTTTTAATGTGGAAAATTATAGAAGAGTATTATAAACAATCAAACAGGGCCATATTATGACATGTGTTATATGTATGTCGGCGATGGATCGTTTAATTAGGCAGATAATGAAATGCCGCTATTTCATGATATTCCTAACTAACATCAGTGAAATCCGTTCAACGTTCGTCATTTGTTGTTTTGGCTGACTACGTCAAGACGTGTCGTTTTCTAAGTTCGTCGCTCCGCTCTGCTTCACTTCTAGCTACAAGCAATTTATACAAATCTACCAAACGTAACCTAAACTATAAATTTAGAAATAGTGGTGCGTTAACCTGTCGTGTCCGAATTTTGAATGGATCAAAATGTAGGCGCGCTTAGAGATTTTGAACACTACACCCACATAAATGCGGAATCCATATGATATAAATTTACGTTATTTTTTGGTCAACATCGAAAGTTCACTTCGAAGGACCTGGCGGGAGTTCTTGCAAGACCATTGGAAAAGAAGGGAAGTCGACAACCCACTTAATTGGTATAAGCAGCGCTGACTCTCCACAGTCCAGTACTGGTGCCGTTTTCACAACACAAAATGAAAGTTCATCCACACACGTTATACGAGTAACATAAAATATATTAGAGCGGAGGTTTTTTGATGCGTTTCAAGCACTAGCGGTTTAGCGAGTGTTCTTTTTTGTAGCATATATATAAATAAATATTGTTTTTAATTATGTGAGATGTCTTGGGTTCTGGAACTTTAAGGTGGGAGAGAGTATGGTAATAATTTTGGAAAGAATAGATAAAGGATTTCGAAGCTGGCTATAATTTTGGCGGCAACACCAAAAGGAAATTCAGCGTCATTTAGCAAAAAAAGGGTTTAAAATTTACCATCCTCTAGTGGTAAATTTCAAACCCTTTTTTTCGATGTGCCTAGCTACATTGTAATGTAACGATAGACCAGTTAAGCGGATTGTCAAACGTTTGTCGTTAATCGATATCGACGCTGTAGAGTGAAGACCTTGTATGTCCAAATAACAAAACTCCACATCTATGAGGTTGTCTCAGACTGCGAGATTCACTTTTATTCGTGGTTTCCATGTACACCGCTAGAAGGTCTAAAATTGATAAATTTGAAAAACGGATCTGTTACAAACATGCTTTACGGGTTATTCTTTATAACAAAGCAAAAAAATTTAAATTAATAAAATGACATACGAGGTTTTCTACAATGTCGATATGCCTGGTGAAGCAGTATTTTCAGGATATGGCTAAATATGATATAAGAATATCATAAAATAGGAGCATTTCACGATGTGCCTAGGCGCATCATGATCTGTCTAAATAAACGATCCGCCGCCGATATGTATAAATCATAATACATTAGCAAAAAACAAGTTCGATGCCCTCGACTTGACTTCTTAAACATTCTTTTTTTTGTAAGTTATATTGTTAAAGGACAATTTTTGAATAATAACAGGGATTTAAATATGAAATTTCCGTTCCAGCTACTGACCACTTTGAATGTTTTTAATTTAGGATTTTTTTCAAATTAAAGTTACTACATTCTAAATTCTAGATCAATAAAACAATTTCATGTCTGCTCTTCGATTGTTAACACAAACATGGACACGTCGAAAAGCCGAGTGATTTTTGAAATACAGGTCCGTCGTGGCACTGACGCAACAGTTAAAGGTCGTAATATGAATGGTGTGCTTGTAGGAAACATGACTGATGAACGCAATGTGCGTTTTGGTTCGGTCGCTTTCGCAGTGGAAATTGTGTGAAAATTTACCAAGGTGCTGCCAGCTGGTACAGATAATGATGATGCAGAATTGAAAGCCGTGTTGGAACCAGATCAATCTACTGCAGAATTGGCTGAGGCATGCATACAGGAAAAAAATTCTAGATTTAAAAAGTTTTTATTCAATACAAAATGTTTACACACACTTATTAAAAGTCAAAATGAATTAATTAGGTACCGGATTTGGTTAGAAACATGGCTTGAGGTTAGCATACAGTATTGACCTATTTGTGAAATGTAAAACCTCGAAAACACACACGCACGCACGCATGTCGGACACGCATCGACTTATAGTTTTGTAGCATCTGTGTTGTGTGTACAAGCAATCACCCTTTAATCTCCAATCACACAAATTTTTTTTTTGTACTCGAACTAGCAAATATCTCAAAAACTTGGTAAAGTATTTTGTTGAGAACAATTTTTTTCTGATTTTTTTTATCTCATAGTTAAAAAGTTTAACTATGTGTCCCCCACATAGCACATAGTCAACGACTTAAGGAGATCATTTCTCCCGAAATGTTTACCTAAACACGAAAGCTTCTTGAGTACCTATATATTACATTTTCAAAAATGTGTTCCATATACCCCACACGACTGAAGTACGTGAATTTCATTTTTCATGGCTCAATTTATGGAAAGCTAACCAAAATAATTTAGTTTTTATAATTTTTCCAGACAGACTGACTCTCAGACATATATGGCGGTTCATGCATATCCACCTGAGAAATTCAATCAGAAATGACGGGAAGATGGCGGAGATATAAGCCTGTAACTTACGGATAGCCACATAGACGGACAGGACGAAATTACAAGGATTTCGTTTTCCCATTTAGCTACAGAACCCTTAAAATAGGTGTCATATGAATTGAGTGACCTGCATTTTTCGAAGAAAACTTCCTCTCCCGGAACTTCCGCTTTTAATTTATATCGAATCAACCGCTAACCTGCATCGAGTTCACTAATAGTGTTTGATTAGAAAAATACCTTAAATAAAAAAAAATATTTAATTGATACCATATTTTATTTTTTTATATTATAACCTTATAATTTTTTTAGTTAGAAAGGCCCATCTTTAAACATTGATGGTCGCAGTAGCATATTTTACACGTCAGCGGGTGAGCGGGCAGGGGGGTTGCCGAACAGCTGCAATTTTGCATTCACCTCAAGTGGACATAAAGGTTTGCTCGATCGATACCTACCTTTGATGGTAAAACCTTAAAATAAAAAATAAAAAATTGATACCATATTTTATTTTTGTATATATAACCTTATAATTTTTTTAGTTAGAAAGGCCCATCTTTAAACATTGATGGTCGCAGTAGCACATTTTAGACGTCAGCGGGTGAGCGGGCAGCGGGGGTGCCGAACAGTCGCAATTTGGCAGTCACCTCGAGTGGACATAAAGGTTTGCTCGATCGATACCTACCTTTGATGGTAATACCTTAAATAAAATTAAAAAAATTGATACCATATTTTATTTTTGTATATATAACCTTATAATTTTTTTAGTTAGAAAGGCCCATCTTTAAACACTGATGGTCGCAGTAGCACATTTTAGACATCAGCGGGTGAGCGGGCAGGGGGGTTGCCGAACAGCTGCAATTTCGCATTCACCTCAAGTGGACGTAAAGGTTTGCTCGATCGATACCTACCTTTGATGGTAATACCTTAAATAAAATAAAAAAAATTGATACCATATTTTATTTTTGTATATATAACCTTATAATTTTTTTAGTTAGAAAGGCCCATCTTTAAACACTGATGGTCGCAGTAGCACATTTTAGACATCAGCGGGTGAGCGGGCAGGGGGGTTGCCGAACAGCTGCAATTTCGCATTCACCTCAAGTGGACATAAAGGTTTGCTCGATCGATACCTACCTTTGATGGTAATACCTTAAATAAAATAAAAAAAATTGATACCATATTTTATTTTTGTATATACAACCTTATAATTTTTTTAGTTAGAAAGGCCCATCTTTAAACACTGATGGTCGCAGTAGCACATTTTAGACATCAGCGGGTGAGCGGGCAGGGGGGTTGCCGAACAGCTGCAATTTCGCATTCACCTCAAGTGGACGTAAAGGTTTGCTCGATCGATACCTACCTTTGATGGTAATACCTTAAATAAAATAAAAAAAATTGATACCATATTTTATTTTTGTATATATAACCTTATAATTTTTTTAGTTAGAAAGGCCCATCTTTAAACACTGATGGTCGCAGTAGCACATTTTAGACATCAGCGGGTGAGCGGGCAGGGGGGTTGCCGAACAGCTGCAATTTCGCATTCACCTCAAGTGGACATAAAGGTTTGCTCGATCGATACCTACCTTTGATGGTAATACCTTAAATAAAATAAAAAAAATTGATACCATATTTTATTTTTGTATATATAACCTTATAATTTTTTTAGTTAGAAAGGCCCATCTTTAAACACTGATCGTCGCAGTAGCACATTTTAGACGTCAGCGGGTGTGAGCGGGCAGGGGGGGGGTGCCGAACAGTCGCAATTTGGCATTCACCTCGAGTGGACAGAAAGGTTTGCTCGAGCGATACCTACCTTTGATGGTTTTATCAATCAATTCAGTCAATGTGTAAAAGGAAAATAGTTTGTTAATTCAGTTACCATATTAATACATAAGGTATTTTCGCCATTATTTACGTATTACTTTAGTGCATTACTATCTCAAATCACACCTGTATAATATCAGATTCTACGATAATATTCGGAGTATGTTACAACAAAAGACGCGCCAACGCATTTATGTCCGAAGCATTTGCTGCGATGCATTGTGTTGAATGCATCTGGCACTCGAACGTATTGAAGGGTTATTTTGCTTATTTCACCTCTGTACATTTCGACAATGGTCCGTCTGTCTGTTGAAAAAACATCTTGCGTGCTTGCTATCATTATAACAATTTCGGTTTTTCGAAATTACGAACTAAAATTTCAAAGTACTAATATTATTGCGACCCCGGGTTTTATTTCGCTCCTTAAGACCCTACCTATATATGTATATACAGCAAAATAAATATACTAATTTGTCAACGTCCTTGCATCATAAAATCTGCACGTCATTTTAATACGTCATTATTTCTCTTGACCTAGGTTTCATTTCCAACGCCATTAAATCGTCGACTGGCATGTATACCTTATATATTACAGAATTCAAATGTTTTAGCGCTTTTTGGTGTTTTCATCTACTTTTAACCGTAATTTATGAAATCGAATAATACCTAAATATATTAATATTGTTAGACCTAATATAGTTAGACCTAATATAGTTAGAGCAATTTATAAAATAAGGCCGAAAGTATCACTTAGAGACAAGTATGAGGAAATTAACATACCGTCTCAGGATATATTTGAAGACATAATGTACGTAAAAAAATATTGTATTGTTTAATAGAATATAATAATAATACATGGAACTTCCCACACAGCGTCATCTAGTCCCAAAGTAAGCAAGTATTATGCTTGTGTTATGGGTTACTAGACAACTGATATACATACTTAAATATTCTTTATGATATATACATATATAAATATTTTTGCGAAGACACCACACACATATAACAACCAAGACCCGGTACCAGTATCAATATTCATCATATTAATACTGACTCGACCTGGGATTCGAACCCGGGACCTCCAACTTCGTAGGCAGGGCTGCTACCCACGAGGCTAAGCGGTCGTCAAATAATAATAATAAACAAGTTAATAAACAAGTGATCGGCATACTGTGAATATAAGAAGCAAAAATAAGCTTGCTGACCGTGTTAGCCGTTTCGATAAAGTTACAAAATGTTTTAAACGACAATGTATACGCTTTCACAATAAGATTTCAGTTCTATCTATTTTAGATGATAAAAAGCTATGCGTGTTGACCGCTCGCCTATCAGTTTATTTAAATAATATTAATATTTAAGCATTTATTGTTTGAATATTATATGTTTTTTTTTTTTTAAAAGAGCGTCCCACAGGTTTTTGCGTAGCTATTGTTCTGAGAGGAGCCAGCACTTTTTGAATGCGTTTTGTGGTGACGTTTTTCCACAACATAATAAATTCACTCTTGTGACGCAGTTCAAGATTATGTTGCATAACTATGAAATAAAGATATTTGGTGTCGTGATAGCCCAAAGCGCAACGAACCTGTCTCAAATGTATATGGCCCCATAGAGCCATGGTTCGAATTCGGGCGTGTACCAATGAGTTTTTCTGACTTAAATACACAACAATCACTGACTCCGTGCTTCGGAGGGCACTTTAAGCAGTCGGTCTCGGACGCTGTCAATAGATGGCGGTCGTTACAGTCCCCAACCCGCAGTGGAGTAGCGTGGTGGATTTAAGCTCCAAGCCCCCCTCCTGACCCTGGAGGAGGCCTAAGCCCCTGCAGTGGGGTAAAAGAGGGCTGATGAAGAAAGATAATTGACTACGATCTCGCAGGTTTCAAAAATGCAAAAGTCCCATAAAAATTGCATTGTTTCTTGTTTTTTACGGAATTTTGTGGCATTAAATTAGAAATGGGAAAATAAATGCTAATAATTATGACGACCGCTTAGCCTAGTGGGTAGCAACCCTGCCTCAAAGCTGGAGGTCCCGGGTTCGAATCCCAGGTCGAATCAGTATTTATATGATGAATATCGATACTGGTACCGGGTCTTGGTTGTTATATGTGTGTGGTGTCTTCGCTTGGTACCCAAAACACAAGCTAATTGTTAGTTTGGGGCCTAGACGTTATTGTCATGTGTACGTTATTATTATTATTATAATCTATATCGAAGACGCACGCGTAACAATATATTTGAAATAATTTTATTTAAATCATACGAGCGTTTTATACCCAATACGCTGTCGCCCCGCTCACAGTCTAGCTAGGGAATATGTTTTCAATAAAATTGGTCATTTGACAGCTGCAAGTCATTACGCCACGTGTGTTCGTCAAATTAATAGCAATCACGCTGATTGTTGGCCGCGACAAATGGACTGTCCCATGACACGCGAAGTCTCGCTTCAATGACTTTAATTATTAACTCGTGCCATACTTGTATTTAGTAAATAAACACGTTTGTATCGAGCTATGCAGAAGAAAAGGTACAAAAGATGCCAACAGCAAAAACCTATTAAAACTAAATCATAATAATAAATATACATGGGACATCCCACATAGTGCCATTTAGTTTCAAAGTAAACAACCATTATGCTTGTATTTTAGGGTACCAGACAACTGAGATGCATGCTTAAATATTCTTATAATATACATGATGAAATTTTAACAACCATCCAAATTTTAATGTAATGATCTTTGGTAAAAAACCGATGGCCGTCTTGTTTCCTTTTAGTATTGTTCAATAGAAAATTATTGAGATATGACTACACAAACCTTTCCCGAAAAAACCAATAATTCTAGTCACCATTCACGGCCGCTATACGCTCCGCCACGTGTCGGGCTAGAGGTCTCGGGCGCGTCGTCACAAAGAAGGCAACCAAATGTTATAAAATAACACTGTAGATAAAATGATTTATTATAAAAATGTAATCTATATTTTTTATTTATGTATATAAATACTTTTATACCCAGACACGGAACAAATGGACATGTTCATGCATAGAAATATTTGTCCCGGGCGGGAATTGAACCCGCTACCCTTCATCGGTCGGGTATACGGATCGGTCATCAATTAGTCAAATTCATGAATTATAATTATGTAACTACGCAATCACTCGATCGGCTCCAAGTCGTGAATCGATTGATCCTAGGTAATCGTTATACCGTAGTGAGTACATTTAGAGTGCGCAAATATTTTATAGGTTTCCAAGGAAATTTACTAACACATATACATTTAAATGTACTTATATAAGGAAAACAATTGGTCCTTACGCGGATACACAGACAAGTCAACCCTATAGACCACGCTTTAACAAGGAGTAGCATTCGCCAAGGCTATGTAGTGACACTACATACTACGTCACTAGTGAGCCGTCAGTTGGAAGCACGTCGGAAGCCATTAAATTGTCAATTTTGAACGAGCCAATGAAAACTAGCCGACCTCTCCCCGCACCCCGCCACTTTTTGGCGATTTCGTTTTCGTACTGACGTTTATTATAGCGTGGTCTATAGATTGACTGGTCCTTACGCGGATATAAACGCATATGTGATAAGTAAATCGCTTATGCCGGTTTCTCCTGGACTGTCTATAAAAGGGACCAATTCTGAAAAAAAATATCAAATATTGTACATAAGTTTTTCTTATTGCTCATCATCATCATCATCAGCCCATTTTTACCCCACTGCAGGGGCTTAGGCCTCCCCCAGGGTGAAGAGGGGGGGCTTGGAGCTTAAGTCCACCACGCTGCTCCACTGCGGGTTGGGAACTGTAACGACCGCCATCTATTGACAGCGTCCGGGACCGACTGGTTAACGTGCCCTCCGAAGCACGGTGTCAGTAATATTGTGTACTTAAGTCAGAAAAACTCATTGGTACACGCCCGGATTCGAACCATGGCCCTATGGGGCCTTATAAATTTGAGACAGGTTCGTTGCGCTCTGGGCTATCACGATACATTATTGCTCACGCTCACGCACGGTTTATTGATTCCGCTAAGCAAAATAGAATCCGGTGTTCGGGCTATGTGACGTCAGCCGTCCTACATTTTATCTATTATTAGGGTTGAAGCCTCCGAAAAACAGAAAAAATACTGCTACGGAACTTTTTCACAAAAAAAAATTACTAACTTACAAGTAGCTAAGGTGTTAACACAAATAAACATCTGCCTATTTATACCTTTTCGTTTTTATCCATAAGTGGCCACGTGATTTCTTCGGAAGAAAGAACTTAAGTGCCGCATTACGTTTAAATATTAATCGTGACTCTTTTTGAAGAAGCCAATACTAAATACTAAAAATAAGATTAAAAAAATAATAAATAGCATCCTTGAGACTAAACTACCTTTTTATCAGTTTTTTCTCCCTTTTATCTCGTAAAAGATTTGATGGAATTCAGTTAATGAGTTGTTAAAGGATCGCTTGTGCCTTCACGTCTTCTACTTAAGACCCGGGTCACAGTTTTGTTTCGATTTAGCTACTAAATAAAAGGTTTTCAAGCGTTTCTTTTCGACAAATATGTGTTTAATACAAATGACTCAAATACCGTAAAAAAATTGTATAAAATGACCTTTATTATTGATACAACTGTAATGTCTTTACGTAGTATTTATTATTTCACTTAAAAATAACACCATAAGATGCCTCTAACAAAATTATCTCAACCGATCGTTTTATTTATCGTTTTAACTTCAAATTAATTGATATTTAATACAAACAAAAGACCTCATTGTAAAAGTGAGCGACCACTATCACAATGTTATTGGTATCTTTCTTATTGTAGGGTACTGCCACGTAGAGTCTCTCCCTTTATTCATAGCGAGACCCGGGCCTTAACTTATTGAGATGTAAGCAACTGCAGTGTAGATTCAATTTAGAAGTATATACTATAAATTGCCGAGTTTCACTAAAAACCAATTAGGCATTTTAATCACAACTGTATTTCGTATAATGTTCGTATAATCTTGAAACCCTTTTAATATAAAATTTTATTACCTTAGATTAGGACATAATTATATAAAAATATTATAAAGATGTGTCACTAATTACAAACCGGCACAGGGCAACCGTCCATAAAATAAAAAACTATGAAAATAAATATATTGTAACCTTTTTCTCATTTGTTTAAACTTCACCTCGCTTCTAACGAGGACGCTGGTTTTTGTGTAAATAAAACAAGTACCCTACACATCAATATGAAGTTATAGGACCCGCTATGTGTCTTTTAAAATCTTACCTACATTGTAGAATACGAAGGGTGTGGATGTGAATGGAAAACCCTTTGGGTCATTGGTTGCAATAGGCGTACCGCAGGGTTCAATATTGGGGCCCTTCCTGTTTCTCATCTACATAAACGTTCTCATCTTGTAAAGGACAACCATGATATTAGCACTTCACTTTTTTTAATTTTTATTACACATCTTGCAAATTTTCGATCTATATCAGTATAATATAATATATATTTGCCCAATTTCTTGCAAGTGTATATCATGAATAATAAAAATATTCTGCTCTTTTTTGTCGTAGCGTTAAATATCAGACAATGGTCTACGTGGGCCTGCACTTCCGAGAGCCAGATAGATGTACGGTCTGCCCGAAAAAAAAAAACGAATATCTTTACGTGGGTTAGATTGATATTTATATTATGCAGCTTCCCGAATTTAAATTTCCGAAACACACATGATAATTGCAAGAAATTTCGTAACTTAAAATGGGTATGCATTGTTAGGTATGGTAACTATTACGAAAGATTTAAGAAAACTGAAAGTAAGTAATTTTGTTATTACCATGTCATAATAACTATAAATATACAATAAAATATTATCCCTGCATCGATTATCCTTGTTGAAAACGAGCTATTGAAAATTACAGATGTTGTAAACACACAAAATTCTAATTCGGATATGGTATTCGTTTTCATGAACTACTGAGAATAAGCGACCACTCCATCGAGAGTCACATTTATATAGTATATAACTATATAGTGTGTGTGTGTGAGCGTGGGTGTGTGTGTGTGTGTGTGTGTGTGTGTGAGCGTGGGGGTGTGTGTGAGCGTGGGTGTGTGTGTGTATATACTGGTGTTTGGCTGAACGTAGTCCAAAATAAAGCGTGTAGAGCTTATCGAACTAAACAAAAAAAAAGGTTTAAAAAATTTGATTTAATTTTCTCGATCACCGTTAGTTTGCGCCATCTGCTCACTTGAAATTCTTTGTTTAGTTCGGTAAGGTCTACACCACAGGTCTACACGCTCTATGATTTTAGGCTCAATGTTTGGACTACGTTTAGCCGCACACGCGTTATACTCTGTACGAGCTGTTCGGCAGAACATAGTTCAATTTTAAAGATGTTTTCTCGGTCACTGTTAGTTTGCGCCATCTGCTCACTTGAAACTCTTTGTTTAGTTCGGTAGGCTCTATATAATACGCGCCACCGATTTAAAAGGCCGCCGGCTGTACACTTCTGGCCTCTTACATCGGTGGCGCGTATATATCGTACATGTTCCATAAGGTTGGACTATGTTCAGCGGAGCGCCCGGTATATAATCACGCTGTGTCTGACTGGCATGTAAGCATTATGCACGTATATGAATATTAGGACGTTGTGCTAGCATGCCGGCCACTATTTATCTGAAAGTTTAAAAAAAGCTTTAAGTTCGATACCGCATTATAATTCTCGAAAAGCGATAAAAAGCTCTACAGGTTACAATTTCGGTTAATCAGTATAACCATACCAATATGTACTCAAAGTGTTATTATTCTGAATACATTTTAGGTACAATTACATGCAATTAAATTACTTTGTGTAAGTTATTTTAGACATAAGTTTTAAATGTCGGTCAAGACAAGACGATCGTTGCTGACTGTACCGGAAGTCGGTGCGGTGTTTGAGCAGTCATTGTGTCATTTCCGCTACGCTATAGTGAGTGCGAAATTGTGATCGTCAGTAACCGAAATTGTTTATTTGTTCTATGTACAGAAATATTTTAATATATTACCTAATCTGTAATCGAATTAAATAGGATATATTTAATTTCTATATTTATTATTAACTCTTACCTAACACGCCTGCATGGTTTTCACTTATATGTGTCTTTTTACCACATTTATTTAGTTTTTAAACTAGATATGTTACGATGAATGTCTGATATTGGAGTAGGTCAAAATGCGCTTGCGCATGTTGACAATCATCAATTTCGGTCCTTGAGATTAAAACATTTTAATATTTTTATTATATTCGGGCACTAAAGCGATTCTGTTCTGTGTATCTTAGAAACACAAATTCAGAAACCATGCGAATGTTAAAACTTTCTAGTGCTTGTTCGGATAGCGTAGCGTATCGGCTATCAGTTATTTATTTATTTCAAACTAATTGATGAATTTCAAAACCAAAAGACTTTGGATGGCTCGTCCCTCCGCTATATCCCAATCTTCTCATTAACATAAACAAACCTGACTTAACTTGTTCGTTTAGGATAACAATATTTTTTTCTTAGGTTAACCAAGCCGTCATGGCGTAGGTATTTAATATTCCCTGGTGTAACACCGAAATTGTCATAAACAGAAAAAGAAACGGATTATCACCAGCAACCCTGGTGGATGTCAATATGTGCTGGTCTAACTTAAGGTACGCAGCGTTCACGGTGTAGTGAAAACTCGTTCCTTTCTACTGTCTGTCTTAAAGTCAGATTCGTGCTCGGTTACATCCGAGACGAACCAAGATAAAGTGGGATGCCAACCGTCCGTCGTTTATTATAATTTTTTTATATTTATGTAATTTATTACAAAATATCTATGCAGTTTCGGTTCTATACGACGACTGAATAATTTGCATTGCTCAATGACCTACTCAAAGACATATTTTTTATTGCATTATAGTTATTACGGTTGGTATAATACTGAATTCCTTTCTTTGGTATATCATTCGAGTACCCAACAGCGAGATCAAGAGAAGGACTGGCATCACCGACATAGCTCATAGAGTCACGACAGTTGGCATGTAGGCGGATACGCTGTTCCCTTCAAATATGCAGTTATGTTGCATACTTAAGACAGGTTTCATAATCTTAACTCTGAAATGTGACATCAAAATGTCATACCAAAGAAGTGAGTGAAAGAGATGATATTTTTACTTACATTCGTTTTGTGAGTAATTATTTTTGGGACACGTGTCTCCGTACAAAAGCCGTTACAAGGCACCACTAACTTATTCGATTCTCTGTTGTTGCAACAATGAAATGGAGATGGTTGGGCCATGTTGATCGTAAGAAAGACGGACGTAGGAGCATCAGAATGTTGTAGTGTAGGCCGAGAAACGGGTAGGTAAAGGAATAGAAGCAGACCAAGCTCGTAGGCGGGATGACATTGTGGCAACTGCGGGAAAGACCTGGCGCAGAGTAGCCCAACACAGAGATCGGTGGCGTACATTGGAGGAGGTCTATGTCCTGCATTGGACCTCGATGGGATATCAGCGATGATGACGATTAATTCCTAACCACCCATATGTTTGAAAAATAACTCAATTTGATGCAGTCACTTATTTAATGTTTTCAAATATCGAAATATTTAATCGAAAAACTATAGAACAGTTTACATTTTTTCTGGAAACTTTTGGATCAAATTCAATTACTGACAAATATATTTAAAACTTTTTAGGGCTTGACCTTAGACAATGTTCTGATCTTAGAAATAACTTATGTTTTGAATCATGAATTTAGTTCACATACTATGTAGGTATTTCTTTTAGTTTTAATCATTGACCATATTGGCTAGATTATTTTGGGGTGCAACCTGCGATACAAAAACTATAATTTTACGCATGTGTAACACGCATAGTTTTCAATTAATATTTTGTCATTCAATAGTGGGGTAGCAAAATTGTTTTCGAAAATTAATAACTTGATCGGAAGCACGTGTTTGTATTGGGGTGGCCATGATTGCACGGCTTAATGACATATCGCTCCACATAATTTACCTACGTCGATGATTTTGTTTTTATTTTATTACTAGCGACCGCCTGCAGCTTCGCTTGTGTAGACTACACATTCCTGTTTTAGGTAGTATTAACTTTCGAAATGGTTTATACATACTTTTTGCTGAAACTAATATTGGGTACACCCATTCAAACTTTCAATCTTCATTCTCCCCACTCCTTTAGGAAAACCGATACTCCCATAGTTTTCACCTCCCGTTTCCCACCCTTAAAATGTGGAAATCCAAAAACACTGAAAGACATCATTATTTATTTATGTCAAAATTTTTATGTTTCTAACTTTAAAGAACAAAGACTCATACAAAGTCCTTCCGTCCCTCCCTCCTTAAATTTTAAATTTCCAAATATTCCTTTCATAAAAAATTGATACGTTATAAAATAAACCACTTTTCCAAATTTCGGCTTCCTAGACTTAGTAGTTTCGACTTTATCTACGTTGATAGATTAGTGAAGACAAACGACAGACAGACACAAAAAGTAGCTGATGTCACTCTTGACAACCTTCTTTCACGTCTGCAAAGTTTTATTAAAATCTGTTGAGCCGTTTTGAAGATTAGCTTGAATAGACACATAGACGTACAGACAAACAGGCGGACAAAAAGTAGCGTATGTCACTTTTGACCACCTCCTTTTCATACCCGTGAAATTTCATTAAAGTCGGTTTAACCGTTTTGGAGATTAGCTCGAATAGACAGATGGACGTACATACAGACATACAAAAAGTAGTGTATGTCACTTTTGACCACTTCCTTTCCATATCTGTGGAGTTTCATCAAAGTCAGTTTAGCCATTTTGGAGATTTGCTCAAATGGACAGACAGACAGATACAATTATTTTATACATATAGCCTATAGCCTTCCTCAATAAATAGACTATTCAACACAAAAAAAATTTCAATTCGAACCAGTAGTTCCTGAGATTTGCGCGTTCAAACAAACCAACAAACTCTTCAGCTTTATAATATTAAGTATAGATTAGCAGTTTAATGACACTAATGATCGCCCACGGCTTTGCTCACATGAACTATACATTTGTATTAATTTCAGTTTTATTGAAAATGTGCATAGTCCTTATTACTTCTAAAATCGTCACAATTGAACTTTTCTTATTCGTCTTTCTCTCTGGGTGTAAAATATATATATCCGTTGTCTAGTACTCACAATACAAGCTCTGCTTAGTTTAGGACTAGATGGCGGTGTGTGGAATTTCCCAAGTATTATTTTTGTCCTCATTTCTTTAATTTCATCGCTTTTTAGGTCCTTTCAAAACTAAAATGGTAAGCTAATATAAGTAAATTGCTTCTATAATAATACTTGGGACGTCTCATATGCGGTCATCTATTCTCAAAGTAGGCAGAGCTTGTATTATGAGCATTAGGTAACTGATATACTAAGTATGTATATCAATTCCCTAGTACTCATAATAGAAAAAAATAATTTAATAATACATATAAAGATATTTTACGCCCAGATTGACGACCGCTTAGCCTAGTGGGCAGCGACCCTGCCTGCGAAGCTGGAGGTCCCGGGTTCGAATCCCAGGTCGGGTCAGTATTTATATGATGAATATTAGTACTGGCACCGGGTCTTGGTTGTTATATGTAGTGGTGTCTTCGCTTGGTGCCCAAAATACAAGCTAATGCTTAGTTTGGGACCTAGACGTTGTTGTGATTGTGTGTGTTATTATTATTATTATACATACTAATAATAGAATAATAATAATCTATCTTGGACGGGCCATTTAGTCCCAAACTAAGCAAAGCTTGTATTATTAGTACCTACCAGACAACTCATATACATACTTAAATATTTTATAACATATGCATATATAGATATTTTACACCCAGATACGGAACAAAGAGACAATGTTAATGGACACAAATATTTCTCCCGTGCGGGAATCGCACCCGCGACCCTTGTCTCCGCAGTTAGGGTCTCTAACCACTCGAGCAATCTGTCAGTCTATACGAACTCAACTATATTTAGCATTTCGATTACTTTTATAAAGTTTTTTCATTTAACAATTTCGTGTTAAAGCTCTTTCTACCGGTACTCTAAAATTATTTTCACTCTAAGCCATCTCTGAGATGATTCGAAGTTAAAAAACGCCTCTTTAAGATCTCACCGAACTTATTTTTACTTGCGCCATAGAGCGTGGTGCAGGACGTCCACATACGTCTATGGTATTTATACTCGGTTTTCTAATATTCTCAATATAGGTATAGCATGGTTTCCAATATTAAACAATAGTCTCAGGTTACGCCGTCTGAGGACCGACACGTCACGAACCGCGAAATAATGGCGCTACTGAAATCCAAGCGACGCACTTATCAATCAATCAAATATCTTTATTTCGTAGTTATGTACTTAAGATAAAGGTACATAGTAGTTATATAAATAACTTAAAAGAGTTCAGCCAAATCGTGCCGTCCCAAAAAGTTAAAAAGCCATACATGTCTCAGACTTTGCAATATTAATAACAAAAAAGACGGGAGTACCAGTGCACAGGTGTAAGTACGTATTTGAATTTCTCGCGCACTCGTAGGTATATTCGAATTTCATTTCTATCCCTGTCCTCTCACTGGAATTTAAACTTTACAAGTTAAGCACGTAGTTACACAAATACAGCACTTAGTTTTAGAATCGACCCCTGATCTATCATTATCTCCTTTATTGTGATGTAACCATGTTTTTTTTTATAAATTCAGTCGTTAATTGCGTCATCTCTTAATAGAGGTCATCGCGGTCATGGTTGTGATAGGTAAAGTTTTAGATTTTAAAACTGCCAACGTATATTTTTTACGTATGTATATTAATATAACATTATGCATATAAGAAAAATACATATCAAGTTCTTGTCAAAAATATGTGAAATTGGGGATCAGCCGTAAATCCACAAAAAAAATTATCCTATTTCAAGACATTTGAACAATACAGTCTTAAATGTATGACTATTTTGTTCAAAACGTTCAAATACCTACTATACCTACAATGCGAACGCAGCACCACCTTTGTTCGAAAGGTCCGTCGTGTTGTTTGACGAATTATTATACAAAATTTTAATGAAAAAACCTATGGAAAAATTGATGTTGTTATCGACATGTCGACTTCGAATGTGGAATAAAAAAATAATATTTTAGCAAAATGTGTGCCTGTCGTGTTGTTTATATTTAAAAACTGGTTAAGTGCGTATCGGACTCTCATGGACAGGGTTTTGTACTATAAATCATCACATTCTCTAATATTCTTAAAAAAATATTTAATATAATAATAATTTAGTTTATAATAATTTTAATTTTTGTACTTATTGGAATATTAAATAATATTTACATATTGTAGTATTGCAAATCTCGGCGTTTAATGAATATAAAATGAGAAATTAACACAATTCTATAGGTACCCATATCACAATAGCAAGTGCATAATAGCTCGCTTCCCCTTCAAGAATACACCTGTGATTACAAAAAAGCGTCCTTGGCTTCAGTTTGCGCGCCAAGTGCCGAAAACGCGGGAACTGTGAAGAAATATACAGAAAGTTGGCAATGCCGGTCAAGAGTGAATGTTAGTAAAAGTTGGCAACCTGTTTCATTTTATCGCTGGTGTAGACAAGTAGCGATATGTATCGATAATATGTAAGTGTATTTAAATCGGTACATATACTATTTTTTAGTAATAAATTGGTACCTAGCATGTTTTCAACTGACTTTAGAATATTGTTGATTTATTTTAGTACCTATTATATCATCGATATAAATATTGATCTTTCTTAATTAAAATCACTAGTCAAGTAAGTACCTAGGCACGAATCGTTGTGCCTGTATTATTATTATTTATAGATTATTTACAGAAACCAATTAAGGAAACCTTAAAATAAGGAATTAAACTGTACCATTAAAAAGTTAGATAGCATTGTTATTGATTAAAAGTAAATGAGGCATATCTGTGTGTCTGCATTTCCCACAGCACCCACCTTGTCACTAAAGTTATCACAATTCCATCACAGTTTTTGTGTCGCAAATTAACATTATTCCTTTATCCAGCTAAACGATTTTTTTCTAAAAAAGTGGGATTTCACAGTTATTGTTGGAGTTAAGGTTCGTTCTGTACATTTTGTCTATAAGTAGGAACATTTAACTTCGAGTAGATATAATGGCAAATATTATTTTTTGTGGAACTGTTAAACGTAATCCATGTTTCATATTTAAATAGAATATATATTTACATATATGATTTTTTAATGAAAAAAAAGTTCAAACAAATCAATCACAAATTATTATAGATTAACACATTATCATCAATTTACATATTTTCATCGATTTACACATATCGATACTAAAATCGATATCGAACAAACGCTCAAACACTGGTGACTGGCGCGCGCACCATTTTGAGGTTATGTTAGAATTGGCGCGGCGTAGGCGGCCTTCGGTTGGCTCGCTACGACAGCTGCGTTTTTTTTTATCTCACTCGTACATTTACCTGCCAACAGCTGTTTTCTCTCCGGAGATTAGTCAGATGTTACGGCGTCTCTTAGTCCAGTCTTGTACCACCTGACGGGCAAAAATGGCAGGAAAAATGCTCTCCATGCGTAGGCGTCGAGGCAGTTGCAAATGCTTATTCGGCGTGCCGGACCGTGAAGAAACTAAAAGATTAGCCGCAGAACAATATTCCAGAGATAGACGTCGATTTATAAGACGATTTGACTTCGATATCACAACTGAACGACCTAAATTACAATCGCCGGTGAAGTTCAGCGGGGATGAAAGTTCGGCGCTCGGGGATTTAGGGAATACGGGGTTGTGCTCGCCGATTTTGGGGTCCCCTAGAAGTAGTGAACCTAGGACTCCTCGCACACCAAGGACACCCTGCGCTTCTAGGACACCTCGGACCCCTCGCACGCCTAATTCCAGACGGCAGCTGCATATGACAGGTATTATTATTACAAACTTTAATAATTAGCATATTAAAATCTGAGACTGGACTAAAGTTATATTATTGTAATTGAAAAAAAATATAACTTTCACAGGTTAGACACCAATATTGCATGTAAATCTAAATAAAGAAAGGTCAAAAACCTGAGTTATAATTTTAGACAAGCAGACATAGAGTTGTTATATTTCATTTTCTGGAACCAACAGAACTTTTTGTATATTCGGAAGATTTATCCAAACCAGCGAGTAAATTATTTTTTTTTTAAACACAAGTTTACAAATATTATATTCTTAAGCATTATGTTATTAATGATCAGAATCAACACAAAATATTTACCAATATGAAGTGTTTATCTTAATATCCAAGTCTTATCTATGTGAGCTTCTTTAGGTAACTAACCTATACAAAGTGCAAATACTAGGTACGTACCTATATCGAAGTAATATTTACTTTTATGAGATATTTTAGTTTCAATACGGATTCGAAACATTATTATTAGACTGACCGATTGGTCGAATAGTTAGAGATCTCGACTGCGGAGCCATGGGTCGCGAGTTCGTTTCTCGCCCGGGACAAATATTTGTGTGCATGAGTCTATTTGTTCCGTGTCTGAATGTAAACAGTATCTATATATGTATATATATTATTTAAAAAAAGAATATATAAATATGTTTATCAGTTGTCTAGTACCCCATAACACAAGCATTATATTTGCTTACTTTGGTACTAGATGGCGCTGTGTTGGATGTCCCAGGTATCATTATTATTATAATTGTAGGAAAAATAAGGAATATAACACAAATAATTAATAGAATTATTAACAAAATTACTAATAGTTCAATCTTATAAAATCCGCTAATAAAAAATATCAACGTGGTGCCGCAAATAGAGGTGCAAAATAATAATTTTGAACCATAAGTTGATAAAATAGCGTAGGCGCAATCTTTTTTTACTTGTGGGCATGCAGGAAGTATAAACATTAAAAAAATATTGTTTATTATAAAATAAATAAAATACAACTCGAAAATTAATTCGAAACCTTTCGCATAAATTATTAGCGTTTTATTAGCATATTAATAAAATATATTAATGTGATGAGCAACTTTAAATATAATAATTTTAAAGTTGATGAGGTTGATAAAGCTCATGAGGATACTTGAACGGCGACTGATTTACACTATTGTTTAATATGAAATGGACTTTTTTTAGGGTTCCGTACCTTAAAAGGAAAAAGGAACCCTTATAGGTATATTTCGTTGTTCGTCTATCTGTCTGCAAACTGAAAAAAAAAATTGATATACGGAACACTGATTGTGTAAAGCTGAGTCACGCTTGACTTGTTTTGGTATATTAAATCAGGAACATATTAAAACATTGGACAGCTACTGTACTCTCGTATCGTGAATCATCCATTACAAAACAAGTCCAAGGCGCTGCCAGTAAAAGGAAAAAACAAAGCATATATTACATAAATGATTCATTGTTAAGAAGTATAAGTAATGACAAGTAATACGAAACATCAGATTGGTACAAATCACCAATACAAAACTGATAATTTTCTTGTGATAATTCATTACATCCCTATAGGTAATAAAAAAGGCAGTTTTAACTCAAAAACAATGGTAATGGCGGATCAGAACTATATGCGTGCTTGCGCAGGTACAGTCATATACCCCTCGCTCCACTGCGTCCCGTTACACCTAAAACTTGTTACTGCGACGCGACTTGTGCCTATGTTCGGATCCGTCATGAAGTTTGATCGTAACTGTACTAAGCGTATAAGAAGCAACGTCGTAAATTCAAATAAGAACAAACAATACATGACACATTTAACACACGGCTGGTGCCATACTATGCAAACCCTGTATTATAAATAATACTCTCTTTGGTTACAATGTTTATATGTCGAGTTCTTAACATGCATATTATATTTCGATTCGATTAGGTGTGGTTCGTGGCGGTCACCGCTGGTCTAATAGCAAATAAAAAAATTCAATCCGTACTCGATTGCGGTCGATGACCATATCGTATTACATCATCGATGATGCTTCGGCCATTTTTGTACTACACCATTCCTTTTGTTGATTAAAGTTAACTTGAAAACCGTGTCAAAGTTTAAGAGCCAGTGTTTAAAATTAAATCTTTATTTAAAATTAAAATTCACTTTTTTATTATTATTTCGTTTGTAGTTTGATAGATTTTCGAAAAACTCATGACAAGAATGCATCAATGTAACTTGAGATTATAGATTCAGATAGAATCATTTTCAACTTTTTATGTACGCAGGTACAGAATCCTACAATTGGCATTGTTTTTTATTAATTTTTACTTTGACTCACATAATTCCTCAACTAATTTAACTAAGCTAACTAATTATTCTAACAAGCTAACTAAGTAGTTGCTTGATTTGTTAGATTAATTAGCTTCTTGCGGACTACTGAATGAATAGTTAATGATTCAAAAGTCAGCAAGAAAAAACAAGAAGTCTAAGGCACGTATATATAGCATGCACAAAAAATAACTTACTAATAAATTAGAATGAGAGCGACATACTCTCTGCCACGTACTGTATTCCTATTGCAACGTATCCTGTTGTAACTTAGTGTAAACAAGATTTCCCACTGTACCCTCTCTGTAACGTTCTATATTCCTATTGTATCGTATTGTATAATTATTGTATCCCACTGTACCCTCTCTGCAACTTTCTATATTCCTATTGCATCGTATTGTATCTCACTGTACCCTCTCTACGACGTTCAATATTCCTATTGCATCGTATTGTATTGTTTCCCACTGTACCTTCTCTGCAACGTTCTGTATTCCTATTGCATCGTATTGTATCTCACTGTACCCTCTCTACGACGTTTAATATTCCTATTGCATCATATTGTATTGTTTCCCACTGTACCTTCTCTGCAACGTTCTGTATTCCTATTGCATCGTATTGTATTGTATTGTATCCCACTGTACCCTCTCTACGACGACGTTCTATATTCCTATTGCATCATATTGTATTGTTTCCCACTGTACCCTCTCTGCCACGTAATGTATCACTGTTGGAACGTATCTTACTGTATCCCATTGTACTACCCTCTTTGAATTGCATTCCTGTTGATCGAATAATTTGTCCACGTAATAAAAAATCGTCTATTACACAAATACGTCTGTGTAACTTATGTTTCTGTCAACCTGTAGCAAACCGAAAGATCTATTTACCAGGGACTTTTTCCTTTCGAGTCGCGAAACCCTATAAACAAATAAAATGTGACCGGAATAACCTCTTGTGTAACCACAGACAACATTGTCCACCTAAAAACACCTTTTACCTTAAAATAGGTCATCATATCGATAACCTGGCTAAGTAAACCGACCGAACGCAAACACATATGTTAGGTAGGTAGGTACTTATCTTTATTTGAAAGCCCTAATAAATTTATCAAAAGGATTTTTTCATTTTTCCGTGTTGCCTGAAAATACTTGAATATGAATAGGTATGTTACGTACGATTACAAGTGTTTTATATTCAATAAAATTCACAAATTACAATAATAAAATTTTATTCCCATTATCACTTGTTCTTGTGTCTTAAGGTTCAGCTCATCATACTCCACTGCAGGTAGTTAGGCCTCCGGAGTGCTTGAAGCTTAATCCACTACGCTGCTCCAGTCCGGGTTGGTGGATTTTAACGACTGTCATCTAGTGACGGCAACCGGTACCGACGGCTTGACGTATGCTCTCCGAGGCTCTGAGTCAGTGATAATTATGCACTTGAGTCAGAAGAAACTCATTGGTACATGCCGGTTCTGGGATTCGAACAACATCTTTCTAAACAAAAAGCGGGCTCGCCACCACTTGGCTATCACGACTAAAATAAGGCTTTGAATATATATGCAAGGTAGATATACATCCTTGTATATTTATTGTCATCATAGCTAGGGGTACGGGCCAAATTTTATTGAAACAGAAACAAAGAAAGGTTATGAAACAGTCTGTTAGGTCTATGGAGTTATATTAAAAATTAGCATGTGGAACTACGGTAATGCCGCATCCAAATAATAATATATCAATGATCTATGATTAGCAGACATCTACAATAAAAATCTTTTACTTTATATCGCTAATAATAACTTAACGGAATAAATGAATCGTTGAAATACTTAGAAACATACAACCATATCAATTAGAAACTACAAGCGTGAAGTTTGAAATGGTATAATTATAAGGGAAACGTAGGGCTTGCATGCGCATCTGAAACGAGCCATAACGCCTTTATGTGGTTGATGACTGTAAGAGATTTCTCAAAATAACAGAACTATTTATTCACAGTTTTTGGTTGCGACTAACAAACTAGATATAAATGTGAAACTTTTTTCAGAACGTTTCTAAATATGTGGTAAATAATTTTGGGCTGTAAAAAGTGCACTTTCTTTACTATTATAGGTAAGAAGTGTTTTAATTACTATGAAACAGGATCAATGTGATACCATTGAGCGCGTCTTGTTTATTTTGCATTTTATAGAAATATGTTATTGAAGTGAAACTTCTTATGGCACGGGGTGAGCCTAAAACGACACGAAAATGCGTCACGCTAAATAATATAAGTGGGGGAGATATAAGAGACAATCGGCTTTCACACAAGAAGCCGGTTGTTCCCTATATCCCCACTACTAACTGCTGAGTGTGGGGAGTAAGGCCAGAGTGTTACTCAGTTTTGTGTCGCTGGCAGCTGCCTCATTGCTCGGTGTGTCAATAGATGTGAAAACCGTAAAAACCAGATTGATGTTGATAATTTTAATAAAAGGTCTAAGTTTTCACTTCTTTCGGCAGTGCCTATAACTGCTAAACAGTTTTTTATTTATTAAGAAAAATTAATCAGTGAAAGAATTTTATTGATATCTACAAAAATGCCGATGATACAAATTTTTAAAGTAAATCGTGCAATAACGTCACTCGGTTACATTACTATGGGCTAACGTGGATAATTTGTACGTAGCGGCACCGAGTGACGTCACGAGCGGGTCGTAAAAACACAAACTTTGATTTGTTATAGGTATCTCCGGTAATAATCGGTATTTTCCCGAAATTCAAAAAAGTATAGTTTGTTGTACATGTATTCCTAATTCCCACAAAAATTATTACCTTAAGATCGGGAAATAGTAGAAGACACTGGTGTTTATATAGAAATATGTATTTAGTGTTTTTTCGGGAGCCCTATGATTTTCACCTCTTATAAGAGAAATATAACAAAAAAAAGAAATATAATTGTAGAATTTTTTATTGACTCTGATTTCCATCAGATTACCATACCATACCATTAGCCCATTAATGCCCCACTGCAGGGGCTTAGGCCTCCCCTCGAAATGAGGGGGCTTGGAACTTAATCCTCCACGCTGCTTTAGTGCGAGTTGGTGGATTTTAACGACTGCCATCTATTGATAGCAACTGGGAACAACGGCTTAACGTGCTCACCGAGGCACAGAGTCGGTAATAAGTTATGTGCATATGTCAGAAAAAACTCATTGGGATTCAAACCACGGCGTCCTAAAAAAGCGGCCTCGCTACCACTCGGCTATCCCGACATCCATACATCCATTTCCATCAAATTATCTCGTCAGTATTACAGTAATCTTTATAAATTTTTAAGTGGAACATAATACGTCTGTCGATTATTTTTGTATGGAGTCAAAATAATATCCCCGAAAACCTTAAAACATAAGCCACATTTCACGAATGCCTGCCTACATCACGCGATCTTGCTGCCTTCAATTAGTGTGGAATGCTTCACTGACGGCACTTATGTGAAAATATTCAGTTTTTTTGATTTCTCGTACCGCCGCATCCTTCTCAAATGCTTCTTTTTATACACTCGGTCTTAGTTAATTTGTTAATTAACTCGTAAGAAGAAAAAAAACAATTTAATATGGAATAATTGAATCGGATTCAGTTAATGAATGTACTTTCTTCTTTCTATTAGAAAATATAGATGTAGTATAGAAATTATTTATTTGTCATTAATATTAACGGAGTAGTTTTCCATATTAGGACCTTATTAGAGACCTCCAGAGGCTTTGCCTTTATTGCAGAGGCCATACACAAAATTAACTAAAAGACAATTACACGCCTGAGAACTTATTACAACAATGTAAATTTAACCTATTTATGATTTTACGCTACAGTTCATGACATTACACACTAAGCCTAGTTACAAGGATACAGGATAGTATATTTCTATTTCCATATATTTCAATGAATTCGAATAGCTGACGATACTAAAATGTAATAATTACAATGCTTATTACGATAAGTTCCATATTATTTTTTTCCGATAATTCTGTAAAGAATTTTTATTTATTTTATTTTGCGATTTTATTTTTTATTTTTAACATACAACATAAAATCTAATAATAAATGTCGTAAAAGTTTTTAGTTTTATGGAGGTTCGCCAGTTAGTAAGCTATCAGATCATGGAAAAATTCAGGCCAAAACGTGTGTTTTTTTAATTAATTTTTAACTGGCAACTTTCGGATTTTTGTAAAAAAAAACGAAGTAGACTTTCTCGAAAATGGCGGATTCCCGACCGCCAAGCGCTAGGGGTTAAATCATTCCAAATTAGTCATAGTACCTTCTCCCGAGAGGAATACGAGCGATTTCCTGTCAACCTGTATAAATACACACGTACACAGTAAATATATACTTATACACACAGATAATACATATAGTATACACAGATTCATATTTATATATATACATATATATAAACATACATAAACATGCACGTATATAACGTTAGATCCCAGTAAGAATGAACTTCACTTAAACAATAATTTCCAATATGTTCTCTGTTTCGGTATACGTTAAAGACGGCAGCCATTTCGAAATTGTATGTTAATCCTGACTAACCGACAGGTGTTTTAGATATGTATACATATTTTTTTTATTCTGAGCTCAATGTCTATAGTTTTGTGCTTCCGAAAAGCATATCCATAATGTACTCATGAGCTCGCTTTGTTTACAACTGAAAGAGTGAGTGGACAAAGGTGTTATCTGAGAAAACAAAATAAATCGACTTTTTGCATGGAATTAGATTTTAAATGATCATAAATCGACTGCGCAAATTTTGATTCGTGTCAAAAATAAAGACCTATAGCAAAGGTATTAACTGGCAAACATGCATTATGCAGTAAGCAGTACACTTCAGGCATTCACACCTTTCAGGCATTTCAGCAGGAACAGTACATTTCAGGCTTGCAAATTGTAGGAGCAACATAAAAACACTCATAAGTAATTTTGAACTTTTTGTTAGTTAAAACCTTTGTCCACTTACCCCTTCAATTATTGTTCTTATTCTTGAATATTCTTGATTGTTATCTTATTACTTTTTTTGTGTTCCTGAACATGTCTATTTGTTCCGTGTCTGGGTTTCAAATTTCCATACATGTATATATTATTAAAAAAAAAAGAATATTTAAGTATGTATATCAGTTGTCTAGTAACCCATAACACAAGCATAATACTTGCTTACTTTAGGACTAGATGGGACTGTATGTCCCATTTATTATTATTATTATTACTCACGTACTTACAAACTAGCACTTATTTATATGTGGAAACATTTAAATGGGGATTAAATTTAATTATTTTAATATCTTTAGTTATATTAGCACTGCATGTTTTCCAAATAAAGTAAAATAAAATAAATGATCAAAGTTCATAAATTATCTACGTAGTTCATAATGTGCTTACTCATGAACACGTTTTGGGCTTCTCATAAGGGTTCCGTACCCAAAGGATCCATCCATAAATTCAAAGTCGCTCAGCGTGCTATGGAGCGGGCTATGCTCGGTGTTTCTTTGATGGATAAAATCAGAAACACTGAAATCCGTCAAAGAACTAAAGTTATCGACATAGCCGAAGCGATCAGCAAGCTGAAGTGGCAATGGGCCGGTCATATTTGCCGTAGAACGGATAACCGATGGGGTAGACGAGTTCTCGAATGGAGGCCACGTACCGGAATGCGAAGTGTTGGACGCCCCCCGGCCAGGTGGACAGATGACCTGAAGCACCATACCGGGGGTAGTCGGATGCGAAAGGCGGAGGACCGTGTGTGGTGGCGAGCCTTGGGAGAGGCCTATATCCTGCAGTGGAGAGACACGGGCTGATGATGATGATGACCCAAAGGATACCATCCGTAACATAATTTTTTTGTTGTTGTTTTCTATTTAGTACAGTATTGTTATTATAGTAGTTTGTGCGTCCGTCTCTTCGCCCTCTAACGTCGTTGGTTTCCAAAGGATTTTTTTTAACTTATAAGTTAAGTTTTTAAACTTATAAGTTAAAAAAAATCCTTTGGAAATTTGAAAAATAAAAAAAACTTCTATAGAAGTTCCATTAGACATCTAGTTCTGCAAGTACAATTTTGGAGCTGTTTGAAGGAATCAGGGGATTTTCGACTTGAAGGTCATATGACGCTAATTTCAGGGGTATTCACCAAATTCTTATCTTTGACTTGTTAAGATACATTTAAAGATGCCTATAAAAATATCGAGGTAAGATCGAAATACTTTCGAAACTCTTACAAAATTTGAATAATACAAAGTATATAATACGAGATCATTATCATAACGCGATTTATAAAATATCACACATTAAGCCCATTAAGTCGTAATAGCCGTGTTAGTAGCGGGCCCGCTTCGTGTTAAAAGGCCGTGGTTCCCAGAATCCCAGAAATGGGCATGCACCAATGAGTTTTTTCTGACTTAAGCACGTAACATCACTGACGAGCACGTTAAGCCGTCGTGTCAATCTCTGTTGCCATTCTCAGATGGCAGGCGCTAAAATCCACCAATCCGCACTGGAGTAACGTGATGGATAAGCATCAAGCACCTTCATCCCGATGGTAGGCCTAAACCCCTGCAGTGAGGCATAATGGGCTGATCTTCGTCTTCATCAGCCCATTTTTACCCCACTGCAGGGGCTTAGGCCTCCACCAGAGTGAAGGGGGCTTGGAGCTTAATTCCACCACGCTGCTCCACTGCGGGTTGGGGATTGTAACGACCGCCATCTATTGTTGACAGCGCCCGTGGGCTGATACAGACACATTAAACCCAAAATAAGTCACTTAAAAGGAAAGAGGTGAATCTAAAAAGGGAGAATATTGATTTAAAAAAAATATACTTCCACTCATATTATTAAAATCATAAGATATTAAAAATTAAAAAAAAAAAAAACACTTTTAATTTACGCCTTTCGGTCGATAACATCTAAAAGTCAGAATTAGAAGAATGCAACTTTCTTATGAAAAGGTTGAACGACCCCACATTACCTGATAAAAATCAAGTGTATTGCACTGTGATATTAGAAAACTAACACAGCCTATGGGACGGAATAATAGAGAAAGGCAAATCGTTTTTGCCTGGACTCTACGAAAAATATGAACCTTCATTATAATTATTTGTATAAGGTTTTAATGTCGTTATCAAATAGAAACTTACATGATTGTTTGGTAAATTTATTAGATCTAACAATATGTCCGGATAGCCGAGTGATGGCAAATCCGCTTCTTGTTTAGAAGGTCGTGATTCAAATCCTGGAAACCGGCATATACCAATGAGTTTTTTCTGACTTAAGGGGGTAGGCTTTTCATACAAAAAAGAGGGTTCGGCATGTGTATAATCCTCGCTGCAATATTTATAGAAAAAATATATGTAACAGGAGAAATACTGTCACAGGGTGGTATGTTTTTGTTTTTTGGATATCTTGTTTAGTTGTTTTAGAATAAATTTCTGAGAACAGGATTTTCGTCGGTTCTTCGTTTTTGCAAATAATGAGCCCTAAATTCGATATTAATGCGAATTTCAAAAATTAAAAAAAATACAAAACGTACCGCCCTAGGGACATCCTTTCTTAATGACCCTGCAAATTTTGGTTCCAATTCAAACACATTTCAGTAATGGAAATAGTCACGACCCGCAAGCTGTTCGACGGGTATTTTATACGTATAGGTATTTTTGGGAATTTGCTCTTGCCATCTCTGTCACTCAGGAATAGGTCGGGGAAGAGAGATTGAAACGGAGATAGCGATACTTATTCGAAGCCGCGGAGATAAAGACTATCTCTTTAAAGTACGTAATTATCACTCACTCCGTGCTTCGTACAGCACGTTAAGCAATCGGTTCCGGTTGCCGTCACTAGATGGCTGCCGTTAAAATCCACCAACCTAAAATCCAACAAAACTGGAGCGGCGTGATGGATTTAGTTCCGAGCACCCTTATCCCGAGGGGAGCCGTAAGCCCCTGCAGTGGGGCATAATGGGCTGATATGGTAACAATATGTAACATACAAAACTTGTAAACAGCAACATCTATGGAGATGACGCATATTTTTGGACATTGCAAATTTGGCTGTCACAGAATATTTCATCCGGCTGTACTTGTGTAAACCAAGTAGCTAAACCCAATCGAAATGAATATGACCTTATTGTAGAGATTCCTTTTTTGCGACTAAACCGGTTTCGGGTTTAAGTCCGGTCTTTGTTCGGTCATATTTCGTAATTCGTGTTCTGCTGAACGCTACCACACGTTGCATTAGTTATCTGTGTTTATGGGGGTTTTAAAATAAAATGTTTATTGGTGTTTATTTTTGTATACGGAATATATATTCGTAAAAATCGCATCGTGCGATTTAGCATTAATATTCTGAAATATTAAGCTCCGAATTGGTTTTTCTCGCATTAGAAAATATAAACAAAAATATCAGATAGGAAAACCAAAAAAATTCAATACATCAGTTTCGAAATAATCGAAGAAAACCCTGTAAAACCTAAAAAATGGCTATATGCGAGTCAGTGATTATTATAAAGTACAAAATGTTATCATTGTTATTTTATAACTTAAGGATAGTTTTATTTGTTTTAGGAAACAATCTTAAAAAAGACAAACTGGGCGATTATTATCACCTTGCCTTACGACCCATTTCAAAAAAACATTTTACACATGTACTATTTATTACAATTATACATTATTTTTTATGTTATTTTATCCTTTGTAGATAGTACCAAATAATTATAAATAAATAAATAAGTATTATTATTATTTAAAACAATAATAAATATTAGTTCCGGGTGGGAATCGAAACTGCGACTCTTGGCTCCGCAGTCTTTAACCACTTGGCCAATCGGTCAGCTGGCATGTAACGTCTATGTCGCAGAATGATTTGATAATTCGAATTTTCGCGAAAACCCTATGAATTTTGCAAAAACACGGATAATTAGACAATAGTGAAAACCTTTCTCAATCTTACTGGAAAAGTTAGGGTTTTTACAAAAACACTCGTCGCTATAGTAATACTGCGAAACGGAACGAAAGCTATTATGAAATAAGAACGCTGATTGGCCGGTCGTAGCGCCCAAAGCGAGACCTCCTCTGATTGGTTGACGTTTTAAATGTCAATCATTCACGCACGTTGTTTAGTTTATGTTTTTGAGAGCAACTCAGCAGTCTTTTGTTTTAAAAGTAGTTAAAAGCGTGCAAAAGTTTCTATAAATCGATATTGTTATTTCTAACCCTTCATAACTCAATGATCTAATACTTCAAAGCTCACAGGGTAAAACTAGGAACCAATCAGAATAAGATTTGGTCGGTAAGCAAAAATCTAGCCAATCAGAGTTAAGGATATTAATGTTATAGTTTATCCATTATATTAACCCACACCCTTTGACACGTGGATACCGCATACCGACAAAAGTTCACAAAGAAAGCCGCCGGCACTTGGCTGCCGCCGGCACTTGGCTGCCGCCTCAAAAGTTACCGACGCCGGCCTCTGAGGTCTAATATAACGGATAGACTTTACTAGAGCGACTCGCGTTTTTCTGAAAACCCTGTCTTTTTCCAGTAAGATTTGCAAATGTTTTCGCAATATACCTATAGGGTTTTCGCAAAAATTCGAATTATCAAATCATCCTACGACATATACATACGTATAGCCGTCCGTACTAGACCGATACTCTATACTGCGTACGATCTAACCAGCACTTATTTACTATTAAAATTCTCGTATTAATTTCTATATCCCTAAAAGTGTTCCGATATAGGTTTTATATACAGGATGAGTAAATGTACAGGAGCCTCTATGACAGCTACCCTAACCGTTGAAGATGGGAAGTTTTGTTCTTAGAAATCCATCTTAAGTTTTTGGACTCTATTAAAATGGCATTCAAGGATTTTTTGAAAAACTAATTTTTTCGAAGATATTCACAAATTTCTCAAAAAAAAATTTTTTTTTTTGCCGAAATGAATCCACCTGTGTATAGCGAACAAAAAATTGTATGCCACATTTTTTTATGTTACTGGAAACAGACGAAACTCGACGATTTATGTTCCTTAGATTATTGACTTATTTTCCTCCGAATGACCTGAGGATGCCTGAGAATATTCCATTTGAAAATGGAACAGTTAGCAGTTGCTGTTTTGTTTTATTTTAGAGAAAAAATTATTACTACACACGACGCGATAACATGGCCGGTTAGGTCACTCGACTTGAGTCCGTGGATTACTTTATTTGGGGATATGTAAAAAATAATATTTTCAATGTAGTTGCTCGTAAAGTTTTCTTTTTTGTGTATCAAAATTATGCGGAAACCGACTCTTTATTTCACGCGTGAAATAAAGTAATTTTTTAAATTTTTGACTCTATGGTGCATGGTGCAAGTCATAAAATTTTAAAAATTACAAAGGTGCAAGGAGGTTTTGCACCTCTAGCAATAATTAAATGATGATAAACACCATAACACACAAGATTCTTGATTATCTCATTTAAAAATACGTGTTTTCTTTCCGCAAACAAAAATATTTTTCACAGTATTGGCTGTACGTATACTGTATCTTTGCCTCAAGAAAAAAAAACTGTATGAAACGCGCGCTCTACAAAGAAAGCGCGCCCTTTCGTTGTGAATAGGCTTTGGTGAAATAAAATTACTTTGTTGTATTTGCTCGCAAAATTCATTGAAAAATGTTGTAAGATACAGTTCCAATCAACCTTTATGGCGGATGTGAACATAGGCACAAGTCGCGTCGCAGTAACCAGTTTTAGGTGTAGCGGGACGCAGTGGAGCGAAGGGCATATGACTGAAGCTGCTCTAGCACGCATACAGCGTTGTATTCCGTTCCGCCATAAAGTTTGATTGGAACTATACTTGAGCGTAAAAGCGAATGCATGCCAATGAAAACACGCTGCTCTTGTGTTTTCAATTTGACACTTATTCGTATAAAACCTTACTTTCCGCACGTGTATCTTAAATAACTATTATAAAAGACAATATGATAATGTGCACGAACTACTTTAATAATTTAGTAGTACAAGAAACTGTACTGTACTACTATACTTTAATATTATAACATTTTTAATTTTTGTTACAGATTATTGGACAGTCCGAAAATGCACGGAATCGTCTTCGAGTGACAAAGAAAATTAGTTTAATTTAATATTTAAAAACATTAATAAATAATATATAGCTACGACGCGACATCACGTACTTATTTTATGACATCATTATGTCATTTGAAAATGTCTTTTTTTTTGGTGATTGGGTATTTTGCGTGGTTTTGAACACATTTAGGTGAATTGTTTTAGTATAAGTAAATTACTCAGGTAATGTAATTGTCAAATTAAATTTTTCGTTTTCTACTTGTTTCCACCGAAATCAATTATTATTATTTACAATACGCTTAAAGAATAACCCGTCATCTGTTCGTTAGAATAAAATATGATTCTAATTTTTTTAAATTCATTAACTTTTAAGGATACATATTATGATAGAAATAACAAATAATAACATAGATCTCAGTATATTTTGAATTTTCTAAATTAACAGCGAAGGCTATTAAACATTTATGATAAATTAAAAAGGCTTTTTCGTACGTGAAATCTAGTCTGTGATCTCTGCAATATTTTGTTTTTATTAGGGGGCTCACTTAAGTTTGATTAAATTATTCAATATTGCGAGAAAAAATTGCATACATTTTTTCGAAGCGTATATTTCAGGGCCCAATAAATTCTATGGCAAGACAAAAGTGTCTTACTTAAATTCAATTTTTTAATTAAATTTAAAATGTAATACACATTCTTATCTTATTCAGATAAGAGCGACGTAATCAATATTTTGTAATAATTTTGTAATATTAATATTATGATATTAACATAATATTATGCATCAGTTTTTTAAGTAATTAAACGCAAATTAAATTAAATTTAATTTAATCACATTTGACTGAACCCTTTATTATACGTTATTAATTAAGTCAATTTTGCTTCCTATTAATCTGTCCTTTAGTTTTAATGAAATATTATTAGTTTATTCTTAATATTAATAAATTTAGTTTAAGGAAATTAATTTTCAATGCTTTTCTTGTACAAGAATTATTATTTCTTGATCATTTACTGTGAAACGTTTTTAATGTTGTTTGTGGTTGTTTACTTCTTACCACAAATTGGAAAGTAGGTACACTACGGTCGGTTACATGTGTATTACTTACATTGCAATAATTCATGTTGCTTGAAAATACCTGTTATCGCATACATACACACCTATGTGTTAGTCACGTTACATAGAGGAAATAAAATGGACATCATCCTTTACGGTAGGGATAGGTTGATGGATTGTTCGGTCCAACCAACCAGTTTATCGGTCTATAGGTTGTCCGTTTGTAAGAGAAGCAGTTGACGACAACCGTTCGCCGACACCCACGCGACCTCCTTCACACTCGCCACTTGTCGGTACGTTCGACACAGTTCAAACTGAGAATGCGTATTTCTATAAACAGTATATGTATGCTGCTCACAGTATTGTATTGTTACTTTAAGATACTGATTCTATAAATCTTCCCTTTTTTAATATTACTATGGAAATAGTAATTGTACTTAATGTAGTAATATATCGTTATGGAGGTATGAACGTCTTTTCGCATACTATGGAGGTAGCATAAAATTTGACTATTGATAATAAAATTTTAAGACAGCTGTTAGCCGTCCGAATATTGGCAACACGTATTTTCAAACAAAAACTGTTTTATGGGACGACGACGTTCGTTCATACATCCATACGTACTAACTCCATTTTGTTGTTTATATCGAACTATTGTTTTAAATAAATGAATTACGTTTGTATCTTATAACCTTTACCAATTAAAAATTATTAAACGAATTGAGTTGAATTTTATGTTTTATTTTTATTATAAATTCGTCGTGGATACATCCGATTTTATTTTGAAATGTCTTTGATTTTAGTAAACGAAAAAAAAAACTATTAACCTACTGAAAGCCTCTAAATGGTAACTGCCTAATAAATGTTATACTAATTTAAAAAAACGAAAATTCAGTGTAATTTACAATGTAAAATTAGCAAACAGTAAAAAAAATTTTTACTCTCTGATTCCGAAAGATTTAATTAAACCGAATTTAGTGAAAATATGATAGATTTCATTTCAAGAGAAAACAAATTTAAACTAAACTGGATGTAAATATTTTTTTTTTTTTTAAATAAAATATTAATATCTTCACAATGAAAGCTATTACACCATGTTGTAAAGTAGTTTTTTAAATAAAAAGTAATGAAAACTTTATAAAATACCAAGTAATGTGACCAAAATAAAAAAATATTTGTTTTAATGTTCATTTTTCTATGAATTTTATTTAATCTTAATTTTTTCTTTGCGTATGCAAGTATTTTGGACTTAGTATAAAAGTAGTAAATTATTTTTGTTGTAATAAATCAGATAAACTGTGGATGAATGACAATTAAAATTCCCAAAAAAAAATATTTAAAGAGCTTTTAAACAAAACGCCACTAAAATAGTCATTTCGAATCTCTCCCGCAAGCACTCATTCTTGATAAATGAATTTTGAATGAATCACCTGGGAATGTTAAACCGTGACTCAGTATTTGGGTTTCAATTTGAAAAGACGCGTGGACATTCTGGTTTGCCTACAATGTATTTATACCTACATTGTATGATTCTTAAATCATTTATTTTATTTATTTATTTATTTTATTTATCTGATTCAAACAACCGTGGTTGCATACATTTATACAAATTCTTATTTGGGGAGCAAAGAAGTATTTTACTATACAGAAATGTTTTTCTTCACTTATCATTTTTTTTACGCCTTATGTGTTACTTATCTAAAGATTCAGTTTGTAACAAAAAATAAGTAAGTTAAGTCACATTAAAATATTTTCCACGAAAAAAAATATCGATACAGCGTGGTTATTAATATTTAAAATTATTAACAAACTAGCTTTCCGCCCGCGGGCTACGCTCGCGTGGACTACACAGTTGTACCGGGACAGTTACAGGAACGTGACGTGCCAAAACATTGTAGCATTTTCTGGAACATTCTGAAACTTAACTACCTCTATATCTAACTTCATAAAAATCTATATAACTTTATAGCTTTAACATGAAGAATAGCTATCCCCAAAGTCGGTCCCAAAAACAGTCAGCCGTTTGGAGATTAACCGGAACAGACAGATACACTAACAGACACTACAAATTTTTATATGTATATAAAGAAAATGCTTTTCACTTCTGACAACACACTATGTTTGCAAAATTTCAGTAAAATCTGATCAGCCGTTTCGACGATAAACCCTAACAAACAGACACACAAACACACAGACAAAAACCAACTTATGTCACTCCTGGTAACCTCCTTTTTATGTCTGCGAAGATTCATAAAAATGGTTTAGTTATTTTGGTGATTAGCCGGAACAAAAAGACAGACAACCACACGGACAAAAAGTTACCTATAACAGTCCTGACAACCTATTTTTAATGTCTGCATCGTTTCATTAAAATCTTTAAAAGTTTATCTCGAACATACATGTAGACAGACAGACAAACAAAAAGTAGAGTATGTCACTCCTCATACCCGTCTTTTCATGTGTGCAAAGTTTCATTAAAATTGGTGTAAATGTTTTAGAGTTTAGCTCGAAAAGACAGAGAGACGGCCAGACAGCCAAAGAAAAAGTATTGTATGTCACTCCTGACAATCTGCTAATCACAAGTGTGAAATTTCATTGAAATCAGTTCATCCCTTTCGAAGATCAGTTTAAACAAACAGACGAACGAACAGACAGACAACCAAAAATTATTGTATGCCACTCTTGAAAAACTTTTTATTGAAGTCATCATCATCAAAACATCAAGTTTGAGTACCAACACGATAAGTCTGCGATTGATGGTTTCGAAAATATCAGCTTTTAAAAATTTGGTCACATAGTCACATAGATCTCGTCAAATCATCAAGTTTGAGTACAAACACGATAGGTCTGCGATTTATGGTTTCAAAAATATCAGCTTTTAAAAATTTGGTCACGTAGTCATAGATCTCGTCAAATCATCAAGTTTGAGTACAAACACGATAGGTCTGCGATTTATGGTTTCAAAAATATCAGCTTTTAAAAATTTGGTTACGTAGTCACATAGATCTCATCAAAACATCAAGTTTGAGTACAAACACGATAGGTCTGCGATTGATGGTTTCAAAAATATCAGCTTTTAAAAATTTGGTTACGTAGTCACATATATCTCGTCAAAACATCAAGTTTGAGTACAAACACGATAGGTCTGCGATTTATGGTTTCAAAAATATCAGCTTTTAAAAATTTGGTCACGTAGTCATAGATCTCGTCAAATCATCAAGTTTGAGTACAAACACGATAGGTCTGCGATTTATGGTTTCAAAAATATCAGCTTTTAAAAATTTGGTTACGTAGTCACATAGATCTCATCAAAACATCAAGTTTGAGTACAAACACGATAGGTCTGCGATTGATGGTTTCAAAAATATCAGCTTTTAAAAATTTGGTTACGTAGTCACATATATCTCGTCAAAACATCAAGTTTGAGTACAAACACGATAGGTCTGCGATTGATGGTTTCGAAAATATCAGCTTATAAAAATTTGGTCACGTGGTCACATAGATCTCGTCAAAACATCAAGTTTGAATACCAACACGATAGGTCTGCGATTGATGGTTTCGAAAATATAAGCATTTAAAAATGTGGTCACGTGGTTACCTAGATCTCGTCAAAACATCATGTTTGAGTACCAACACGATAGATCTGCGATTGATAGTTTCGAAAATATAAGCTTTTTAAAATTTGGTCACGTGGTCACATAGGTCTCGTCAAAACATTAAGTTTGAGTACCAACACGATAAGTCTGAGATTGACAAAAAATAGCCTTTGTCACCCCGATAATGCCCTCTGCACGTCTGCGAAGTTTAATTGATATCGGTACAGTCGTTTCGGAGATCAGCTCGAACAGACGGACAGACAGAAAAACTAAAAGCGGCCTTTGTCACCCACGATAACACCCTCTGCACGACTGTCAAGTTTTGTTGAAATCGGTTAAGCCGTTTCTGAGATCAGCTCGAACAGACGCACAGACGGACAGACATACAAACAAAAAGTTGCCTATGTCACATCTGATAATACCCACTGCACTTCTGTCATGTTTCATTGAAATCGGTTAAGCCGTTTCTGAGATCAGCTCAAAGAGACAGACAGATGGACAGACAGACAAACAAAAAGTAGCCTATGTCACCCGCGGTAATGCCCTCTGCACGTCTGCAAAGTTTTATTGAAATCGGTTCAGCCGTTTCGGAGATTAGCCGGAACAGACAGACAGACAGACAGACACTCCAATTTTATTAATATAGAAGATGTCAATATTACGCACGAGAAAGGGGAGACCGCGTTTGAAACGGGAAGTGGTATTCCGCCGGCGCGGCGTCTGCCGAATGACGAATCGTAAGTCACCCGCGCACGCTACGGTAATGCGATAACTTTATGACACCATACCTCAATATTTTAGTACTAAATAATACTAAAAGAAAATGCAGATATTTTATTATTTTCAAAATTAAAAGATGATGAATTTGAAATGATAAGATTATATAGTGAATTTAACTATTTGATTTATATGACTTACCATGACTCGTAGGTATTTTTTGCTTTAAAAAGCCTGTCGCGAAAATACTCCTTTAGTTAGTGGTTATTTTTTTGCATGTAATTTCTGAAAACTATATTGTAGTAATATATTGCGACCCGAACTTTTTATAATACTCGTCTATTTGAAAAAAACTCTGAATGTTAAGTAGGTAGGTATATACGATTTCTTATTTGAAACATGGACAAACAACTACGTGAATGGAGTTAAAAAAGCTACGTTTAAAAAAATTCGTATATAATCTTCACCTACCTAGGTACTACCATGGTACCTGACCATATTTTTTTTCATTATCTCTACTTAATATTATAAAGCTGAAGAGTTTGTTTGTTTGTTTGAACGCGCAAATCTCAGGAACTACTGGTTCGAATTGAGAAATTCTTTTTGTGTTGGATAGCCCATTTATTGAGGAAAGCTATAGGCTATAGCTTTTGTTTGTTTGTTTGTTGTTTGAACGCGCTAATCTCAGGAACTACCCATTCGAATTGTAAAATTATTTTTGTGTTAGATAGTCCATTTATTGAGGAAGGCTATAGGCTATTATTACATCACGCTACAGCCAATAAGAGCGGAGCATCAATGAAAAATGTTGCAAAAACGGGAAAAATATATTCCTTTTGAGAGCTTCCGTTACGCGCGCTGAGTAAACGGTTGATTTTAAGCAAAAATCATGTATTACGGAATTGTTCCCCTTTAAAAGTTCTAACCAAAAGTCCGCAACAGCATATGTGTATTTTTTAAGGTTGACTTATTATAAGCTTTTTTATGGCAATCAAATTCGTTGCTAGACGCGCCAGAGAATTTATTTGTTTGGATGATGAAGATGATACCATAGTGTAATGATAGTATATGGTTGGAAAAGCGACCCACCCCGACTTCGAACGGGTGCAATGTACTAATGCGTGGAACGAGAAGAGGAACGTTTCTGTAGTCCACCCGGGCGAAGCCGGGTACGACCGCTAGTAATTTATAAAACGGTTTCCCAGGTCTCGCGTAGGGCATGTCAGCGTCGTCACTCGTTACTGACTATATTAGTAAATGCCTTCAGTATAATCAAGTCCACGCGTTGCAATATGATTTTGTGTATAATATTTGCAAATTCGGATTCAGGCTTATTCAAGATACTCTGGAATTTATTACGATCGTATAGTGACAAATCTCCATACAAACGGCGTTAACGGTTGCACCCCATTAAACCTTAACCGATTGGCACAAAAATTATATATGGTATTCAGGTCAGCAAAAACTAGGTTCATACGTTTTTAATTTTTTAAATATTTTGAGACATCGCAAAAAAAAATGCGCGGGATTTTGTTTAGAATTGTTTCATTTTTATTCACAACATGTTCAACATGAAACTAATTTCATTTTCACAACATTTCATCAAATTTCTTCCATTTTTAAATTTTGCACCCCATTGCGCAAATGCTGTTGCAAGTGCTGCAGTGCAAAAGTTTTATGCTGAACATGTGAAAAATAGAACATATTCGAGAGAGAAAAATCCACGCATTTCAGTTTTTTTTTCTCTAATATTGTATCAAAATACTTATTACAAAAAATAAAACCGGCCAAGTGCGAATCGGACTCGCACAAGAAGGGTTCCGTACCACCATACAATATAAAAAAACGAGCGCGACGTTAATCGAACTTTGGTTAAGTTGGATGTAGTTTACATCATAAAATGTTTTTTATAAATTATCTTTTACAATAACATCACAAAGACAAAATGCATCTAAATTTCGTTTATTGGCTAAACGCTATCTGTCATTTTCTATGGAATTTTTACAAAATTTTTACTTATAAAAGTACATTTTATAAGTTAATCTATTACTCGTTAAATAATACAGTCTAGTTAGCTGTGATAGTTTTCCTTTTAACTACGTTATGTATACTCCTGTCATAATTTTTTTCCACGCATCCAAAAACAACGGTTCTGATGGTAGAGGGGCGGGGGGACACATGACTAACAAAAATTAGGATTTCAGGAGCGCATATCTATCGTTTGGTACCTCTCGCGTTAATATACGATGATTTTTTTTTCGTACTTCAGTTACATGCATGGCGATCTATCCCCAAAACAAAAATTTTCTTAATTTCACTACATCGTTGTGTAGCGGTTCATAGATTACACCTACGTTCCAAATTTCATCTACATATAGCCAATAGTTTCCGAGAAAAACCACAGACAGGCAAACAGACGGACAGACGAAGGGACGGACATGGCGAAATTATAAGGGTTCCTTTTTTGCCAATTGGGTACGGAACCCTAAAAACGCCTAACCTACTTTTTGCTGATCTGAATACCATATATTCTTTTGCGTTAATTGGTTAAGGTTAATGGGGTTCAACCGTTAACGCCGTTTGTATGGAAATTCACCACTACATGGCCACAATCCTCATGAAACTAAATTAACATAACTTATGAATACATTTGATAGCCGATTATGGTCAATTCATACTACAATTTAAGGCCACATCAACCTGGATGGCTTTTTTTTAATAATGAAAAATATTAAAAAAAAACGGAATGAGCCCATGTTCGAACCATTAGCACCTAATTTCTTGTAATGAATGTTCTCACCGTCTTCTGTGATAAGCTTCATATTTGTTTTTTCAGTTTTTAGGGTTCCGTACATCGGATGAAGAAACTGATTTCTTATAGGATAACTTTGATACCTGTCTATCACAGCCAGTAGCGTGCGGTGGGTCCAAAGCATGATTACGCCAACATGTGAAGTTTCAATTTTCAAATGATTGTGGTGGAATCTTCATAGCGTCGCCGGCCGCCCGCGCCGTGATGCCTACCACAAAATCATATTCTACCTACCTGTGGTGGCTTTAAAGAAAGCCGTGTTGGTTTTAAAGGCTGTAACTGCTACTGGTAGCATATGGTTAAAAAACCATAAACAATAGGTTTTCGCTGTTGCAATGAAATGAAATTTAAAAAATATATTTATAAAAACATTAAGTATCTGTTTATTAAATCAATGCGCCTTTTCGTTTTTAAAAACTCGTCAATGATTTCATAATAAAATAAACCTGACCCAAACCTAAAATATTGCGTAAATATCTGTGGATTCGTTTGTAAAAATCATTGTTTATAAAAGCTAATTGGTTTATAAAGCAAGAGATACCTACGTTCCTTATGATTTAAATTACCTACTTACTTTGTTACTGTGCAATAACTGCGAAATGCATTTCTTTCAGTCCATAGAAATCCTCCAAAATTTCCATTTCGGTATTTTACACTTTAACCTCACCTAATTCACAGTTACTTTAATACAACTATAAAACATAAAACACAACAAATCGCAATGAACGCGTTTGAAAAGAATAATGAAGTTAGATAGTTTAGCCGCCAAATTCGCAAAGTTCTGCTTACAATCTAATTACGTACGAATTTCACTTTCGTCATGCCTGGCTTTTTTCCAAGTATAAAATCTAGTAGATACTTAGAGATTTATTAGACCGAAACGTAAGTGGGATAGATGTCTATTCATCACTACATGTAAGAAGAAGACGTTTGTAATTTGACTTGTCTCTCGTCGTGTTCGTAGCGTGTCGGTTGACGTCGGTATGTCGTGATCGGGAAAGAGAGGGAGGCCAGTGATACGATATTAAGGTAAGTCAGTAATAGCGCGCCATATGAGCGCGCGGGAAATTCAAACACTCTCACTTGTACTCTTGCGTTTTTCATCATTATTGTCAGAAAATTTAAGGCATGCATGGCTTTTTGGCTTTCGAGAAAAGCACGCGCTTTCACAGCTTCTTCCATTCCATTCCACCAGTCCATTATGCCCCACTGCAGGGGCTTAGGCCTCCCCCAGAGTGAAGGGATTGGAGGTTAATTCACCACGCTGCTCCAGTGCGGGTTGGTGGATTTTAACGAGTGCCGTATGTTGATGGCACTCGGAAGCGATGGCTTGATGTGCTCTCCGAGGCACGCAGTTATGTACATAAGTTAGAAAAACTCATTGGTACACATCCGGATTCGAACCATGGCCTTTCGGCCTTCTAAACTTCGAACAGATTTTTTTGTAATTACATGACGCTTTCAGATCTAAAGAATAAGCATAGTAAGTGATGTGCTCACTTATAGTACGGAACCCTTGTCATGTAAATCCGACTCGCGCATGACCTGTTTTCATGGGAGTGTGCAAACCCATTCAATTTGATTGTTTTATACCAAATTTATTTTATGTTGCTTAGAGCAATATGAAAAGTTGCAAGTTTTTTACAAATTGTCAAAACGTTTTCATTTGACTTTAGGTGTTAATACTGCGTGATAAGGTTAATTATTGTCTGTGCCAAGGTATTATTATCATATTGAATTCTACCCTTTCTCCTACCGCTCTTTTTGCCACACGATCAGCCTCCTCGTTACCTATTAATCTGTATTTATACAAATTAAGGAAACCAAAGTGTCTGTAATAAAAAAATTAAGTCTTTTTCTTATGATCTTCTGAAGTATTTATTTGTCTGTCTGTCTGTTTGTTTGTTTGTCCGGGCTAAGCTCCGAGACGGTTGAATCGATTTTGATGAGACTTTCATTGGCAGATAGAGGACTTCTCGGAGAGAGTAATTTAGTTTAGTCTTTATCCCGGAATTATTAATCTATTTTATGAATATAAATAAAATAGATGTGTCTGACTGTTATTTCAAAGAAAGTATTTTTCTTAATATAAGCAAAAGCATATGGATCTTCCCTTTACTCTATTAAGAAGTGATTAAGGTTCTTCATTCACTTCATCAGCCCGTTTTTACCCCACTGCAGGGGCTTAGGCCTCCCCGAGGTGAGAGGGGCTTGGAGCTTAAATCCACCACGCTGCTCTACTGCGGGTTGGGGATTGTAACGACCGCCATCTATTGACAGCGTGCGGGACCGACTGCTTAACGTGCTCTTCGAGACACGGAGTCAGTGATAGTTATGTACTTAAGTCAGAAAAACTCATTGGTACACGCCCGGATTCGAACCTTGGCCCTATGGCCTTATAAATTTGAGACAGGTTCGTTGCGTTTTGGGCTATCACGACACGGATTAAGGTTAATAACTGTATATACAAACGTCTAGTTCACGCGGGCAGAGCCGTGGGCGGTCGCAAGTTCTACATAAGATAGGACTCATTGAAGAGATAATAATGTACCGGATTCACTGAACTTGCGTGTCAGGTTTAGGATTGTATATGCAGTCGAGAAACATTTTGCGCCTTCAGTATTTGTACTTAATAAAAAAGTTTTAGTCTGCAAAAACTCTGCGAGCATTTTGGCGTTAATTTAGAAACTGACACCTAAATTATTTTCTGCTTCGAAGAAACCTTCTGTTATACTGAAGTAGTGTCGTATAATGTTGTTATTCAAATTTTTAATTATTATAGATTATGCGCCTGCATAGATCCTGTAGCAACTTTTACTTAAAGTATGTTTCGTACTAAATCTTAGGCGTTATTGGAATATACAAATGATAATAATAGTTGTATACTAGATTCACTATAGGAAGAGCTCTGATAGTTCCTATAAAATCCATTTCTTGCAAATAACTTTCATAAACTTACACGACAAAATAGTCTATCAAAAATCACGATTGCAAATGAGATTAGGAAAAACAGTAGTTTGTTACTCTCAAACTCTCGAACTTAGCCTGTCGGAAACTTAGACCAAAACAAACACTAATCTGTTACTCTCCGTCCTTTCAACGAAAACCGTGCTAAAAATTACGTCGTTTCAGTGCACCCTTAAAACCGACCCACCGACGTATGACTTTCATAGTTATAACATTAGAACGAATTAAATATTGGTCCATATGTCATGATCTTTAATAATATATACGTATATTTCGACGACCACTTAGCCAATGGGTACCACTTAGTGGGTAGCGACCCTACCTACGAAGCTGGAGGTCCCGGGTTCGAATTATAGGTCGGGTCAGTATTTATATGATGAATATTGATACTGGTACCAGATCTTGGTTGTTATATGTATGTGGTGTCTTCGCTTGGTACCCAAAACACAAGCTAATGCTTAGTTTGGGGCCTAGACGTTGTGCCATGTATATGTTATTATTATTTATTATTATTATTATTAACAAAACTGATTACCATCTTCACATTGTTAAATTAAAATATATATATAACACTAAACTACATAATATTTTAGTTGTTTTGTAATACAGTGTCGATTCAAACCCTTTTAAAATGTCCAAAATGAAATATTGGACATGCGCGTGCGCCATAAGATAAACCTAATTGACCCTATTCACGTCTAAACGTTTTGTTTGGAGACTTTGGTAAGAACTCGTCTCTCGGGATTTGATTGACTATTGTGCTTATACCATGATATATTTTACGCATATTATGCAGCTGTTATGCGTTTAGAGAGCATATTTGTTGAAGAGGATGACAAACACGACGTTAGATAAATAAAAATATAAAATGCACACAAATGTTTTTTTGTCATTGGAAATAACTTTCATTTCGTTGGAGTATACGGGGTCATTTGGGAGTTTTGTGAGACAGGCAGATTGCAAGAAGAGTTTTCAGGATATCGCGATGAACGTGGTGTCAAAAGACGCAGCTCGGCAAGTTCTACAAGATGGCAAAAGACAATTTGGAAAAAAAATCAGAAATAAAAAAAATATCGGCAAAAAACGAAAGAAATCGCAATTTTTTTTTCCCGATTTTCATTTTAGGAGCCCGACATCTCGAAAACTAGGTCCGAATAAGAAAAAAATAAATAAAGGGCTCGGGGTAATTAGACGGGGGATCGATTGAGACTAAAACTGTTAGAATCGGACCACCGGAAATAGTGGTTAAGGGTGCCCTTAGTTGGAAGTCGGATATATGCCGGTGTTACATTTCATACTAATTCGGTTTGTTCGATCAAAATGTCGTATAGAATGTTATATTTCGAAATTTTAAGCTTATTCAAATACAGTTGTGTTATTTTTTTTTTGCGAAACAAATTTATTTCGAAAAATATTATCCAAAATATGTGTGTTTACTTTATTTCGTTAGGTTCATTTCCAATGTCGTAAGAAATTCGTGCGAAAGCAGGAGATCCGTTGGTTTTTTTGTTAAAATCAACGCCATAAAGGACGAAACAGTAATGTATGGTGTAGTTAGAGTGTCCGTTCTCAGCTTGAACTGTGGATTTTTCGTGTGTGCAGGAGACGTGCAGGTGTTACCAAAAGATCGTAGTCAGCTGTTTCGCCTACAAACCTGTCTGCTACGTGAATACCACTAGACTGGTGTACAGGTGGTTTGATGGACCAATCGAAATGCTTCACTGCGTTGGTCCGGTCCGGGTCGTAGGTTGTTAACCACTACCCCCCACAAAAATAGACCTACGGCGTAGGCCGTTTTTCTAATATATTTAATATTTCTTATATATGTAATATACTCGTTATGTAATAAAATTCTTCTATCATCAAATATGTCCTTCTTCTCTCCGTTTAGGAAGATTTAGGATTTAGGAAGAAAGACACTACCTTAGAAAAGAAGCCCAGTTTATAAAACCATGATTTCTTACCTCTGTGACTACTACTACACGAAACGAAACTTAAAACCAAAAACGAATCGAACAGTTTCTTTCCTTCAAAAATTTATTCTTTTATGTCGTCTGTTCTAACCCTAACTTCCCTTTCTCTATACTTGTTCTACGAATATATTATGTGTACAGGTCTTATAGCGTCCACCGACAACCACAATTAGAAATTCAACGTAATTAATTGAAGGCAGTTTTGAGATAACCATAACTTCCTAAAACTCCCTAAACGGACAGAAAGACAGACACATTTAAAGATATGAAAAAAGGCTTATCAAGTCTGATGTATTATTATATCATCAAACGCGTTACGATATATCAAAAAAAACGGCTTCGGCTGATGGTCTAAACTAAAGTTACCATGTCGACGGAGCTTGTGATATCAATGCGCTTATGGCGGGAATCTAAGCCACAACCCATGTCTAAAAAGTTGGCCTAGGGTCCTAGGCACCACAGCTTTGATACTCAGCACCGATATCGTATCGGGTAAAAATGTTGAAGCGTCAAGCCACTATTTTGGCTATGCTAATGCTACTGAACGATAGAGGGCGCCACAACTAATATAAATTTCATATCGCACGATGTAACCACTAAACGAACGAAACTTTAACGAGTTTTACGTAAAAATATTTTTTTATTAAAATTATGTAATACTCGCACCCCAATCAGAATAGAAAAAGTGCCATCAAAATTGGTTTTTACGTATGCAAAAGTGTACCTGTCGATCGATCATCATGGCAAATATTTTGGAAAGCAATAAAATCATATTACGGTGGGACGCTGCCTGTCTAGTACAGCTATTTAATAATAGATGGAACCACCATACAAAAAAAAAATTATTTTTTCTTTATCAAATTTCTACGTTTCAGTTGTTAAAACATAACATGCGACTTTAAAGAATATTTCCATTTAATGTTTTTAAGTGACATTATTAATTGTTTCAACAGTTTCGAAGTGTTTGTACAAAAACCTAAAATTTATAAAAAATAAGGTTTGTTCTATTGATTTATATAATGGTTCTTTCTATAGTTTCAAAACGTTCGTCAAAAAATCTCATTTTTTTCCAGTTTTACAGATTTTTGTACAAACGTTTCGAAACTGTGGAAACAATGAATGGTATCAGGTAAAAATATTAACGAGAAATATTTTTTATAGACATGTGTTATGTTTTATCAACTGAAACGTAGAAATGTGAGTATGAAAAAATAAAAATGATTTCTTTGTATGGTGGCTAAATCTATTATTAAATAGCCGTACAAGACAGACAGCGTCCCACCTTAAATGATAGATGTTTCTTTTTTTTGTTATTCTGGGTTAATGAATAGCAGCCATCGTGAAATACCAAATCAAAAGTTCTTAAAATTTCTTTGGACGGCACGAAAAATATTAACGTTATACAAAACAAGGATGTGTAAACGGAATAAATTTAACGCATCGCAACTTTATTACTTGGGGTTTGTGGAGCCCTTCTGTTATGTGGTCATGTTTGAGGACAGAAAGGGCTAACTTTATATTACCTACTTGCCCATGGAAGCCCATGCCTATTCATTTACGCGTTCGCCTTAACCTAAAGCGGCCAGGAGCAGATAAACAAAGACTGGAAATAGTTGTTGAGTTACTATAGTCACTGCAGTCTGTGAATGAGCACTGTACTCGTGAGTACGAATCCTTAACAAGAAATTAATTGTTAGAAACTCGTGACTGTTTTAGGTCACGGGCTCCCGAACTATTACAACTATTGTCATAACCAAACATTTCTAAATATTTCTGGGTATGATGAAAGGGTCATCATACCCAAAAATATTTAGAAATGTAAGTGAAATAAAAATAGGTATAAACGTAATAAAACGTGTATTCAATTTGTAATTTGCAGTGTTTTAATTATTCTGCTATTTCAGTTTGCTAATTGACAACATTTCAAATATTTAACCCCTATTTTTATTGGTTTATTTAAAAATAGAAAGAAAAATAAGCAATTAGCATTTTTTTTCTTTTTTCTACATAATAGCTTTCAAATCGTTTTAACGAATTTAAAAGTTTCTATAATAGCTGCCAATTTGCTTAGTTTTTACATTTGCTCTAAATAGGTAAATATTTTTTTTTTTTACTTTTTAATAGTAACATTGGGTTGACGTTATAAAACTTTAATAAAACTTTGTAAAACTTTTATGTTAACTTAACTAAAATCTCATCCTGTATATTATTGACCAGCTTCAAAAATCCTATCGGATTTTTTATTTCCCTCTGTTAGAAAATACTAATTGTTATTAGTTGCCTAATGTTTATCTATAATGAAAAATATTAAAATTCCTTTTTGCTTTCACCTAATACGTAAACATTCTACGTGGGTAATTTCACGTGAAATTTTATAATTCGTTATTTGTTTATAATTACTCAGTTTTAACGCCTCGGCCATGATCGTAAAAATACAAAATGTAAGGTCCAGATGTTATTTAAATTGGCTAAAAAAAAGTTAATTTAACGTTAAAACGACCCCAAAGGCTTCTTTAAGGGGCAAATGAAGACACTCTACAGCCAGAGAGTTAATATTTAAAAAGACCGGCAATTTATTAACTGAATGTGGCATTTTATATTTCTTAATATTGAAAATGTTTTTTCCCTTCGGAGCTGGTATGAACCGTATTTCCAGCAAAAATACAACATGGCTGCTACTCCGAAAGTATTGAAGTCCTTAAGTGTCAAAATTTCTACTAATACCATATGATAACGCAAATCTAATTTTCGTAATAATCACCATATTGACAAATTTGTGTAAATTCGGTATAATCAACAACGACAATACCCAAATTGTTAACATCTTCACCAATATTGCTTGAAGATAACGGATGAGGTCATACGGCACTGCATGAAACCGTTATAAAGGTTACAGGAGTTACAATTAGGAACCCTCCGTACACAGATTAAAATAATTACTCCAACCAAATGAGTTTGCTTTATTGAAGATATTTCTTTTTCCTATGTAAGGAAAAACGAAATTTCTTCACTAGAGAAAATACTATTTCAATTAAGTAAGGAGTAATTTGAGTGAAGTAAACTACATAGATAGGAAATACACATGTTTGGGTTTATGAACTTGACTTTAAGGCATTTGTTTCCTGAAAGAAAATTTCATTTCATTTCATTACTGTACTACTGACTACCTTTTTTTCGCAATTCGGGCTACTGTACATACATACTCACGCCTGCTTCCCATTGGAGTAGGCAAAGACTACAGATTTCCACTTAGTGCGATCCTCACATACTTTTTTCGGGTTGGTTTACTTTAACAGTAGAAATCACCTTTACGAACTTTCTTCGGTACTGCTCCTCAAGTTCTATTGGAAAGGCATGCAGGATTTCCCTATTAGTAGGCGGAGTTGCCTAGAGAATATTTAAAATTGTTTCTTTTAAATAAATATCTTTTTCTATATTAATTTTATTTCTAGTTTGATTCCAACTTAGGGCCCTCTAAATTTCATGCATCTATATTTAAAATGTTGGCCAGATGGTAAGGCGCCGGTAAAGTAACCGCACCTGGCTTGTATTTCGACCACAGGGTGCGCTGCCATAGATTCCTATAAGATACAAGTAATTACTGTAACTCTTAAATTATAAAGAGGGGTTCAGATAGATCATTTATCATGATAAACGTATAGGTAAGTTACTATGCTGACGTATGTTTGAGTTATACTATAGTTAGGTGAAGTTTAATAAAATATTATTTTCTTTGAGCCGTACTTTTTCACAAAATATTTTTAATTTTTGTAGAGAAATGTTTACGTATAATCTGCAATAGTAAATGGCTATTTACATATATAGATTTTAATTTCTATTTAGTTTGTGGATTATATACTTACGAGGTAACATTAAAACTTGATATTAATAAGGATATAAGTGTGTAAATTAGATTTTAGCTACTGGTCACTTTGAATAAAAATAAAGCTTGCACGGTTGACAGTTTTAATTTACAATTTTTTTGGAATAAACAGAACACTTATAGGATAACTTTGGTGTTTGTCTGCCAGTCTGTCATCGCTTATTTTCTCCAAAAGTTTAAATTTGGTACTAAGGTATACGTACTAAGTTTGGTGACCCGATCACGACGTTTTCGCGGAATTCAGAAAATTTAGAAAAAACTTTTGTCAAGTGCATCATATGGTATATCAAATAAAAGGGCTCGACATGAAAAGCATAAATTTTTTTTTTAGTAATGCTTCATAGATATTAAAGAAAATATACAAAAATCGACTATGTCCCGTTATCTCAGAAACTACTGAGCCTAAAATTTTCCAGTCTGGTTACCTTCATCATTATTGCTATTCGATAACGCAAGCCTTCATACTGCGCTGAACAAAACCGTTCAAACCTTATAGGAGTTAATACACTTAGAAAAGCTGTGTCACACTCCGTACTCCTGTACCGACTACCATTGTTTCAGCAATTTATACAACTTCATGTATGAGAAAAAAAAAACGTTACCGAGAAGTAGTCGCTTTAGCGACCGCAAAAGCCTTCATTACGTAGAAAATATGGGTAGTTATTTTGATTAAATAAATACTTTTTTTTCTCAGTAATTTCTAATTTAATTTCTCAACTTCTAATACTAGAAACAAAAAAATTTAAGCGAATGTGGGAAAGTGGGAAAAGTGATCATGGAGAAAAATCACTATTGCTTCTGAATTTCATCATCATCATCATCATCATCATCAGCCCGTGTCTCTCACTGCAGGATATAGGCCTCTCCCAAGGCTCGCCACCACACACGGTCCTCCGCCTTTCGCATCCGACTACCCCCGGTATGGTGCTTCAGGTCATCTGTCCACCTGGCCGGGGGGCGTCCAACGCTTCGCTTTCCGGTACGTGGCCTCCATTCGAGAACTCGTCTACCCCATCGGTTATCCGTTCTACGGCAAATATGTGCGGCCCATAGCCACTTCAGCTTGCTGGTCGCTTCGGCTATGTCGATAACTTTAGTTCTTTGACGGATTTCAGTGTTTCTGATTTTATCCATCCAAGAAACACCGAGCATAGCCCGCTCCATAGCACGCTGAGCGACTTTGAATTTATGGATCAGTCCTGCTGTGAGAGTCCACGTTTCGGCACCGTACGTCATTGTAGGTAGGACGCATTGGTTGAAGACCTTGGTCTTCAGACATTGTGGTAGTGGCGACGAGAACAGATGACGAAGACTCCCGAAAGCAGCCCAGCCCAGCTGAATTCTTCGGTCGGCCTCTTTATTGAAGTTGTGTTTGCCTAACTGGACAGTCTGTCCTAAGTAGACATAGTATGACGACCGCTTAGCCTAGTGGGCAGCGACCCTGCCTGCGAAGCTGGAGGTCCCGGGTTCGAATCCCAGGTCGGGTCAGTATTTATATGATGAATATTAATACTGGCACCGGGTCTTGGTTGTTATATGTATGTGGTGTCTTCCCTTGGTACCCAAAATACAAGCTAATGCTTAGTTTGGGACTTAGGCGTTGTTGTGATTGTGTGTGTTATTATTATTATTATTATTATTATTATTAGTATTGCACAACTTCTAGAGTCGCACCCTCTACGGTTACCGGTCTCGGGAGAATATGTTCGTTGAACATGACTTTCGTCTTGTCCAAGTTCATCCCGAGCCCCACCCGCCGAGAGGCGACATTGAGGCCGTTAACCATTCTACTGAGCTCCTCCAGCGACTCTGCCATGATGTCGTCAGCAAAACGGAGGTGAGAGATGTATTCGCCGTTGACATTAATGCCACAATATTTCCAGTCCAGCGTCTTGAAAACATCTTCCAAAGCGTTGGTGAACAGTTTCGGGGATATAACATCCCCCTGTCGTACTCCTCTTCGCAATTGGATAGGTTCCGTTCGCTGGTCCTGGACCTGGACAGTCATTGTCGCGGCTTCGTATAGACACATCAACACCTCAATGTAACGACAGTCAATTCGGCATCGCTGCAAGGATTCTAGAACAGCCCAAGTCTCGACGGAGTCGAAGGTTTTCTCATAGTCCACAAAGGCGTTTCTGTATAATCTGCCTCAGCGTATGTATGTGGTCTACGGTGCTGTAGCCTTTTCGAAACCCGGCCTGCTCAGGGGGCTGAAATTCGTCAAATCTTTGGGCGAGGCGATTCGTGACGGCTCTCGAAAACAGCTTGTACACGTGGCTGAGGAGTGAGATCGGTCTATAATTCTTAAGAAGCGTTTTGTCTCCTTTTTTGAAGAATAGGATGACCGGATGCTTCTGAATTTATTTGATGTTAAAATTATATATTTTTTTACGAAATTTTTAATAACTTGCTAATAAATTTCAACTTGCTAATAAGCAAAGTTGTAAGAACTATAATAAGCATATATGATAAGCATTTGAACTCGCCCAGGACATAAACATTTGGTAGATTTTATCCACTTAGTTCAGGAGCGTCTCTGTACGTTGCAATGTCATCCTTCAGTCCCGGTCACAGTCGCGTCGAGCTCTACGAACAGCGTCTCTACTAGAGTAAAATGAATTTGACAGCATTCAGCAGCAACGCAATTTCGCGGAAGTAAAAACCGGCGCGCAGGGATTTCGCGGACTAAATCCGGACCGAAACTCGCCATCTCGCAACTGGTACACACCAGCAGCTAGCTAGAGTATGAGTCACGTATGAGTGTTTATACGATAAACACAGAAGAGGCTCCTAGTCATCGTACTTTTGACATTTCGTTCTTCATGCGACAGCGCTCGAGAGCTTTACAAAGCCAACGCTAGATGGTATTGTCGATGTATCCTTTTTAGAGCTTTATTAAAAGTTCCTAGTGGCTACAAATTGATAGAATAAATACTTTATATTAATTATGTATCTTTAACTAAATTATTTGGGACCCTGGTCATTTTAGGTTATTTAGGACAATTTAGTATTTTATGATAAATAAAGCTCGTAAATGTGTAGAAAATCTCTGTTAATTATATCATATTATTGGGCATAACTTATAAATTAATAGCTATATAGGCAGCTGATACGCACAAAAAATTAAAATCTTCCCAGGTGTAAGAATCGAACAAGGTGCGAACCATGTTTTTCATCATGGTATAATGAATGCTTTGTATACGAATTATCAACCAGCATCTTTCTAATTTTCGATAATAAGTAATCGGATAAAAATTATACTTAATATATGAATGCGGAAAAGAAAAAGATATTTAGCTCAAGTTTTAGTATAATTTTTATCGTTTTTTATAACACTAATCTATATCCACCCCGGTATCATTATAATACTACCGGTCGCACGTAGCTTCGCCTGCGTGGACTACACGTTCGTGTTAAAATTGTTATTAACATTCGAAAGGTTTCTGCGTACTTTATGCTGGAACTACAGAGGAGGAGGAGGAGTAGGTTAGAAGGGTCACGTGACAGTATTTGTTCAGAGATATGCGTCCCAAAAAAGAATTACTCACAAAACAAATATAAGTAAAAATGTTAAGCATACGTAAGAAAGCGGTTAAGTCGTTCATCCCTTTCACTTACATCTTTGGTATGATTTGATATCCTATTTTAGAGTTTAGTTTATGAGATCTGTCTTGAGTGAAAGCTCACTAAATGAAACCTAACGAACCGCGCGCGTTTGTGAGTCTTTTTTTTAACAAAAGGAAATATAAATTAACATCTTAACTATATCGCCAAACAGATTAACAGTTTGTTAACGATTTATTGCACTCTTACATTATTATTATTTATTTATTCAGTCTGAGATGATACAATCAGTAAGCATCCGTCCAGTTGACGTCACAGGGTTTTTTTATTAATACACTTTTGGAAAAAACTTACTAAAAAATTAAAGACAATTTTATTTTCATTATTTTAATAAGATGGAATAAATTGGTCTATATTTTCGGAAAAAAATATAGGAACTGCGTATCAAAAATTTTATCCAATGCCAATATTATGGGACGATGGCACATATCATTTATTGAGTAGGTGTGTAAAGTGTGACTACGGCATCACACCGAAGGTCCCGTAGCATATAATACACATTAACTTTTCATGCAAACACTCGATGCCCAAGAAAAACCCTTAATCGTATAAAATTAAATTAACCAGTGAAATCACTGAACTTTGTGTCATAAAATTAGTAGTGAGATGGGCAAATATGGATGACGTGAACCTATGTAATAGTTAGGTACTTAATAATAATAATAATAATAATAATAATAATAATACACACAATCACAACAACGTCTAGGTCCCAAACTAAGCATTTGCTTGTATTTTGGGTACCTAGCGAAGACACCACATACATATAACAACCAAGACCCGGTGCCAGTATTAATATTCATCATATAAATACTGACCCGACCTGGGATTCGAACCCGGGACCTCCAGCTTCGCAGGCAGGGTCGCTGCCCACTAGGCTAAGCGGTCGTCATTAATATAAGTATATGTAAATGAATATTGACAGTTTTCAATATGATCATATTATGCACCCACATAAGTCACGTAGCGTCCGCCACGGGGCACTACAGTCGCATCTGCCGCGCCACCTGGCGGCAAACTGAATTAATTAGGCGAGAGCGCACGCGCCGACCGAATTTACTTAATTAGCATGACATCGCGCATGCTTCGATACTGGGCCTAGATACCATAGTTCATATCAAATGAGGCAAAAGTTACCAAAAACAGATCTCTCGTTCGCAAAAAATTTACAATTTTATTTCCGAATTTTTTACAGACGTCGCAGCTCTGTCTATAAATCGTTCCATTTGCAACAAAACATAAATAACGACCATAACTTTAAAAATTATGATTTTTGTCGTTTATCTCTTGCCACTTAAATGGCAGTAATAGACACACTAAACTGTACTGCTACCATGAGTTTCAAACCATTTACTCTCTAGCGACGACAGCGTAAAAGATTTGAATGATCATGATCATGATGGTCACGACCCAACTGGTAACGAGGAGAACTAAGATTTCTCATACCAATCTTTTACGCCATCGTTAGCGAGTAACGACACTTGAAAATTCACGGTAACAATGTTGATGCGTGTGATGCCATTTCCCACTCGCATGACATTTCTAGTCAATTCTAATTTTTATTTTTCATACCAAACTTTTTAAGGCTTTAATCCAAGTCCTTGACCTCGTTTAAATATTTTTTAGTTCCGACTTTTATGTGAATAACATAATTTAAGTACTTAAGCGCTCACTAGACTACTCGCAAAGTTCCTCGCCGAGGTACCTCGGCGATGTTACCCAAATTACAACGAGGTGCGTCGCCACACTATTTGTTCATCTTCGGGCGCAAAAAACCGACAATGATCGGAAATCGCCTGAAACGAGGCAAGGATACAAGAAGTTGTTCGAAATGCCTCTCCACACTCTCGTCTTCGCCAAACTTCAATCAACTTCGCGAGTAGTGTAGTGGATGCTTTATTGTTGAATCACTCGCTCAGCGTTCTCTCTTTATTACGTACCGTCGTCGGTGCTTTATAATTTTAGTATGGTAGTGCTTATGAGTACAGTTTCTTGCTTGCTCTTGCTTGCCACAGCATTTGAAATAAACAGAAAGTGCTCATGAATATACTATAGTCTGTCGCTACTGAATTTGTTCGAGCATTTAAAATATTTTGCAGGTTTACAATATGCTCATACGGGACGTTTCGTGCTTCACTACATGAAAAACTCTAACTTTTCTACATACATACGTAAATACTTGTTTTCGGGATTTATTAGAAAATTTCTTTTTAAAAATATTGAATTCTTATTCACCAACTAATTCTACTTACTTTCTTACGTTTCACTTGTTTGGTACGGTTTACGCGCCGACTAACGTTTTGTCGTTAGGTGTCGCTTGTTTTTGATGTCGTTCCAAATAATTATAATGCAGCCTATGAAATTTAATGTAGGGTGAAACTGTCTTTACACTAATAACTATAATTCGTGTTTCTGTAACTTCACCCATTGTGTTTAACGAATATTGAATGCACAATCCTCATCAAAATCAAGATTAATACAGGGTGCAAAAATTGATAGAACAATATTGTATACAGGGTGTGTAAAAATCTTGGCCCGAGCAAGATCAGGGGAACGGTTCTGCAAATTTTTGACCCTCCATTCACTTTGAGTGTTTTCGAAATACGAGTTGTTTTTTAATACAATAGAAAATAACTACACCTACGTTCATTTAATAATACTTCATTTCCTACAAAACGATTTATTTCCTAGAAAACAGTTTTATCACTGGTAAAATTAAAACTTGAGTAAATATATTGTTGAAAAATTTATTGCATTCAAAATTAGAAAAAGAGGAAAAATTATAAAAAAATATTTAGAAAACAAATTATGAACGGATTTTAATATGTTCTAATAAACAAATACTATTAATCTCTAATAGATTCAAAGTTGAATAATTCGTTATTGAGAAAAGTAATTTTCAATTTTGTAACCATTTCCTTTACTTTTTTAAAGATAACTATGATATTATAAATAAAAATTTTATTAATTTTTGAACTTATAAAGTTCGTCCTTCTCTTCACGAAATCTAGTTATACTAAAAAAATGTATTAAATAAATATTAAAATTTAAATAAATAACAATATTAATGTTTAAAACCCCTTTTGTTTCAGCAGAGTCTGTTTTCAGATTGAACGAGAAAAACGCTTTTAACAGTCCATTTAATCATCCATTAGTACTAAAATATGAAATACAAATCGGTAGTGTTGAACAAAAACGTAACTGATACCCATATCAGTAGCGATATTGTTAAAATCGTTAAAATATACCAACACGCACTGGAGCTGCTTGATGAATCTAGCTTCAAGCTCACTCATCCCGAGCGAAGGCCTAAGCCCCTGCCGTGAGGTATTAATGGGCTGATTATATGGTAAATAATTTTAAGATGTTTGGATGATTCATGCATTCTGATTTGGATGTGAGTGTTTAATATTTTATTCTGTGTCGCTGCTTAGATTATAGATAAATCATGTTTTAGTGCTATCAAACGAACGTGCCGTATCTCCGCCATCATAACGTTTTCGGAAGAGACAGTCTGTTGTTTAAAGACTGGCCAAGTTTGTCTCGGGTTACTCCATTATAGAACAGTTACTTCCGTAGATTAGATATCATACCATACCTATAATATCATACCGAAAAAATAATAATTTATCTGATTAGATATCCTGTACATTTTTTTAATTAAGATGGGATAGAAACTAATACAGTTTGAACAATAATTACGTATCAGCTATTTTTTTAAATAATTTTAAGGTGGGGCGTTGTCTGTCTAGTACGGCTTTTTGACGATAGATAGAGCTACAATATAAATAAATTATTTATTATTATTATTTTTACATGGTCACATTTCTACTTTTCGATTGATAAAACATGAAACGGATAAAAAATATTGTTATCAAATGTATTCAACTGACATTATTAATTTTTTTAATTTAAAAGGTTTCGAAGCATTTGTACAAAAACCCAAAATATTTAAAATAAAACAAGGTCTTTCGTGAAATGCTTCAAAACTAGTGAAAGAGTTTGGTGTTTGTATGAACGCCTGAAAACTATTGAAACAGTCGCTAATTTTAGTTGAAAACATTGATAATAATAAGCTTTTAGAAAATCATTTTAAAGTGACTAAAAAACTTAATATATTGTCATGAATATATTCATACAAATTTTTAAATCAATATGTAGCAAAACAAACGTATGTATTGCTAAGGACTTTGTTGCTACACAGCCTACTGAAGCGTTCAGGTAAAAAATATAAATTGATATAGCTATAGGATTAAAATATGTCTTTCAATTATTAAAAGTGTGTGGAAATAGTTAACAAGAACAGGACATTTACATCTAGTAGGTAACTTTAACCACAAGTTAATAGGTCCACAAAGAGCGGGGCGAGTAATGGGATGAAAATGGTAGATCATATCGCGCACACGTTTGCACATCTGTTGTACGAATAATTATTATGACCCCACATTATTTTGATATGTATCAGCTATTTGATGACAGAAACATTAATGATTTTAGTTTTATTTATTTTATCATTTTTTCAGAAAGCTATACGACAAGCTTTCTAAATATTTGAATGTTATGTTACCAAAAAGGAAGTATCATTAAAAGATCGTAAATAATGTTGAAAATCCGAAGGTGTGTATAAGTTTTTTATATCATGATAGAACAACGGAACGACGTGATTTTTTACATGGATTTAACTGAAGGGCCGAAGAGCAACATAAACTACTTTTAATTTGAAAAATACTAGCTGGCAGGATGTAAATTTTTAACTGATTTCCACGAAACCCTTTCGCTTTATAACTCTCCTTATTTATGCCACATTTAATAATGTTTAATATATAAAACATTAATGTACATATAATAATAATACCTGGAATATCTGACACACGGTAGTCTAGTCCCAATCTAGGTTGAGCCTGTATTATGGATAGTAAATAACTGATTTTATGTTATTTAGATTATATGATATTTAGATTTTTTTTATAACGCATACATACATATATTTGTTCCGGGCGGGAATTGAACCCGCGCTCTTGAATTTTACAGCTAGGGTCTCTAACCACCCGAACAACCGGTCAGACATTATATATATAATAATAACAATAATAATACCTGGGACATCCCACACAGCGCCATCTAGTCCCAAAGTAAGCAAGTATTATTTTTATATTATGGGGTACCTACTAGACAACTGATATACATACTTAAATATTCTCTATAATGCATATATATATTGATACTTTTACACCCAGACACGGAACAAATAAACATGTTCACGCACACAAATATTTGTCCCGGGTGGGAATCGAACCTCTGACCCTTGACTCCGCAGTTAGGGTCTCTAACCACTCGGCGGATCGGTCAGTAATATACTCACATGTATTAATTTCCGTTTTAATAACTTTAATAAGTTATTAAAATATATTAAATAAAAAAAAATTAAAATCATTATAATAACTCTGATAATTCAAAATTCCGTAAATAACTGAGTATTTTTCATAACGCCAACAACGCCCCTACCCACAAAACGTGGGTTCTATTGAGAAATTTATGATTTTTAATGTTTTTTTAAAGGCAACGGTATGACGGTTAGAAAAATTATATTTTTATTGGCTTATTCGAGATGGTCTCGACTTACGATTGAAATTAATAACGTACGTTAAGAAGTTATTATTCATAATTTAAACACAAAACATCCACAAGTGACATAATTGTATTAATTAAAAAATAGTAAATTGAGCCCGAAATTAAAGCCAGTTGTTATATATTTACAAATAAAAAGTTTGTCTGTCTCGTCTTGTATCATCATAACTAATATTATGAATGCGAAAGTGTTTGTTTGTTTCAAGCGAGGACCGTTTAGCCTAGTGGGTAGCGACCCTCCCTACGAAGCCGGAGGTCTCGCATTCGAATCCCAGGTCGGGTCAGTATTTATACGATGAATATCGATACTGGTACCGAGTCTTGGTTGTTATACGTGTGGTGTCTTCGCTTGGTACCCAAAACACAAGCTAATACTTAGTTTGGGGTCTAGACGTTGTCATGTATACGTTATTATTATTATTGTATAATTGTTTGTTTACATTTTCTTAATTCATGATATAAATTTTGCACGGAGATTGCAGTTTCGAGTTTTTAGATGAAATATTATTGGAAGTAGAATTTCAAACGCGTGAACACATGTCTCTTACCAATTTCTGGTTTGGCGTTACCGCAGCTGCACTACTTTGCACAACTTTTTGTATATATAACTGAAGGGTAGAAAAGCAAATTAGGTTACTTTTACCCTGTGAAAATTCTATCTGGCAGGAATTTTCAACTAAATAGAAGTCTAGTGAAATATACTAAGAAACGTTGTGTGGATGGAACCATGGGCAAAAGCTAGTTTGATATAATTAAAAAAAACACAAGTAATAGAAAAAAGGAGAAAAAAATTATTATTATTTGTCATGTAGGTAAACTAAGTTTGACCAGGACTTCCACACTAGCCTCAGCCTGTATTGCGATGGCAAGAAAACAAGATAAACTTAATAATAATAATGATAACGTATACATCACAACAACGTCTAGGCCCCAAACTAAGCATAAGCTTGTGTTTTGGGTACCAAGCGAAGACACCACATACATATAACAACCGAGACCCGGTACCAGTATCCATATTCATCATATAAATACTGACCTGACCTGGGATTCGAACCCGGGACCTCTAGCTTCGCAGGGTACCTACTAGGCTAAGCGGTCATCGACTTGACCTGAACTTTATTATTATTATTCTTCCTTTACATTACACATACAGAGGTAGGTACCTAAGTCTAGCCATTTTCATGATACAGATACACAATAAATAATTGCTTGTACATATATTTCAATATAAATTTTCATTAGCATTCATACCATACATATATAAACATTTGTAATGCTATATACAGGTTACGATGACCTTGCTTATATTTTGTCTACATAACTAGAGGTCCTTTAAATTAGGTACGTGTTTGCTACTACGTTGAAAACACAGGTAAAAATTTTGAAAACACACAAAACACCGGGCACACGCAGTGCTTACCATATCAGTCCACTGGCCATTATGGTCCACTGCAGAGCCTTAGGCCTCCCATCGGGATGAGGTTGCTTGGAGCTTAATCCACTACTCTACTCCAGTACGGGTAAATAGATTTTAACGACTGCCGTCTAATGATCACAACCGGGACCGACAGCTTAACGTGCTCTCCGAGGTACGGAGTCAGTGATACTTAGGTACTTAAATAAGAAAAAAATAATTGGTACATGTGCTGGGATTTGAACCACGACCTTCTGAACACGGTGAACCACGGCACGGCCGTGATAACCACTCGGCAACCACGACACCAATGCAATACTTACCGCTGCGCTGGTATGGTATATTCGTCGTAGAAAACAACAGTTATTAATCAAAGTAATTCACCCATTCAGCCCCTCTGTTATTTTGATAGAATTATAAATAAACCAAAGCCCATATAACACTTTGTTAATAACTTTATAAAGGATAGATCAAAAGGAAGTTTTAAGTATCTAAGAGACCTCTCGACCTGCGACATAGGGGCCTATTCACACGAGATAGGGGCAACACTTGTTATTGTCAACACCACGGTGCTTTACTTTCCATTGATGTTTTATTACTTTTAGTCATTTTAAAAATTATCGTTCAAAAAAATACAATTTATTAATAATGTATGTCGCTAGAAAGTATCTTTTCTGCGATCACGTTTACTATTTTCAAAAATTAAAACTTTCAGCTACTCGATAACAGATGGCGCAAAACTGGCTAAACTTACAATTTTATTTACAAAATTGAAGGGATTATTGAATCATTTGCTTATTTAAACATCACAATCACAGAAAAAAAACATTAACCTTCCCGGTCGGGTAAACATTCCAATTCGTTTGGAAAATTATCACTTCGGCAAACTGTACAACTTATGGGGGATGATTTTTTTAAATTTAATTAGAGGGGTGAGTGCGGGACCTTTTGAGCGCGTTTCTCTCTGAAATAATCAACTCGAAATCACTACGCGAAATAGTTTATATTTGAAAAGAAACGAAATAAGGATACCTAACTTCACGGTTAATACTTAAATACGACTAGAGACAAAAAAAAAACGATAAATCTTGTAGAAATTGATAAAAAACTTTTAAAAAAAATGCGCCTCATGCCACAGTATCAAGTTTCAGCCATCTGGGATTCATCACTCAAAATTCGAAGTCACATATTGGTTTGGCGGCTCTGCGAGATATCGTTGTATTACTTGAAAAATTTAGAAGTTTTTGCAAATGATAGTATGAACGACGAAAAAAATCTGAAATGTGTGTACTGATTTCACGTTTAAACAATTAGGCATTATTTGGGTACCCTCCCGGTTTCGTTTAATAAAATGGGAGGGTAATAAAATAAATTAAATAGAATACGATAAAGTAGCAGGGTAAAACTATTAATATTAATTATATTTTTTTTTTACGAATTTACAATCGTATCCTTTTTTATTTTAGAGCTATATTTTTCTACTCTAATGGTCTGTGATAATCTGTGATCTGTAATTTGTAATCTGTGATATTTACATACTAATTTCAAATTTAATGCGTTACTTTCTAAATACCAAAACGTGGTAATTGCGAAATTGGGTAAGTAGTTAACTATAACTTTTTTTTTAAATTATTTTATAGGAAAAATTTTTCTAAATATATAATAATAGTGCAATGTGCGAGTTATGAATATTTAAAATGTCCTGTTAGACAAAGAGGTAATACCGCACAGCGTACCTATGTGTGACATTAGGCCGTTTAAATTAATGTTAAATATCGTTTTGCAAGAACTGATGGACGATGGGGAAGAAAGGTTCTTGAGTGGAGACCACGAACTGGCAAACGTGGGACGCCCGCCGGCTCGCTGGACCGACGATATAAAGCTAGCTGCCGGTAGTGGCTGGATGAAAATGGCTGAGGACAGAGAAGTGTGGCGTGCCTTGGGAGAGGCCTATGTCCAGCAGTGGACGAATGTGGGCTGATAGATGGATGGATGGATCGTTTTGCAAGAAAGAGAGATAAATTTTTAAAAGCTTATGATTTCTATATTCTTCAATCGAATAGGATTTTGTTTATAAGTTTTACTGTCGTATAAAATCTACTTTTGTGTTTTCTTGATACCTATAATATTTTCAAAATTAGTCAAACACCCTATTGTGAGTACGGCCATCCACAGTACCTTATTGTAATTTAGCAAATTTGGTATTCAACTTAAATAATAGTAATATAATAATAATAAAACATGGGATATCCCACACAGCGCCATCTAGCCCCAAAGTAGACAAGTATTATGCTTGTGTTATGGGTTAGTAGACAAGTATTATGCTTGTGTTATGGGTTAGTAGACAACTGATATACATACTTAAATATTCTTTTTTTTTCAATAATATATACGTATATATATATATTTTACACCCAGACACGGTACAAAATAAACGTGTTCATGTATACAAATATGAGTCCCGGGTGGGAATCGAGCCGACGACCTTTGGCTCCGCAGTTAGGGTCTCTAACCACTTGGCCAATCGGTCGTGAAATAAAATATACTAAATATAAATTAAAAAATAAAATAAATAGCGTAAGCGTGAGCCAGTCTGATATAACTGAACATGTATTTTAAATTTGATCCCGCAAGAAGACGCATATATAAATAAATATAAACATTGCCCAAACCTAGAAAAACTAGAAGGCCAAATAATTGTCGTATAAATCGTATAAAATTAAGTTTTATTCTATTCTAGGGCCTAGCTACGACCCTCTCATATGAACAGTTCGATTTTTTTAAATAATATGATAAGACATGCAGAGGATCAACAAACACTTTAGCTTTACTGTCTAATATTTTTTTGTTATACGCCTATCTTAAATCCATAGCGAATTGATTGAATTGACCTCAGGATAGTGGTAATAACACAATAGTATGAAGCATTCCCCATTTCCTACACAAAGGGTGACAGTTGACGGATGGAGATAAATTTGGATATAATTCAACACTTTATCGTTTCTCATGTAGACATGAGAATGATTAATTAAATTCTTGGTCAAGTAAATGACTTGGTCGTGAACGACTCTTAACTATACGTGTATTTTAAAATAATTTTATTATACATACATTTTCACCATATATTCTATATCAAACAGATTAGGACTTTGTTCTATGATAAATATTCGATTAGTATCTCAGAGATAGCAGGGCCGAAAAACAACTTTAGAACTTTGTTTCCATCATATAAATTTGTACTCCTTGCCCGTCAGATGTGAATAATAAAAAAAAAATATAAAATTATTTAAATATTCTAGATAACATTTATTTTTATTGATTAAATGATGAAAAAATAAATCTCACTAACTGTCGTATACTAATTTTCTTAAATTCGTATGGGGATATTTTTCTTCCACTTTGGTAGTTACGCGTGGCTATACGAAACAAAAAATCTACAGATTTCGCGCTTCTCGCAATTACCGGACGACATTGAAAATGAACATCTAAAATAAAAACTTATAACAAATTTTTTCAAACAATTTTATAAATTTTTCGAGAAAAGTTAAGAACCAATACCTTTATTTCTTTCTGAAATTTAGCCGGATTTTACTCTCAGGAGTAACTGATCTGATAATCATACAATGAAAACAGAAAAGGGCCCAGCCCAGAGTTTTCCACCGATACCGAAATTTCTTTTTCCAAACGGTAGACAATCTATCCGCTTCGGGAGTTTTTTAAAATTTTTGATATGGGCTTTTGTTTTTGGTTTTCCGAAAAAGTTACGGACCAATTTTAGAAAATTTGATATCATACGACGCGCCATAAGCTCTTGCAACTTTTGACACCATTGCTTTTCATAAGTACCATCATAAATTTCGGAAATACAACAGAATTACACTCCCCCACTAAAAAGATCTGATAAACAATTTCAATGTTAAAGTGATTATCTTCTAAACGATAAATGATAAGACATGACGTTTAGAGACACGTTTTAGGAAACAAGATGAATAAAGCTTAGGTATAGTGCTCCTCAAACTTTCTGACGGATCGGAATACAACGCTATAATCGTGTTTGCGCGGGTACAGTCACATACCCCTCGCTTCACTGCGTCCACACCTAAAACTGGTTACTGCGCGACTTGTGTCTATGTTCACATCCGCCATAAAGTTTGATTGGAACTGTAATAGATAGCGTCGTCAATTTGTACAGATACGACAGTTTAGCTCAGGAGTAAAGAAACAATAAACGCTGAATGATTGTAACAGTTTAAAGCTACTTCTCCACTTAAATTTTGAAAAAAAAAACGTGTAGGATTTTCCGTGAGGCGAGACCCTCGATAGAAGTGAAATTTCACAGAAAATTCCGTGTTTCCCAACAATTGAAATCCTTCAAGGCTGTACATTTTTTAAATTATCCTTTTAATGCTCGTTGGAAGATAATTAATGGACTTACTTACCTATTGCATTCAATACGAAAACTTGAACTGACCGTCTCAAAGCGTGTGTTAAGAATCACCTAAATAGCTGTATTGTCCAAAGCTCGCCTGCTAACCAGAAAGCTCTGGGATTTAATCTTGCAACCCATCCAAATTTTATAAATTTGATAAAAAATTTCGATGACAACTGCCAAACCAAAACTAAGTCTATGCCGGCACACGACCGACGTAAATGCGTCACATCGAATTTATCCCCATTTCGAAGTCCCTTAGAAACGCACTTAAAACATATTTGTAGTTTATCTCAATAACTTTGTCGCCCTTCTCGTCCTAGGCGAACCCAACAAGAAGAGTTCGTACAGATGTCTAGGCCCCGCCCCACCCAAAACAACTCCAAAAGTTTCGAAAATCCACTAAAATCCGACGGATGGAAAACTTGTTTAAAGACCTTAGGTTCCGAAACTGTATTATCAAGGATGAAATGTCTCGCGCTTGACTTTCAGAATGAGACCCAGGGATCAAAAACAGGTCGATCGAGTAGTTTCGACTCTCCTCTTGCGATTGGCACCACAATTTTCCAAAAATATGATAAGTTGGTCAAGATGCTGACGGTTTCAAAATCTGGGAACTCCACGACATGGGGTAGATATGGAATTTTCGTCAAAATCCCCATATCGAAGTCTTTCAAATGTAGGTATGACATCAGATAATGCCGAATGACAGCAAATCAGTAACTAAAATTTAACCTATTCTAACAAAAAGTTCACTTCAAAAAAGGCAAGAGAGTGTATAAAAATAAAAGGCGAGGAGGAGAAAGAGAGAGGAGTTTATTTGACTGACCTGTTAGTCGAGTGACCGGAGGTGCTGACTGCAAACCCTTAGGTCGTGGGTTCGATTCCCGCCCAAGACAAATATTTCTGTGCAGGAACATATTTATTTGTTCCGTGTCTGGGTGTAAAATATCTGTAGTATAAATGTTATAAACAAATTATATATTTATTATAAATATTAAATAAATAAATACAGGCTATTGTCTAATTTGAGACTAGATAATAGTCTGTAAAATGTCCCAGATATCGTTATTATTATTTGTTTAAATAAGTGATTTAAACAAATATGAGAAGAAAAACAGTAAACTATAATTATGAAAAAATCACTAACTTTGAACGTAAAAATATGAGCTAATATAATAATACAAATGTGTTGTCCACGCGGGCGCAGTTGAACTTGAAAATTTCCACCGTGACACGGAGCTTAATACACTAATCCGAATCGCACTTGACCGCCTCTGTTTATTTAACTTCAGAGGATAGGTCACGCAATAAAAATAAAATTTTATGCCTTTGCCATTGGGAACGATCGGACCGTATTCAATTAGATGGGTACTCCGGGCGACTTTAGAGCTTCCGTTATTGCTTTCGTGATGATGCAGGCGCTAGGCGTCATTGTCCAGATGATCAATTAAATATACTAGTAGATGAGATGTAATGGCCTTGTCTTTTATTTCCTTTTGAAATTAAAGTAACCGTTAAAAAGCTCATGTACTAGATCTAGCTCGGATCTAGTTTTAGTTCGATGTAGTTCAGTTCAGCTACTTCAGACTGCGACGATCTTGTGCGCCTATATTCATGCCCTATTTAGTTGAATAATTTTTTGATCATTCGATGACTATTTAATAATAATAGTAACATCTGGGACATCTCACACAGCGCCATCTAGTCCCAAACTAAGTAAGGCTTTTATTATGGGTACCAACAACTGATGTAGATACATACTTAAATATTCTTGATGACATATGCAGGCATGAAAAATAGGTTGTCAGGAGTGATATAGGTAACTTATTGTCCGTGTGGTTGCATGTATGTCTTTTTGTTGTGGTTGCATCTCCGAAACGACTAAACTATTTCAATGAATCTTCGCAGACATAAAATCGTAGTGTCTGTCTGTCCGACCTGTTTGTTTGTTTTGGGACCGACTTGTGGGATAGCTATTCTACATGCTAAAATGACTAAATGTATGTTGATGAAATTAGGTACCTATAGTTAGAGATTTCTTAGGTAGTTAAGTAGCAGAATTTTCTAGAAAGTGTCACAATATTCTGGAGCATCGCGTCCATTTAGCTGTGCCGGTACAATTGTAGTTCACGTGGGCGAACCCGCAGGCGGAAAGCTATTGATATAATAAGTTTAAAAAGAAATATTTCAAAAACTACTAAACATATTTTATTTAAACCAATCTTAATTTGAAGTATTTTTAATCGACAAAAAAACGGAGGAAGTTCTTAATTCGAAGCGTATATTATTATTATTTTTATGTACCACTAGGCATAACTTTTTGCAGAGTAGTATGATTTGGATAATTTTTTTTTATTACAAAAGGTATTTAAGTTAAAGTAAGTTAATTCTTTTTAGAACTTTCCACTCTAGTTGTGAAATTCGCGGGGGACATTTTTTAAAGCTTTAGGAGCCTATTTCTCAACAACTATCGACTTAAATAGAAAAGCATTTACAAACATAATAATAATATATGGGACATCCCACACGGCATCATCTACTCCCAAAGTAAGCAAGTATTCTGCTTGTGTTATGGGTTACTAGACAACTGGTAGGTATACATACTTAAATATTCTTTTTTTCAATATATAAAGATATATTACATCCAGGCATAGAACAAATAGACATGTTCATGCACACAAATATTTGTCCCGGGCGGGATTCGAACCCGCAACCCTTGGCCTCGCAGTTAGGGTCTCCAACCACTTGGCCAATCGGTCGTCAGGTTCGGTATCGAAACATACCTATCCTCCACCCCTCAGTTACAAGTATAATGACTTACACAAAAAAATCTTTCGTTCTTTCGCCACACAATAGTATTACAGTTCGTAGATTTCATCGTGATTTCATCTATGTGCCCAATTTCATATATATAGCGCCAATAGTGTCCGAGTAAAACAGCTGTAATAGAGATCATAAACACAGACAAACAAACAAACAGACAAGACGATATTAAAAGGGTTCCGTTTTTATCGAAAAGTACGAATTGACTAGAAGCCCTCTTATGCGTTTACCTTTTAACCACTCATACTATAGCTAGCTGGTGTAAGAGGGGGAGTTTTTGTGCGAGTATCAGTGCGCAAGCTTCCCGCTCGCCCGATAAATCCCCGCACCCCGGTTTCAACTCCCCAAAATTGGCGTAATGTGGCTTCGATACTGTGACATTTATGACTCAATTAAAACCAAACGCTACTGTCAAATTAATTTATTCTATGATATTTTTAACAGCATCAGGAAATACTTATAAACCTTAATTAATAAAAAAAACAACGCTTGTATACTAATTAAAAAACTGAAAACATCTACAAATCCGTCTTATAATTTTATAAATGAAAAATATTAAAATTAAGGCTATCTCTATAATGCTCCTCATCATTATTAACAGGTACTTATTTCGTTTCTAACTTGCTAACAGGTGGAACGAAGCCCCAGAAATGTTCGGACATTCGATATAAAGTTACCGGGGCATCCGTCAGGAAGTAGCGTATTCGATATCCGAGGGTTAACCGAGTATTATTGACAATGAAATCCTAATACGTTGTAAAGTACATATGGTGTGACATGAAAATGCGAAAAATACGCACCTATTACATAGTGCCTAGTGCTAATAAGTAATTTCCATCGTAACCTCACAATTAAGGGCGACAGTTAAATGATAATAATAATACATGGGACTTAAGTTAGCAAATATTATGCTTGTGTTATGGGTTACTAGACAACTGATATACATACTTAAATATTCTTTATAATACATATATATACATATATAATATATAAATATTTTTATATTTTTGCTAAGACGCCACATACATATAACAACCAAGACCCGGTACCAGTATCAATTTTTATCATATTATTACTGACCCGACCTTGGATTCGAACCCGGGACCTCCAGCTTCGTAGGCAGGGTCGCTACCCACTAGGCTAAGCGGTCGTTTTATAATATTTATTTATTTAATAAGGAAACTATTCCTTACTGAGCGATCTTGTACGTGTACGCAAGAGCAAAATTGAATTATTTGATACCAATAGAAAAGCTACACATATTTTGCATACAAGTGTGTGGACTTACTTCTGAAGCCTTTTGTAAATATAAGTTACCTGCCTCTAATTGTAATTACCTATATTGTATTATATTTTAAACTAATTGTAAACGAAACTTTTGTTCTGTGACTGTCTAAGCGGTCACAATAAATCTTTAGGAAATAGAGTATTTTTTTAATAGAGTCATAAATATCACGTCACAGTATAGAAGTGATATTACGCAATTTTGCGGGGTTGAAGACCGGCGCGCGGGGACTTTGCGCACTGAAACTCAGACTGAATCTCGCCATCTTACACGGAATAGTTAGAGTAATAGTGTTTAGACGGTAAACGCAGAAGACGACTTCTAGTGAATTCGTACTTATATGACTTAAGGCCTTAAATTTTTTTACACTGTGACGTCCTTAATATTTCAGAAATTTAATATGATAAATACACTTTAAATACTAAAAGGGATGTCGCATTGCGTGCATCCGCTTCCGATTCATCTTCAACTTCCGTTCAATTCAGTGTGTAATTAACAAAACAAAAATAGTATTACGGGAACTCATAAACCCGGTACATGAATAGGTACATGTATTAATTTCTTTGGCTGCTGACGAAGTACGGGCACATATACACTGTTACATGTTACAACTACACGCCTGTTTACCAGATTATGGGCACAATCTTTACATATCTCTTTCGCTTCATCCACGTTCATCAATCACTTCATAAATGGATATATATGTTTTAAACTTGACACTTCTATGAGATGCCGTCAATAATTGGGTTCATACAAGTTTTCCTGGGATGCCCCTTACCGACTCTTCGATCACACACATCCACTCTATTGATTTCTTTCGTTGCACTAATTTTATTCATCTTTCTCTAGTCAATGATCAAATGATTTCAACATGTCTTTGAATGTTTTTCTCACAACACTATTCTTCTTTCGATCTTTCAAAGACACTCCACATACACGCTGTACCTTCCATGTGGAACCAAACTGATACTGTGATAATGTATTGAATACTAATCATCTATAAAAAAGTAATAATTTCTTTTTATAATTAAAAAAAAAAACAATTGTTTGACACTCTGTAAGGCAGGTGGACACTGGCGTCTGTAACTAGCACAATAAAGTGGACATTAAGAGATTGCGGTTGCTGAACGCGTTTGATCTAGATTATCGTGCTGATTACCGTTCCGCCAACATTCATTCACTGTACTGAGATAATATTATCCATAACCAACCTCGTCGTTTCAAAGAAAAATCATGTCACGTTCATTAAATTTTTATGTAATATTTTTTTTATGTGGAGACGGTATTCGCATCTTAAAAAAAGGGTGTGTAATTGAGAGTATGCTTCTACAGTTACAATTTTCCTAAAAGCTATTGAACCAATTTCGATGTGGTTTTTTGTATTACCTGCATATAATCACGCAGTAGTATATGAATCAACATGAAAGTTTGTAGCCAATTTTACTCTCCGGTCCATTCAACCATCTCATATAGTACATGATCAAAGATTCAGCCGTGAAAGGTGACAAACGTACAAAGTTACGTTTTTCTAATATTGTTGAGGAATATATAGAACGTCATAGTGAACTACATTTTATCTACTAAAAAAATACATTATCACAGTCGCGCTTCGCATTAAATCCCGTCATCATGTCCCGTGACGACCAGATCAAATCAGTTTTCTTCCCGTGGGAACAGGTGTCGTTAGGGGTGCATACATTTACCTGGACATGCTTCGTGCGCCTTCGCCTGAATTAATTGCTCCTGTTTATCACGAAATCCTTAAAATACTTGATTTTAATGACTTTACGTTGAAACAAATTTGACAGCGAAGTTAAGAGTTAGTGCGGAAAGGAAACCAGCGTGGAATTTGAGAACACAATTACGGTTATTGTGTTTGACATCTGACAAATTACTGTAATATACTTCTGTGTGTGTTCTTGACGACCGCTTGGCCTAGTGGGTAGCGACCCTGCCTACGAAGCTGGGGATCCCGGTTTCGAATCCCAGATCGGGTCAGTATGTATATGATGAATATTGATACTGGTACCGGGTCTTGGTTGTTATATGTGGTGTTTTCGCTTGGTACCCAAAACATAAGCTAATGCTTAGTTTGAGGCCTAGGCGTTGTTGTAATGTATACGTTATTATTATTATATATATTATTCTCTTTCCACACAGACGCTAATAATATGTCACAGTGAAGGCACTTAGAAAAAGAGAAGATTTTTATTCACTTTTGGAAATAAAAAAGCTGATCAGATTCAAGTGCTTAGTACAAATTTATCAAAAAATTTGTATTAGTTATTCAGGAAATCAACTTGAGAAGACTTGAGATATTTTCTTTTGGTGGAAATGAAATCTATATAACATCTTCCATTATATACCCTAATATTAAACTAGACCTAACTACTGATAACATTTTATATAAAACGGAATGTAAAAAAATCAACATTTAATCACGCCTGCCCTTACCTCGTCACACACCGCCAATTCCAACGGCCGCGCATCATGGAGCGTATGACAGTGGATAAGGTATAATTATGATTTCTACAAAATGTCTAGGTGCAAGGCCACATTTTGTTTTTATATCTCGCAGAATTTTTCTAGCCAAATCATATGTATACATTTTTAACGATAATTGGAAAACAAGAACGTTTTTTAGCTTATCTTGCTCCACTTCAGACCGCCAAGCAATCCCAGAAATTGACACCTGTACAAATAACCTCAAGTTCCTTGTTTCGACCTGCACTTCATAGATACATCTCCTATACCTTAAGCTCCTTGAACTCCAGCCAACCTAAACAATTCACACTGAAAAAATAGACAATAAAACTAGTTGTGTTACCGTGAAAATAGCAAAACTTATGCAAAACTTTGATAATTTTTAAACAAAGTTAGTAAGGTTCAAGTTACTGGTACAACTGAGTTTGATTACTTACAGCAGTAGTTATGTTGTCACTATTTTTAGGTAATTAGTAATAATTTTTTTAGTTACTTTGCACCGCGCTGCATGCTGTCAGAATTACGCTTGGCACATGAAACTCCTAAAGAAGGATAATTAGTTTTTGGGTAATTTTGCAAAGTATGCAAATCGTTGGTTTTCCAATAGTTACAGAACGTACATGTATGATATGATAACAGGGTCGATAAGGTATGTCCCAGAAGTACGTAGATCAACCTGGCGAACTTCTGAAACCGAATAGCTCGGATGAAACAATTATGAAACGAAAGAGGCATTCAAAGACCATAAAAAGTTTGTATTTGACCCCCATGGGAAACACTTTCATCTCAGATGTTTGTATCTCAAACATACTTCAGACACTACGAAAATAGAGAACTAATTTTAGTCTGTCTGGCAGTCGTGATAGCCCAAAGCGCACGGAACCTGTATCAATTTATAAGGCCCCATAGGGCCATGGTTCGAATCCGGGCGTGTACCAATGAGTTTTTCTAACTTAAGTACACAAACTATCACTGACTCCGTGCCTCGGAGAGCACATTAAGCAGTCGGTCCCGGACGCTGTCAATAGGTCATTCCCCGACCCGCAGTGGAGCAGCGTGGTGGATTTAAGCTCTAAGCCCCCCTCCTCTCCCTGGGGGAGGCCTAAGCCCCTGCAGTGGGGTAAAAAAATGGGCTGATGAAGTGAAAAACTTTAGTCTACAGATAAGTTATAAGGTTACTTAACACATAGAGAGAGCGTCTCAAGCGCTGCAAGGCTCCTAAATAAAATTGGTTGTCCTTGAAATATGTAGAGATTTGGAAATAATCTTTGATAATTTAAGATTTGTGAAAAAGAAAAAAAACAAACACCTTTAATAGATTGTTTATTAAGTACAAAATATACGCCGCACTATCCATAAGTTAATAAATCGTTGTCGTGCCCAGAAAGGATGCGGGCGTGTGATATATGCCGTAACGGTAAGGATTGTTTATTATTATTGTAACGGATATATTTTTTTAGCTTTTTATCGGAAATTTAACAAATAACAATCACTTGTTAAAATTACGAAATCAAAATCTTGACCCGTTTTTTAACAAATAAACCGATCCCCACTTATTTGTGGGGGAGATAACCAAACTTTACAAAAAAAATTCCAATAACTACTAATGCTTTTGTTTATGAACTCTGGAAGAATTTCGCTGGATACATAAATTTAGGCACATCAATTCATTTTGAAAATAATTCATTAACTTTCTACATTTCGTCTATTCAACACAATTTAATGTTTCAAAAATATGAAATAAAAACTGAATATAGTGATATCTGATTCACTTTTAGAAATATGACAAAAAACTTTTAAAACTATTTTTATAAAATATTAAATAGTATCATATTAAATAGTAAATAATACGTTTTTTTATATAATTTTAAGATTAAGCATTTCTAGAGTGCACTACCTTTCCTTTGGAATATAGCTGTGTTTAAATTAATGGTCTTTAACATGGGGCACTGCCTATATAGTACGGCTATGTAATAATAGATGGAGCCACCATACAAAAAAAGGATTTTTATTTTTTCTTGATCACATTTCTACGTTTCAGTTGATAAAATATTATATGCGATTATAAGGAAATATTTCTTTATGAAGTTGTTAACTAACATTATTGTTTGTTTCAACAGTTTCGAAGCGTTTGTACAAAAACCTAAAATTTGTAGAAAATAAGATTTTTTGACAAAGGCTTCGAAACTATTGACCGAATCAATAGTTTCGAAGCCTTTGTCATTATATAAATTAGCCGGAAAAAACTTCATTTCTATAAATTTTAGATTTTTGTACAAACCTTTCGAAACCGTAGAATAAAACAATAATATCAGTTAAAAATATTAAAGAGAAATATTTTTTATAGTCGCATGTTATATTTTATCAACTGAAACGCAGAAATCTGATAAAAAGAAAATAAAAATAAGTTCTACATATGGTGGCTCCACCTATTATTAAATAGCCGTACTAGACAGGTGGCGTGCCACCTTATGTAATGTTATTTATTTATTATGTTATCGTACAAGTTACTTAATTAAATAGGCTTGAAACAAAGTTGCTATTAGAGGTCGATAGGATATGAAAGCTACCGCTTATACTCACGTTTCTTCGCAGCTACGTTTAAATAATACTTAAATTGTTATATTATAGTTTATACATGAAATTCACAAAAAATATTTATTGGAAACAGCACTGATCGCGTCTTGATATGAATAACACGTACGCTTCCCGTTTGTTGAGACTAACATGTCGTCACGAGGAATAAAAAGACGTTGGTTGTATTCTATTATTACTTCCATCTAACAGCAACTTTGCCCATGCCCCTTAGAAATGACGTCGAAATTGAAACTTCAAAGTTTCAATACTAAGTTAAGATACTAAGTTTTTATCAATGTGTGTAATAATATTACGTAGTATATAATCTTAGATACCATAATAACCAAGATGGAGCGTTTCATATTTCGAAACGACCGAAAACGCGAGCAAAATATGAGAGTGATCGAACAGACCATACGCCATTATTTTTGTTAAATTATATATGAAATTTCAGATTGTTTGTTTTCTCTTCCAATACGAATTTCACATGCGATTCACACAAAATTCTACTCTATAGTGAATAGTTCAACACAAGTGGCTGATATTTGGTCTGTGGCGTATATTTTTGCTCACATTTTTGTTGTCACAATATGGTATGTCTGTTTATACATGAATATACGATACATTTTCGGGTTTTAAATTTAAAAATTGTTACCAATTCAATACTGCATGCATTTAAACAACCTGACCTATTTAGTTGAAAGTTAAATTAATTTTTTTGATATTTTAGCAATTTCAAATTTGATTCAGTTATTACAATCAAACCAAAACAACAAAAGAATACGATAGTCTTCAAACAATATCTATTTGGGACATGTTTAAAACTTTAAAAAGTTTCATATATTTTTAAACAATCTTTTTTTTTTCAAAATGCTATCACTCAATTATCAATAAAACATATACATAATTAAAAATAAATTATCTTAACAATTATCTATCCATAACAAAATCAATCGGTGATGCAATTCGTCCTATTTCGAAAAAAAAAAATATAATACACAAAGGTACAAAAGTCTGACAAAAGTTATAAAATTGTATTTCTATCATATTAATTCAAGATCAAAAATTAAAATTTGAAATTTAAAAATTATGAAAAGTATATTTTATAATCATAAAAAAGAAAATGAGAAAACCGATTGTTTTCTCTAATAAATACAGTTAATATAAACATATACATTTATAAAATTAATAACATAATTGCACATGTAATTACTAATTATAAATTATTTTTTATTAAATCAGTCGACTAATTCAGTCTTTTTAAACTATCATTTAAAAATCGTCATACTGTTAATAAATAGTAGTATCTACGGCTTTTTATTATAAGTAGTCAAAAAATGCATTGTGTTATAGAAATCTAGATATATTTACATATACAGGTAGATTTCTTTATCACTTTCAAAATTTTTATATTATAATCGTTGGTGAAAGTGGTTAAAAACTTACGTGTGTTTTTTTTCTGTTAGTAAGTATTACTCGGTAGCAAAATATTGATATATGGTGCCACAAAGTATCGTATTACTGTGGGAATACGCAAACGACTGAAAATTGCTGGGGTTAGCGGCCGGCGGCCGGCGGCAGGATACCCATACATGATTCGCCCACGATCGCCTCTTACTCGTGGGCAGTATTTATTTTTGACTTGGAAATCATGATTTATTAATAATTCTATAAGGAAACATATTTTAATATTAGATCAACCTGTTTTTTTTGAATAAAGTCTTTAGATGATAGGTACGATAATAACGCCTAGAAAAAATTTAGGAGGTAACGGAAAAATATGCTTGTATATTTTGAAACTGTTCTGAAATCACCGCAGAACTTCTACAGTTAAAAAACTCTATGTTTTGTTATAATTAAACACAATCGAAAATTGATTCTTATTAGAATTAACGATTTCAATAATTTAAGTAATAAATATATCACGACACAATAATCCCAAAACTGAGTTCTGTTTAACCAGCAGATATCCATAAAAACCTTCAAATTTAATGATAAATTCGGTCATCATTTAATAATCATTAAACAAGGGCTTCGATATAGTCTTCTCTTAGGGCTGATCTAAAAAATCTTGTAAGTTTATAATATGCAGTATATATCAAACCTTTTTCAAAAAATTTAAGATTTATATCTATAGCAACATAAAAACAGATAGTATGAATTTTTCCCACCATATTATACGCTCAATTTTTTATAGTTTTTACAAATACTTGATTTTTTAGATTCACAGAACTCTTGGCACATTTTTGAATTTCTCATATATTTACAAATTCATCGATCAAAACTCAAAGACCTCCTAACTCCTTTGTCGAGTCTATTTTGCAATATTTCTCGTTTTCTTTTCCTAAGCAGAGGCGCGTTCTCTCCTTCTTTACTCGTTTTTGGAGTTTTTAAATTCATCTTACGTTTAAGATTGATTTCTTGTAGATCATCGTCTTCATCTGATTTCGGATCATTTTCTTTAATGTCATTCGTTCCCAGCTTAGCTTTTCCGATCCAATTATTTTCTAAAGGAGTCCATTCAATGTCACCTTCTAAAGGTATGTCGTTATCGAAATCGAAATTCCATTTTTTCGATTTATCTATGTTATCAGTGGATATCTGTTCTTGTAGGACGTTGGTGTAATTATCTATATCAGCTTGTTCGTCTGTATCCGGATTTGAGAACAGGCGTCGCCTTACTGGATTGCCCGATGCTATTCTGAAGCGATTCATTGTTTCTTTAATCCTAGTCTTTGGTATGTTGAGGTAGTCTGCAAAAAAGACAAAGTAATTTTATGTAACGTAACATTTAAATACGTCGCAAGAGTATTTAATTTCTTATTTTGTGGGCACAGACAGACAAAACAGGTACGTTTTTTTAATAAATAAATAGCGGGTTTATTTATTAAAAAAACGTACGTACGTACGTAAATATTTTTGACACAACCTGATAACAAGTGATCTATACATCTAAGGATTTCTACCATCTAAGTGGTGGGACACTTTAGAATAAGCTTTTGTATAAAGATTTCGTTTTATTGTTTTTCACACTTGTTAAGAGGTAAATTTTGGATGTCAACTAGCATTTTGTTGTAAAATCGTATACACCCTTTATAAGATTTTGTTATTTTATTTAGTCGACCAACATGATCAGCAAGTTAATCTTTGTTACTAGTATTAGCATTAAGCCGATCATTATTTTGATTAAATAATGTAATAAAAATTTTGTACATTATATTTTCATGAGTATGAGAACTGCAGCATCTTTATGTCGACCTGGTATCGAATCAAAATAGAATATACACCCTTAAGAGATCAACGACCAGAAATACGATAGATACGTCTACGAGATGCGGATTCTCCACAGCTTACGATGTGGTGACGTGTTGCAGACATGTTTGCCAAACATCCGGCTAGTATGTGTTGATGGTTTTGAATAAACTTTTCGATCTTACTCGATTGCGTTGGCCGGTCAGACCGGTAGACGTCTTCCAACACACTCTGTAGAGGTGTGTTGGAAGACGTCTACACCCTCCACTTCGGCCACATGTTTTGATATACAGACACATTAGAAATTGTTATTTACAGACATGTAAGCTTTCTTTCGCGGCTTTGTCGATCATCAATAGGCTTAATACATATTTCTGCCCGAAGTATAAGTTGTTATATCTGGTTGTGATTGCAGGAGAACTGGACTGATGCACATCACGCGCAGGATCAACGACTTGAAATTGAAACGGGCAGGCCACATCGCTCGCAGAACCATTAATGGTTAAGGAAGAATACCGTAGCGTGAGACAGCCCCCCACTTAGTGGTCTGACGATTTGGTAAAAGTGTCAAGCCGCTTTTGATTACCAAGACCGTGCGTTATGGAGATTTAGTGCGGAGACCTATGTTTGGCAGTGGATAAAATGCTGACGATGATTATGCGATTTGTGATAAATTTTAATAGATACTAGCGTTTGCCGGTGACTTTGTTCGCGTGATTTTCGCAATTCGTAAAGTGTAATTTCATCGATTATGTCCTTCCGTGATTAGTTTGACTAATCGTATGCCAATCTAAAGTCAAGTTTTCTAATTTGAGAAACGTCAATTGGTTGGAAAAAAACAACGCTAATACCTAATACCAGTCTAGTCTAGGAATCGGTCAAACTGCTCAAGTTCCTCTAGCAGTAAATGTGTATATAATCCTATATTATCTACCTTTAATCAAAATTAAAAAATGGACGGCCTATGACGTTTATTCTTAGAACAGATGTTGTTGATATGTTGTAAAAAAAAAAACAAAACGAAAAAATAAAAATGAAATGATATGTTGTAAAAAACAAATCGAAAAAATAAAAATTTCGATGAGATGTTGTGAAAATGCAATTAGTTTCATGTTGAACATGTGAAAAGTCAATCAAGTCTCAAGATATCATTCATTTTAAGATTACCTCAGATTTTTCGAAAAGATCCTGAATATAGTCAAATTGACAGAGAAATATTTTCGGCGAATTTCCAATTATCCGCATTTTTACAACCGAAGTAGGATTTTCGCAAAATCTATATTTCTAATTGTCTTACGACTTATACGTCTCACAGGCTACGAATTGACAATAATGTCACAGTGACACCACCTAGGTCAAAGTAACGGGTTCTGTGTATGGCGACTTAACGCGTTAATCTTGGCACGCTAATTGCTAGACGCGAACAGAAATACCTTCATGCAAGGCTCAAGTTAAACATTTCAAAATTAGCGGTTTCGTGGAATACCTAGTAAGAGGTACCTAGGCAGTTACCGTAACTAATAAACAGAAGTGAAAATAACAGGACATATTTCGTTGATAGCTAGCGAATGATCATTGACGACCGCTTAGCCTAGTGGGTAGCGACCCTGCCTACGAAACTTTAGGTTCCGGGTTCGAATCCCAAGTCGGGTCAGTATTTATATGATGAATATCGATACTGGTACCAGATCTTGGTTGTTATATGTATGTGGTGTCTTCGCTTGGAACTCAAAACACAAGCTAATGCTTAGTTTGGGGCCTAGACGTTGTTGTCATGTATAGGTTACGTTATTATTATTATTATTGACAACTCACTCATACCATTTGGACAGACTAGGATATTTACTATAAATGTAATTTTGTATACTGTGATGATGAACCTTACCTAATAAATGACAATGGTTACAATTTTCCACTAATTCGAGACTTGGTAGCACCACGAACAAGTAAAAAATGTCCCGTTGTTTGTACAACCAGGTGTATATAGTTGGTCCACGGGCAAAAAAATCCCCCGTAGATCAAATGGTATAGTACAATCCTGGTAGTACCACGGGCAAGTCATAGTATATTTCTATCGTTGTCCAATCATAGAATTAGGCATAAGACATTCCAGTGGATTCGTGATGAGCAAACGTTTTTCAAAGTGTCAAGCTATGTTTTGCCTCATAAAGAATGAATGAAAAAACCTTTATTATATGTCTTTTTTTCTTTTTTTATATTCATACTTCTTAGTGAAGGCATGTATGTGTACCTATGAATATTAACCGGGTATAGCGTAAAATGATTGCGTTTTGCACCACTAACTAACTGCACCATGGTGCTGTCACTGCACGCCCTCCGCTTTGCTTACATGCGCGCGCAAGACGACTACATCAAAAAATATGTTGGCATCAGTTTGTGGCGCAATTCCACCTTCCAAATTGTAATTGTGTGATGTTTTTTGACTTACGGTGCATCAAATTTTTTTGCCACAACAACTTGGCCCAAAACCGAACACGACGCAGTCAGTTTCGAAAGCTGTGCTTGTTACTGAGTGCAACGGTTGGCATTATTAGATCAAAATATTATCACGAATCATCAAACAATTCTATATATAGTTCTAGCAGTCTTTATTATATCTTATCTTTGTTTTTGTTTGAATAAAATATCATCCATATAGTTTGTCCATTATATTAACCCACATCCTTTGACACGTGGACACCGTATACCGACAAAAGTTCACAAAGAAAGCCGCCGGCACTTGGCTGCCGCCTCAAAGGATACCGACGCCAGCGTCTGAGGTCTAATATGACGGATAGACTTAGCTAAGGGAGCGTTCAAGTATTACGTAACGCAATTTGGGGGGAGGGGGGGTCTTGTAAAACGTTACGGTGCGTTACAAGGGCGGGAGGGGGGTATTTAACAACGCGTTACGTAACATTTTTTTTAATTTTAATAAAAAAACTAAGGAATCAGAATCTTCCAAATCGGCAACCCTTTTCGTTTATGTTTTACGGGGAATCCCTGGATTGTATTGTGCGTTACTTTTATTTCTGTTTTACTAAGTAAGCAATCCTTTTCGTTTATGATTATGTACTTTTACCTGACCATGACTGGGTCGTAGCAGAGCGGCACAAACTTATTCTGTCTGTATATGCCGGCGTCAACGTAGATCCTGACAGTTTAGGTAAGGAAGAAGCTGTTGGTTACAACGGTCCGACACACATATCCATAAGGAGTGGAAAACACTCATCCTCCACAGCGAACACCCATGCTTATGATTTCGAATCACTTTTATCAGTGTCTGCATTCAAACCCTTGGTGATGACAGAATCGAACACCGTGAAGCCAGTGATAATCATCTTTGTAGACGGTGGACCGGACGAAAATCCGCACTATTGGGAAGTCAAGAATTTTGCCATTCAACACTTAAAAAAATACTACCTGGACGCCCTGTTCATAACGGCTAATGCTCCTGGGCGGAGTGCATTCAATCGAGTAGAGCGACGCATGGCCCCACTCAGCAAATGCGTGTCAGGTCTTATCCTGCCGCATGAACATTTTGGTTCTCATCTCGACGACAAAGGAATGACTGTTGATGAAGATTTGGAAAAACGCAATTCCCAGCACGCTGGAGAGTCACTAGCCAAGGTCTGTAGTGAAATGAATATTGACAGCTACGATGTTTCGGCGGAATATAAAAAGCCTGAAGATAGCATGCAGGATCCAGGAGAACCTAATCTGGCGTGGTATAGCGCTCACGTCGGTGAATCGCAATATTTATTGCAAGTGATGAAACGCACGGACGAATCTTGCTGTTCCCCCTCGAGGAGTGCGTTAAAATCTGTCTTTCCGGATACTTTCTTGCCGTCGCCCTGCCCAATCCTTCAAACCCCAAGCAAGCTCGTGGTACCTAGTCAGCTAGATAAAGGATCATGCAAGTTTTCACCATTTCTTGTGAGGTTGTCTGTTGATCTGTTGCCTCCACTAGAAGGGTTTAAGCAAATGCCTTATGATTTTTGTTGTCCATCAGTACAATCTGATCTCAAGAACAGAATTTGTGCAACTTGTGGGATCTATTTTACATCCCAAAAGAGTGTGCAAACGCACAGTCGTTACGTGCATGGCAAGACTGCCCAAAAACCTCGTGAGAGTAGAGTACGGCCACAGCGACTTGCTGCCAGAAGGGCAAATGAGCTGCTTTGCATTGTGCGCCATAGTGAAGCATTGTCTGAGGATGCCGATTGGCTCGATGAAGACGAAGTTGATGCAAATGGTTTAACAATACCGGAACCTTTTTCGTCTGCTCTCCGATTACCAGCAATGAAAGAGACTGAGTGGCTGGCAAACCCGTGGACAGAGGAGCAGTAATTGCAACTGAATTGTGTTTTTGCGTACATACACTTATTTGATTTATGCCTAAATTAAAACATAAAATTATCTCCTTTTGTTTATTACTACTGCAAACGCAATATTACAATATCAAAGGTATTATACTTTGTGACTTTAAACTTTAGTGGTCACTTAAATGTTACGTAACGTTTAGGGAGGGGGAGGGGGGGTACAGAGAAACGTTACGGTGCGTTACATGGGGGGGAGTGAGGGTCTAAAATCTTCAAAAATTGTGTTACGTAATACTTGAACGCTCCCTAAGGTGATCACCGATCATCGTAGTGATGTAAAATTATACGCTCTGAAAGTAGTCCTGTTAGTCAGGCGTTTATACACCGTGCTGGTTCAATGGCCGAATCCTCCGTCTACCACATTTTCTAGGCGCTGCACACTCGCAAGTGGTTAAGGAATCCGTAATTATATTGACAGCCGCCAAAATAACGCAGTGGCTTAATTCTCGTCGGCCAAGCACAAGCTTCTGGTTCGAATTTTTGATCTTCGGAATTTTATTCATTTATTTAGAAATTCACACGATCTTTTTATGATGAAATGACGCTAGAATATCATTTCATGCCTAACTGAACAGTGAGGTGATATTTCAATCTATCTACGTTTCTGACGCAGAATTTCTATCTGGATATGAATGTGATTTTATTGTGTAGTTATAGTATGTATAATTTTATATATAAGAAAGATATTTATTTTCGGGATCGGCAGAATAACAGCGATGGTCATGTTCGCAAGAGGCTGACCATCATTATAGACTGAGTCGATTCCGTTTGCCACCAATTTCGTAAGCTTAGTGTTAAGAATTGCTGTAACTGTTTTTTTTTGGCAATAAATGATTTTATTATTATTATTATTATTATTTAGCCACTATTGTATATCTTACACTAAGATATTTACATAAGAAAAATTATTTAACATCTTGCATCGCACATTTATAGAAAGTTGGCGTCACAAAATGGTCGCGTGATAATTACTCATGGAAGACGAAAAATAACGTTAAATAAAAATAATAATAATAACACACAATCACAACAACGTCTAGGTCCCAAACTAAGCATTAGCTTGTATTTTGGGTACCAAGCGAAGACACCACATACATATAACAACCAAGACCCTGTACCAGTATCAATATTCATCATATAAATACTGACCCGACCTGGGATTCGAACCCGGGACCTCCAGCTTCGCAGGCAGAGTCGCTGCCCACTAGGCTAAGCGGTCGTCGCTTAGCCTAGTGGGCTATACAATATACAATAGAATAAGGTCTGTGGTCAGGCTTTGTATATTAAATATCAAACGAATCGCTTGAACAAATGAAATCGGGCTTTGGTGGAAAACGTACTAAAAGTGAATAGTTTCAGATTTTTAAATTGTAAATAAAAAAAACTGTACCCAAATCGATAAAATTTAACTTTTATAAACAACAGTAATACAATAATTTGAAAGAAAGTTAATTCAACCAAGCCTAGTACAGTATTCACAGGACTTGCACTTGGTAACAAGTAAAAGCGGAACAGTCTGTGTAAACCACTTTTAATGAGTGCATCGGTCCTTTAGTCTGCCATTACACTGCAGTGACTCAGTATCTTTGCTACTTTCATTGTACTCTACCCAGTCTAGTTGTTTAAACATAGAGTAAATAAATAAAAAATGGCACTTCATAGTGTCGAAATTGTCAAATGCAATTTAGCCGGGGTGAAGTCCGGCGCGCGGGAACGTCGCGCATTGAAACTCGCTATCTCGTACCAGCTAGCTAGAGTATGCGTGGTTAGACGATAAACGCAGAAGAGGGTCTCTAGTAAATTCGTACTTTTCTGATTTAACACAAATGCACATTGCATGTGAAATTCGGCACGGCAATGTGAAAGTGTAATCTACAATAAAACAAATTAATATTCCTATCTACACCTTTTTTGTTAGGTACCTTCATTAGCCCATTTTTACCCCACTGCAGGGGCTTAGGCCTCCCCCGGGGTGAGGGGGGCTTGGAACTTAAATCCACCACGCTGCTCCACTGGGGATTGTAACGAACGCCCTCTATTGACAGCGTCCGGGACCGACTGCTTAACGTGCTATCCGACGGAGGCAGTCAGTGATAGTTATGTTCTTAAGTCAGAAAAACTCATTGGTACACGCCCGAATTCGAACCATGGTCCTATGCCCTTATAAATTTGAGACAGGTTCGTAGCGCTTTAGGCTATCACGACACCTAAAGCGCAACGAAAGGTACCCAAAAAAGGATAAAAACAAAACCCTTATAGGATCTCTTTGTTGTCTATCCGTCCGTCTGTCAATAACACATTTCTGTGGAACGGATGGAGGTATGAAGTTGAAATTATTATCAAATATAATGATAAATAAAGAGATCTACATCGTCTAGAAGTTGTAAAAAAATAACTTTCAAAGTCAACGCAACCAAAAGCTACGCCCATTTAAGTCACAGATTTTGATACTTACTCGCACATACGTTCACAGTTCACACTAGCACATGAAATTCGACTAGAAGCAAGATCTTATAAAGTAAAGAAAAGAACCCGACAATCGTTAATTTGCAGTTTTGTGCCATAAAATTTTTTTTGGTAAATACATAACACAAATGTCGTGTGTCATAATTAAAAAGATAACGGCATAACTTATCGTCGATAATTAAACAAAACAAAACTAAAACCATCCAAAACAAATTTTTGTACCTATATTATTTTCTACCGTTACCGCCATACTTGCCGCCAAACTTGTTTTAACTACAAGTAATGTCACGACATGTATAATACCTACTAAAAACGTGTATAATACTTGCAAATTTGTGTATTCTAGTGGAAACGAACCAACAATAACATGTATGAGACATGTATAATACAGTGTATTATTCTTGGTAGAAAAATCAATGTGGTAGAAACAAGGTGACAGTGCCACGCGCACGGATGTAGTTCGTGCCGTCTCTTCTATTAGTATTTAGTTCAGTGACTTCATTCAAGATATTTCTATTTCCTATATAAGGAAAAACAAAATTTCTTAACAAGAGAAAATTTTATTTCAATTAAGTAAGGAATACTTTGTGTGAAGTGAACTCCTTTGATAGAAAATATATATTTTTAGATATAAAATTAATTAGTCTTATATTTAAATCTTAAATCTAAAAATATATATTTTAAATATTCAAGAAACAAATATTATTTGTTGCTTGAATGAAAATTCCATTTGTATCTGTGTACTCATAATACAAGCTTTGTTTAGTTTGGGACTAGATGACGCTGTGTGTGATGTGCCAGTTATTATTATTTAGTTAATCGACAATATGACATATTCTATATCGAGTATGGTTCCAATATGATTCTTACGACCAGTTTAAGTGATGAACAGGTAGATTTCTATAAAATAATACATATTCATGAAGGGTTCCCAAGCAGTATTACCTATCTTACAAATCTTTACGCATTTAACGTTCCAGTCTGGTAGACAAAGAAGGGTTTCGTGCGTAAAAATACCAAAAAAAATCTATGCTTTTATTGACTTTTACTCTCTGTACGAGGCTAGGCTAAAACTGAGAGTTATTTCGTTCAGTTATCGTTTCAATGATTTGTGTAAACTAGTGACAATGTACTGATGTACATGTAGTATAGATGTAAAATGGAATTAATTCAATATCTGTTCTCATAATTCGTGACAAATTAAAATAACAGTTCTAGAAACCTGTTATTAAAATAACAAGTTTTCAGTATTGACGTACGTCAACATTCATACCTAGTAGGAATTCTCTGTTAAGTTTAATAAAACCCCAACTGCTTGACGTTGATAACATCAACTGGAAGTTATTATACCCAAAAATTAAATGAACAGTATTTCTCGCTTTATCTAAAATTTACAATTTAAGGAAAACATTGACGACCACTTAGCCTAGTGGGTAGCGACCCTACCTACGAAGCTGGGGGTCCCGGGTTCGAATCCCAGGTGGGGTCACTACTCATATGATGAATATTAATACTGGTACCGTGTCTTGGTTGTTATATGTATGTGGTGTCTTCGCATGGCACCCAAAATGCAAGCTAATGCTTAATTTGGGGCCTAGACGTTGTGATGTAAGGTGACTTGGGAAAATTCTGGCAGGATTTTCAATGAGATTGACAGGGGGTTTCTATTTCGGTCAATTACTAAATGCCTATTAATTTTTCTATCAACTTTATATTACTTCTGTTTATTTAAGAAACGAACATGTGCTTTGTATCAATAAATCTCTGTAATATCGTTGGTTTCCATAAATACAAGTATCAAAAAAGTATATTTATTAATTTCTTGTACAAGGGGAATTCCGAAACATGCTGGTGTAATTCCGAATAACATTAAAAATATTCACAAAGGAGTTCTATTACATTTGAACTTAAAGTTCACATTTCTTTTTCAATCGCAATCACCCCTCTCACTAAAATACTGTTGCATTCCTTCAAAGAATAGCTACGCTTTTCGCTCTCCAATCGGAATTACCCGGAAAAAGAATTGAATTTTTTAATTTTTTTTTTGTACGGGGATGCTGCATGCGTCCAGTCACTGATAGCTATCTACATCAGCTAAATCGGTGGGAACTTCATGATGGTTTCTAGATGAATGTTGCCATTATACAAATATCGCCGCATTTGGTAGAACTTTAAAAAATTCGGAATATACCTAACTTCGGAATTCCCCCAAGTCACTTATACATATACGTTATTATTATTATTTAAAGTTCAAATCCTACGCAACGTACTTCACGAAAAAAAAATACTTACAACGATGTGTTAAATCTTATTAATAAATTTTATTAAAATATCGCATGTAGTTTAATAAGTAAAAATGTGTTATTATTTTCTAATGTGTTATCTGATTTACAATATCTGAAACAGCATAATGATATATTACACGATTTTATAATATCTGGATAGAGAGTCGGCGTTAAAAAATATAAATAAAAATATCACCTAAGAGTTCGGTTATAAATCACGCACACAGACACTGTTTGTACGTGATTAGTAGGGCGTAGCGAGAGAAGTAGTAAGTTGAGTTTTCCTGTCATTTTTGTTGACATTGTATTGTGAGGGTACATCCAGACATTATATCGATGTTATTAGTTACTCTTTTAAGATTTATTAAAAACTTAGGTGCTATAATTCGAAATAAAATTCAGTTCGAAATTAAATTGATTGTAGTAGACGGTTTGCCTAAATGAGGACAAATGAACATAAAATGTAGAAAAATGAGAAATGGACATCATATTTATAATAAATGTGCTCAAAAATTAGTAGTCTAAATATTTAAAAGATCTACCTTCTCAGTGAATATTTCACTGATTTCATCGATTCCAGATTTTTTAAACGATAAACACATAAACTAGCTAAGAGTGAGAACTATTTAATTTAATTTTTTTTAAATTAATTATTTTATTATTATACCAATTATAAGAGTGATTTCCCATCCAGTCATTCTCGGACTGGCCTGCATCTTCATTTAAGTGGCATGTTTTATGGTATTTGGCATTGACGGTCGATGCTGAGTCACAATCAATTTCGATAATTAAAAACCAATTTTCCAATACTGCTAAACGGGCGATACCCATCAAGCTGTGAATTTTCATTAGGTGACTTTTTTTCATTACTTTTAGATGACCGCCGCCGCTTGGCTAAGTGGTTAGAGACCCTAAGTGTGGAGTCAAAAGTCGCGGGTTCGATTCCCGCCCGGGACAGATATTTATGAACATGTCTATTTGTTCCGTTTCTGGGTGTATATATTATACATAAAAAATGTATGTACATATTATATATAAAAAAAGGATATTTAAGTATGTATATCAGTTGTCTGGTACCCATAATACAAGCTTTGTTTAGTTTGGGACTAGATGGGGCTGTGTGGGATGTCCCAGGTATTAATATTATTATTATTACGAGTTTTTAATGAACTAAACAGATGAAAACGATTGATGATATTTCATTAATAAACCTATAAGCAGCACTGGAGAATTTCATTACCTGGTTTTGGAGTGTTTGGAACGAAACTACACTGTAGGTACGTATTTCATTCCAATAACTCCAAATTATGTAAGCAATTGTTTTGTTTAACAAATATTTTTCACGGTGACTAAACGTATGCGTCAATGCATTTATGAAGTAAACAATGCATATAACTACACGCGAAAACTGTTAAGGCGCGGTCCTCGCTAAAATTAATAGTAGAAAATAGACAGACAGACAGACAATTCACGGTGTCCTGTGATGAGAACTAGTGGTGCAATTCAGCAAAGCGGTTGTCGCGCGGAAGTGTCGACTCTCCTAAATTTAGTCCACAACGAGCGGGAGCACAGGACACGGATCGGAAAAGGGGACAGCGAACTGAGGCAAGAGGGAAGGTAGATACGTTACTCCCGACTCCAATCGGTATCATGATACGATTTTGTTTTGGTTGTAGATTGCGTCGATGAATACAAAAATCAACGGATCTCCTGCTTTCGCACGAAGATCTTACGACATTGGAAATGAACCTAACGGAATAAAGCAAACACACATATTTTGGATAATATTTTTCGAAATAAATGTTTTTCGCAATAAAAATATCACAACTGTATCTGAATAAGCTTAAAACTTCGAAATATAACATTCTGTACGACATTTCGATTGAACAAACCGAATTAGTACGAAATGTAACACCGACGCATATCCGACTTCCAACTAAGGGCACCCTTAACCACTACTTTCGGTTGTCCGATTCTAACAATCTTAGTCTCAATCGATCCCCCGTCTAATTACCCCGAGCCTTTTTTTTTTATTTTTTTCTTATTCGGACCTAGTTCTCGAGATAATGGGCTCCCAAAATGAAAATCGGGGAAAAAATTTGCGATTTTTTTCGTTTTTTGCCGATAGTTTTTTTATTTTTGAACATGTTCCAAATTGTTTTTGCCATCTTGTACAGCTCATCGAGCTGCGTCTTTTGACAGCACGATCATCCCAATATCTCGAAAACTCTTCGTGCAATCTGCCTGTCTCACAAAACTCCCAAATGACCCCCTATACTCCAACGAAATGAAAGTCATTTCCAATGACAATATTATCTCAACGGATTACGCATAACTTTCGTTGGTCCACGCCATAGTAATAATAGTACAGGTAGCGAATGAAATCGTTCTATTATTATTTCTTTAAAAAATTGTATAAATTATTTAAAGGTCTAGAATATATCATTAAAATCTATGGACCTGAATCCGCTGAATGTACCTACTTCACGTACGGAGAGGCATTTCCTGGGAAACAGATTATGTACTGTGAAACGCTCATTAATTTTAGGCGAAATTCGAAAGATGCTATATAAAGTTCTCCTCTCCCGCTCCCCGCTTTCCCTTTTTCCGGTCCCTCTGAGCTAGCGAGCGGTGGATCTAAAAATAAACAGTCAGTCGTCGCATATTGCTATTGCGCTCATGTTATCGTTTGTAACAGAAGTTAGAAATATTTTGGTAATTAAATCAATTTTTTGAATAAATTATTGAGTGGTAAAATCGTATAAATTAAAGTTCTAAGCCCATTTTATATTATGGAGAAGTAAAAAAAGAAACTGAGGTTAAAACATTAAAATATGAATTATGAGTTACATGGAAGGGTTTTTGGAGCAGAATAAACTCACTTATAAAGATTTTGGAAGAAAAATCTACATTAATATTAATTTAGAAATCACGTTGACCGACAAGTTCGAAATCGGAATGAAAATTCCATACCTTTACTCCATAGGTCGCTACATCAAAAAAAGTTCGACTCCAGTCAGTCAGTCAGTGTTTCCAATTAAAGTGACCTTTCACCATAAATCCTATGATTCCACAGATTACTATATAAACATTGACTTAGAGGGCAAAATGGGCCCCTCCATGTCGATGACCAATTATCACGACGACAGAATGTAGGTATACAGAAATAAAACAAATGAGTACCAGATTGTAAGTTAAAAAGCTTGTTTCTTTTTAGAATTCACAAAATATTTATAAATTGTAACTTGTACCGATCCCGATTTTTTGTATAAAAGTCTTTTTAACACAAAATAATGGATTACTGACCCACGCATTATTTTTTTTCATTTAAGACGGTGACGACTGTAAATTAAATTTTATTTAATAAGAAAATAAATTACAAAATTCATATATCATACGAATATACCGACGCGAAAAAGAAATGTTATTATTGATCGCATCCTTAAAACACAAAACGATTTCAAAACATGTTTCAACAACAACAAATTCACCCCTCAAAATGCAATATTAACAATTACATTTTCATTACATATTATACAATAGTATCTTACTGAAATTAAGAAAATTTACACCTCATACAGTTTTCAAAAACATCTTCTTCATCAGCCCATTTTCACCCCACTGCAGGGGCTTAGGCCTCCCCCAGGAGGCAGAGGGTGGCTTGGAGCTTAAATCCACCACGCTGCTCCACTGCGGGTTGGGGATTGTAACGACCGCCATCTACTGACAGCGCCCGGGACCGACTGCTTAACGTGTTCTCCGAGGCACGGTGTCAGTGACAGTTATTTCATTGCTACATGCCCGGATTCGAACCATGACCCTATGGCCTTATATAAATTTGAAACAGGTTCGTTGCACTTTGGGCTATCACGACACTCAAAAACATAGCTGATTAATATTTTTATTCAAGCAGCTAAATTTTGTACTATTTATCTTTATATATTTATCGCAGTTAATTTAACGGCGCGTTTAGAAGTAAATATTTAAGTTTTTTTCATCCGTATTCAAATCGACAGTGGTCGGTGAAACGCGTTACTATACTCAGGTCGTCGGCTACTGTCAGCGTCTTAATGGTAAGATTACCTAAAGACAATACTAAGGACAAAACCTCTTCTCCCGCCGCCGTTGTAAACATAAATAGGATTCATCAAATAAAACAGGATCATAACGAGATAGCCATCCGCGAGTGAAGCTTCAATAGGGACACAATTTGCGGTGCGCACGCGCCGACACACAAGCGTACAGGAGCCGCAACGAGGAACTTCCGTCCGTGTACCGTACCCATACGATATCATTCCTATTTACGGTTTTTTTTTGTTTTTTGGTCATCCTTTATGTTTACTGTAGGCATACGTATAATAGACGAAGTGAATAGTCTTAACGAGGACCTTACTTTAGAATTTAAAGGATATTGGACCAAAATTGTAACGTGCGACGAATAATACGACGACCGCTTAGCCTAGTGGGTAGCGACCCTGCCTACGAAGCTGGAGGTTCCGGGTTCGAAGCCCAGGTCGGGTCAGTAATTATATGATATATATTGATACTGGTACCGGGTTTTGGTTGTTATATGTATGTGGTATCTTCGCTTGGTACCCAAAACACAAGCTAATGCTTAGTTTGGGGCCTAGACGTTGTTGTGATGGTATACGTTATTATTATTATTATTATAAATTGTTTTCGATGTATAGATAACCACAAACGAAAAACCCAATAGATGATAGGATGTCAAACGCCAATACATTGCTCTAAAAAGAAGCTTAGACGCAGATAGGTAATAGTTACTGTTTGGTGGTCCAGTTGTGATGTTGTCCACTACAGCTTCCTCAGATTAGGTGCGTAAATAACAGCTGAGGTCTATAGTAATGAACTTGGGACAGCAACGGTGGAACTACCAGAATAACAGCTTCAACTGGATCTTCATTGGCACAAAATTTTCCGCAGTTTTCCGCACGACTTACACCATGTAAGGACATTGAGTTCTCGAGAAGCATTAGAAATTTCTTTTACGTACTTCATTGACTCTTACTCCCGAAATTTAATATTTGCTTCACACAAATTATTTTTTTTTATGATTACGAAATACAATTTTTTTTATATTAAAAAATAATTAAAATTTTATTACAAATTCGCTTATGAACCGTAGTATCCGCATTTTGATCCACCCCATCTCGTAAATCAGTAAAAATTAAAGAAAAGGTATTATACACTGGATTTACGAATAACAATAAAATATATATAACAAAATCAATACAAACACACACAAATAAAAGAAAAGCCAAAAATTCACCAAAAAAATACAAAAACTAATAAATTATATAAATAAATAAATAATTGTATGATTTGAAAATTAAAAAGAAACAAGCATGTCCATTGATAACTATAACTACTAAAAATACTACATAGATATATAAATGCTACACAGTTGTACCGGAACCGCTATTAGTTTTTACATAGTGTATCAGCTGAAGAGTGCCATAGGCTACTATAATCCCGAGATCAACTGTGTAGTCCAGGCGAGCGGAGCCGCGGGAGGAAAGCTAGTAGAGTCATAAATGTCACTTCACAGTACCGAAAATGTGAAACGCAATTTCGCGGGGTCGAAGACCGGCGCGCGGGGATTTCACGCACTGAAACTTGAACTGAAATTCGCCATCTTACACGAGCTAGCTAAAGTATGTGTGGTTAGACGGTAAACGCAGAAGAGGGCTTCTAGTCAATTCGTACTTATATGCCGACGAGTATATATTTTAGGAATTTTCACACTTCTTAGGGTGGTTTTGCTAATTTCGAAGTAATATAACATACTCTATAAATGCACGACGAAGGACCAGCAAGCACAGCCTCCATCGAAAACTAGATAGTTATCTCGATAAAAACACCGTCACAAAGCGTTAATAGAGAAGACCGCATGTCATCCCAATCACCGTGACACAAATAAATTGTGAACCAATTTACGTGTATTAGTTAATGGGCGAAGTAAGTGCCCGCCCGCATGTCCGTTTGTCTGTTACACTCGCTCCCTATTCTATTTAGGTGATTTTCGGAAGCCATGGACGAATAGAGATGAACTTGACCTCTTTGGTGCGTTAACCTCGTCCGTCGAATATCTATGTCAAAAGTAGAAATTAAAAAAGATAGGTTAGTTACGCCACGTAAGAGATGAAGCACACTCTCATTTGCCTATATATATGTCACGATGTAGTCGTAATAGCTGTGTAGTAGAGAGCCTATTATTTAGAAGGTTGTGGTGCGAATCCCAAGACATGACCAATGAGTTTTTGTAACTTATGTACATAACTATCACTCATTGTGTCTCGGAGAGCATATTAAGCTGCCGGTCTCGGTTGCCGTGAATAGATGGCAGTCGTTGACAACCATCGACCCGCACTACAGCAGCTTGGTGGATTAAGCTCCGAGCCTCCTCATCCCGAAAGGAAGCTTTAGCCCTGCAGGGAGCCATTAATGAGCAGATGGTATGTTATGGTATGGTATGGTATGGCATGGTATGGTATGGGTATGCTATACCGCCACAAACTTGCACTTGCCTCTTGTTCAGAGCGGAATTAAAGTTTGCTTGATCTGTACTTATAAAAAAATTGTATGAGTCGTCACTGAACGCCTGGCAGATGTAAAACATCGAGCTTGTACAAGTAATATGCATAAAAGACAAGATTACGTCAGGAACTAAATATGGCATAATTAATAATTAAATATTACGTATTTTTTACAAAAAATGATGACTATTCAATTAAAAACAAAAATTCAAAATTTAGAAACATTTAAAATTGCGACAACTCAATTCTTTTAATATCTGACTTCAGTAATAGCTTATCTATACTAATATTATAAAGCTGAAGGGTTTGTTTGTTTGTTTGTTTGTTTGTTTGTTTGTTTGTTTGTTTGTTTGTTTGTTTGTTTGTTTGTTTGAACGCGCAAAACTCAGGAACTACTGGTTCGAATTGAAAAATTCTTTTTGTGTTGGATAGTATATTTATTGAGGAAGGCTATAGGCTATATGTATAAAATAATACTATCTGTCTGTCTGTCTATTCGAGCAAATATCCAAAACGGCTAAACTGATTTTGATGAAACTTCACAGATGTGGAAAGGAAGTGGTCAAAAGTGGCATACACTACTTTTTGTATGTCTGTATGTACGTCCATCTGTCTATTCGAGCTAATCTCCAAAACGGCTAAACCGACTTTAGTGAAATTTCACAGGTATGAAAAGGAGGTGGTCAAAAGTGACATGCGCTACTTTTTGTCTTTCTGTCTGCCTCAAGTCTATGTAGACACATTTGGAGATTAGCTCGAATAGACATTCGAGCTAATCTCCAAAACGGCTGAACAGATTTTAATGAAACTTTGCAGACGTGAAAGAAGGTTGTCAAGAGTGACATCAGTTACTTTTTGTGTCTGTCTGTCGTTTGTCTTCACTGATCTATCAACGTAAATAAAGCCGAAACTACTAAGTCTAGGAAGTCGAAATTTGGAACAGTGGTTTATTTTATAACGTATTAATTTTTTAAGGAAGGAATATTTGGAAATTTCATATTTAAAGAGGAAGGGATAGAGTCTTTGTTTTTTAAATAAATAATGACGTGTTTCAGGGTTTTTGGATTTCCACATTTTAAGGGTGAGAAAAGGGAGGTGATAAGTATGGGAGTATCGGTTTTCTTAAAGGAATGGGGAGAATGAAGATTGAAAGTTTGAATGGGTGTACCCAATATTAGTTTCAGCAAAAAGTATGTATAAACAATTTCGAATGTTAATAACAGGAATGTGTAGTCTACGCAAGCGAAGCTGCGGGCGGTCGCTATAGTAATATATATTCGATGTTGCCTCTGACGGTATTACTGTGACAATTGGTCGATGATAATGAAGAAATAACGTTATCAAGATATCAAGTAAATACAGCACCTATAGTTGTTCTGTATCTGGTAGTAGGTTCTCTTGAATTGTAGTTACTTTGCAATTGAAACTCTTTTTGAAGGAACATAATTAATGGCATTGAATCATCTTTTGCAAAATTTACATTGAAATCTCCAGCTAAAATCGATGGTAGTTAATCTTTTTTGGTTTTCAAAATTATTGAACCTCTGTGACTATACGGAAATTATCTCTCATGTAAAAATGAAATTAAATGATTCGTAGTTAGGTACTGAATCATGCCGTCATTTTTAATTAAGGACTGTAAAAATAAAAATCGACTTCAAAAACATAAACTAAAAAAGTTAAAAATAAAATTTTCACTTTAAATAAAACAGCATTAATAGGCGGCATATAGTTAATGAAGTCGGTGCCAAGTCATTCACTTTAAATTGTGTTCTATATTTATTATTATAGTTCTAAATGTTTGTACAAAATATAAGTGATCAAATAAACCTCCCCTCCCCCCTCGTCACCCCCGATGCAAAGGTGCCCATGATGCTCATCGCATTGCAATGGCAATTCTTTGCACCAGGAAGGAACGGAACGGGGGTCGAATCCCCTTTCTCTCAGACGACGGCCGATGCCCGCGACGAAACGTTTGGCGCTACTCCCCCAACAGCCAGCATCTTCTACAACAAGAGGGACGAACAAGTATTTACTCCCCAGAGTAGAGTATTTGACTCGTTTTCTGGCGGCTGCAGACTCCGCAGCGGCTCCGGCCGATCCCACAGTGCGACCAAGGTGAGAGGCGGCAAACAGATAATAGTTCTAAATAGGTAAATCATTGTCGTTATTGTTATTACTAGGTAAGTACTCATTTAAAGTGTCTGATTTGGCACCGATTTCATTACCGGTATATGCTGCCTATTAATGCTCCTTTCTTTAAAGTGAATATTTTATTTTTAACTTGCAACCGTAACTTATTCGTATTTAGTATAAATGGGGCTTCTAAACGCGCTACTCAAATGAGACAGCGTCGTTTAGAGAAAATTGTCGGCAAACCGCAGTGCATTATCCCTAGCTCCTAACCGTTACGGAGTACTGTAACTTTCCTCATCAGCCTGAAATGATGACTTCCAGACGCAAACATCTAAAGAACTAAATGAAGTCGGCTATAATGCAAATTTAAGACTGATATGGTTTTCTTATGGATGCCATTGTCAGAACCAGACGAAACTGAAGTGGAACCATACAAAAAGCACAAGCTTACAAATAAAAAAAAAATCATCCAAATCGGTTCATAAACGACAAAGTTATCCGCGAACACACATAGAATATATATATATATATATATCGCAGCGCGCCTGTTTTAATAGTAAATTATTATATGATGCGTGGATTATGACTTACCGGGTAGTAACCCTGTGAGGTATTGTCATATTTGAATGAAACCGGGCACAGGCGTATGTATGTAGATCGCAAAAGGGCGATAAATATACGAGACCCAAGGCCGATCATCCTACGCATTATGAAAAATTTGAAAAATTATTAAAAATAAATAACTTGCCTCAAGTGAAAAATATTCAAATTAGTTTTCAAAATTCAGAAAAAATTAAAAAAAAAATCTTTACATATCGCATTACCGATCTAAAGCAAAACTGAGTGTTGGTAATATAGATAAAGTTACCCTAGAAACAATCAATATTCCCACAGACTAGTAAGAGAGTTAAAAAGCAACGGAAACTGCGGCGAGCCCATCTTCGTGGGAATTTAAAAAGCTCATCGTCCGCCAGTGGGGAATTGTCTTGAACTAACTTTAATCCCGACTTGAACTATTATTCTGAGGCTGTTGTCCTGGAACTTATTTGTATGCGATGTAGTGATGACTATCCCAATCGCGTTTCAATTTATAATATGATAAATTTAAAAGTTATATCATTTTTGAATCAGGAATTAATTAACCAAGACAAATTGTTAAATATTATGATATTTTATTTGAAAGTATTTTCTAAATATATCATAACAGCGACGTAAATGTATTAAATAATAAATTTGTAAAAATAAATAATTCTTAACAAGATTATGAATGTTTAAAATGTCCTGTTAGACAAAGAGGGCAATATCGCACAGTGTACTTAGTTGTGACGTCAGGCCATTTAAAATAATGTTAAATTTTGTTTTGCAAGAAAGAGACAGAGATAAAATTTTAATAGCTTACAAGTTCCATATTCTTCAGCCGAATATAATTTTAAATATTAATTTTGTTACCGTACGAAGTCTATTTTATTAGTTACATACACTATTTGAATGTATATGTCACAGCATATGTTCATCCAATCGAATTCGACAATGTGATTTTTGGTGTCGCGATGTTCACACGAGTTGTGTTGTTGTACTACGTGAACACCGCTTTGGATTATAATATAATATTATGACTTGTAACACGATCGGAATTTATTGTATAACATAGACATATGAGAAGAAATCCTGGGTATAATTTTAACTATGTCAAGCAGTCAGTCTCTTTTATATATAATAGATATTAAAAATTATCTATATCCCAATATACAAAGAATGCTTTACGAAGTATATTACCCATATATCATATTACCATATATCAGCTACCTTCAAGCGATACTATATATAGAAAGTAAAACAATTACAGAACAATTTCACACGTACCGCATTGGAGCAGCGTGATGAATTTAAGCTTCAAGCCCCCTCATCTTGAGGGAAGACCTAAGCCCCTGCAGTGGGGTATAAAAAGGGCTGACGAAATGGAATGGAATGGAATGGAATATCTGTAAGTTTATTTTGTAACAATAAATAAATATGTCTCGACTCGACTGACCGAATGACCGGAGACACCACTCTGTGGGAGACACCGAAAACTGCAGACCTAAAGTCGCGGGTTCGATCTCCGCCCGGGACAAATACTTGTGTGCATGAATATGTCCATTTATAGACGTGTCGATTATATTATAAAATTGTGTTCTATGTAGTAATAATACCTAGGTACTACAACGTTCATATTATTGTATATATTTATATAATAATAATAATTATTATTATCAATGAAAAGTAGTGATGCATGCCACGGTTCATCTACGCCACCGGATGGGTGCGGCTTTTGCGTCCCATCAACTCACTGGCGTTGATATAAATCGATTCTCAAAGTTGAGTCACAGATCATTATACCCGCGTTTCAGACTTCGCTCGGGTGGATTTTGGAACATAAATTCTTGAGCGAGTTGTAAAGTTACTAACTTCTAAATTAACAATTATTTTTATTCCACTCATCGAGAAGGGAGTCGATGGATGTCTTTTTAAATGAAAATGAAATTTCACCGAAAAGGCGTGTCGATTGAGAAAAACTTAATATTCCGAAATTAATCCTAGTAACTTGAATAAAACGGAATTTAAAAACAAATATATTAAAAATGAATAAAAAATATTTCAAGTTTTTTTTTTAATACGTTTGATAAAATGTATCGAGAATCTGATACTTATCGTTTATCAACTTATGGATAAGCTGATAAATATAATCTATCAATACAAACTGTTAGGCTAATGACAACGTTTTCTTGAATTAAATTTAAAAAAATTGTGGCCTTGAGTCACTGTAAAGTTTATATAGTGTTAGTCACGACGCAGTATCTTGATATATTACATCTATGACAATGGGTTGGTATATCGGCCACTCAATAACAAGGTTCTATGTTACAACGTAGCAACAGACGCATAGACGGTCATCTATTTGCATCCAAAACACGAACAATTATTACTGGCTCACTGCATAAGGTCGTCGGCATTAATTTCATTTCAATTAAAACAGGCACGTTAACAATAGTGTCAGGCCATTGTGTTTTCGGTCAGTGTACTGTGGTTATTATTGTTAAACATCCTGTTTTATAGACATTGTTTTAAAAAAAAAAAACTCGGAGGTAATGTGACACTTTGAGACGGTGACAATGTGACACTATACCTAATAAAGGCTACAGAGCGTTCCTAAGCAATTGACATCCATACATACATACTCAAAAAAACCTCTCGGAGCAGATAGATGGAAATGAAATTTACGTATGTCCTCCATAAACTCCTTGAAGTATTTGTACGATGGAGAAAGAAAAATTTAGTTTTCCGTCGTTCAACTTTTCAATTAGACAACAGGGAAAACAATTTCCTTTGTTACAACTATTTGGACCTCGAGGAAAACCCACGATGAATAACCTAGAAAATAGACAAAGTCTATTTTTATAAAACAATAACGAAGTAATGTCTGTACACATGGAAGATATTGTTGGGCAGATTATAAACGATTAATTACTCAAATCTGAACCGAAAATTAACTTTTCTCATCTGTTTATTTGTTTGTGTTTTTGGTTGAATCCCTAAAAATTAATATTGTGCAATTTACAAGTTTAAATAGAGCAAATGATTTAACAAATATTGTTCATGTCTCTATTTTTAAAAACTGAACAGTAAGAAGGAATTTAACGTAAAGCTGGGTTCTACAAATGAAATGTGCCAAAAACTGTTTATCTTAAAATATAAGGATCTTTTCGGCTATTCTTGCCAAGTATTCGCATCGAAAATCGAAACTTCAACTGTAATCATTATCTCATAATAAAGTATATAATTAGAAAAAACTGTAAATCATAGAGATGATAATGACATTCGGAGCTTTGCATTTTGAGCTACGATCACAGCCGATGGCTAAGGTCCCGAAACATCCTGTAAAAATCTTCTTCTGTAAATCTTCCCTATAAATCATGCAATCCTCATTTAAATTTTGCTGATATTATGTATTATTCAATGACTAAATTTATGAAAAATAAAACAATAGTTAGATGCGCTAAATTCACGCATAAAAATAAATCGTTTTCCTGAAAGTTACCAAATAGAGCGTGGTTAGGTACTAGGCCAAAAGTTAATACTACGCACGACAAAGGTGCGACCGCGAGTGTAGTGTGAGGAGGAGTATCCTACCGGTGACCGCGAATAGATACAATCGTCAGTCGCCCGCGCATTCTGACTTGAACTGAGTAATACCCAAAATAGAAATTGCATATTTTATTATGTCGTGTCGTGATAGTCCAGAGCGCACCGAGCCTGTCTCAAATTTGGCCCCATCGGTCCATGGTTCGCATCCGGGCGTGTACCAATGAGTTTTTCTGACTTAAGTACACAATATCACTGACACCGTGCTTCGGAGGGCACGTTAAGCAGTCGGTCCCGGACGCTGTCAATAGATGGCGGTCGTTACAGTTCCCAACCCGCAGTGGAGCAGCGTGGTGGATTTAAGCTCCAAGCCCCCCTCCTCACCCTGGGGGAGACCTAAGCCCTGCAGTGGGGTAAAAATGGGCTGATGATGATGATGATGATGATATTTTATTATTATTAAGAAAGTTCAAATTTTTATTTCGATGGTGGTTTAAATGGAACATGTATCGTCGGACAGCTATTATATGCTAGGCTTAACATCGTTGCGGACAACAAGAGGGGATATTATAGGTCAATCAGAGCGTTTTAAATTAGCCATCTGCTAAGTTGAAATGTACCAATCAACGGTGACTGCAATATACAGCTTCATACGGCACAGTAGAGCGTACGCTGTTAGTTTTATGTATGGAAAGAGGCCGACTCAATTCTGCGGATCGTACATGACGGGGACTGTCATCTCACCCACGCCCGGAAATCCGCCTATCGATTGTCAGAGTATCAACTGAAATACCAAAACCAACCTTTTTCATTTACATATGAGTACATTTAAAATGTCTGACGACTCCGATGTATCGATTTCAGTGCTAAGGAAGTTAACGTGATACGACAACGCATCGACCGTGATTCCTCGTATCGGACGAATGAAGCGTTTAGTTCCATTGTTGTACAGAATCGAATACCGACATTATTAGACATCCCGCGATTGTCGTTACCTAGTGGTCCGTGGAAGGAAGTGTCCATTATGACCGCCATGGATTGTTGTTATACAGGATAGTGACTAAACGTTCTGCGGGCGTTATTACATACAGTCTGAGTACGCCTTTATTTACTGGTTATATGTACCGTAGATTTAAATCATAGACGTGTATTTATTCCGCGATGAGACCAACGCACATATAGATTATTGAAAAGTAATTGTAATACTCGTGCTTATAAGTAATGCCATAATGGTATATAAGAGGTCCGTGCCTCGGAGAGCACGTTAAGCCGTCAATCCTGGTTGCCATCATCGGAAGGCAGTCGTTAAAACCAACCCGTACTGGAGCAGCGCAGTAGTTAAGCTCCGAGCAGCCCCATCGCGAGGGGAGGCCTAAGCCCCTGCCGTGGGATATAATGGGCTAATATGGTACATAAGATATCTTTATTCCGCAAACTGATGAAGGCTTGTAATATTAGACACAATGTATAGGTATTATAATATCTGATACACAGTAAGATTTTAGTTAGCTAGTTACAGCGTGGTTAGCAAGTCAAACGTAAATAGTACGCACGAGAAAAGAGCGACCGCAGGTGCGGTAAGAAGAGTGGTAGGTCGGAACACCCCGCCAGCGGCCGCCAACCAACACAATAGTCAGTCGCCCGCACACTCCTACGCTAACACGATAATATATTTCAATATTTTAGTACTAAGTGATACTAAAAGAAAAAACACCTATTTTTGCATGTAACTATTGCTTAGTAAGGTTTCGTTTCAAATCTATATGATTATTGGTGTTAAGTGTTGGTTTATATTTGAATAGACACGTGTAGTGTTTTATGCGTTAAAACAAACCTACCTGACAAGAATTTTATTTAATTTTTTAACACCAAGTTGAAGTCGATTGTCGTCGTGCCATGAACGGATAAAATATCAAAAATTTCTATCACAAGGATTAAGATAACCAGCTGTAATGAATAAATATAACGTAGGCATAAAATAAATTTCTACTTTGGAATAGAGGATGGTAACTTGTGCTATAGCAAATATAATATGCAAGTTTTCTTCAATTACAACGTCATCCGAACCACGAAGTTACATCCATTATCTTTACGCTGTGACGATATCACGATTTTAATCTTATTGGTTGTTATATATACATTAAAAATATATATATATATATATATGTATACATTATAAAGAATATTTAAGTATGTATATCAGTTGTCTAGTAACCCATAACACAAGCATAATACTTGCTTACTTTGGGACTAGATGGCGCTGTGTGGGAAGTCCCATGTATATTATGTATATTATATTATTATGTATATTATTGTTTGTGACGAACTTCGTATTTGACTGTAATGGCCAACACCACAAAACCCAAGCCACAAATACTTTGTTTTGATTAAAAATAAAATAAACAATATAATTTTGTAATAAATATTTTTGTTTAAGAATTTTCATTTACAGCCCAATACGTGATGAGAATATTTTCTTTTTTTATATATTTTATTGTTTTTTTTTATAAACAAGCAAAGATCTCTTAAACTATAGCTTTGAAGTACGATTTTTCTGAAAAAAATGAGAAAATATTCTAAGGTTTTTTCTCCAAAGGCGTAATGTAATCAGCACGAAGTCGGCTGTGTTCACAGCACCACGTGCGATAAGGTAGTTGGACCTGTATCTGATAGAATGAACCCTAGAGAAGCCTCCTGACATACCGGATTCGAAAGTACGGATTCTACAAAGTTGAACTCGTTTTTCCAAGCTGACATCAAAGGGGTCATCAAAGTCTTTTGAAAAATATATAAAACACTAGACACAGCTATGATTCCGAGCCAAGAAATATCTGAAATGTGCTCTAATATATATCAGATATTTGCATTTGAAGACATTCCTCAGGATGCGTGCTTGACTCGTGTGTTTTGGGCTCCACTTTGGATCCGAAAAGTTTAATGAAAAAAAAATCTGAAATTCGTCGTCTTCCCACCCTCACCCTAAACGTAAACACCCTTCTAAACTTCCCTTTTACAAATAAAATCTGACAGTATCCGTCCTGTCTGAAAATACAGAAATAGCGTGGAGTACATTCCCCCTGGACACATTAAGGATTCAATTAAATCTTCGTACCGTTCCATGCAATGTACGTTGCTCGGTACGTACGAATCGATCGAACCCAAACGAAAACCAAGCCGGCAATGTACTATATAAATATCGGTAACGCTCGATAATATGATATGAATAATGAAAGTGCGCAGGAGTGCAATATATGGGGATTCAAATAAACAGATGTGCGTCAGAGGGGTGAACAAAAGACAGTATCGATCTTTCAACGGGCACGCGCGCCTATTGATTTTAGTATGAATGCAGTGTAGGGTTCGAACAGAAACGGCATTGGTTTTCATTGTTTTGATAAATAATATAAACAACCGATTAATCGGATATCGTTGATCGTGGATTTCGTAAAATTGTACGAAATAAATATATCGTTAGCGTTTGTAATTTAAATATCATCCTGGTTAGGTTCTATAGTTGTTTCAAATTGTAATAAGAGGCAGAGACATGCAGACAAACAAACTGATTATAGTATATTGTTAAACAAGGGAGTAAAATAGTGTATTTCCACACCCATCATCTCACCCACCCATCTCGAGTCGTCACCGGTGTCAGCGAACACGAACCGACCGAAGGACCTGGCCTTAACACATTGTCGTCATGATCAATCGTGATCGCGATCACAGAACTCTATAGATTACCAAAGGTTCATCCAATAACTTACTCATTAAAGGCTGAATGAATAATTATACAAACATAGTTATAAAATAAATAAGATGTGAATAAATAAATAATTTTAAAGCTACAACTGCCACAAATCTATATATCTATATAAATATTATAAAGCTAAAGAGTTTGTTTGTTTGTTTGTTTGAACGTGCTAATCTCAGGAACCACCCATTCGAATTGAAAAATTATTTTTGTGTTAGATAGTCCATTTATCGAGGAAGGCTATAGGTTATTATTACATCACGCTACGACCAATAGGAGCGGAGCATCAATGAAAAATGTTACAAAAACGGGAAAAATGATTCCTTTTGAGAGCTTCCGTTACGCGCGCTGTGTAAACGGTTGATGTTAAGCAAAACTCATGTATTACGGAATTGTTCCCCTTTAAAAGTTCTAACCAAAAGTCCGCGACAGCATATGTGTATCTTTTAAGGTTGACTTGCCATAACCTTTTTTATGGCAATCAAATTTGTTGCTAGACGTGACAGAGAATTTATTTGTTTGGATGATGACGATGATATCATAGTGTAATGATACTATATGGTGGATAGCGACCCACCCCGACTTCGAACGGGTGAAATGTACTAAAGCGTGGAACGGGAAGAGGAACGTTTCCGTAGCCCACCCGGGCGGAGCCGGGTACGATCTCTAGTATAATAATATCACTGCAAAGCAAATAACGTTGCGGTTAGTACGGTACTGAGTACATTATAACCACAACTGTCATTGCTTCTGATTACATTAAAATATACAAAATACTAACAATATTTAATATGTTGAAATGTATCAACATCATTAGCTTAGTCGTAGAAAATCAATTTATTAACTGAAAAAAATATAAAGAAAAAGTATGCGTGTGATAGGCGAATGTCTAAATCACTACCAATTATCGATATATACAAAAATGAATGTTTGTTTGTACCGTATGTGTTCCTATACCGTTTAAACGATTGCAATGAAACTTTTTGTATTACATAGGAATTACTTTAGTGCAGAATCTTGTACAAATTTAACTGTTATAAACCAACAGGGGGCGCTGCTATATATACGTAAATACGAAACGGCTAGACCGATTTTGATTAGTTTTTTGTGTTACATAGGTGTTGCTTAAGAGCCGGTGATCTTCAAGTATTGAGGTTAAGAACCGCCAGGAGCTGTTACAGTAGGAGTAATTCTTTGAAACGCCTAAATCTAAAGCTAAAGGTGGTATTATAGGTGTCGAATAATTTAGAAAGTTCCCACATATCCTGAAATGTTGCGCCCATTTTTGAGGTATCAGTATATATGTGTAGTCCACCCGGGCGAACCCGCGGACGAAAGCTAGTATTAAAAAACTAATATAAATTTTAATCCTAAAATGGAAAACTCGCTGTAAATGGCTACATTTGTATTTGTACTTTCTATTTAGAAATTTTGGCATTTAGAAATTCTAAATGCCAAAATAGAGAAAAATATTGACTAAAATAAGTTCATTGTTAGGATAATACGCGTAATTTTCACTTAACAATTTTAATTTAATAAGCGTAATTTTAATTTATCAAAGTATAGCCTTAACCGCATAAATGGCAAAAGCTCTATCTGAGAACTTTAAACACGTAGGTTTTTCATATTATATATTTCAAAATATAGTTAAAAAAAGGTAAATTTTATGACTCGTTACAAGCCGTTATGTATTTTATTTCAGACGTACTTAGTCCGATGAACGAATTTTTAGTCTCTATCAAGCTTTAAATTTTACCTAAATTATCTGGGTGTTTTGGGATGTACCTACCTGTTGTGGGACCTCCGCCTATGAAAATAAATAGGGTACGTATATAGTTTGAAGTAAAACAGGATTTTTTGAGTACCGCTATCCAAACTTCCTTAAGTATGATGTTAACGTCGACTTCATGTTTTACAAGCAGGTGCTACTTGTCATATATGAAAAAGCCGTTAAGTGATAGGTCGTTGTACACGTTCCGAGATTATGTAGAAAGAAAAATGTATTCCTTGATTGAGTAAATGAAATTTTACTTATGTCTTCCTATACTATCCTATATACGTATTTCCTTAAATATTTTTTTTCTGTCGTTCATCTGGTAAACCAATGGGTGTTTTTTTTTTCAGAATGAACAGAATTTTTTTTACCGAAACTCAAGGTAAAGCGGGCAGAAATACACTAACCCGCACTGGAGCAGCGTCATGAATTAAATTCCAAGCAACCTCATCCCGAGAGCAGGCCTAAGCCTACGCAGTGAGGCACATTGAGCTGATATGGTGGTACATGGTGGGCAAAAATATCTCGTCAACGAGTAATTTTTTTCGAGTTTCAAGATTATACAACTGCTCTTGCTAACTGCGTTTTTGCCTACAATAATTTTAGCCTTAAAAGATTGATTAACCTTGGATTTTGATTTATAAAAAATTTTATGCGACGATTTGACCAATTTCTCTTCAGGATTGCACCCTGGGACCGCTACTTTTCCATGTATATACTTACTGATTAAATACATAAATTTTATTGGCGACAATGTTATAGTATACTTTTAATCCTTAGATATTAATACACAGCACATCTCAACTGATAGAATATTTACAACATTTAACGGCGTTTTGAACTATATCAATTTTATCAGCGCCAGGTCGATGCACTACAAAGTTAGGCTTGTGCACCTGCTAGTAAAGCTCGTGTATCAGGGAAACTTTCGTAATGCACCTACTTTTTATTAGTTTTCACCGTTAACGATAAACGTTTACAAGTATTTCAAAACTTGTTTAAGAATAGAATGAAAAGAGTAACTCATTTGAGGCCTTTACAATCAATCACATGGCCAACACACAAAGCAATAGGTTTAAGACTTTTTTAACATCTACACTACGAGCAAGCCCCTTCATCTTGATGGGAGACCTAAGCCTCTGCAGTAATTCAATAATTCAAAATTCTTATTCAATTTAGGAATGCATACATTCTCCTATTGAAGGTCAAGTTTCCTGCCACCTCTTAACAATATTCACATTATCAGTCAATTTAGGACATGGTTACTACAAATCATCAAACACAAAACAAATTAAGTACAATACTATATTGAGGCCGAGTAACGCCTCAAATCCAAGCACCTTCAACACTCAAATATTCTTTAACAGTGTAATATGCTCTATTACTCAGGGCTTTTTCACAACAGACTTAAACTAATTCAGTGACAGGCTTGTCACATCTTTTGGTATTCTATTAAGGCCCACAAACGAGCTATCAGTGTTCTTCAGGCGGAAACCCGGAACAGCCAACTTATCTCTATTTCTGGTATTACAACTATGAACATCACAACTTCTTGGAAATAAATTTATATTTTTATGCACATGCAGAGCAACTGTATGGGTGGGGTATAAAAAGGGCTGATGTAATGGAATGGAACTACCAGCATTAAGTAAGGTAGTCGATGTACACACGTGGAAGATATTTTCGGGAAATTGATTCATGGTTGATATTGATTGATATTGATGTACTTAATAGTTTGTACGTCCTTAACTCCAGAACCGCTAAAGCGGTTTTAATTAAACTTTCACATTTCAATAGATAATGCTATGAACAGCGCAATAAAAAAAAAATTTTAAATTTTACTTATTATAGGGAATGAAAAATATTGTTTCAGAACCCAATATATAAATACGTGAAGGAAAAGCTTTCAAGTGTACGGAGGAGTGTGAGATTTGGCATAGTTAAAGTTTATGTGGAGTAAGAGTGGAGTTTTGCAGTGCAGTAGGGATGAGTTTTTGAGATGGGACTGTATGACCTAATCCTAAACTATGAGAAATAGTGAAAAGCGTTCAAAGGGTTCATGAGCTTCATTTTCCAAAAAAAACTGCATATTCACATTTTTGAAAAATCTGTTACTTCAACAGGGAATCAAACCATGTGATTTGTAATACGTGAAGAGAAAACTTTGTGTTTGTACCCCATTTAAAGTATATTGTGGGTACGGAGGAGTGTGAGGTTTAGCATAGGTAAGGTTTATATGGAAAAGGAGTCACTTCACTTCACTTCATCAGCCCTTTTTTACCCTATTGCAGGGGCTTAGACCTCTCCCAGGGTGAGGAGGGGGGTTTGGAGCTTAAATCCACTACGCTGCTCCACTGTGAGTTGGGGACTGTAATGACCGCCATCTACTGACAGCGTCCGGGACCGACTGCTTAACGTTCTATCCGATGCACGGAGTCAGTGATAGTTATGTACTTAAGTCAGAAAAACTCATTGGTACACGCCCGGATTCGAACCATGGCCCTATGGGGTCTTATAAATTTGAGACAGGTTCGTTGCGCTTTGGGCTATCACGACACTCAGGACACGACACACGACACGACAGGAAAAGGAGTGCCAAAAGCTAAAATCTATGTATACCTAATATGTGTTACAAATACTGTCAACCATACGAGTTTAATAGTCTATCGTTTGATGCAGATTGAATTAACTTACTCTCGCCTATTTATTATCTGTGGTTTCAAAAAGTGAGTCCGGACCGGACTAACTTCGACCGCTAGGCGCCCACTAATACACTTACATATGGATTAAGCTAACAAAATACAAAACACTTAATAGAACTGCGGAAACATTATCTTATATATTCTAAAGTTTAATTATTTCCAATTTATTTGTCATAGACAGTTACTTGATAATTTACATGTTTTAGGTTTATAATATTTCTTATTTTAAATTGTTTTCATTGTTATCTTTAAATGAAAGTTCTCGTGTATTATGGGTATAGACAAATTAAATCAAACGGCTTGGCTAATGTAAAATTTTGGTATTAAATACTCACGTTGTAACGAAAAAGTTCTTTTCAAAAACAAGTAAATAACTCACAAAACTGAGCACAAAACACAACGAAAATGTTTATCCAAAATAAACACGACTGTCTGCTACGTTGCATAGAGACGATAGTGAGAGATTGCAATACAAGAATCAGTAAGAGCGACAGAGATAGATTTATTTGTACTACGCATGCGCTAATACCTTGGTCTATCGATGTCAAACATATTGTAGTTTCCATGGCAACGAAATAAAGTCTATGGCAAGTGTAATGGATACAGCGAAACAGTGAGCGAAAGCATGCTTCCTTCCATAAAACTTTCCAAGCAAAGCATTTGCGCTTTGCGGTGCTCCATGCTTTCCAAATCAAAAGAGCGCAATGCAATTTTCTTGTAAGGCCATTTAACAATTTACTGTCTATGAGAGCGTTAAAAATATTATTATCTTGTTAAAAAGAAATTCGAATGAAAAGCTTTTTTCAATTTTTATTTAGAAAAATGTCTGTTTTAAAATCTAATTAAAAACCAGAAGCCATCTACAAGTAGACAATAAAATGATAACTAAAAATAACCTTTCCCTGTCGAACCGGTGCCACGGTCCCATTTTCGCTAGCGACATTATCGAGTTGGATCACTATGGCTAACTTTTGCGCCTAGAACGACGCAGAGCGAGGGTCACACCCCTTCTCCTTAAGTCGAGATTTGTCGAATAATTAATATATTAATTAACATAGCTCGCAATATAATATGTTTCTCATGCACTGTCAAAAAATATCGATTGCCATGAAGAATAACTTATAACTTATTCTCCATGGCAATATGACCGCCTACGCACGACATCCATTTACTTACTTATTTATACTATTTATACTATTTATACATTATAGAATTCTTTATAAGCATTTGTGACGATTCAATGTTTGACAGATTTTATTGAATTTTTTAAATTTTCTTTGTGATTCTAGAAGTAATATCTACTGACTGATTAGCCAACTGGTTAGAGATCCTAACTGCGGAACCAAGAGTCGCGGTTTCGATTCCCGCCCGGGACAAATATTTGGATAAATGAACACGTCTATTTATTCCGTATCTGATATATATTAGGTTATGTTTTATGCTGGTAGTCCACCAGAGGGTACTGCAGTTGACGTGTTTCTCTAAAACGGCTAAACCTTTTGTGATCCGATTTTTCACATAACATAGGTGAGTTTTACTTCAGAGCACGTTCTTAGGGTTTTAGGCCGCCACTGGAATTTGCAGTAAATTTAATTTTTTAAAACTTTTGAGCTGATTCTGATGCGAGTTTTTACAATACATGAAGTGTAAGCTAAGAGCAAATTCTGAAATTATTTTGCAGGTAGAGGCCGCCGCAGTAGATGAAGGGCACAGGCCTACAATCTTTAAAACGTAATAAATGACAAAAATAAAATTTTAAGTTAAAAAAAACGAAAGAACATTGAGTAAAATGTTTGGTCTTGGAACGATTATTAAACACTAACGAGGTGATTTGCGTACATAAAAAACTATAGGATCGACTAATTTATAGACATCCCTAAACCCACTAATTTATTTTTTTGTCTGTTTGTACGTCTATAACTCAAAACCTAAAAACCTTTAAAACTTTACTTGATACAATGTGACACAACATATATGTGCGTATTTTCATCCTGCTATTTGTAGGGGCAAAGCAGCAAAAACTATTTTTTTTAATTTATATAACAAAAAAACAAAAGAAAATTTCCTATGACATTTTTTTTGTAACGCAAGTGAATAAAATAATAAAAAAGTACAGAAGAACTTTCTTATATACCGTATATAAATTTCTCATTTTGCAATATGAAATAATATGACACCTAAAGCCGTTTTTCCTAAAACATTTGTACTAAAAGTTTTAGTCGGCATTTTATAGTTTTTACTGGAATCTTTTTAAAATTTTCAAACAGGCAAAACTGCGGGCGAGACGCTAGTAACTAATAAATCAAATTATTGATCCTTTTTTCAATGTTACTATAGAATATCTCTATATACTGATAACGTGTTATCAGACAAGGACGCAAAACAAATAGATAAATATAACACAAGAAGTATATCGTACAGTTTGTGGTAAAGTAATAAATGCAGTACATTATGATGTAAGTACGGTAAGCTGGATATTATAGTCGAGGTGTTTATAGGCATTAGGCGAAGTCGAGTGCTTGTAATAAACCGAGACTATAATAGCCAGCTTACTGAGTACGAGCATCGTACGAAGTTTTTCAATACATTTGCGATTAAAATAATTAAAATAATACTTCAAATGTAATAATGGCGCGAGCTAAGGGCGTGAGCGGGTTGTTTTTCGCGGTTTGCGCATGCGTCACAAACAGAATACTCGTTTGTGATTAGTGTAAAGTAAAAAGGCCTAGTACTGTAAAATACAACATTACGGTACAAGTTTCGATGTCATAAAGAACTTATTAATAGCAAATGTATTGAAAAAAGCAATTATAGTGATCAAGACTTTTCCTTTCCAAAATAGTTCAATTAATTTATTGTTATTATACTTATTGTATTGCTGTTTGTTTGCACTAGGGCTAGTGAAATTAAAAAAAAAATATTTTACGAACTTTTACGAGAAATAGCATATTTATTTAGACTTCCATTTGATTAAAATATACTGTACAGAACATCTTTCAACTTATGCCTTTTGATTATACAATGTCTGGATAGAGAGTCGGCGTCAAAAACGTAAATAAAAATACCACCCAACAGCTCGGTTATAATTCAGCGATTTGCAAAGAGTTAGTATGGGGTAGCGAGTGTATAATCTGTTGAGTCACACACACATTTGTGTAAAAGTTGGTCTGTTATTTTTATTGATATTGTATTGCGACGGGCCATTCAGATATTATATAATCAAAGCCATTGCCTTAAAAATATAATTTAAAAAAAGCTTATCAATAAATCATTAATAAATGTCATTAATTGTCAAATTACGATTTAGCCCTCTGTATGACCTCTGTCGAGCGCTTTTTATTTTTTTTTATTTTGTTGGCCAATGTTTTATACTTGACTAGCTTTCAGCCCGCGGCTCCGCTTGCGTGGACTACACTGCTGTACTGGTACCCATTTTCTGGGATAAAAAGTACCCTAAGTCACTCTTCAGCTTTCAAACTATATATAATCCACTTTTAACCATATATATAACTCACTCCTGACAATCCTTTTTTCATGTCTACGAAGTTTTATTGATATTGGTTCAGCTGTTTCGGAGAATAGCCAGAACAGACAGACAAATAGACAGACGAAATGAAATTTATGTCACTCCTGACTACATTTTCTTTATGTACTTAAAATTTCATTCAAATCCGTCTAACCGTTTTGGAGATTAATTCGAACAAACGGACAGATACACAAACACATAAACAAAAAGTAGCCTATGTCACTTTCAATAACTTCTTTTTCATGTGTGCAAAGTTTCATTGAAATCAGCTTAGTAGTTTTTGAGTTTATTCGTTACAAACATACAAAAATACAAATCTGTACCCTTTATAATATTAATATAAATTTCATAATATTATTATTGTAATCCATCAAATTGTGAAGTCTGAACAAAAAACAGTAAACCAAGTCAATAAGACTGTTTCAAAAGAGCTTTCTATTCTGTTTATTCAAAAAAAGCTTTTTTTCAATGACGCAGTGGTATCTGTAACATTATCTACGAAACCATCGCCAGTTTTTGGCGACTAAAAATTAAAAAAAAGCACCACTTTTTAAACATAGACAATTAAATTCACTCCCATACGCGCAGATACAGACAATCAACCACTTTAAATATATAGTTGATTTTTTGCCGCGGGACTTCTTTGTTGGCCGGACTCTACACTGGAAACAGCGTAATCGAGGCACCGCGTATTTTTGTATAAAATGCCGATTTGTATAGTGAAACTGCAAAAACAATAAACACTACAAGAAATAAGAACAAGGGTCGTCGTAGAAGCAAATTTTAATAGGTAGTCAGTCAAATACCGAGCTTTGAATTAGATAAATAGAGGAGACATACTAACCGTTTAGTTCTAGAGTAGAACCTTATCACGTTTGAGTCATAGGATGAGGAAGGGAGAAGAGCGGATTGCGCGTTACGGCCCACGCGATTAGTGTGTCATGTCTAGGTCTTTCTGTATCATACCCGTCACAACTAATTACACGCATCGAATGGAGGACGGAAACGATAAAAAAAATTCTGAATTAAATAAAGTAGACATTTATCGGCTTTGAGTCGTTGAGGTTAGCAAGCGTGCGCCTCCTAGTTTGCTACATTTAGAGTTCGGTGGCTGCATACAGGAGTTGACTAGTAAAAGCGCAAGCAAAATCAAACATTAGCAGTAACGTGCATAAAGTACAGATGTAAAAGCCATGAATTATAACGAAAACACTGTAAAACAACTTTATTACTAAGTCCATTTGGTTCAAATTGTCTTGCATGTTGCAAATTGCAGGTACGTCCAGTCACATTACTTTTCTGATTGATCTGTAGGCAGACGTATACCTAAAACATTTACCTGATGAGTCTTACGTAGTGCTCTAAGATCTTTTCTTTTTAATACGAGGGTGGGTTGATAACTACTTAGCCTAACCTACTTCTATGTATAATAAATTTAAAAAAGTAATGTTATACTGTAAATTGGTTCTGTAACTGGCCACATATAAAATTACAAGCCAGAAAAGCCACTAGTTTTTTTTCGGATCTCGATAAAAGCCATTTTAGGATAGGTATTGAAACTTTAGAAGACTGAACTAGTGCATAAGTACAGCTCAACGAGGACAGCGTCGAAAAATAAAGATAGTTTTAAAACGATAACATAAGTATTTCATTGTTAGGCTAAGTAGTTACCGACCCACCCTAGTATATAACAAAAAGGACACATACAAAGAACGATAACACAAAATACAAAACGTATGAAGAATCTACTTCCTCCGGGAAAAGCCAGCTAGGAGACGTCCTCAAAAGGTACGTAACTTTGGGAGCAGCGAAGCACATCCGCAAAAGGACAAGAGCAATGTGGGCAGAAAGGTCTTTCAGCCGTGTTTGGGCGATAAGAAGAAGTTCGTCATAAGTTTTTTTACATAGTATCTATCTATGTATATATCCAATAGTATAAACCTAAAAGCGGCAACCCGCATTAAAATATGATCCATCGGTGAAGGAGGAGGTAAGTACAACTATTACGTCTGCCTCCCACTATGCGCACTCCATCGTTAGTCTAAACTTGTACATTTCGTGTGTAAATCAATTATTTAAAAAATCGGCAAAGTGCGAGTCGGACGCCCGCCCCGAGGGTTCCCCAATGTGTTTTAAATTATTCATTTATTTATGACGTATTTTAACGTATCGCTACTCACCGCCAAAAGGCACGAAAATATATTACAATTTAAAATGTTAAAAAATCACTTAAAATTAGATAATTGTCAAATTTTTCCTATACATGTACTATGAAACTTTCCTATACACAATATTTCAAGAATGAAAGTCAACTTTGATGGATTTTGAAGTTGCTTTAAAATACGCTTTTTAAAGTCTGGTAAGATATTTTTAAATTAAGAACTTAATTTTCCTTACGGGACTTTAGGACTGCACACCTTGGTATGTGATAATAAGTTTCAAATTGCCACCTCTACTTTTTCGTGAGAAAAGGGTGTCGACAGGAAAGACAGACTGCCAGACATACCGACAGTAAAGTGATGCTTATTATTTATTTTGTTATGATTATTTTATTTTTAAAAACCTAAGCTATGATAAAACCTTTTTTATTTGTATGGTCAGAAAACAATGGAATGTTGCGGCCCACTTAGGTGAACTTGGTGTTGTCGATTAGGGTTACAAGAATGTTATCAGCCACTCTTGTCCCGAGATTTAAGTGTTTTCTGATGGGCTTAGACGATAATGAAGAAATATTGAAAAAAAATGTTTAAACTACCTATTTAAGAAATCTGTTTCTTTCGAATGCAACAATATTTGTAAAGTAACTGTTTGGTAGAGGTAATATTTTGCGTTTAAATCCCGCGAAACTAGACCATGAATTTAATTTTTTTTTATATATTTTAAGACTTCAACGAAAGTTCATTATATTGTAGTTTTATTTTATAAAAGAAATTATACTATTTATTTATTAATAAAATGATTGCTAACCATCCGTAGATACATTTTTCAATTACAAAATATCTGCTTCCTAGATGTTTAATTTTTTTCGTAAATACTGTAAACAACCTTAAACTAATTAGTTACTCTACGTAAATTATTTAGTGTATTTCTAATTATATTTATACTGTATTTTTATTTACAATGTAGTTAAGTGTAAATAATAATAATATCTGGAACATCTCGCATAGCGTCATCTAATCCCAAAGTAAGTAAGTATTATGCTTGTGTTATGGGGTACTAGACCTGATATACATACTTAAATATTCATTTTTTAAACGCCTTTAGTCAATTCGTACTTTTATGATAAGCTATTATGAACAATATCTAAATTAAAAAAAATAAATGTCGAGACCATTAAAAAAAATAAATGTCGAGACCATTAAAAAAAATGGCGGGAGAAATTAGTCATTCGTTACATATAACATCAAAGAAGTAACGAAACGCGCCCGCCCCGTTCCCCACTAGAACTACTAACAGCAAGCTATCGACAAGGCAACCGCTTATACACCGCGCTAGTAGTGTATGCCACCTCCGGTCTTTCGTCGGCAAATGCCCGTCAGCAAGTATTTCATCGCGACAAAGCCGAATTATGCAGTTAGATGTTGTAAAAACACGCCCAAAAACAAAAACAACGTTGCGCGATGAAACCTATCATGTGTTAGTATGAAATTGTGTGAACACTTCCCCCCGCAAACGCGTCTCACGCCCCCGTAGAAGGGAGCGCTCCGTTTTGTACAGTAAATGTCTTCTTCACTTCTTCACATCAACAGTCCATTTTTACCCCACTGCAGGGGCTTAGGCCTCCCTCAGGGTGAGGAGGGGGGCTTAGAGCTTAAATCCACCACGCTGCTCTACTGCGGGTTCGGGACTTAAATGTAAAAGGGCAGTAAATATCTTACCGTGTCTCTAATGCGGAGGTGGTGGCGGAGAGCTTAAACTCGCTATCTCTATACTCTATGCATAATATCAAGCAATTATGTTTACCCGCTTCGTCCATATGCTAACGACAGACGAACGGACAAACATTCTTTGTTCCATTAATGTTATGTATCATGTACCATAACACACGCAGAGTGATCATAACATGCCATTTCATCAATCATGTTTTCATTTCGATATCCGTTGTGTTAATAACTTGAGTATTTTTCTTTGCGATGCATATTCTATTGTTATGACCTCAGGGGCTACGTTCTGATCATAAGCCGCAATGATTTTGTATCAGCTATCTTTTTCTTTCTAATGCTTTATTCTACATGTCAGAACATATTAAACACATGTAAAATTTACATTCTTTCTATAACTTTAGTGATTGTTCTGAGGTTATGACCATATTTATTTACTCTACGGTTATGACAAGCAAATAAAAAATTGTTACGAAGTGAGGTTTATACATAATTTTTTTATGGGGTTGCTGGAAACGATTTATTAGTCATCTCTTAACTCAAAATTTTTTTTAACTTTTTTTAGTCTTTTACGAAAGTAACCGATGGCGTTTTAGTTTGCGTCGCCCTGTACTGCAGTTGCATTGCACAAAGGTTGTCCAATAAGTATAGAGAATTTCTTAACAAACTTTAACAAACAAACACCCCTCTTTTTTCGTCGGGGGTTAAAAATAAAACTTGCTACACAAAAAGTTTTCGAAGAAAAAATAAATGGCTGTCACGATAACCATAGATGATATAACTGTTAAAATATGGTTAAAATAGACGAGTTTTAGAAAGGCCTTCATTTTTTTTCAAAATTTCATTTTTTTTTTCAAATCAAACTAGCTGAACAAAAATTTATTATAATTATTCAAAAGAGAGCAAGAAGAACTAGTTTGTACAGAATGCAAAAAGTTACGAGGAAACGGAAGAGACTGATTTCAAGAAGAAATTAAAGAGTTTTTCACAGTAGAGTTAAATTATTACATGCTTTCCTTAATATTTATTTATTAATTTTTAACTTTTACAGACATATTTTAGTACACAAGAAACCACACAATAAAAAAAAAGTGGGACACATTATTCTATATTCAACAGCAAACACAGACAACTTGTAAACCACAGAGTGCAGACCAAATACTAATGAGAAAGCTTTCAATGTTTTTTTTTCTCAACAGAAACCGGGAAGACAACATGCGTTGTCTACGTATAGAAATATAAACTGTTTAAAAAAGTTTTTTTGCCAACCCGCATTGGAGCAGCGTGGTGGATTTAAGCTCCAAACCCTCTCATCTTGAGGGGAGGCCTAAGCTCCTGCAGTGGGGTACAAAAAAAAGCTGATGGAAAAAAAGATTTTTGAACAGGCATCTTGAACATTGGTGAGAGTTGCGGCAGATAAACTAAAAATATCTAAGTCCAGTGTATCTAGAATAAAATAGAAAGACATAGGGTTGAATACTTTTATAAAATCAGCCGCTCCCGAATATCTCAAAGACCAGGAGGCGCATACCAAGAGAGGGTGCCTTGAAGTTTATGAAAAAGCTTTGATATTTTTTATGATTGATGTCGAGATAAACGTATCGGTTGAGTAAGTTTAAAAAAAATACATTGGCAAGCCATGGATGAAAACGGTAACGTTTCCGAACCATATTATTGCACAGGGTCTATGACCTCCCAGATTTACCTTAGAGAATGCACTATCAAACGTCTTATGCCTTTCATAGACAAGCATTATCAGAGAAAAGTGGTTTTGTTTTTTTCCAGATTTCGCTTCACGTCATTACGAGTTTAAAGTCACTCAATATTTACAGACTGCGACATAACTAGACAAAACAATGTCCCGAAAGTTCCTCAAGCTCGAGTTATTAAAATGTTTTGGGTCTTGTGTAATCATCATCAGCCCCTCTTACCCCACTGCAGGGGCTTAGGCCTCCTCCAGGGTGAGGAAGGGGTTTGGAGCTTAAATCCACCACGCTACTCCACTTTGGTTGGGGATTGTAACGACCGCCATCTATTGACAGCGTCCGGGACCGACTGCTAAACGTGCTCTCCGAGGCACGGAGTCAGTGATAGTTAATGTACTTAAGTCAGAAAAACTCATTGGTACACGCCCGGATTCGAACCATGACCCTATGGCCTTATAAATTTGAGACAGGTTTGTTGCGCTCTGGGCTATTACGACACGGTCTTGTGTAAAAAAGAGTACAAAAAGTACACAGATATATTTTCAAACACCGACGGACTAGGTTGACCAATAGAGTAGCAGCTATATCTGGAAAAGCGATCAAGCAAGCATAAAGGCCTTTGATATAGATATTAAAAATAAATATGTTTTGTTTTCATTTGCATACCAAATTCATATGCTATCGGATTATTTTAATAAAATATTATTAAGATTATTTTGTCTCTTCTGGGACACTCCACTATTTGTTTGCTTCAACGTTTGAATTGAAGATGTCAATATTACGGTGTATTATACGGTATCAATGATAAACACAGAATAACATAAACATAAACAAAACAACAAAAATAAATAATAGATAAACAAAAGAGCTATGATTATATAATGTCTGGATATAGAGTCGGCGTCAAAAACGTAGTTAAAAATATCACCTAACTTGTTAGATACTATTTTAAGGTTGTATAGTTCACGCACTTGTTATACCCCACTTAGGCTTAGGTCTCTTCTCGAAATGAGGGTGTTTGGGGCTATATCCACACGCTGCTCCAGTGCAGTTTGTTTTAACGACTGTCATCTGATGGCAACCAAGACCAACGGCGTAACGTGCTCTCCGAGGACTCAGTCAGTGATATTTATGTACTTTAATCAGAAAAAACCCATTGGTACATACCCGTTCCTGGGATTTGAACCACGATTTTGTACACAATAAGGGACCCGATATGGTTAATATGGTGTAGCGAGAATATCGTGGTCTGTTGAGTCACGCACACAAGTACGTAAAAGTTAGTTTGTATTTTTTCCTGACAGTGTGAGTGTCCATCCAGAGTTCCAGACGTTATATAATTAAAGCAGAAGGGTGATGATTTTTCATGGAATATGCACTTGTAGTAGGTATATGTCGAACACTTTGGTTTATCTGAATAAAAAAGGTAAAATACCTACTTGTATGAAATTTAACAAAATATGAGCAAGTACCTACGTGTTATTTTTTCCATTGACATAAATAAAAATTTTGTATTTCTAACGCTCTTGAGTATGTCCACTTGAGATTTTGAAATGTTGAAAGCAATGAATAAATGAATGTGTCGCGCCAACGAAAGACGTCACTTGGTAACTCGGAATCTTTTTTTCGACGAAATATTCAGAAGTATCAGATGGCAGTCGTTACAACCCGCCAATCCGCACTAGAGCAGCGTGATGGATTTAAGCTTCAAGCCCCCTCACCCTGGGGAGAGGCCTAAGCCGCTGATGGAATAGAAAATCCAGAACTACCTAGTCTCATTAGACTCACCGATTGGTTTAGTGATCGGTGACGCCGACTGCAGTTAAAGGTCGCCGGTTGGATTCTCACCCGGGTGCGATATTTGTTTGCATGGACAAACGGACTTGTCTATTTATTCCGTGTCTGAGTGTAAAACATTTATATGTTATAAGTTATTTAAGTATGTATATCAGTCGTTTAGTACCCGTAATACAGGCTTTGTCTAGTTCAGGACTATATGATCGTATGTGAGATGTATTATTATTATTAACTAAAAAATGTTTTCAAAATGAAAATAATGCTATTACTTATTTATAGGTTAATGGGACAACTTGAATTCAAACAGTATTTTAGAAAAAGGCATTTTATCCACCATCCAAAAGAATAAGTAATTAAAACAAATAGCTTATTTTGTTTTTGGGAATAATTTGGCTTAGTTAAGCTGTTTAGACATTTGAATTAAAATCACCCAAGAGGTATTTTGAATTTTAAAATCAATTTAGTCTAGTTAAGTCGTTTTAATTTTTTATTTTTTTTTCTAATAAAAACCCACTCATAACCACTCAAGAAGGTTCTAAGGATAAAAATTAATTAGTACTTATAATAACATATTATAGTGAAATATAAGCTTTCTTGTATTCCCGGTACAACTGCGTATTCCACATAGGAGAAGTCGCGGGCGGAAAGCTAGTTGCATGACAATTTGAAATACACTATAAATCTAAATACTAAAGCTATAGTATATTATAAAAATACTTCGTAATTACTTTCCAGCGAAAGCTCCCAAGACGGTCTTGAAGCTTCGAAGCCGACGATAAACGCATCAGATGGCATCTGGTTTTCTAAGGCGTCTTACGTAATAGCTGAAAGGTCTTTGACCCTCAGTCACACAGGGTTACTTCCGGGCTACCCGAATTTATGAGCAGCTTTATCTCATAATTTAGTGTCGTTATAGGCATAAATCTTACAAAATAAGTATAATATCGAGGGCTTCATTAAACAAACAATAATTTTTGTTTTTAAAGTGTTTTAAAAATGTGAAAAGGGGTTTAATTGTGATAAAGTTATAAACAAATTGTGTAAAATTGTTTTAATTTATAATTCAATGCAAAATCATAACCTTTTTAAAATAAATTCATCGGCGTTAAGATATCTGATATTAGTCGCATTAAAATATATTTTTTAAATATATCTATTAATTCATAGGTATCATTATTTTATTTTTAGCTTTTTTAACGAATACCTATGGTATTGCTTTATAGATTGTCCTTAAAACTTACCAGAGTTTAATTTCAACTTCAAATAACGCGACAAAAACTCTTGGTACCCAAAGCACAAGCTAATGTTTAATTTGGGGCCTAGACGTTGTTGTTCATGTATACGTTAAAAAAACACTAACGCCTTAATGGAACCGACATTGGTCATTATTAGAGAAGTTTATGCAGGGTGTCCTAGAAACCAATGTCAAGCCAGAAACGGGTGATGAGGAAAGTACTGACAGCTATAAAAAAATATTAAAAAAAAATCGAAGTCGTGCATTTTTAGAATTATAGGCACCGAAATAAATCGAGAAAACTGACTCGAGATTTGAGGCAGTTATTGTCTCGTTAGAAGAAAATAGAGTTGATAGAGATCTCAAAGGTTGTGACATATAAGAAGAGAAAGAAAGGCAGATTTTATTGTACTTAAAAACCAGTTTTACTTTCAAGTTCCTCATATACTTAATGAACATTGAAGGTGTGAAGTGATGTCCTTGGTGCATTTTCCATCAAGCAATTCCATGGCTTCTATTGGGCAATTCAACCCGGTATAAGTCCAGGGTCCAGATACGATATTATGATAGCAAATGTGCAAGAAGTATATTATTTGCACGTTAAATCAGTATTTAATTTCGAACTCATTCAGTTTTTCCATTCCGATAGCTGTCGTCGCCACCGGTCATAAGATTAATTTAAAATAAATACCTACTACTCATGCAATGCAATAATAATAATAATAATAATACATGGGACTTCCCACACAGAGCCATCTAGTCCCAAAGTAAGCAAGTATTATGCTTGTGTTATGGGTTACTAGACAACTGATATACATACTTAAATATTCTTTATTATATATACATATATAAATATTTTTTTTTTTTTATATATATAACAACCAAGACCCGGTACCAGTATCAATATTCATCAAATTAATACTGACCCGACCTGGGATTCGAACCCGGGACCTCTAGCTTCGTAGGCAGGATCGCTACCCACTAGGCTAAGCGGTCGTCATTGTCATCATCGTAATGTATTCATGTAAATGAGTTAAAAGTCCCGTTGAAAGTATAATTACTAAAAATTAAAAAAAATGGTGATACATAAAAAACAACCCAATGAATTATCACAAAAGTAATTATGGAGTCACAAATAGAAAAAAGAGAATTATAAACTTTTGAAAATCATTGTGAAACTGAATTGTAAATATAATATTGTACTTGTACTATTGAAAAAATTCCGAAAGTATTAATTTTTACACCGAATTTAGACCTAATTAATCCATTTTTTCCACCCGACAGCTGTCATAAAATTCATAAAAAATTATAAACTACGTCATAACTACAGAGGTCAGCGGATATAAAACTTCATTGTAAATAAGTAGAAGAAAAGTAATGACTTTAGATTGTAATTTACGGAAGGGTTATTTAGGGATAGAAAAGTAAAGATTAGCAGTCACAGTACCTGAAAAATCATCGCAGTGTCATTTTCTTAAATTTTTGCAGTGCTTATAATGTTAAAAGTGCATGACAAAGATTCTTTTTAATATTCTTCTAATAACTGTCAGCACTTGCCTAATCACCTGTTTCCGGCTTGACTTAGATTTTTGGGACGCCCGACATAAACGATAAAAAGGTACGTACAATATTGTGTTTTTATTAAAACACTTAAATTACTTACCTATAAAAATATCTTATATCTATCTATCGTATATGAAGCCCGATACAAAAAAAAATCTTTTAAGTATATTTTTTGTGTAAGCGGTTTTTTTTAATTTTTTTGTTTTTTATTGCATGCTTTAAGTATAAACTTAATTATGAACATTTGGCTTTAAGTATTTGTCAATTTTGTACAGTTTTTTTTTTAATTCTTAATTTTTTTAATTTATTAGACACTTAAGGTGCGTTAAGATTAAACCTATCTTCAATTAAAAAAGGATCCCATTAAAATCGCTTCATACATTTGGGAACTACTATACCGCAGACCAACTTACAGACGACAGATGAAAATGTAGCTAAAAACAATCTCTATTGTAGCAGCTTACGAATAAAACACACAAACACACACATACGTAGACCTCAAACGTATTACACCTGTGGTTTTCAATGTCGGGGATTAATAAGGTAAAAACCAAAACTTAATTTCAAAGCTATATTTTTCTTTCAGCCAAAAAGTAATTTCATACTCTACGATACGATCGCAGGCAATACAAACTCTAGACGTTGAATTAAATTGTTTGTACTTTATTCATAGAGATAAAAATATAATGAATTCATCATTTTTGTAATATATAAAATGTTATTTAAAAAATTAATGCAGAAATACGGTTAACTATAAAGTACGATATATTAAACAAAAAAAAAACTTACATGAAAAATTTGTGATAGATTTTTCTATAGGAATAATTTTTCAGTCAAGCTTTCAGTGATAATTTCGACGTAAACTTAAGGAAGAAATTCAAACCGCACACAAGCTATGCGCTCAGCGTTCGGCGCTAACTGACAGATGCAAGGGACAAACCAGCTGATTTACTTCTAAAGCATAAATTACGGAAATACTGACCTTATTACCCATGAACACGGTTTGAAATCGATTACAAGGATTCCTAATCTGAATCGCTTACTATCCAGTTTAGGTTTTCTTTGAAAAGTAACCAATCCTTTTTCATTATCGAAATCAATGAAATAATCGCTGATTTAAAGTTTCATAAAAAACAATGTTATACAAGATCCCTATAAGGCTGTCATTTTCTAAATTAACTACAACCTATAGTAGGTATCAAATTCGGACATTCCACACTAGATATTTTATTGATATATTTAAAAATAGTTGTAAATTTTAGTATTTAGTCATTTAGGCAAATAACTGGATATAAATTTGACAGACCGATTGGGTGACTGGTTAGAGACCTTAACTGCGGAGCGGTCGTGGGTTCGATTCCCGTCCGAGACAAATATTTGTGTGCATGAACACGTTCATTTGTTCCGTGTCTGAGTTAAAAAAGTATCAATATATGTATGTATTAAAAAAGAATATTTAAGTATGTTCACCAGTTGTCTAATACCCCATAATACAAAAATAATACTTGCTTACTTTGAGACTAGATGGCGTTGTGTGGTATGTCCCAGGTATAATAATTGTTATGTAATTTTATTATTTAACTGTTGGTTATCCTATTTGAAATAAATAAAAAAATTACTATGTCCGTATAATAACTATTTCTAAACTTGAATTGTGACAATGAAAAATTATCATGACCGCCGGTTTCAGTATTGTACGAACATCAGATAAAAATATAGATATCAATAAATTCCAAAGATTACTACGTTTCCTATCTCTTAAACTAGCATTTATCAGATTTCTAGTATATTTTATTTCAAATACGAAATGTTAGGCTATTATGCGATCTTATTCAGTACCTAACAACTTTTTTAAGAAACCGAAAACAAATGGCGCCTGAGTGTTTTCAGTGCTTCGACACTTATGCACAATAAGTTGCATAACGACGCTGTAGAATGAAGACCTGGTATGTCTAAATTGTCAAAACGACAAAACTCCATCACATGAACGAAGTTATCTCACAGACTGCGCAAGATTTACTTATATATACATGGTGTTCATGGACAGCGCTGGATGGCCTAAAATTAATATATTTGAAAAACGGATTCGTTACAAACATCCTTTACGAGTTGTTCTTTGTAACAAATCAAAAGGAAATTAAAATTAAAAAAACTGACATACGAGGTCTTAACTCGACCGCTAAGAGTATACGTATTTGAGTTACTTGATGAAAGACTGGAGGAAGGAATAAATGAATGGATAGTTTTTTTATTTCATTTGTTGGGTTACAAGTATTGGGTGGGGGTTTACATCAACCCAGTCGCGCAGGACGGGTAGAGTTTGCCTGCCAGGTTCGTTCTGGGGGAACGATGTGGCTTACACACTTTGTTGTTTCCGTAAATAGAATATTTATTATCCACTTTAGTGGCTAACTTATAGCTAACTTATAACTAACTTATAATTAACTTACGTACTAAAGAGTCTGGAGGTGTGCTGCTCGAGAATCGAGTCGGCCTAGGCAATAGTCTGTGGGGATATTATTTACACTTAATCGTACTGCACTCGAGTGTCTTTTGTCTAGCGCACACTATAATATGCACTAATGTGGCAACGTCAGGTCGTCACCTACCGCAGGAGGCCCATCCTGCTTTCAGCCGCCGTCGGCGGCCGCTTTGAGACGGGCTGCTTCCTCGTGTTCGGAGGGATGCTTGTTCGAACGTGATCGACTCGGGTTGACGGCAGCACAATGTTGTGCATGCCGTGCTTAGTGTGAGCAGTGCCAGCCGCCTCGCAATCTGGGATCGTCTTTAGGTGGAGGACCCTATGCAACAGATCGTTGTGTAGGTCGTATATTCTCTTGTAGTATGGGTCCTCGTCCAGCATGCCGTACAATATCTCGGTGTCTATATTTTGAGGAAACTGACTGACGCATTTCAGCGCGATGCGATACATGCGCTCAATCTTTAGTTGGTAGGAAGGAAGGAAGTTAAATGGAGGAAGCTATGATAAATAACCCTTAAGTTACCGTAGTACTAACTACCAATTATGTCGTTAAATTTGCCTACTTTGGCATCATATACTTGAATAAAACTTTACATGTGAGCAGAGGTCAGGTTGGAGGGCTGCGAGATAGGCCCAAACTTATAAGAGTATTTACGGACTCTTTTTTACGCAGTGTCCCTTTTTTTCGGATTCGTGGATGAAATTGCTTGATTCAATAAGCCACGCAAGCGACACGACGCAATGCGTCTTCTCAAGCTGCATATAAATTGCTTTATTATTGTCACGCATTGATACCTAATTCAATTTTTATAAACGAGGCCGATGTTGACTTTGGATAACACGTTCTCAGGAATTTCTGAGAAATCCTGGACAGCCTCCAGTTCGGATCCGATATACTCTTGGTTGAGTTATTTTTTATGGGCAATTCAATATTTCAAAATATAAGACGCACTTAACACAACATTGAGTGGATTCGAACGATGACAGCGAAGTGTCAAGTTTCGATAACAAATGTTAGACATAAAATAAGTATTACACATAATAATAGTCATCTATTTGCCTAATTACACATCCGTGTAAATAATTGAAATTAAATTGATTGATTTTTTACACTAATAATATTTAATAATAATAATATATTTTTACACTAATAATAATTTAATACCGAACATACCTGGTCCAGCGCATCTCACTGGCAATCCAACACGGAAACGCGGCCAGTGTGATGGCTACATTTGGATCAGGTGTTTACGGGCAGTTTTAGTTGCATTTATTTATGTATAGAGAAAAGAATGTAAACATAAATCAATTTTTAAAATATTTTTGTTTGTCATTGAAGATGACTATCAAATCCATTTCACGGGAGACGCATTTTTGGCCATGACTCCGAGGGTTTGAGGTCTAGCCAAGATTTTAAGGTTTTAAAAGATTAAAAATTTAGTTGTGCAATGTATGACATCAAAATTTTGGAAATCGGTTAAGTAGTTTTTGAAAAAAATTGGAAAATGTAAAAAAATCGGGATTTTTTCGGAATTTTTTTTTTACTAAATCCAAAATATTTCAAGAACGGGGACCGATATCGAAAATAAAAAAAAATGGTATCTTGGCCATTAACGTAGCTACGATTTGAAACCAAGTTTTTGGAAATCGGTTGGTAATTGTAAGAGAAATTATTTCCGAATGATGAGATTTTTTTGGTCGATCGCTTGTGTTTGTGGATTTAAGTTACTATATTTCAGAGGGTATTCGTCGGATCGCTTCAAAGTGTTATAACAAAGGTTAGAAGGCGTCGGTAGCTACAGTTTGAGACCAAAATTTTGGAAATCGGTAAGAAATAGAACAAGAAATTTGACATCACATGTTAGATTTTATGGACGTTCGGGAACTTGTTAACATTACGGTCATCGCCTTTCGGCCTGTATTCGTTCGAATGCTTAATTATCGAGTTCAGAACGTTTAAGGATATCAGAGGCTGCAGTTTGAAACCTAAATGTTTCAAATATGTTGAACTAGCGACCCGCCCTGGCTTCGCACGGGTAGCAGAGAATTTTTTCGTTGATTGATTTCTGAGTTTAAAGAGTTGAAAAGAATAGTGCCACGTTTTCGTGGCAATAAAAGAAAATAATCTGTGAAAATCGGGTTTGGGTAGGTTCATTTTCAATGAAACCGATGGTTGCGGGGACTGCAAGATCTGTGGAGTTTTTCTGCTATATTTGCATTAATAAAACAATAAAATACGTTAAAAATACTCCAAGTAGGATGAACATGTTAAATTTAAGCCAATAATAATAAATTTAATTTCTTTCTTAATCAATACTTAATTTTTAATAACAATTAGAATGTTGTTTGAGTGAATGAATACCACCTGACTGAAATTAAATTCATTTTCAGGGTTTTTTTATGGAATTTCAGATTATAAATAAATTTTAATAAAATATAATGCTCGATAATGATCACAAACCGTTATCGCGTCAATTCCTTTACGAGAGAACCTTAAGAAGTATTATAGACATTGTATACCTATTAGTAACACTTTTAACTTTCCCACATAACCACATGAGTTTTGGACATCTTCGACGTGGTAAACGTTGGATAGGTATACTGGGTCCCATCGATTCCAAACATAGATTAAATACATTTGACAGTTCTATAAAATCTGTGTCCAAAGTGCTTTGGCTAGCCGCCTCCGCGAATACCGCACCGCGCGTCCACACGTCACCAAGTCCTTCATTGAAAACTTGGACAGATTTTTGCGAACATACTTATCAACCACGAATATATATACCGAAAACAACGTAAGAATGCCGCACCGCGTGGACAACGTTTCCTCAGGCTCATCAACGAGGCTCACCCACGAGTCGAAGGCTGCTTCGGCTCGTGGGTGAGCGTGCGCTGGCACGCTTTTGCAGAATCAATGGACGATCTCTGTCAGCAGCCATCCCCTAAGATTACTTTATATGTGAGCACCGAGTGGAAATAGCAAAAGTAGGTCCTCCGCAGGCTATCCAGCGACAGGGTAGGGGCAAGCCGAGACAGGATGTGGTAGACACCATCCAACCTCGTGCACAGAGAGTGTTGTAAGTTGACTCAAATTGACCCGTCTTTTGTTAGAATCGCTAGTAACGGCGAATGAACACGTAGTGCATAGTCCACCTATGTTTGCGATGGTATTATGAAAAAAAATGTGATACACTAATCCAATTTTTATTTCATGTGATGTGAAGTATGTAAATAACGTATCTACATATAAACAGCATTGGTGTAATGTAAAAGGATATTGTATACGACAAAGACGCTGATAAAGCTTATATATCGACCTCAGGTATTGAATGTCCGTCTGTCCACATACCGAAGTGTAATCTGATCAATGTGTCGCATCAATTGACAACTGCAACTGTGCACCTAACAATTAATATTTTCGTATCGTATGAATGTCGAGTTAGGATATGTGGCAGTATAGTGATTTAGCCCGTAGATGTCCTTCGTACTCAGCTACTGAAAAAAATCAGTCAAGTGCACGTCGGATTCCCGTGCAGTGGGTTCCGTACCGTAAACCATTACATCACCTATATTATTATTTTTTAAATCGGACTCTTTAGGCTAGAGTTTGAGTCCGAATTTGAGTCCGACATTCGTGTATGTATATTCGTGTATGGGATGGACTGCTTTCGGGAAGCTCCGTCGTCTGTTCTCGTCGCCACTACCACAATGTCTGAAGACCAAGGTCTTCGACTAATGCGTCCTGCCTACAATGACATACGGTGTCGAAACATGGACTCTCACGGCAGGACTGGTCCACAAATTTAAAGTCGCTCAGTGCGCTATGGAACGGGCTATGCTCGATGTTTCCCTGATGGACAAAATCAGGAATACTGAAATCAGTCGAAGAACTAAAGTTGTCGACATAGCCGAAGTAATTAGCAAGTTATATAATATAATATATATAATAACGTATAATAACGTATACATGACAACAACGTCTAGGCCCCAAACTAAACATTAGCTTGTGTTTTGGGTACCAAGCGAAGAAACCGCATACCGTATCAATATTCATCATATAAATACTGACCCGACCTGGGATTCGAACCCAGGACCTCCAGCTTCGTAGGCAGGGCCACTACCCACTAGGCTAAGCGGTCGTCAGTGTTGAAGTTGAAGTGGCAATGGGCCGGTCACATTTACCGAGAACCGATGGGGTAGATGAGTTCTCGAGTGGAGGCCACGCATTGGAAAGCGAAGCGTTGGACGCGCCCCGGCCAGATGGACTGATGACGTGAAGCACCGCCTTCCGCATCGAATTACCCCCGGGGTAATTGGATGTGGCAGGCGGAGGACCGTGTGTGGTTGGAGAGCCTTGGGAGAGGCCTATATTCTGCAGTGGAGAAACGTGGGCTGATGATAATGATGATACGTGTATGTAGACTACCATAGTACCATAGTAATGTAGACTACCATAGTTCAACTTATTGGTTCTTGGTGAAATTAAGCAACAAATAGTAAATTTTCATATATTATGAAATGAATTCTCATTAATATCTTACCATACTATACTTGCCATCAGCTCATTAGTGCCCCACTGCAAGGGCTTAGGCCTCTCATCGGGATTAGGGGACTTGGAGCTTAATCCACCACGGTGCTCCAGTGCGGGTTGGTGGAGTTTAGCGACTGCCATCCGCACAGTCAGTGATAGTTATGTATATAAGTTAGAAAAAAGTTATTGGTACACGCCCTAGGATTCGAACCATAAATGCTTTGTAAGCGAGAAGCAGGCTCGCTACCACTCGGCTATCACGGCATCCTCTAACACCTCGTTTCCACCAAGTATAATACACTGTATAATACAGTGATACAGTATGGATATGACAGTATAATACAGAGTATTTTACTTGGTGGAAACTAGGTGTTATGTACTATTAAATTATAGTCCATACCAGAATCTAACTCACTCATTACGATTTGATTAAGTTTTCAACTTTAAAATTCGTACATAAAATACTCGAACGTTTCATAATAGTATCACATGAAAATTCTCGTATCTATAAGGTTTGATGTAAAGCTTTCGATCCCACAGCAAAGTTCATTGTCGTCTCGCGTCGGACCGTAACCGACTATTGCACTATCAAGGTTTTTATTTTTTAAAACAAGATTTTAAAACAAGGCCTAAAAATTTTAAAAAATCTTAATTACTGAACACTGACCTACGGTTCACTGCTCTTCGAACCAATATTAAAAATTAAACAATGGTTTACCACTTCGGGAGAATCATGGATGAGAAATTAAAATCAGCATCATAGAAAGTGGAAGCGATATTCTAATTTGTAATTGACGTCTTCTAAGAATCCCAAATTGAAACATGTTATACGACGTATAATAATAATAATACATAGGACTTCCCACACAGCACCATCTAGTCCCAAAGTAAGCAAGTATTATGCTTGTGTTATGGGTTACTAGATACTACTACTACTAGATTTCTACTACTACTTTACTATGGGTTACTAGATATACATACTTCAATATTCTTTATAATATATGTTTACATATATAAATATTTTTTTTTTACAAAGACACCACATACATATAACAACCAAGACCCGGTACCAGTATCAATATTCATCATATAAATACTGACCCGACCTGGGATTCGAACCCGGGACCTCCAGCTTCGTAGGCAGGGTCGCTACCCACTAGGCTAAGCGGTCGTCATTATCGTATCAAATGTGACTTATAAAGAGTGAAAAAATGCAGTGATCAGTTGTCATATTTTATGGTTGGTTTTTATCTACAGTTAAACTACAGCTCGATAAATACATCGATAATATATTCTCGAAACCTTTTAAAATGGTGGTATTTGTCTTACGTTTCTCGACTGAATTTCATAATCCATGTACCTAAGTTCATCTTAATAAATCTTTAAGTCGGCCTCAGCTTGAGTATGTTGCACCAATCTGAAATCCTCTCCCCGAAAAGTATGAGAAGGCAATCGAAAAATTCCAAAGAAAATTTTGCGTGCAGTGCATTACCGATGCTATCGCCGCTTTGCTGGCAATGTTACCAATCCCTGACAGATTCTGTTTACAAGCTTTCACTATCGGACGTACTGCATTGGAAGCCTTTTGTAATAAATAAAGATATGTTAAAATTATTATGACTGTAGTGAAATTATAGAACAGTTAGTGTTGCGTATGGGGGTAAGTGGAGTTCGTCGCCGCCGCCCGGACACCTGACAGCTCAGGTTCCGTTGTACCAAATCGAGAGAGCGCGCTTCGTTCGCTCCCACACACCAAACATCCACAGAGATAATCTGACTACAGTAGCTCCATAGCTCCAGCTCCATAAAGCCCTTTATGTGACTGTTCGGCATGGACAGAAAAGGATGGAAAATAATGTACCTAGTTCTATCCTTATTTTATCGTATTAATTACACGTATTAATTCAATTCAATCTTTGAGATCAAATAAGAAATAGACATGGTAGTATATTATCGTAGACCTTGTCATAAAGGGCCCAGCAAAATAAAAATGGACAAAAGAGATGAAGCCTTAAATCTAGTAGGAATATTTGGTTTGTAAGCTCTATTGCGAGGTGTCTTCTAAATATCCACTATAAGTGTAATAATTCTTTTTGTATAATAAGTTTTTTCATTTATTATAATTTCGGGTTATTTATTATATATTTTGATACACATAACAAAGGCACTTGAATAACCGACCGGTTGGCCGAGTGGTTAGAGATCCTAACTGCGAAGTCAAGGGTCGCGGGTTCTATTCGCACCCGGGACAAATATTTGTTTGCATGAACATGTCTATTTGTTCCGTGTCTGGATGTAGAAAATATGCATATATGTATACATTATAAAAAAAAATTAAGTACATTTACCAGTCATTTAGTACCACATAATACAAGCATAATACTTGCTTACTTTGGGACTAGATGGCGCTATGTGGGATGTTCCAAGTATTTAATATGTATTACTTGAAGAGTAAAGCGTGGTTGGAAGTTGGCAGGATTATATTTTCTTGTTTCGCAATAAGAGAGTCAGATTTTAAAGAAGTCAGGATTTTTGCGTACAAATTAGCATATCTCTAGGATGTATTGTCTGTAAGAGTTAATATTTAGGTCTATATCGTTTAGAGTATTAAAATGTCAAGGATATCAAAATGTCCTGTACCACAAAACGATCAGAGTATCATAAAAGTATGTTTATAATAAAAGTATGTTTTTTAACTAAAGGCTTTTAATAGAATGTAACTAAAAAGAATGCTTCCTCCATACTATAAAAATTTGTGCACTAAAGAAATGTCTTTAACTTAATTATACTTCAAGACATTTATAAAGCTAGCTTAAAATATAAAACTTCAGGTTTGAGGACATTCAAAAATAATAAAACTGTGAAGATAATGCCTAATACTTCAATTAAAAAATATAAATGAGTACAGGAGGGGTATAGTGAAGTAGCCAGTATGATTCATTTATTCAAAGAGGTTCATTAGACCCAACATACTGTAACGGACACATTGACCCATTAACTCAATTTCTGGTACAGTTCCAATCAAACTTTATGGCGGATCCGAAGATAGGCACAAGTCGCGTCGCAGTAACCAGTTTAAATAACCAGTAACCAGGAGCGAGGGGTAAATGACTGTACCTGCGCAAGCACGCTCATAGCGTTATATTCCGATCCGCCATAAAGTTTGAAGCGAACTATATCAATATCAAATTTTTGAGGTGACAGGCATTTTCTACAACTAGACATTTTGATATTCTGGACATTTTCATACTCTGAACGATATGGACCTAACCCGTGGCATGTAGGTAATACACAAAGACAGATACAAGAGAAACATCTAGGAAACTAAAACTGTGGCCCATACGCGCGTCCCGCCCGTCTGCGTTCCTCGTCCTATGACTCAAATATAACTTTGGTTCTCGAACTAAACGGTCAGCATTCTTCTCTACTGATCTATTTAAAAGCTCGGTGTTTTAGGTCCCTAACAAATACACTTAATGAAAGCAACTTTACCATAGTTCGTGTGCATCATGAGTGCAATCACGACAAATACATTGACCTTTATGTACGTAGGTCGGGTCGGTGACACCTTATCATTACTGCCGCGGCGCGACGTTGCGTAAATTGCATTCTAGTATTACAATGTCCCTGAACTATGAACTCACAAAGATTTTGTTAGGCGTGACATAACTTATGTAAAATTAGAAATCGAAGCTATAAATTAAAATTAGGAACTTCAGGTATTAATCTGACAGGTGAAGAATTAGCGAGCCTAATAGCAAAATAAGAATGCGGAGACGCCATGTAGCCAAACGAATAATAAACATGCAAAATTCGCTTGTCTCGCTCTATAGCACAGCAACGGCACGTCAAGTCCATATTTTTGGAGTAAATCAGAATGTTTGTATTGTTTTGTTTTGTCAGAAGATGATTCATAAGGTTTTGATGGGCGTCCGCGCTTTGAAGTTGAAGTTCATGGAGTTGGAGAATCTGAATCTGAATGTAATGTAATATTATATTCACCTTCAAGCCACAGAGTTACGTCGTAAAAATACATCCGTCTTTCTTCTTGACTGGATCCAGCGCGTTTTAAATTTATGTATAAAGTTTTTAGTTATGTGTCCAACGATTTTGATTCCTTATCGTTCAAAAATTTCTGGATATTTATTGCGAAGAAAAATTTTAATGGAATCAGGGTAGTTTGTACTAGCAATCAAAGCAGTACACAAAGATGGATGGCAAGTTCGTACCTTGAATTGTGAAATTATGAAATCTTTACCAATAGTTAGACGTAAAATTAAAGTATACAAAAACAAATTATTCATTCATCGGGAACCAGGCACAGAAAAATGCAGATGAGAATAGTTCATCACATTATGTGTATGGGAACATTTTTTTTGGCATCTTACACGCATGAATTGGAACGTAATTGAAAAGAAGAAGGTAATTGATAAAATTATTACAGGATGGTCATTATTCGGTAACCCCTGTAATAAATAGTTTTGCATTACATGTTTATAGCTTGTTGTAATCGAATGTAATAGGTATATTGTTACAACTTTAGGTATTTTTTTCGTAATATGAATCCTTTTCTAGGCACCGACAAGATCACAGTATTTTTCCTCTCTTGGTTTTTTTATATACACGTTAGATACGTGGGTATAAAATTATAACATATATTTTTATAATTTTAATTGCCTATCGATATTTGATGTGTTTTTATTGTATCAAATTGAGAATCAGAAAAGCCTAATATGGCAGAGTGTGAAAATTCCGAACTGCGTACATTTTAAGGAAAATAAACGATTAATATTGTTACGTGTCCTTTTGTTTCCTAAGGGATTTATCGCTGGGTGATATGGAATCATATTATGCTATTTCCATCTTTAGAAAAAGAAATTAAGAAAGAAAATATTTTAAATTATAAAGTCATTTTCAATAAAGCTGTTGCCATATTTTGAAGTACTTTGTATAATTAAAACAAAGAAAATATGCAGTAATCTGACTAAAAATGTTATTTTTTCATTTATAATATTTCTCCCAAGCTGTATATAATTGAGTATGTTCGGAGATTCACGATTCCTAAGAGAAGTTGGCAGTGCATTGTTTATCTATTTTATTTTATATCTCTTATATTAAATTTATATTTTTATATTTATTTAATAAGTTTCATTGTACAAGTTGTTTTTTGTCCTAAATAAATAAAATAAAATCTCTTATCTTCTGCTTAAATAAATGATAAAAGTACTTATCTATAGAATATTTTAATTCTTTATTATTTTACGTTTATAATATATAATGTTTCAAGTGACAATTCTAGTGATTAGAAGTAACAATTATAAAAATGTTATATTCTTCATAATACTGTCGACAGCTTTATTTTTATACTTACGACATTGTATAACGTACAAAAGCACTCTAGTTCTCTTTTCTTGGCTCAAAAATAACAGTCATAGTTACGAAGTATGTAAAAAGACAAAACGACGTCAAAGCTGTAGGGTCGATGAACTAAGAGTACACCCTTCAAAACTTGTCTCGAATAGATGCCAGATTCCTTAAGACGTGACACTTAACGGAACGGGGAAATAAAGAGTCAAATTTTTTTTTAAATACTGGTCAAGTGCGAGTCTGCCTTGCACACGAAGGGTTCCGACCACCGTACAATATAAAAAACACTCCCCTGCTAATTTTTAACTTTGTTTTAGAATATTTTTATTTTTTGTTGTTAGTGGCTATAGAAGTACGTACTTCATGAACAAGTGTAGCAACGATTACACAACTGTCAAGCAACAAAAACGTCGAAAAAAACACGTTTCTTGTATAGGAACCCCCTTTAATTATTTATTTATTTACTTTATTTATTTATTTTCTCATAATTAAAAGACATATATAATAGAACAGCTAAATTGTCGGAGTCTGGAGTTTAAACTAGGTCGAACCTGTTCTTATAGGTCTCCAGACCCCATGACTTATTAGTTTAAACAATTTTTAACTTAAAATGTTTAATGAAAAAAAAATTAAAAAGAAAGAGTTACAGAGTATTTGGGAGTGTATGTGAAATTAGTGTCATCATAGAGAGATTGCGTCTGAATGTAGAGTGATAGTGTGAGTGAGTGAATGTTAATGTGATGTTTATAGGCAAGGAATTATGACATAATGGCTAAAAGTGACTCCGTATATTCATAGGTAAGTTCTTGCAACCATGAATTGAGTTTCTTTTTGCATTCAAATTTGGACAAAGAGAATATTTGAGTATTGTTGTTAACTTTATTTTATTTTTTATTGTTATAAAGGATACAGTAATTAATAAATATTTAATTATTGTATAGAGTACAGTATAGAATATATATATATAGAAGGACATAGTAATTAATAAATATTTAATTACTATGTCCGTCTATGTCCATAAATTTCTAGCGTCTACCTTTTGCGGTTTAGACGATACAGCTCTGTGACAGACGGACGAACGGACGGACAGTGGAGGTTCAGTAATAGAGTTTCCGTAGTACCCTTTAGATACGGAATTCTAAACACGCAAACATTAAAACTTGTCACGCAGTAATGCCCCTCAAAACAGAAATGTTTTTTTTCGAATTATTCCGTTTACTTGTTCTCTAAGGTCTTCCTTCGTGTCGACTTCCAGGATCAACGTGAACCGGAAATATGTTATAGGTGGTGTGGATCTGTCAGCTTGTTCTGTTATAGGCGGTCATCGGCCCCAGAATCGGTCCTAAACGCTTAGACCAAAATTTGAGTCTAAAAGAGTCCCACGAGCGACGGTCGCCATTTGTATGCCACCAGGAGGCATTGCAGGTCATAATTATCACGGATAATTAGTTTCTTCTTCTTTCTGTATTATAAAAAGCGTGAAATTACAAATAACTATAGTATAACTATATTTATACCTTATAATCCTAAAACAATAATATTTAAAATTTTGTATAACGTAGTGCGTAACTATGATAAGTAAAGCTTATCTATGTACGCTTATCTGAGTCATGCACGATGGTTAGTCATAATCTTAAATTTTAATTTTAAGATTATGAGGTAAAGGTATAGTTATTTATTTATTTCACTCTTTTTAGAGGACCACCCTTATCAATATTTTTACTTTTCCTTTTTTTTCTTATTTTCCATCTATATATGTGCAGATCTGAAGTGTGATGCACATGCCTTGTTGCGTATGCGTACATCTGCCATATTTTCCTTACAATGCTTCTATGAAATTATGTTACTGCGGTGTTTTTGTGACTAACTTCAGAGGATCGAATAAGTATATGTATATTAAATCGTTTAAGTACTGTATTATTTAATATGCAAATCAAATTTAATATTATATGGATTAAAATAGTTAACGAAGCAGATATGTAAGTACCGTTCCAAATGAAATTCTATGGTCTCCTACCTCTATTTACCTTCCTGAGAAACACGCGCGAGCTTTCTCCACTGAATCCACTTTCGCCACTGGTGGCACTACTTTATAGTCATATTATTTTATTCGCTTTTTACATAATATCTAGATGTAGTCACGGAAAACAATGACAACGCAAATCACGGGCCATCATTACATATTTGTGTGTATGTGACTATAGCTTCTACACTCTCGTTACGTCGTTCCAATCATCTCTATGCATGTTAATTATAACCGAACAGTTAGATGATGATTTGATTTACGTTTTTTGATGTCAAATAATAATAATAATAACACACACAATCACAACAACGTCTTGGCCCCAAACTAAGCATTAGCTTGTATTTTGGGTACCAAGCGAAGACACCACATACATATAACAACCAAGACCCGGTGCCAGTATTAATATTCATCATATAAAATACTGACCCGACCTGGGATTCGAACCCGGGACCTCCAGCTTCGCAGGCAGGGTCGCTGCCCGCTAGGCTAAGCGGTCGTCAGATATGTATAAATCATCTAGATATGTGAATAATCAAAGAGTACTTTTATCAAATAAGTTTCTGAACGCGCCAATTTTGTTATATTCGCGAACACGCCGAATTCTAGTGGGCGGCTAAAGTGACAGCTGTCAGCCGTCAAGGTGAGTGGAAGTCAGTATCCACTCAGTTGCTTCCGGCAGTCCAGTTGAGTTGTTGAGTTCAGTGGAGTTTGAAAAAGAACAAAGATCGTGAATCGCACGCAGCTACGTTTTCCGTTGTTCAAAATCGAAATCGATCGTAGTAACTATGAATTTCGAAGATGTCCTCTGCGTTATTATTTCACTTAGCTATTTCACCATCTTACAGAAATAATGGTGCTCTTGCATATAAAAAACCCACTTGCTTTCAAATTCAACATTTACATTACCAATGTAAATATAATAAAACGAATGGACTGTATCCGTTACTTATTATGAAACTTTATGTTATACCATCTTGTAGTTACTTTAAAGTAACTTTAGTCAAAATTATTACTTTATGAAATAAAGTTTCATATTTTGAACTTTCTTTTATTCGCAATAAAGTTTATAATCCTTTAAGACGTTTTAAGTTAATTAATCAAAAATGCGTAACTCCGGCGATCTACGTACAAATTATTCTTAAGTAACTACAGAAATTTATATAAGATTTCGACACAGCCGCGTGATAGCGTGAAATTGGTTTACCTCGAGCACCGTCTTAAGGGTACGCACTTCTTTCAATCTAAGTCAAGTCTTTTCATGAACGAATTCGCGAAAACGATAGAGTACGTAAACAAGAAAGACTATCTATTCTCGCTACGCTATGGAATATGCTAAAAAATATTTCTATGAGACGCATAATGTTTTATACCAAAAACGAGTACGCAAAAAGCAATCCTTGGCAATCGATCTTTGCTTCTAATGCTAACGCGAAAAATTAATGAATGTATATAAAGAAATTAAAATAAATTCTAAATGCGATCAAGTAAATTATGTCTTTCTAAAATTTATTTGTGCCTTATATAATTCATTTGACTTCAAACTTATGCATCTGCGCTACAAACATGATCTTAGAAATACCTGGATGTAGCATAGTGGACTAGTTAGTCAATGCATCTCTAGTAAGTCAGCTTGCTATGTACGCACGCCGACGATGACGATGTATGTATGTCTACCGACCGTCAGAACGCTGTAAAGTTCCACTCACATAAACTTACGCAGGCGTTATTGCAATGCTTCATTGGTTGTTCAGACACAGGAAGTTGAGAGTTTTTATTGCGTCTGTACTATAAAACAGATATTTCAAAACATTTTCAAAACAATTATCCTTATTGTTTTATTACAAACCCCGTCAAAGATGAAATAAATCTTTACCAGCTTAATTTTCGAGCTGCTTGAATAAAATAGTAACTGCCCTTTCCCCTTTGCTTAGAAAAGTAACCGGCTAGCGCGACCTTAATTGTGAAAAGTAAGAAATCACTGTAAGTTTATGGGTGAATTTGGACGTAACAATGCACTTGATTCTATTACCAACGCGGAAACTTTATTACCTATCTCTCATCGCTCATATTTAGCTCTACGAGTATTAAAACTATCACAACATTATTATTCTTCATAACACGAATAAAAACTGCTAATAAAACTAATAATTCTGTCAAATTAAGTATACTAGACAAAATAATAATATAGGTATTGTAGGCTTCCAAAATATAAATCAAATTCGTATAGAAACATTTAAGAAGTAACTCAATTAGTGTTCAATTCATTTAAAGTATATGTTTAGGATGATAAATGCATATTGATGCAGTTAGTCCATTGACCTCTCTGTTCTGTTTCCTGATGTGATTTATACACGGAACTTTAAACTAGTAGAACCGACGACGCCGCGAACCGAATGTTTGCGCCAAACGTTGTTATCAAAACCGTGATTAAACAACAATTCAAAAATGTCGTCATGGATGTTAAAAACGTGTAAAAGTCAATCAACAGCGAAGAGAAAAGATAGTGCATAACTTATTGTCGATAATTAAACAAAATAAAACTAAAACCATTCAAAACTAATGTTTAAACTAAACCAAGTAATGTCACGACATGTATAAAACCTACTAAAGACTTGTATAAAACTTGCAAGTCTATGTGTTCTAGTGGAAACGAACCAAGCATAACATGTATAAGACATTAGTATATTAGTATATTAATATATAGTATATTAGTATATTAATATATAGTATATTAATATATACTAATGTCTTATACATGTTATGCTTGGTAGTATATTAGTATATTAATATATAGTATATTAGTATATTAATATATAGTATATTAATATATACTAATGTCTTATACATGTTATGCTTGGTTCGTTTCCACTAGAACACATAGACTTGCAAGTTTTATACAAGTCTTTAGTAGGTTTTATACATGTCGTGACATTACTTGGTTTAGTTTAAACATTAGTTTTGAATGGTTTTAGGTAGAAAAATCAATGTGGTAGAAACAAGGTGACAGTGCCGCGCGCACAGATTTTTTTCTTGCCATCTAGCGTCTGTTCTACTAGTATTTAGTTCAGTGGATTTATAGTGTATAATTGATGTACGATATAATAATGATTACTACCTATTTAATTTAAAGCTATATTCGAATGATCTTTCTATCTTTCCCTGAACTCTATATCACCTATGTTCATATGTTGTTTATAACGAACTTCCGTGATCGAATATAATCGTCTATTAATTATTTCTCCCTATTTTTTCTAAGTAATTAAGCATTATGGTCATAATGAGTGCATATTGTTTTTGTTGGTCCATTGACCCCATCTAGCTCCTAGTACACGTGCAGACACACGTGTGTAGGTCCTTTGTGCCATCCTGGTCCGGTCCCTTGGAGAAATTTTACCTCCGAAGAGGGAAGATTTTGTTTGATAACTGGGAAATATATAGAGCGGAAGTTTTCTTAAAAAATAAACAGATACATAATGTTTATGGATTGGGTCAGATATTTAGTAGATTACGGTACTATTTCTGAATAAGAGATTCGAAAGGGATTTAAAATTATTGACATAGGTACTATCTACTAATTATACATATATTACTATTTTCGAGGATTTTTATTATTTTCATATAGGTATACAAATTGGATTGAAATTGAATTAGTATCGTTGCTTAAAAATGTAATATAACCATAATTTCAATCAATAAAATATGGTGTTTTAGAGGAATCGCTGTTTATTTCTAATCGATTTTAAAGAAAATTTATTTGTTATGTCGTAGCTGCTTACGCACTCTTGGCTGAGGCCTGGTGGACTGAGGCCTGGCCGGACAATGAATTTTGGCACATCGGGCAAGGAACAGTTTAAGAATTTTAATGGTACCTAAATCTGACACAGGGACCATTTGAGTAGATACAACAAATCACTTAAAAACTATTTTTGGCAGCTGTAAATGAGCATTACCTACATTTTATATACTAACAATTGAATTCCATAATGACTTATATCTAAAACTACATACCTATAAACACGTGAAAATAAATAATTTTTTTTTTAAATTATTTACAAACATAGCTACTTGAATATTTAATTATAAGAATTTCCAATTGTATTATCTTGAAAATAATTTTAAAAAAATCTCTATCAATCTAAGTTTTGTGAAATTAATCTGTCAACGAGTTACATTATATAATGTATTTTATAAATAATCATCTCCATCGATCCGTGTCCCAAATTCTACCCCTTGTGTTATTTAAAATCTTGCACTTACCTGTTCTATACATCGGTGCCCTCAGATTTCCTTTGCTTTTGTATAAGAAGTTCATTCACACGCTTAGTTTATATTCAAAAGAAATAGCCACATGTACTTAGAAGTTTTTTCGAAGAAAATGTATATAATATATTTATATATAACACAAGGAAACGTATTCGGTGATATACGATACGAAATGTAGGTATTAGGCCTAGTAAAAAAGAAGTAATTATATTGTAATAAGTTTGTGGCATTGAGGTCATTGTAAACATGTCCTTATAGTGGACACACAGACAGAACGCAATATTGGAATTTTGCAATATCAATTCAATATTTTAATTACATCCTTAGAAACACGGAAAAAAATATAATAATACTAATAATAATAATACATGGGACTTTCCACACAGCGTCATCTAGTCCCAAATTAAGCAAGTATTATGCTTGTGTTATGGGTTACTAGACAACTGATATACATACTTAAATATTCTTTATAATATATACATATATAAATATTTTTGCAAAGACACCACACACATATAACAACAAAGACCCGGTACCAGTATCAATATTCATCATATAAATACTGACCCGACCTGGGATTCGAACCCGGGACCTCCAGCTTCGTAGGCAGGATCGCTACCCACTAGGCTAAGCGGTCGTCGTATCGTAAAATATTGGCTGACAAATACTACCAGAACGTTTAGTGGCAGAAAAAATTGTGTTTTATACTATAATTTTGTAACTTTGACAAGAAAGTAATTTCAAAAAAAAACTAATTTGTAATGGATTCGAAACCAACTTGTAACTAAAAAACTTGTAAGTTTTCGTATATTTGACGAAAAATTTATTTAATTTAACAGTGTTCCATACGAGTTACCAGATTATTGTTATATTTACTATAAAATTAAATTAAGAATACTTCTAAACTCGTAAATGAAACAATAACTTTGCTACAGTAATATTCTAGTACGCATGACTGTTTGATGGTCTCAAATAAAATTACTTAGAAATTCTAGTTCTAGTTGCTATATTTTTTTTGTGAACATGAAAAAAATAACCGAATAAAATGTTTGAATGTTATTTTCAGTATTTTCTAAATTAATGCTAATTTATTCTAAACAGTAGATATGTTAGTGGGTACCTATTATTTAGGATAAAAATAAACAAAGGACGTTCGTTAATAATGCGAGCCCAGTAGAGCACCAACAAATTAATTCCGCCAAAATCAATTGTATTAGCCACCGGATGCTGAAATTGCTGTCACACAAAGGAGGTATGAATGACAAGCGAACCTGGGTAATGAGCTTGTTAACTTGTCAACAACTGATATTATATTAGCATATCAAATTATGAATATTGTAATAAGAAAAATTTATATTTTTAGAAAGTCTAATTTTATGGAGTTAGTGGACGTAGAAATACGATGAAGATCCTGTTATACGAAATGGTCAATCATATTTTTCAAAAATTCCTGATCGTAGGACTGTCTGTGCCAGAAATTGTTTTTTTCCAAGTGTAGAGAAATTGAAAAAAACTGGATATTTTATTTATAAATATAGTATACTTCTTCTCCAATGTCGTGATAGCCCAGAGCGCAACGAACCTGTCTCAAATTTATAAGGCCCCATAGGGCCAGGGTTCGAATCCGGGCATGTAACAATGAGTTTTTCTGACTTAAGTACACAATATCACTGACACCGTGCTTCGGAGGGCACGTTAAGCAGTCGATCCCAGACGCTGTCAATAGATGGCGGTCGTTACAGTTCCCAACCCGCAGTGGAGCAGCGTGGTGGACTTAAGCTCCAAGCCCCCCTCCTCACCCTGGGGGAGGCCTAAGCCCCTGCAGTGGGGTAAAAATGGGCTGATGATGATGATGATGATGATACTTCTTCTTATTTTTCACCGACAAAAATCGGTAATAACTTCACTGGCGGCGTCAAATATATTTACTTATTTGAAAAGTAATTGCCAGTAAAGGAATTGTAATATTTTTATTTCATTTATTATTTCATATCAAGTAACATTTGTTAATAAAACACCTACATTACAACCTAAATGTTAGTAACGTAATATAACTGTCAAAATTAAAACAAACAACAATTCACAAATCAACATCAAATTGTAGAAATACGCAACATGTCAATACTATACCTACTTTATGAAATGGCTATCCGAGAAAGAACACAAATCACAATTATTTTGTCACAATTGCGTATTACAATTTATCTTTGGAAGTCTTTCTAATTATCATGCTATAAAATCGAAGGATGTTAACGCTGTTAACTGAGGCAGAGATGTAAACAAAGCATTATGTATTGTTAAACTATTAATATGATAATAAATATGACAATGAATATATGTAGAACGCAAAAATAATATAAAGTGAATGATTTGGCGCCGACTTCGTGATTGTTTTCAAGGAACAAAGTTTTGCGGATAGTTTTTTTTTTCTGTGAGAAGTTTTATTTTATTTATTTTTTTATCCGCTTGTTACTCTGTCGTCACCCCGAACCAAAGCTGCAGATATCGGAAAATGTGACTTTTGGAACTTTTGGAGATTTTCATGTACACAAATAATATATTTACAACAAAATAATATTCGCGATATCGCTAAATATTATATATACTCGTATCCAATAAATTGTTAGCCATCCTAATACTTCATTTTATATATTTGATTATACACCGCGTTCGGCTGAACATAGTTAAAACTTATATACAGCACGTGTAGGGCTTACCAAAGTGAACAAAAGTCTCAAGTGAGCAGGTGGTGTAAACTACCGGTTACCGAGAAAAATAAGTTTCATTTTATAAATCACTTACATTTACATTTTAAGCTTTTTGTTTAGTTCAGTAACCTCAACACGCTCTAGAGCGTGTTGAGGTTACTTATAAGTTTGGACTATTATACGTTCAGCCGAACACATACATAGTATATTACATAGTTTTGCACTTTAATTGCTGAATTTAAGTCACGTGACACTAAGTGTGGTCAGGGTATGGCGCTGTGTCACCATATATACCAATGTGGTTGGGAGGCAAATATTTATTAAAAATGCGTCACTTATTAAACGGAACCAACTAATAACTCAAGCTGACAAGAGTTAACACTTGACTAGATTTGAAGGAGTTAAACAATTCGATATTCGATACTTGAGTACATTCAATAAATAACCTATTGGTGTTATTACATTCGTTATTACTTCAAATGCGTACCTAAACGTTATAGTAAATAAATTGTAGTAATTACAAACTATATAAGTAACTTATAATCTTTTACTGCATCGCGTTTGTCAGACCAAAACTTATTATCTTTCACGTTAATTTCGTCTTTTGATAACTACCGACGTAAGCGCATCCACGCGCGATGTCTTTGCTTTTAATTTTTCAGATTAATATTATTTTACTTGCCTACATATCCATTTCACGAACTGACCCAGTAATCATTTTTATACAACTAACAAAAGAAGCGATGCATAATGCCCTAAAGATGTTTATTATAAAAAGGGGAATGCAAAAGTATGGTTTTATAAATCAGTGCCTGCGCAGGAGTTGACGGGGAGTGAACCGCATAACATTTGTATCACAGTGATGGAAAATAGGTAAAAATTATGAGAATAGTTTTTTTATAAACTACCAGAGATATTTCAATTACAGATTTTTTTAATCTATGTTTAAAACAGACGTAGGTACTTCAATGAAACGTTTAATAAAAAAGAGCAGGATCCAAAAAAAGTTCGTAGACGATTTGTATTGCTTCTCGGGAACTAAATTTAGTTTCCATATCCTAATTGCGGAAAAATACAAGTCCAGAAAGTACGGGAGGCGACGGAGGATTCTTAAGTGCAACTCCTGTAGCGTTAAAATGGTTCCTTGTGCAGTACGAGGGCTTGCGTTATGATAATTCTGTTGCGGCTGTTACCTACTTTTTAAATTTGCAAATTTAGGGCATAGGTGGGAATGCTACTCTCAAACTAGGCTGTTAATTCTAAATTCGTTTACAAACAGTGGACAGACAGTTAAATAACACAAATCATACACAATAATACATTAAGCACTGCAAGAATCATGAGGAAAATTTATGAAGAAGTATTACTGAAATCCGTCAAATAGCTTTTAAGTTAAATCCGAACATACAAACATACATACATGCATGTACATACATATGAATAGAAACCAACAAACAATCATTCAGGAATACTTACATGTGTGTATTTAAGCATGTGAAAACCCACACCCGCACACACTTAAGAAAATATTAAAGGATAGTATAAATGACTGATGAAAAAGGAGTTTTGAAGAAACATATCTACTGTAAAGCTTTCCAAGGATTTATTACCGTAAACTAAAAGAATTTGTTTTGTAACTTATAGTTGTGTAATGCAAAAAACTGGAACAAAAGCGGCCCAGCCGTTTTAGAGATAATAAACTCCTGCCATTTCTCTACCCTAAAAGCGTTTCTGAAATCAAGAAGAACATTTAAAAAGAAGTGTTGTTGAAATCCATCAAAGAATTTTTTTGAAGTCAAATCTTGACAGACATACGTACACACGTAAATGCAAAGAATTTTGTATAATAACTAGCGACTCGCCCTGACTTCGCACGGGTAGCAGAGCTTAAATATGTAGTAGTGTTTTTTTTTCTGTCATAGTGTCGTATTAGCTTGTTGGGTCGAACAAGTGGATTGGATTTAATTAGATTTAAATGTAATGTAAGTTCATCCTACTTGGAGTATTTTCAATGTATTTTATTTGCCATTCTGTAAATACTTGAAAAAATAAAGAATACATACCTAAAAACAAACTAAAATATATCTTTGAATACAACATTGATAACTTAAGCATAACTTTACATTACGCGTGCCGATTGTCGCGCGATAGTTTTTATTTCAACAATAAGTTCTAAGATATTAACTTAAATTATATAGTGTAAAGGGTAATTATAATGTGCCTGAAATGCTGAAGGTAAATAACGTATCTAATTTGATAAGGATTAATGCTGTATCCGTATAAATTCCTTTCCATTCACCACATTATATGACACCATATTTTTAACCATAAAATAGGTATAGTAAGCTAGCTATAAAAGATAAACATATGGCATAGTGAATCAAAATCAAAATCAAAGAGTTTTTATTCAAGATAAGATATTTACACACACTTATTGAAAGTCAAAATAAATTGATTAGGTACCGGTTCCAAAACTAGAAGGAGAAGAACCGGCAAGAAACTCCTCCCTGTTTATTTTATTTAAATATATGTTTTTCTCAGTCAGTTTAGTTTTTTTCTTTTAATATGCTTACAACTATTACAATGATTTCCATGCCTACTTATCATTTAAATACTCGCTAATACAATAGTAAGCTTTTTTCACGAGTTGGACTTTGACTTTATTACTTGCTTTGTAAATTGATTTCAATTTAAGTTCAACATTTCTTTAGGGATTTTATTATAAAAACAAAAAAAAATCCCATGAAGGAATAATTAACCTTTGAGAGTCTGAACCTGGGAATCTATAACATAGAATAACGATAGAACTTTTCTGTAGTTCTATAAAAGAGGAGCAATTCTTGCGTACATTGTTTTGTTATATCCTAAAGGAATTAGGCAGCGTTTTCGATGAAAGCGCTAAGCGGGAGCTTTCATTGTCATTTCGACTATGGGAAATCGGCTTGAGTTTTTCCGACATTTTCTACAATAATCGTGCGTCCAATAGTGGCAACCGTACTAAAAATTTTTTAAAGGGAACTTTGTTTTATAATATGTAATGGCATCGATAAAGATAGATTATGTGATTAATATTTATGCATAAAAATTATTTAATTTGTGTTGCTCAATTAAAAAAAATTGTGTAGTGTGCTTCGTTCCTTTGAAATCGGCACGCCGGTTTACGCGCAGATTGGCACCTGTCTGAAGGCAGCCACGCGTGACACCGCAAGTTCCTTTAACAGTCACTGCTATCGCACTAAAAATGTATATTTAAATCAATGCACTCCGTCGTGCTAATATTGCGTAGTTTCCACGTTAGTGTAGATATATACTAAAATATAGATTTTTACCGTAATAACACGTCTGTATAATTGTCACATATAACTTGCCTTTAATTTAAATAATAATAATAATAACACACACAATCACAACAACGTCTAGGTCCCAAACTAAGCATTAGCTTGTATTTTGGGTACCAAGCGAAGACACCACATACATATAACAACTAAGACCCGGTACCAGTATTAATATTCATCATATAGGTAAATACTGACCCGACCTGGGATTCGAACTCGGGACCTCCAGCTTCGCAAGCAGGGTCGCTGCCCACTAGGCTAAGCGGTCGTCGTAAATGTCTTGTTCTTTGAATAATTGGTATGAATTATAAAAGTAATAAATAAACCTTTAATATCGTAATAATTATTGAAGTAATCGAAATTGAGATTAATCCAAAACGTAATCAGTATTTTTTTCAAGTTATTTACTTACATGATGAAATGAAATAAAACGATCCTTTGAAGAAATAGTTTTTAGGTCGGTGTAAAATCTACGTGTGCATGTCCAATGGTAATTAATGTTATTTTTTGAGTGCTCACGCCAGAAAGGGCTAACCGATTACCGCGTGACGTCACGACCAACCCCAAGGTACAATCAGGAGAATTAGAAATTTAAAATCGAAATAATATTATACTTACATCCGTAATATAATATATTATGGACATAAGTCTGTGCTTATATAGCAGAATCATGAAGACGACGAGTTTTGTACTTCAAAACAAAATTACAGACTCAGAGATTAGATCGAGCACACGTAATTGACATTATTTGTCTTAAATAATAATAATAGACGATGATGATGATGAATTGGGTTTTTCTCGGTAACCGTTAGTTTGTGCCATCTACTCACTTAAAACTTTTTGTTTAGTTCGGTAAGCTCTACACGCTATCTAAGTTCGGACTATGTTCAGCTGAACACGCATTGTATTATATACGGGGTGCACGCGGCTGAATGTTATACGAACTTTATACATGTTTTTTTCGTTAACCGTTAGTTCGCGACATCTGCTCACTTAAAACTTTTCGTTCAGTTCGGTAAGCTCTACATGCTTTATAAATTTGAACTACGTTTAAGCCGAAAACTCGGTATAATACGCCTAGGACACCTTACGCAGCGACATGTAGTCCCAAACTAAGTAAAACTTGTATTAGGGATACTAGACTACAGTAGCCAAAATATTTTGTTAAACTACACAGGAAATGTAATTTTTGAATTTTTATTTGTTTTTCCAATACGAATTTTATCTGTGCGTCACACCAAATTTTACTTCACAAATTTCACAATGTTATGTAAAACACCAAGTGGCATATGTTTAGTCCGTCAAGTAGATATATTTAGTGTTCACATTTTTGTGGTCACGTCGCTGTATTTTATGTCCATATAATTTATGTCCACTGATGCTGACAGAGAATGCCAGGTTCTGTTACTTATGCTTTACAGTTACACAGAAAAAACCGTCACCATTTTCTGAAAATTAAGCGATATATAGCTAAAATGAAGTGAAGCAACATTTTTAAAGATTCAAACGTGAACTCTAAGTCACTTATTTGTTGTATTTTGACTTGACCAAAAATTTTACACAGCTTCAGTATACAGTTGTCCCTAATTCGAGCGTTTCAAAATTACACGGTCATTTGTATGTCGAGCCACGTGGCGGTGTCTTCGGACCGCAGTGCGCATGCTTGAAATTTTTTTTTTTTAATTTTTTGTGAGGCATCGAACATTTTTTACTTCTTCCGTAGTTTCGATTACCCAGGCAAGTATTTCTTGGTTAAATCTCACTCGGTTAGTGGTGTCCCTGTTGCCATACGAACATTGCTTTGAGTATTATATCTAAGTAATCTAATAGATAAAGTGAAATTATAAATATTAGTACTTAATGTTATAGTAACATGGTTTACGAAGAAAATTTTTGATTGAAATACAAAATCATTATAACGCCAAATTAAAATTATAAAATTTGCTACTGTTTATATTTAGAGATATCATACTGGATTTTGACAGAATATTTGAATAGTGGCAACATGAAAATAGGGTAAATAAATTTTTGCTTGATTTAGTGATTTTTGCCGTTCTGTAGTTCGGTACCTACATGAAAATGAAAAAAAATAATTGGTCAATTATACCGAACAGGCATCAATCAACTGATGATGTGAAATCGCAATTCAAGTTGGTGCCCTAAAATTAAAAAATATATTGGTAACGAAATATTGAGGTTATTTAATAAATTAAAAGGGAAAGCATTGTCTATTAGGAAGCACAACCGGAAAAATATTCACCTAAATAAAAAATATATAGACCGCCGGACCAGAGAGAACTATAAATGTTCCGTTTTTACCATTTAAATACAGAATCCTTAATATCATATGTTATAATCTGTCGGTCAGTCTATCGATCAAGATCGTTTTACTCAGAAATTAAATAAAAATAGACTCAAAAGGTCTCGTAACACAAGTGAAGGAGAAATAAAAAAAATCATGGCAAATATGAGGCAAATATATTTATTTTAGTTATGAAAAATATTCTTGAAATACGTCACAAATGTGAATTTATTACTTTGTGGAAAAACGTCAACACAGAGGCGCATTCAAAAAACTATTGGTACTTCTCAGAAGAATACGCAAGAAATAAGGAGACGTTCTTTTAAAAAAAATTATTTAACCAATTGTTTTAATAATAAATGTTTAAACATTAATATTATCTTAGTTAATATTATTGAAACAAACTGGAAGATGGTCGGTTTACACCGATGATGGTTTATATCCATGGATTTTCGTCATCTAAATAGTCGGATATTTTATTACTTATTGTACTTTATTTGGAAATATTTTTTCAATAAAAATTTATTTTTAAATCTTAAAAAAAAATCTTTGCATTATTTTTTCAGGAACTTCTACAATGTCACGTGATTTCTTTAGCAATTATCGACTATCAAAATCTTCTTATAAGCTTCTTATAATAATTCTAGCATAATTTAAATTTAATTAATGAACTTCTAGCTATATATACGTATTAAATACATCCCCTAAATTCATTCCGTGAATGAAATGGAAACCTCACGCAGTGACGGAACTCACGTAACGAAGGCACCTGGCCAAGTCAAACTTGTTTTTGACCACAATCAATCATTTGAACTTTTTTTTGATACTTAGACCTAATAATACAAATACGAAATACATCTGACTTTCGATTTACAATCTTAATAATTATATATGTTTAACAAAATATTTGTACCTTATAAAACGACACAACAAAATTAAAAGTTCTAGTACTATTGCATTTTATCGGTTAGAATATGGATGAAATTTTTTTATTTTTTATTTATATGGCTTTTCTGATATATGTGCATGATACGTATTCGTAAAACTCGTATCTACATAGTTATAGTGTTTATACGTGTACATAATATTTTATTAATTGTGTGAGACTTTTTTTCAGATTCTGTCTTCTGAAAATGTGACTGTGACGTAACGGTAAAACTGCCGCGCTGTTGTGGAGCAGTGTGGTGGATTAAGCATCAAGCAACCTCATTCTGAGGCGAATATGATTTGTAATGATTCGAAAAGACACATTCTCTTCTTTTCAGAAAGTAATTGTCAAAAACCTATCCCAAAGTTATTTTAAAGAAAGCTAGCCAGAACGATTTTCAGACGACAAACACAGGAACGGGCGATTTAAGATTCATTTCATTATTTTATTTAACATGCTGTCGACTAGATAAGACGCTAGATCCGCGTTTGCTAACGTTGCTTATACATGCCACTAATATATTTATTTCGATTGAATCGTATATTAGTTTACGGGCAAATGCGCTGAAATTGGTGATAGATCCGATCCGATGACTGGGGTGTGTGCAAAACCGCGATACTAAATTTACATACTAATAATAATCCCCAACCCGCAGTGGAGCAGCGTGGTGGATTTAAGCTCCAAGCTCCCCCCCCCCGTCCTCACCCTGGGGGAGGCCTAAGCCCCGCCAGTGGGGTAAAAATGGGCTGATGATGAATAATTTCTCTAAAGATAACACCAGCTTCTTGAGTGTAACCAAGGTGGCCTATGTTTCAGCGGCTCATCCTCTGCTATATCGAAAAATAGTTCAAAGGTCACACGAACGGAAACAGCGTTGCAACTGAATTACGAAACTTAAAATTTAGTCAGGTTTTTTTTGTAACATCGGGCAACCGCTTTCTAAAAACTTGTCGTAAAAGCGAAAGCATTTTTTCTTTCGCTGCATATCGCTTTTTGCTCCATATTGACAGATTGAAGCCGAACCTACCATCTGCTTCCAGCGGAAACGGTAATTTTTTTGCGGTTCACCGCGACTGACAACACTGATTTCCGTTATTTAGGTCACCGTGTCACTAACGACATTTCAAACAAAAACTCAGTAATGTGGCTGATTAGGTATATTGCCCAGGTATAACTTTTTTCATATTTAGTTATATGTACTATGAGTTGAAATAGAAATAATTTATAATTCATTAATAATCAGTGGTAAAAGTAATTTCACATTTCCATAATCGTTCAAAGGAATGGCGTATCTAAAGAGATAAGTAGATGAAACGGATGTTCTAACAGTTTATGATTTTAAAGATTTTATACGATTAAAAATCATTACTAATATTATAAACGCGAAAGTTTATATTTATGTACACCATACTAGGTTTACGCCTGCGGCTCCTCTCGCGTGGGCTACGCAATTGTACCGGTACCGCTATAATTTTTTGCATAGATATATTTCATAAGCTGAAAAGTGCTATTGGCACTCTTCAGTTATGGCAACTTTCATCCCGAGAAAAATGGTCCCAATACAACTGTGTAGTCCACGCCAACGGATCCGCGGGCGGAAAGCTAGTAAATAAATAACCCAGGCACGGAACATAATGTGTGCCTACATGCACAAATGTGTGTGCACGAACATGTCTATTTGTTCCGCGCCAACTACTCGTCGAGAATGAGAAGTACATTAAGGGGCCACAGCCAGATTTTGTTGTTGATAGTACGTGAAAAATTGCAGTGCTCTAGGATAACTAAAACTATATGTTACTTAAGAGGATATGTTTCATACGTAGACAGCGACAAAAACGTAAATACGTTTACTTTGCTCGATAGAAAAAAATCGCAAACATACCTCTTAAAAATTTTATTTGTCTATACTGACGTTTTATTTTGATACTTATAAACTCGAAACTTTTCATGAATTTTCTATAAACAATATTGCGTACATCGACGAGACACTTTTACTCTAAATGTAATATTACTTGTTTAATTTGATATTTTAAAATAATTAAGCGTTTGTTCTAGCAGTGCGTTAGCGCGCCTCTAGCGTTAAAATTTATAAACACATGAGGGCGACACGGGCCGTACGTGTGAAATCAGATTTTTTGGTTGCCTACTAAGGGGCCTTAAACTGAATGTATATAATAATAGTACAGATCTGTCCTTAGGCTCCATGTTCACTTACCGTTCTATTGTCATCATTAAGCCTCCGTAATAGTTGCTCAACAAAACTCTCAAAAATTTAGTAATTTATATATAACCAAGAATCATAACTAATGAACACTTTCGAAACAATAATTGTTGCAGTCAAAATTATAAATCATTTCACGAGACGAGACTAAGACTAAACTACAAAAACAGAAGACAAACTACCAAGCCAGATACAGCACACACCAATTTTTAAATCGTCAAATACATATACTCGTAAATATCTGTAAAATCGCTCATTGTAGAAATGATTACCTATGTTGTGCCTATGTAATATGTCAGTATATGGCAATATAATGACAAATTAAGAACAGTAAATATACTGTTATATTTATCATAGATCTACATCACTATTTATAGATTGTCACCATAGCTCGGTATGGGCCAAAATTCATTCAAACAAAAACAAAGATAGACTATGAAAAAGACTACTAGAATTATGGTAGTTAGTGACGATTCGTCATATAACTCCAAAAGTTAGTGGACGATGTTCAACTCTTACATAAAATAAGATTCATACTTCAAAACTATCGAAAACTTGAGCAAAATGTCAGAATCGATGATTAGACAGACTATTAATTATCATCGTTTTAAACAAACATTTTGTTAAAATACACATGAAATGTAATTCCAGAATCATTGTTTTCTTTTAAAGTACGATTTTTACATGAGGGGCACACAAAATCCTACTTCACAGCGAATATATCAAATCAGGAACTGGTGTATATTTGATCTACGGAGTATATTTTTATTTCACATTTTTGTTGTTGCAACGCGGCATCTCTATGAACATCATGGTGCAACTATAGTGGTGTGATGCCGCATCCATGTAAAAATATATCTACCTTGTATATTGCACAATTAAATTGCGGCTCACTTCCCCACTGATTATTACTTTTCACAGCTAGAAGCTTTGCTCTGCATTAATTTTTATTGTACCTATTTATTTCTCTGGTATCATATATGGCATACTTACCATACCATCAGCCCATTAATGTCCACTGCAGATGCTTAGGCTTCCCTTCGGTATGAGGGGGCTTGGAGCTTAATCCACCACGTTGCTCCTGTGCGGCTTAGTGGATTTTAACGGGACCGACGGCTTATCGTCTCTCCGTATAAATCGGTGATGCTTAATTCAACTTTCGTCACGTACATAGATAACTACAATATTGGACATAGAAATACACGACGTATAAAAGCAAACTTATGACCCTGAATGTTCCTCTGGCCCCCTCACGCCTGAACCTCTTGAAGGTTAGTTATGCGATTTAAATTTTGGGAAGTAAAAACACAATGAGCTATGTTATTTTTAATCTTTGTGTGTCGACCATCAACCATTATTGCCATCAACATGGTAGGTTTTGTCCTAGTTTTGTCTATTAATTTTTGTACCGCAGCAAATATAGGTACTTATTAGGTATACGGTATACTGCTGCGAATGCTCATAAATAATAAGAATTCCCAAAAACGTGAAGCTAGTGTTTGTGGAAATATATAGGTATATTATTTATATCTAGACCCTACCTACTAGTAAAGATCAAAAGTTATTTTTTGTTACTACCTGCTTGAACAAATTACTTCCACAATAATAATTTTATTACATCACTGAAAATATATGTACTTATAAATAAAAATCTAATTTCGGGTATTTTTGTAAGTATTGTAAAACCTTTCTTGCGATATTTTTCCCATCCACAACTTATTAATAAATACAAATACAGTATTTATGTAGTATAACATTTTATGTCTCCATAATTATGCAATTGATTGAAATAAAACTATAACAACTCCATTTCTATACGGAACGTAGATTTACGTAAATACCGCTACGGCGCGTAGATATAAATTCAACGCGGCAAACATTTTCCGAGAACAAAATTTGAGCGCGCCGGAAAATAACACATTTTATTTCCCGCCATCCGAGACCACGACCAACCGAAATTTGGCGCCTAAAATCCTTCGGCCAATGAGAAACTTAGCCGCCATTTTCGACCATTCAGAAGCGAGCCCGCGCTTGCGACGTCGCGTCCTCGTCGTATCTCGAATATTAGTTCTGCGGCGAACCCCGACGGCAAATCGACGATTGTTTTGTGAAATTATCACTGAAAACGGATATTGGTGAGTTAATATCTGTATTTAATTAATGTACTAACATCAAAAAATAAGTTTGATACCCTCAATTTTCTGAATTACTCTCAGTACACAGTGAAAACCTCATGTATTTGCAAATATTAGGCCAAATTTAATTTTCGAAATAAGAATTTTATATCATTGTCTGCCTTTTGTGACTTTGTTGTCTGTTCTTCACAATATTTTTTTCCGTTTAGGAACTCACTGGTAAAGTTTTCAACATTGGAATACTGCAGAATGAATTCGATATATAAGTATTCAATAATTCAGTCAGTAAAATGGCGGCCGTTCTATTTTCGTATTGTCGCTATCTCGCTTCAGGGTGTATTTCGCTTAGCACGTGAGAGCGAGACAGTTGTATATTCGATAAGGGCACTATGACTCGACGGCACACGTAATGAAGACACGTCGTCTTTGTAAACAAGTTAGTAACTGTGGACAGTATACCAGAACAGAAAATTTAACCACGACCGATGATTTTCATAACTTTTTAGTGTTATGACTGTTGTACCTAATTAATAAAATTTTTCAATTATATAAAATAAAGTATTGAACGGACCTATATTTTTCTTAGTGATATTAATTTAGTGAATTCAGTTATATAATATTAAAAATAAAATAAATTAAATGATTCTTTGGAAAATGTCGCAAAGCGAACTTTTACTCGAGGAATAAAGTAATTTTTATTTATAATATTTAAATCAAGTACTTAGAACCATTAAAATAAAAAGTCAATTTTCAATCAAAAATTTAATAGATATTTGAAAATTTATTAAAAACCTATATTTTTCTTTTTGTTTTATCACATTTATATTTTTGACAATTCAACTGATTTTGTACCATTGTCATCTTTCTTTTGTAACATCGATTTACATGATATTAATTTAGTTGTTATCTAGGTCAGCTATTTAATTTATAATATAATTAATGAAAACATTTAAAAAATCACATAATATATTATCAAGATAAGTTTTTTCTTGTTTTGTTCCTTGTATACCACTTTCCTTTTCTAAAACGTAAAATAAATTTTATCTCAGGCGTCAAGCTACAAGTATTTTGTATAATATTATGTATTGACAAAAATTAGTACGAGTTTGGCTCGCGTGAAAAATATTGTAAAGCTGTTATCAATATAATAACAAAAAAGTAATATATGTTATGGTGAGTTTTTTTTCCATTTTTTTCTAAAGGTGTAAAATAAATGAAGGATAAAGGACATAAGCAATTGGCGCCCTTTCGAATCTAAAAATAATTACTAAAATAATTTCTGCGTATTTCTTCAACTCATGAACACATATTAGTAAAACGTAAATAAAAATTCACTTTTTGTTTTGTTTTTTCTAGTTTTTTAGCTATTCAAAAAACTTGATAAAAATTTCGAATGTGTTATATGGGGTAACGTACAGCGTAAGAAAAAAAATAATGAAAATTTACTCTTTTATAGTTAAAATACAGGCTGTAATTTTATATAGGACATTTATTGGAGAAAGTAAAAAGTAAATATATTAATTGGTTTAAAGTTACTGCATTATTCCGAGGTGAAATTTTGAATTAAAAATTAAACAATGTGTTTAAGTTTTTTGATAAATGAAACAATCGAATTCTTTGGTATTATCCTCTAACTATTTCATGAACTAGTTTACTGTGTTTTTACAATTAAATCCACTATTTGTGTTTATGTTTTTGTTGTCCTTTGGTAAGGTCACATTACACTTTCAGAGGAAACTTTTGCTTAATACTGAGGCATTCGAATTCAGAAGTATATTTTGGGTTTATACTTTCAATAAACACACGACCTCAAATCATTTCGTGTTTATAATAACTTATTATTGTAATTAAATTTGATACCCTTATTTTAAAATAAATTAAATTCTATACGTGTTTCTAGCAAATACAGTCTTACCGGGTATCGCATAGAAGCCTCAACAACTATTTGCACGTTCTGCCATCGGTTACCCAGTACTTACTTAAAGAGATCGTCAGCTTGGCCACATCGGATATCCGATAACCGTAAAAAGGCAGTACGAATGCGTTCCCGAGTTTTTATCTAGTTTACCGTCATAGAAATAGAAGAGAATTCTAAAACGCTTTTCTCCATACAACGTGTGCGCTGAATGCGGCCATGGCTGACTCAAGCGACGTGTGTTCCTTTTTACTCTAGCCCGTAAGTCCGTTTCACTCGAGAGGGCGAACTGCCACTATAGGTATGCCATCGTGGCGTACCTGACGAAATACGTGTATTGCTTACATTTCTTTCATAGGTCATCGTCTTTACTTTTTCATACGTCAATGTTTTTTGTAGCTTAATTTATTTATACGGTATAATTATACGTATAACCTTGTGTTATACAAATGGTAAATACTAATTGTAACGGTGTCGTTTAGCATAATTTTGTAAGTAATTAAATAATACCATAATAATTTTATGAAAAATGTGGTATTTTTTAATTATTATATGACAACACCAACGACCAAACAGTTTCTTTTTTTGCCGCGGACTTGTCAGTGGCAGCATCGATGCATATAGAGTCATGGCTACTGATGGCGACATCTTACGGTGAATGGTGATACTTTGCCAGTATCTTGATTCTGGTTCATAGCTTTCTCTTTGAGAATTTAGCATGACTGCATGCTTTTATTTTTCGTGTTTTTATCACGGGTTTTATAATTTGACGACCGCTTAGCGTAGTGGGTAGCCTTCGTAGGCGAACCTGCCTACGAAGCTGGTCCCGGAATCCCAGGTCGGATCAGTATTTATAAGATGAATATTGATACTGGTACCGGGTCTTGGTTGTTATATGTATGTGTTGTCTTCGCTTGGTACCATAGCTTGGTACCCAAAACACAAGCTAATGCTTAGTTTGGGACCTAGACGTTGTTGTCATGTATACGTTAGTTATTATTATTATTAGTTATTTATAAACAAGGGGTCGCCCAGTGATCGAAGTTCGACCGTTCTCACTTTTTTGATACCACCAATAATTGGCGAGAGTAAATAAATTCAAACTGCACCAAACGACAGACTATTTAACTCGTATGGTTGACAGTATTTGTAACCCATATTAGAATCAGGTTCATACAGAATTTAGCTTTTGGCCATTTATATTGATGCTTTTGGCACTCCTTTTCCATATAAACTTTACCTATATCAAATCTCACACTCCTCTGTACCCGTAATATGTTTTAAAAGGGGTACAAAGTTTTCTCTTCACAGTAGTAATATATAGATTATCAAATAAAGTGGTTTGAATCCCTGTTAAAGTAATAGATTTACCAAAAATGTAAATTTGTAGTTTCGTTTCCACAAAAATCGAGCTCATGACCTCTTTGAACACTTTTCGCTATTTCTCGTAGTTTAGGATTTGGACATACAGTCCCATCTCAAAAACTCATCCTGTATATGGATTTTAGCTTTCTGGACTCCTACTCCACATGAACTTTAACTATGCCAATTCTCACACTCCTCCGTGCGCGTAGTATGCTTAAAAAACCGGCCAAGAGTGAATCTGAGTCGCACACGAAGGGTACCGTACCACCATACAATATAAAATAGAAACGAGCGCGACGTTAATCGAACTTAACCATTAATCGTTATTATTATGTAATTTAAGAATTATTGTATAAATATATTTCATTTTTTTTTCGTTAATTATTTAGAAGGCCCTCGATCCTCTCTGGTTAATCCGAAATGTAATGACATGAGTGCACTGATAACTAGAGATAATTTTTATTACTTATTTTATTTCAGTGAACCTTTGACTTTTATTATCGATTGTGAAGAGAATAAGCTTTGCAAAGGAATGCAAGTAACACGAAATAGCTGTCATTTTCTACGGAATTTTCACAAGATTTTTACTTATAAAAGTACATTTTATAAGTTAATCTATTACTCGTTAAATAATACAGTTTAGTTAGCTGTAATAGTTTTCCTTTTAACTACGTTATATATACTCCTGTCATTAATTTTTTCCACACATCCAAAAACAACGATTTAGCTGGTGGAGGGGGCACGGGGACACATGACTCTAACAAAAATTAGGACTTTAGGAGTGCATATCTCGACAACAGCTGTTGACTTGTCGAGATCTATCGTTTGGTAGGTACCTCTCGCGTTAATATACGATGAATATTTTTTTTTCGTACTTCAGTTATTTACATGTATGGCGACCTATCCCAAAAAAATTCTTTCTTAATTTCACTACGTCGTTGTGTAGCGGTTCATAGATTACACCTACCTTCCAAATTTCATCTATGTATTGCCAATACTTTCCGAGAAAAACCACAGACAGACAGACAGACAGACGGACGGACGGACATGGCTAAACTATAAGGGTTCTTTTTTTGGCATTTGGCTACGGAACCCTAAAAAGGGGTCTAAAGCTTTTCCTTCACGTATTTATGTATAGTTAAGTTCACCTACACGTCTCACCAGTTCCTCATTACAATCAGTCAATAACTTCATAACCAATAACAAATAGGTAGGTATGATTATATTCTTTTCGATTAGAATGAATTAATTATTTGGTATGGATTTTTCGCCACAAACTCTACTGCGTTTTTAGTAGACGGTAGAAATCTACTCAATGGTGATAAATATATGTGAACAAACCACTGAACAGATGTTTTTTTGTGAACAATTATCCTAAGTGAATATGAGCAGAATATGGGAATTGTGATGGAATGGCGTGAATGCAGTACCTACCTAGGTACAATAAAATCATTGAACAAAACCAATGAATAAAACACGCAACCCATTCAATCACATTAGTGATCAATTGGTGATCAACCACCTGTTCTAGAAATGCGGAACGTAGGTATTTAAGGAAGTTAACACTACACACAAAAAGGCAATTTTTTTGAAGGGTTTACGATGTCGATGGGTTTACGAGACAAAATTGTCTCCGTTAGTTTTCAAAAGCGGTCTGTTGTAAATTTCGTTCCCCTATGATTGTAATATTGTCACTTATATTATTTTTTATAATAGTTATTAGATACTGACTGCGTAATCAAAACCAAAAATTATAAATATTAAAGAACATTTATTTAAAATTTTAAGCACAATAGTTTCGAAGACAAAAGGGGGGGGGGGAGATTTTCGTATATTTTCTTTAATATCTTTTATGCTAAGTATGCATTTGAAACTTATAAAAATGTATTTGTATTTACCGTAACGAACACTTTCATTTCACATATATGATGCACTCGACAACAGTTTTTTTTTTTAATTTTTCTATATTAAGTCCAAAATCAAGCCTCTAAATGATAATTCGTGTATTGCTTGGGTTTACCTGTAAAATATATTTTTATCCCTATTTTACCAATGTTTTTTTTCCTTCAAATTTTTAAGTTTTCGATTCGGTCCACAATTGGCGATATGATCGCGTAACAAACATACAAAAACATACAGCCGAATTGAGAACCTCCTCCTTTTTGAAGTCGGTTAAAAAAGAATACCTATAGTTTATATTTATTGAATCAAAAAATTAAAAATATATACCTATATATATATTTTCAAGCAAAATATACATTTACTTGTAGCTTGTAGGTAGCTTTTATTAGCTTATCGCCCTCGGCTTTGCCTGCGTGGACCTACCTACACATATTTATAGTTCATGGTCATTTCGTAAAATCTTGAAACCGGTGAAGTGGAACACATACCTATTTAGTTTATGATACAAACCCCAAATACAGAATTTCATCAGTCCCACCAACAGCGACGGGCTAAGACTGTAATCACGTCGCACACATCGTAAGAATAGGTATCCCAACCAAAATATCCCAATGACATTTATACACAGGTACCTAAAAATTTATTAGGTATCTAGGTAGGTATTACGACACCGTTCATTGATAATACTAGATAGTGCTCAGTCGTGGTCGTGACTTGTTTTGATAGTCACGAGATAGCGTTGTTTGGTTCGTTTGCGTAAAGTGCAAACTGCAAACCATGTTAGGTACCTAGTTCCCTCCCGTGATCTCTATTTTCTCTATACGAGCTCGGAGCGGGGGGCGTCCGATGACGATGACGCGGTTTGGCCGAGCGTTGCGCACAATGCGCACGCGCCCGAGTCCGCCCGACCCGACGCTGCGCGCGTCAGGCAGTCGCCGAATGTGGTCTTGCGTGAGAGGACGTACGTCGTACGGCAACGCGCGCGCCGTACCACTCGTATTCATTCTAATTAGTTTTCTTGAATAGAAAGTATCGAAACCCAGTCAGTTCCTATTGGCTCGGAATGAACTAACTGTATGAAACTCGTGCTGATATTAAACTGTCGTGCTTCAGGAGTGATACCTTCGGACTGATGATATCAGAGAAGTGCGTCCGCGGCGTGCTGGCCCGCGCCGCGACCGGACTCTGCGCCGACTACGAGATGGCCGCACTGAGCGTGCGAACACCCGCTGTACAGACCACAACCCTCGAGATACGAGCTATGCGGTTACGCGGCGTCATTACAGACGGCGTGCGTCGCAACCTATTCGGAAGCGCAGACCAGGGGGAGACTAGAAGGTTTTTGGAGCGGGAACTGGCACACCAGTTAGAAATGGACAGCCAACGATGGGGCTTCGACTTCACGACCGATAAACCGCTACCGGGCAAGCAGAGGTTCGAATGGGACCTGATACCAGCGAACGCCGTGCCGGCAGCGCTACGTCCACCGCCTGCTGCCCCGCCCCCTGCGCCTCGGCCACCCGCCCGCAGCCCTGACGCGAACAAGACGCAGAAAAGAATAACAGGTATGTTTATTTACGTTTACACCTACTAATTGATGTTTATTGTTTACACATCCGAATCCGTACAAATCACTAGTATCCGTTATACATAGGTAGGGAAGTTTCATTCACGGTTTCATAATCACCACGCCAGCTAATAGACTCGCGACCTCGGATTATAACTGCGAATAGCGGAGCTCTGTATAGACCTACTATTAACAAGTACGACGGGGCGTCATGATTTGTGTTCAAATAATAAAACAGTGGGTAAGCAGGTACTTGGTGAAAGTCATAATAAAATATCTAGCAAGCAAAACAAATGAGTACCTACCTACTCCGAAGTACATACCTAAATACCTTCCTACGGTAACTAGGTCTATGGCCAATATGACGATAACATTGTGTTAATCGTAAATTAAATTATGTGCAATGCCACACTACAAGTTAGGGAACGGGATACTACGTGACCAATTTATATACAATTTTTTAACCCCTCCTCCCTTCGTATTTTTCACGTAGTAATTCATAAATATGATCATCTTTTACGAACAGAAACTTAAAAAAAAAACATTTAGCTTATACCTACTTGTCTTTATTAATACGCCAAGAGTGCGTCCATACTATATCTATGGTCCATACCTACAATTAAAAGTGAAAAATATATGTAAAAACATATTCTGACGGGAACTTAATTTGCCAAAACAAGTCTTTTTATCTTTTATTCAGAATTATTTTCCTAGAGGATATTGACTACGCGACGAAGATCAAAGCCCCTCCCCCAATTCCTGTGACCAAGCGTGGTATTTTGAAGACCCCCTCCTCCCTAAACAGTTCACGTAGTATGGCTAGGTACGTTCCATTAGGTATTTCCTTCACGATCAACTTTCATTAAGGAAGTTGCAATCAGCCGACTAAGTTAAGTGTCGATAATGAGTACAAATATTTCGCGGAATATTTTCTTTCCATTGTGAATTTCCATTTCAATTTAGCTAGTAGGTAGGAGTTTTAATTAATGTATAGAATTTTATTTAATTAAATGTCTGTTAATTATTATATTTTTTTAAAGATCTTCAACATTTGCTTACAAAAGTTCAAGACTAAATTCCGTATCAAAAAAAAATACCTACTTACTTAACCCTATATTTGTTTGTTAATATTAATTTTACGGCCAGAGGGGCTAGGTACACTCTTAAAAATTATGTGAAAAAATATCATAATAGATTTTTTATCTTTTGGGCGGTACGGAGCCCATATTAGAGTTGAATTTCAATGGGGTGTGCGAATATGCAAAATTAATCTTTTGTAAGGCGCCAAGAATTCCGTCAAAAAGGGTCACGTGCTAAATATCGTAGATGATAATTAAAAATTATATTCTATGAATTTTTTTATCGCTTTTATTTATAATTAAAAACGAATTCGTTTCTCTGTAAGTTTGACTAGTTATTAAACTTGAGGTTTCATATTGTATACAAAAAAGATTTCATTGAAATCTCGGGCCACAATTATGTAATTTTATTTATTACTTTATTCTAATTTTAATTATCACTTTTATAATTAAAAAACTGAATAGGTAGGTACCTCTTACAAAAATTTCACCGGAGTGATGTGTGAACACTTAAGTATACCTCAATATTGAAGAACTGCTAGAAAAACCGATTTTGATGAATCTGTCATATGTAGTTTTCATTATACCTATAATGTCTGGAAGAAGGGTCGGCATCAAAAAACGTAGATAAAAATATCACCTGACTGTTCGGTTATAATTCACACACAGTGACGGTCTGTACGTGGTTAGCATTGCGTAGCGAGAGTATGTCTGTTGAACCACACCCACAAACGTATTCAAAAGTAGGCCTTTCATTTTTGTTTACATTGTATTGCAAAGGTGCATCCAGACATTATTTAATCAAAGATGAGTAGGCAGATGAAATCATGTCTTTATAGTTTTCGACATTATAGGATGAATATTCAGGAGCAGATCAGTAAAAAGAAAAGTAATGCGGGACCATCACATTGATTTATGAAAAAAAAAGACTTGGCTAAATAAAATTCAAATAATAATTTAAAAACTTATATCTGAAATATCTCAAAAACTGCTTAATATATTTAATTTAAATGAAATTTTAAATAAAATTTAATGTAGACATAATGTAGGTAAATATTGCCTGCTACAGATAACAAGAAGATGGTACATTATACAATCATAGAATTACTGTAACATGCCATGGAAGGGATGAAAATGCTTTTTTTTTTTAGTTGGCAAACTTAATTTTTTTCAGACTTTGCTACACCATAGTTCGAAAAATACCTAAAGAGGGCACACATTTTTAGCACTTTAGTAGTCCATATCTCAACAACTATTGAGTTTTTTAAAAGTACTACTACCTATAGTTATCTACCCCACCCCTTAATATGCGCCGGATAATCATCATCATCAGCCCATTTTACCCCAGTGAAGGGGCTTAGGCCTCCCCCAGGGTGAGGGGTTTGGAGCTTAAATCCACCACGCTACTCCACTGCGGGTTGGGGATTGTAACGACCGCCGCCTATTGACAGCGTCCAGGACCGACTGCTTAACGTGCTCTCCGAGGCACAGAGTCAGTGATAGTTAATGTACTTAAGTCAGAAAAACTCATTGGTACACGCCCGGATTCGAACCATGGCCCCTATGGCCTTATAAATTTGAGACAGGTTCGTTACGCTCTGGGCTATCACGACACTATGTGCCATAGTTGTGCCATATATGAGCCGGATCATGGCGACCTATTCCAAGATTTTTTTTTCGTAATTTTGCTAAATTGTATAGCGATTCATAAATTACTTCTTCTGTAGTATAAGTGCCAATAGTCTACGAGATGGCACAAAATTATAAGGGTTCAGTTCTTTTGCCCTTTGATTACGGAATCCTAAAACAATATTTAGGTATATAGGTTTAAAAACTAAATACCTACCCAAGTAGGTACCTACACTACTTACCTAAGTAGGTACCTAAACTACCTAACGTAAATTTTAAAACCCATGCGGGCAATACCGTACTTATACAAAGCCTAGTTGTCTGAAGTGCAAAGGTAGGAATCATAGTGTAAACCCAAATGTGTCAGGGAGAACCATTGTGATCCATTAACCATCTATTTGCCGTGCTGTTCCAAGTGACAATTCGCACTATGATAATGTCACTTGAATCACAATGGCTCTCATAGATGTAATACAATAGAGTAAGCAAGCCTGTCCAAAAAAGAGAGTCTCTATATTTTATAAGAATATAAAATATAGAGAACTGTACCATAGATATTATAAGAATATTTACACTATGGTACACTATGCTCAACCGTTATACAGGGATTTATGGAGTTTGCCTACTCTAGTTGTTATTATATCTATGATGGTTCTCCTTTACTCAAATAAAGCACCTATATCTAATACGCATTTAACAATAGCCCCTTGAATTCAGCAACTTATTATATTTGATTATTTAAAACGACGACGCCTGTTGACGCAAACCACCACAGAAGTCGCAGACGACGCTGGCTCATGGCTCAGATCGAGTACGCCGTTTTCGGCGTTGTATTAGTATTAGTAGTTTACCGAGTGGTTACCGCATATACTTGTACGCTGACGCGCGACAGGCTCTTGTAGAAGCGCAAGTGATGAGCATGTTGTTTTTTTTTCATCTGAGAGCGTAAATAAAATGATCGCTTAGATATTTGCAACATGTGCCGTGCCGACCCAGATAATGTTGTTTTGACACAACCGCGATACGTCGCCCACGCTAAAGCGGTGGCCTATATTTGTTAAATTGTACCACGTGATACCTACTTGTGTTCTAGATTACGATGGTTTTTACAGTTATGTTTTTACCATTATTGTGAGAATTTTCTTTTTTTATATAATGCTCACTATAACCATTATTTAGCTAATAACCAAAAACTAATAGACAGACATGACAGAACAAAAAAGGTTTCGTTTTTCTCTTAACTCGGGAACCCTAAAAACCGACATTCCTTTCTATTATATGTATGTAACCCATACTATAACGTCAGTCTATTAATGTCCCACTGCAAGGGCCGAGGCCTCCCCTCGGGACGAGGGCCCTTGGCTACTCCAGTACGGATTAGTGGATTTTAACGACTGCCATATCTTGATGGCAACCGGGACCGACGGCTTAACGCACTCTTCGTGGAATAGAGTCAGTAACACTTATGTGCATAAATTAAAAAAAAACTCATTGGTACATGCCCTGGGATTCGAACCAAGGCCTTCTAAATAAGAAGCGGGCTTGCTACCACTCAGCTATCACGGCCTAAACATACATAAAACCTATTATTACTAATCCGTATTCAAATATTCTATACTCTAATGCCATTCACGCATCCTCGGACACTGGAGATTGAATCAGAATACTACTACAACTAGTAACACCCATCTCGCTCGTACACGTGGTAACGTAAATAATGACGTCTTTGTCACACCCACGCATCAAACGCACGGGGTTCACGTATTGTAACACGCGTCGCAAAATGGCGATTACTCTTTGTTACTAGTCTAGGCGCTCGACATCGAAAATTCGTATTTTTTTTTAAATTTTATTACAATTGAAAAGAAATTTAATCTAATAAAGTTACTTAGATTACGTTTTCAACGACCGAAAGAACTATGAAATTGTAAATATTTGTTTGCACGCCTCATAATAAAGCATTACGCGTTGTGATGTAATCTAGCTGTGAACAACACGTCTAATTTCCTCTCATTCAATGATTCCTAGCAACCGAAGATTCTGGCCATTATCATTTTTTTTAAATTAATATATTCGTAAAAGTGTTAATTTTTTTTATTGTTAAATGATCAGCTGTCTAACACCACTGTCAAAAGCATTATTTTCATTAGTATTGGAAATAATATTAAATTTTAACATGTTACAAAAAAAGAATGTCTGGAATAGATACTTGTAAATAAACGGGAGACGTGTGTACATTTTTTTGTGCGGATCTTCTATTGTTGGTTTTCGTTAAAATGTCTGTATGAACGACAATGCAGTGTCACGCAATCACTGTACCTGTTGTCATCACTTTTTTTGACAACCCTATTTATTGCATATGAAAGCCAGAAATACGTAGCTTCAACAAAATTTCACAGAAATCAGAATAGGCTAGGCCAGGGGTCGGCAATCTTTTGTGACAAAGAGCTAAAAGTTACAATTTACAATAATTCCCAGTTTTTAAAGAGCCAATAAAAGTTGTCATTTCAATAATATTATATTTACTTATATTATATATTTGATTTAGGGTTTAAAATAAAGTAGTTTAAATATGAAATAATGTTTATTAATAGAAAATTATTGAACTATTTCGCATGAATTGAAAATTGTTTAGACTACAATGGAAGTAACTAATCAAAACTAAAACTAACAACAAAATTAAAAAAAGTTAGATAACTTTTGGTCTAATACCTACTAAAAAAGCTTAGATAACATACTCTAAATTAAAAACTAAAAAACTTACAAATTAAAAATACTATCTAAATAACGATAAACGAGAAAATAAAGAGACAATAATGTAAATGTTTTTAGCATAAAACATATTAAAGTATTTTAGCCAGAGTAATAAAATAACTAATCCAATAATATTACTACCAGTTATTCAATAATAGATAGTTACATCAATAAGAGCATTTATTGGCTTTGCATGCCTTTGAAAGTTTCATTAAATCTGGCTCATAACTTACTGTTGTTTTAAATTTCTAGCACCACTAAAGATTTTCATTTTTTTGTTGGCTTTTTACTTTACTTTGTACTATATTCATCCAAAAAAAAAAGAAAACGTATGCTCGCGTTGTGTCGCAAGTGTTGCAACGAATGCAGCGTGTGTGTTGAATGTGTTGTCGTCAGCACTCCAAATATATTATAATTCTTCACTTTACTGTAGCATTCTGAAAGATTGTTCCTTACGCGGATTATGAGTGCCTCAATTCGCGGTATTTCTCTTAGAAACTGTCCACTTGTGCTTCTGACGTGCATGCACTTCTGGGTCTCCAATTCCAAATTGCGAAATTTTGTATGTGGAACTGTATAGCCGCAACTTTACATCGAAAGAGCCGCAGATTACCGACCTCTGGGTTAGGCGTAGCACGCGTGTCCTCGAATGCGATCAATTGTGCCTATTGCACAGTACCTAGTACTTACGATTAGCAACTAAATCAGTTTAGATTTCTGTAAGTACAAATCAACCTAATATTTCGAGCGTATTTTATATTCATTGATTATTTTATTAATATTTTAATATTAAATCCTCATAAATTTGAGTTAATAATATTCACGCGCATTAAAAAGAACATAAAACACTTCATTTGAATTGCTCTAGAGTTGCATAATATTACTCGAAGTACTTCCGAATGCGTCCAGGTGAGTAAAGGAGTCAAACATCTTTGTTCTCGACTGACCAACCGTACGGACAACGGGGGTCCAGAAAATAACCGGGTCACCCATTTGAGGTCCTTGCATTTTTGTTGCCATCGATAATTATACCTTTTGGTGAGGTCGACGGACTTACAAGTATTTTGGCTGTGAGAACGAAAGTGGTGTACCCTGCGGGGCACCTAACTATGTAACATTAGATTCGTTATTATTTGTAATGACAGCTGCATATTCTCCAAATTTTAACTACTTGGATAAGTATCGATTTCAATGACCTCTCTACACAACGGATTCTTTTAACTTTAAGGCGTTAGATTTCAAAAGCGTCTAAATCGATTTTATGCAAAAATATTTAGTAGTTTCATTATAAAATTTAAAATTTTAATTTGCTTTTTAGGTTATAATTAAACCAGTCTGATGTCGCTTTTTTTCGAAGTAATTAAATTGGTTAAACGTCAATTTTAATTCGAATAATACTTAAGGATATGAATTTGTACTCGATCCACATACACCAATCTGAACTCCTCAATTATTAAAACATGGTTGTCAAAAGTTTTACGTATCCGCTTTTGAAATTTACCAAAAACAATGATTGCAATAAACACTTCAAAATAAAGACTTTGGTCCAATTTTGTATGAGCTAAATAAGTGAATTTAAAAAAAAACCATATTATTTCGTAATTGGTTAATATTTAATGAAATCAATGTACGCTATTAACAAAGCTCTAAGTTACGCATTCATTATTTTCAAAGTACAAACAAGGTGTTCTCAAAGTTCTCAAACAAGATGATTATATTTTCTTCTATTTACATTTCCTATTTTTATTAAATTATTTAAAAAATACGTATTTATAGTGTTTTAAACATATATTTAGACTATAGATCATTAATAACTATGGGGTAGAGATTTATGTTAATGTCGTTTGTCAATCGGCGCGGCACCCTGCACCCTCGGCCGATGACCCCATAACGGTCCGAAATATCGATTTTATAACGGACTGCAATGGATGTAACAATTGCAAAACTATATACTTATCTACTAAGACATAGAAAGCTAGTTATAGTTTAAATAAGTAACTATGTACCTTTTAGTAGTAAATCATAAATATAATTGTCCATATTTTTTTCTTTCTAAATGTCTTTTGGCGATATTAACAAAAATAAATTGAGTGGCTAACCTTATCACACAAATGTCATGGGTTCGATTTCCCCATAATCATTCAATTTATTAAAATTTTAATTAACATTAATATCACAAAAAAAAACTCCTTAACTCGAAATTGAAAAAAGGCTGTACTCCAGAAATTGAAATATATTAAAAAAAAAACTGTTAAATATATAACGTAAAACTTACGCATCTTTTGAACGCATTTGCTAACTTAAGTCAATGAGTTAAGTTATTCATTTCTAAGAAAAAATAATAGAATCGATTACATAAAAGTTACCAGTATATCTTTATTTCGAAGCTCATTAATTTTCCCCGAAAATTGTCACTTTCAGTACCACCCTTGTCATTTTTTTCCAAACGACCCACTATGTGGCGCAATCGTGAACACGATACGGGCCTAAAGACAAAAACTCGACAACACGTGTTCGAAATTGTGAAATTCGTAAAGATAGGGGGCGTAACGGTCGAAAATATCACATCTGCTTGCGCACGCGCATATCTCGCTACATTTAGGTTCGAATGTCCGGGGGATGGCGCTGGGGGTTGGGTTTTGTGTGACAGCAAACTTAAATAAAGGTTATATAGATTTTAGCGAAGACATTTTAATTATTAAGCAATTGGTATATTAATATTAAACAAAATCACATCCGCTAAGAAATTCACAGTAATTCATTAATTTAAACTGTTTTAAAAAGAGTTATGAGTGTAAAAAAATTATGTTGATTACTAGAACATTTAAATGTTTTAACCCTAAAAATCCGTTCAAAAAACTTATATTAAAACTAGACGATAATTCAAAGCGATTATTGTTGTATTGATTATATTATATTTTGCTAACATTAAAAAAAAAACTGAGATGACGTTAACTGCATTTTTATTATAAGTAAGTAACTCATTAAATTAGTTATTCTTTAAACGAAATTACTTAATTTTAGTCCTTTTTTTGTTTCTCTATTATCCATTTACTTAATGTTTGAGATGAGACCTCTTTGTACGGTTTTCCATAACTATTAAATAATACTTTAATTTCTATATAAATATCTTCATTGTTATAATATAATTATGATAATCTATTAAAGTACGAATTGACTAGAAGCCCTTTTCTGCGTTTACCGTCTAACCAGTCATACTCTAGCTAGCTGGTGCCAGATAGCGAGTTTCAGTCTGCGAGGTCCCCGCGCGCCGGTCTTCAACCCCGCCAAATCTCCGTGTGCCGGTCTTCACCCCCGCAAAATTGTATTTGACATTTTCGATATTGTGAAGTGACATTTACGACTATTAAAACCATAGACATATATATACTAGCGTAGGAGACCAACTGACATCTAAACATCGCATGACCGAAACGGAAATGAGTATGTGTGCAAAATTCACATGTGGTTGAGCCAGTTTTAGTGATGTGCATGGGTGTTTTTTATATTATCGATAGCACGTAGTACTTTCATGATAATGTGTCGTTGAAATTACCGCGATATCATAAGTCGAAATCGGCAATCCTATTTATTATTTTGAATCTGCTATACTACATAATTTTTGTTTTGAGTTACTTTTCCTAACTTTTAGTTTTTTAAAATGACAAATCATCAATCAGTCAATTCAAATGCCATTTCCTTTATTCCAATAAATATTTTTTTTTGTTAACAGTTGATAATAAAAAATTTGCAGAAGTAAAGAAAGCGTTAACATCATTATGGAAATTTTAATATTTAGTTGAATACAAGCCAAGTAATAAATAAAACAATATAAATAAACGATTTTTATTTTTAATTACAATACGTCACGTTGCAACGCATAACAACAAAATTTTAACTCTTTGTAAACAAAAAAATGAGAATGTACAAAACAAAAACATTTACAATAGAGAAGTTCATGATGTTCAAAATATACAATTTAACTCGATACAATTGAAAGATAAACCAAAACTAATAAAACAGTGAAAGTTTTTTTAAATTCGTCAATAAATGACTGAGAAATAAATTATTGATATTTATTAATTTGACGACCGCTTAGCCTAGTGGGTAGCGACCCTGCCTACGAAGCTAGAGGTCCCGGGTTCGAATCCCAGGTCGGGTCAGTATTTATATGATGAATATCGATACTGGTACCGGGTCTTGGTTGTTATATGTATGTGATGTCTTCGCTTGGTACGCAAAACACAAGCTAATGCTTAGTTTGGGGCCACGACGTTGTAATGTGCACGTTATTATTATTATTATGTATTTTCGTGCGGTTTGACTGGTGGTTTCTTACTGCCCATGACGTCACATTGTCTACTCGATTGAGTGTCGCGTCGTCTCACTACACCACAAATTATGCCTTGGATGCCTTGGACTAGTCTATAATATCTTTTGTTTCTTTGTGTAATAGGTAATTAAGTTTTATTTGAATATAAAGGAACAAGTTTTTGTAAAAGACAAAGTGATAATTTGCCTAAAATTGATATTTTCACTGTGATGGACTTTTCTTCAAATCCATTTTATATTAGTGCTGAAATAAAGGTTTAGGCTCTAAAGTTGAAGGTCCTGGTGATATATCCCGGTAAACGTACGCTGACACCGATCGCTTGGTCTTCAGATTGACCTGTACAGAAATTACAGTTGGCATAAATGCTCTGACTTTAGATATTAAGTATTATTAGTATATTACTTAATATACTTAGTAAGCACATATGAAAAAAAAAGAAACCCCTAACGGCACAAATTCAGTAGGTATAGATCCTTTCTTCAAAAGTCGTCGGTGATTTAGTTGGACAAAACAGTTATCCGTAAAATGTCTACTGCAAACCAAAGAATGTTTTCGAGGAGTCCCACCTGTTCTATTTAACATTTTTTTCCATTGTTCTATGCTAACCGTGTTTACAGGAAACCTGGATATTATGAAAGAGTCATCATTATCAGGAAGCATTTTTTAACACCGCAGTTTCTTGGAGGAAAATGAGGTTAAACTATTGTATACAGTAGTTTTGTCATTCAAAGTTTAATTATTTACGACGTTCATAATCAGAGAACAGATAGAACGTCAGACTTTAAATCATAAATAAATAACGATTAAAATTAAATAGAGCATCAGATTTTAAATCATTAATAAATAACGATTAAAATTAATTGTGTATATATCTTATATTTTCATAGGAAAATGAGGTTAAACTATTGTATACAGTAGTTTTGTCATTCAAAGTTTGATTATTTACGACGTTCATAATCAGAGAACAGATAGAACGTCAGACTTTAAATCATAAATAAATAACGATTAAAATTAAATAGAGCATCAGATTTTAAATCATAAATAAATAACGATTAAAATTAATTGTGTATATATCTTATATTTTCATTTGAAAAAGTCTTGTATTTACATATATACCCTATGTGTAGTATACATGTATAGATGTCATACTTTCCCTTACAATGTGCTGCCAGGCTAAATAAACCTCACAATATGTTTAAAAACAGTTAACGACATCACTCCAGTGGAACCGGTGCAATTAGGTAATATCAAATTTACAAAATATTTATATTTGAAAATATCGACATATCGATACATTTTGTGCAATCCCTATGCTTCATTGTTTGATTGTAATTTTACACAATATTTTTGTATCGTACACATAATTGTTTAAAATAACAAATTATTTACAAAATAAAGTATTTACCGTATACTACTGATGTATAACCAAGTAAATTTAGGATCGCTTTTTATAAAAATAAGCATTAAAATAACAATATGTTATTGGCAGTACTTACCGGTGAAATGTCTCTTTATTTGGATTATTAACATATGTTACAGTGCAATTTAAAACTGAACACTACACCATTTTTATCACAAGAATTAATTTTTGTAGAATTCAAAACGATTATAACACAAAATAGAAAACAAAGCTGGACCTTATTTTGACAAGTGAGTAATGAAGACTAAATGTGTTCAAAGAGGTTTTATGTCAGATTTTCTTGCAATTCTTTCTCGCATGTAGGATTTCCGCAAAGAGCTGGATGTCATTCGCACACTGTGTTCCTCTCTTACGCTAGTATATATACCTTTATGATTAAAACCAAACGCTGCTGTCAAATTTATTTACTTTATATGAGAATCATATAGCAATAAAGCGTTATATTGTGGCCATCGAGAGAATGCGTTACTGACAGTTCGTAACCGGATGGTTGATGTGAATTTCTGCCGTCGGACAATTCCCGTATTCAAATATATTCGTTTACATGCGCGAACGACACAATAAAATTAAAAATTAAATTAAACTTACAGGAAACGTATAAGTAGCTATAAATTACATGTGTCAGAAACGCATTCTCTCGTTGTGCATGATATAGCAGAGCAAATTTCAAGTGTGTGAGTGAAAAAAAGGACAAAAGTAGGTTGAACCCGATCCAAATCTGACGTTTTTAAATGATCTGGTATCATAATATTAATATGATCTAATTTGTAAGTTGCTTAAATAAATTTTCATAAAAGTTTACATTATTTCAATTATTTCGTCTTTTCTAGAACTTATTAATAAAGATAATGAAGATCTACAACGATTTAATATCCCATCTTATATTATATGATTCAGTTAAAATGACATTGACAGCCCGTAAAAGTGTGACCATTACAAAAAAATTAAGTGATCGATGGCGACACGCACGTGTTACTACGTAGTTAGATATAACAATTTAATTTCGAGGACGAGAATGAATGCAGCAATCCCGCCAATCCACAATTTTTCGGCGAGAACATTCCGGCTCATAAATAACTGCGTTCCTTAAAACGTTACACCATCCAAATTTTACTTTAATAGAGCATCTTTTAATATTTAGAATATTTGCATAATAATCATTCGGTGCCACAGACGAGAACTAAAGTCAGTTTGATATTCTTTTATTGTTTTGTCTATATTCGGGATCATAAATCTAGTTCCATTTAATAATTATATATTAAACAACGACTTATAGATACAAAACATACGTCACGTGTGATCCACGCAAAATTTAAAAAAAAAACGAACATTGAGCACTGGTGACATTATACTTGTTAAGACCGCGAAAATGGCGCGTAAATTCTAACTCAAATAATACATTTTCAAATTTCCCGGATATGCGTAGAATCATGTCAATTTTTGACTACAACTGTCAGTACTACAAATCGATATTAAATAATATTAGCACATATTCCTGACTTTCTTTAACATATCCAGTTTAGATGTTCTGTTTTCTTGCGATATATTTTTTTGAACTGCTTTGCTCCTAAAAAATTGTAGCATAGATAGCGCATAAATTTCGTGAAAAATAAATAGGTTAAAGTCACGAAAATATTGGTTCTGTTCGTAGGTTACACAATATTTTCTATGCAAAGGCATCACTCATATAAAGTTCTGTAGTAGGTAGTGCAATTAATTAAAGCCATATTGCACAAAAAATTCTGCCTTCACTAATTGCATTGCACTTGCTACAATAATTGCGTAGGGTTAACGGCACGAGACTTGACGGTTCTCACGCTCACATCTCGACCCTAAGGAAACCGCGCAGGTGATATGGTCGAACGCGTGCGACGGTTATATCCGCTTCGGGGTTCCGTAGTCACACGTGTCGTATTGAACCAGTAAAGTAAACTGGCTAAATGTACTGGTCAAGTACACGTTCTACCACAGAAATCGGAATAGTATAGAAGTGTCTGTGGGCGTAGTTCGCGTGCTCACAAATGCGATCACCCGTGCCTATTGCATGGTTGTTTATTTGACAACACGGCAATATCGGCAATTAATTTGTTCATAGAAGAACGGGGGACTGGTCTTAATGAGAATCCGGTTGACAGCGCATTGACTCTATTCATTATTTTCTTACTACTAGTTAATCGGGACACAGCAACGCGATTTTTAATCTAATATTCATAACTCTTTCTTCCCTATAATAATTTTAATTCTACTCCTTAGTCCTGAAAGGATGTTTGCGAAGAACCATGCATCGCCATGGTAGCCAAGAGCTAGAGCAAGAGGCAGTTATCTGCAGAATCCTCTTCCGGTAGATATTCAGAGCCGGAGCAGGCATGTATGTGGGTTGGCCCACAACGGAGAACCGCCCTCTGATGTATCTGTTACGTCATTAACTTCTTTACAAGGCGGAATCAGGGTCGTGAAACATCCCCTGACCCCGATACCCTCTTTTATCCTTTGCAGACTGCTGCCGTTGAAGCACAGCCTCCCGTTCGTGTGCTTTCCATCCCTTGATACTCCGCTCATTTCTTCTAATATTCTATATCTAAAAACAACCAAGAAAGTTATCGGCACTTGGAAAGTGTCTAACTGTTGAGAAGGACTGCCGCCACAACAAACTCTTGTAATAATTAAAAACAAAAATATATCACCTTTAATCACGCAATAATTTGTAATTATATTTACAAATCAATTTGAAAAGGCCCGCGATTCGTTTTTTGACTTTAGTGAAATAAAATTTCAAGCCTATTATAAATTCATTAGCAACAACCATTGAGTTTATTTTAAGTGTACTACGAGATATATTCCTAATATTTTTTTTTTCGTGCTTAGAAAGTGTATTTATTTATATAGTTTTTATTATTTTTGTATATAAAAATAATACTTTAAGTAATCTAGAAATAAGGCCGGATCGATTCTTTTGAAACTCAATGCAATAATGTAAACTTAATGACCATGGGAACGTAGAGTTATAAAAAAAGCTTAACGTGTCCCAGTTCCGGATGAGAAATGCTTGGAAGTTGCAATGGAATGTAAACGGACTTTTACTGACAGACCGTGAAATCCGGCTTCCAAGAGATAATGCACAAAAAAAGTTTAATATATTTTCTCTTTCTGGTGAAACTTTCATTTCCCATGAAGAGCTTTAGAAATGTATTAGGGTTAATTCACTGATTTCAATTGAATATGGATCTATGAATAGAAGAAATCCTTAACGCAACGGGGAAGTTATTTTAAACATGGACATTCCCCAACGCTAATTTAATGCTAAAAAGTTCTAAGAAAAACAAATTACTGTACATTCAAATCGATGTGATTTTTGTGGAAACCGGTAAAACGACCGAACTTTTTGTATGTGAAAAAAAAAACGCTTGGCAATCATCAATCGTATCAATATTAAAATACAAAGTAAACTCACAACAGTAAAGTACGTCGAACTTGTCTTTACAAAGAAGAAAAAATATATTGTCACTAAAAATTATAGTTACTTCGCTGTGTTGTATTTAGCGAAATAAACAAGTTGATGTTTGCCGTGGAGTTTTACTGTCACCACAAACTGTCACACACGAAACCCCCAACGTCCTAGCAATATCGACGGATGGTTAAGCAGATCGCATACATAAATACAAAAGTAACGTATTTGTTTTATAAAAGATTGACTCGTCAAGTATTGGGTGTTCTCAATTTTTAAATTTAACCCAGATTTGAACCAAATCAGGGTGCGGACCCACAAGCGACAAAAATAAAATATTGTATAAAAATAGAAGATAATTCATCGAATTCACTTCAACGAGTGGATATTTAGTAGTTCAGGTAATAGAAAATACTCGCTGAGGGGGCTTATGTAGTTTCTTGCTAGTAATAATAGTTTGGGAAAATAGTTTTAGTATACCATGACTCGAATACAAACGATTTCGAAACACAAAGTAATTTTAAAGGCAGATGTTTCGAAACATCCAATTATATTGTTATCGACAGTTAGCCAGTTACCTATAATTTACCATTAATATGTAATCGATGGTATTGCTATCAATACGAGGGAGATAATTGGTGATATCTGCCATATATCACCCTTGTAAAACGGTTTTCCCATACCAGTCTCCCATGGTTTGAAACAATGCTAGGGGGATTTTTTCCAATACGTTTTGCACCGCATCAATAATTATCCGCATCGTGTGAACCTGACCTTACAACGGACACGGTTCTGCCGGCGTCAGACAGTATTTATAAACTGAACTATGATGTTGTACCATGTAATGATGTAGTTGAAAGAAAGATTGTATCCCCAAAAATTATATTTTGAATTATTGAAGGGACGCGACGTTCCAGAACATTGTGAGATTTTCTAGAACATTATGAAATTTTACTAAGTACCTAATAAATCTGTGTATGAAATTTCATCAAAATCCGTTAAGCCTTTTTAGCATAAAGAATAGCTATCCCACAGGAACAGTATATTTTTCTGGGATGAAATTTATCATGTGTGTTATCCCAAGGTTCAGACTCTTAGGAAATGTCATCAAAATCCGTTAAACCGTTTTAGCATGAAGAATAGTTATAGGCAGGAACCGTGCCCTTTTCCAGGATAAAACGTGGCCCATGTCACTCTCCAGTTTATAAACTATGTCTGTGCAAAAAATCACGTCGACCCGTTGGTCTGTTGCGACGTGATTGTCACAGGTAAACCTCGAACCAATTTTGATGATATTTGATATCGAGATAGCTTGTAGCTAGAAGAAAGACAATGGCTACTCCTCACAGCAGAAAACATATTTGTATGTTACCTTTTTACGCTTTTCACTATTAAACCGGAATGCTCCTTTAGCGGTCTTGGTACAAACATGCAGTCCACGTGGGCGGAAAGCTATTTAGATAAAATAAAGGTACAGTTACAATCAAACTTTATGGCGGATCCGAAAGTACGCACAAGTCGCGTCGCAGTAACCAGTTTTAGGTGTAGAGGGACGCAGTGGAGCGAGGGGTATATGACTGTACCTGCGCAAGCAAGCATAAAGCGTTGTATTCAGATCCGCCATAAAGTTTGACGCGATCTGTAGCAAGACATCAATATTTTGCATTTTATAGTAGATTTGAGATTAATAAAATATTTTATTTACCTAATTCATTCGTATTTTCGCGAGTTACTATTAGACAAACTCCACTATTCCAGTATCAAGGGGTTGTCATAGCAATTATCATTTTTTATTGCACTCAATACACTACAGCAACAGTGCAGTAACTAACTGCCACAATTCCACATCTTCCATGGTTTTTAGTGTTTTATCTATGGAATCCTAAAGCAAGTACGTCCAATGAAACCGTTCGCCGCTCTTCTATTTACCATTAAAAACGTTCGGCTCCAATCAAAACTGATTGCGTCCAATTTCAAATCGGGCCACAGAATTCATATCGCGCCTTGTTATTGTTTTAAATTGTGTGCGTCAATTTTAATTTTGGGGTACGTTTTATATTTCATTTCCTTGACAGATATTGGCAGGAATAATGTATTGGCACCTCGCTACTCGACGTTTTGACGTTTTTGACGTTTAGTATTTGAAAACGGCCTTTCGTAAATTAAAAAAAAATCATGTGAGTTTAATTTCTTGTTGTTCTCTCGCAATATATAATTGAACCCGGCGCACTCCGATGAATGAAATTTCAACTGTATTAGAATAAACATTGATGTATAATTAACGAGATTATCCTCTTAAGTAACTTCGAAAAAAGATATTTGGTCATGGATGTCATTTCATGGTCATTTCTTTTATCCTTATTTTCAATGCCTGTGTGTAATTCCTGTATTTTTAGCAGGATGAACTCGAAGTGCCACAAGCTTTGCATTCTAATGTTTATTTTTTTAAGTATAAACATTGGAAAGTAAAAATAAAATGAAGGACAAAATAAAAGTTTTCACTAGGAAAATAAAGAAGCTCTCAATTCTATATATTATATATATATGTATATATGTACTAACTATTTAATATACGTATATGTATATTGTTCACACCATATGATCTGTATGATTTACAAATATTTTCGTGATCCATTGATTTGATTAAATTCTTCATTTTCCTCGAAGAACTTACCGTTTCTCCATCTCCGTCCCTGAACTACTTAACTGTTGTTTGATTTTTACTGTTACTTGAGGCATATAAAATACAGGCACTGATACGCTATAAGACCTGATACCAGAACAATGAATTAAACCAAAATACCCAGGGAAATCGTACGAGCCAGTTTTTTTATGATTTAATATTTTCTCTGCAAAATCATCGTATGCAGTTTACACTAAGCGCAACACTTCATTTAAATATAAACGTTCTGCAGGGTGCGTTGCTCCGATAAACAGCTGCCAGCGGCGGCGGCGTGCCCTATGCCTCATTTTTTTAATGGATCTATCCAAAAATGACCGTTACGTTTAAAACAATGAGATAGGGTTTCATGATTTGAATGGAAATCAATTATTTTATAACATACTTATGTTTAACAGAAATGAAATATATTTTTCACATCTGGTAGCTTTTACATTTTTATTTGTGTTGTACTTTTATCACTGTTATACACATATATTTAAAAAAACCGGCCAAGTGCGAGTCGGACTCGAGCTCCAAGGGTTCCGTAAAAACCTGTAAGTTTATAAGTATAAGTAAGTGTGATTTAGCTACAGCTTAATAGGTATTATAGACCTGAGATTTTGATATGAATTTCAATTTAATACCTCTACGCGTTCATGAGGAAAGTGGTAGTAAGTTTAAAATTATTAAAAATATTTTTATTAAATGTATGATGTAACTAAAAATTTATGCTTTTCGCAATTTTCTCTTTATCTGTGCTATAAGACGTTGCTTCCTACCAAATTTCAAGATTCTGAGTTTACGGGAAGTACCCTGTAGGTTCTGATTTTCTTTCGAGTATAGAAAATTTGCAGCGTAAACGGCTGTATCCTTTGATTTCGTTGGCTTAGAAGTTTGATTTTTCACAGCTCCAAGGGACAGTAGACCTGGGTATTTGATGTGAATTTCAGCTTAATACCTCCACGCGTTCCTGAGAAAAAGTGTCTTGACAGACGTCTGTCTGTCAAGACACTTTTTCTGACGGACAACAAAGTGATCCTATAAAGGTTCTGATTTTCCTTTTGAGGTTCAGAACCCTAAAAATAAGATTACTAAATAATTTTACCTTGTGAATTTGTTTGCGTTGCGAATGTTTGTTTTACAATCCATTTTTTTTTTGTAAAGAATAATGTAATATTTAAAAAAAGTTTATGAACGATATACCTACTATTTGAAAATATTACAATACTATTAACTATATGTCTGACAGCAGCGGTCAGATTTAAACATATACCCGCTATATTTAAACGTTGCGGGGGTGAATGTAAAAGGCGCCTCTTTCGTTACTGCGTTTCGTCCCCCACAACGGTTCCGAAGTTATGAGTCGATATAAGAAATAGATGAATCTTGCAAACCCGCGCAGACGCAGGTTGTTATGTCGTTAATGCTAGAAAATGGATTTATCGAAATTTGTGTTTGAATTTCACATTTGGAAAACTACGTATAATTATTTTTAGACTTGTTTTGTAAAGACCATAAAGAAAAGTAACACTGTTCTGTAATTTCGTAAAAAACCAACGAAAAATTTAAATTGTGTGGTATATATACATATATATATTTCACCGGGTTTATAAAAAAAAACGATATACTTATGATTTTTTATTTTTTGTATATATATAATATTTCTTTTGTAAAACGACCATTACAGGAACAACATTTTTGACTGACCCGCCTGGGACAAATATTTGTGTGCATGAACAATTTAATTTCGTTCCCTGTGTAGGTGTTAAAAATCTATATTATGTATTTATTATAAAGAATATTTAAGTATATATATCAGTTGTCTGGTACCCATAATAGAAGCTTTACTTTGTTTGGGACTAGATGGCGCTGTGTGGGATGTCCCAAATATTATTATTATTATTATACATTTAGCAAAATATATCAGACATAGTCAATTTACCGTCACTATTTCATTTTAATAATAATAATAATGTGTAAATAACGTGTATCATCATCTTTCTTTTTTTTCTTAGTCTAATTTATAGAACCTAGGAAGTTGCCTACGACTTGTTTGTTTACCCTAGATGCAGAGCTTTCTATTTATTATGCACCGTTAGATTTTTACCTATGTAGGCATAGCTGTTTACGGTTTCGAATATAGACTACCTTGTGCCGCGGCTCCGCTTGCGTGCACATGTAAGTCTGTTGAAAAGTTTTACCATTTAGATAGACGTTCTTTTTCTGCTTCTCGAATTTACTCTGAATTACTTATTATTCCATGTCAGGTTTCGAAGTTTTGCTTGGGTGGTTTCGTGTTTGCGAGTCGACAATTATTTCTATTTTTGTTTTATTATTATCTATTTATTCGTTAAAATTGTCTTTTTTATTTATATTCTTTAAACGATACCAACACATAAGATTATTCGGCAGAAACGGACAAAAAAAATGGTGTCATGGTATATATATGATGATAATAATAATAATAATGTATACATCACAACAACGTCTAGTCCCCAAACTAAGCATTAGCTTGTGTTTTGGGTACCAAGCGAAGACACCACATACATATAAATACTGACCCGACCCGACCCGACTTGGGATTCGAACCCGGGACCTACAGCTTCGTAGGCAGGGTCGCTACCCACTAGGCTAAGCGTTCGTCATGGATAGTGTTTCTCTCATTTTCGAAAATTGTATCGAAAATCCAACTCTCTTTCTAAAACCTTAGAAACCCTCTTAAAATCTAAGACATGTATTAATATTTATGTAAGTACACTATAAACTAAATACCTAGTGTTAACTTTGAAAATCCCGCGTGACAAATCTTACCTAATCGAAGGCTACTAAATATGTTAACTGTTAACTTACTACCTAGAAACCTAAACAGTAATGGGTAAAAAACCCTGTACACAAACTATATCTGATCATAAACCCGTGACCAGGACCTTGGCCGTCCGATAAGCCACTGGGTTAACTGTCGACCTCACGCCAGTTTTATAACGTACTGCGATAATTAACGGCGATATAACTTATAACGTCACGGGTTATGATTTCATTATGTGTGAATGTAGTTCCTGACATACAAAAAAAAGGTGATTTGGGATGAAAATTATGTGACCGAGTTAATGGTGAAATAGATTGGTTTATTCTTTATTACTTAATACATATTTTCAATATAAATCTAGAAACTATTGCTACGTGGGAACTTAATGAAATGAAATTAAAATAAATGTATCCCTGCCAAAGCATGTTGACATTGTAAGGACAATTTTTTTATGTAACCAAAAAAAAATTTTTTTTGAGGCCTCGTCGTTTGACATATCATTATTATCATCATCATCAGCCCGTGTCTCTCCACTGCAGGATATAGGCCTCTCCGAAGGCTCGCCACCACACACGGTCCTCCGCCTTCCGCATCCAATTACCCCCGGTATGTTGCTTTAGGTCATCAGTCCACCTGATTGGGGGGCGTCCAACGCTTCGCTTCCCAATACGTGGCCTCCACTCGAGAACTCGTCTACCCGTTTGACATATCAATATCAATTGAAATAAAATTAAAATGACATCTTTCTGTTTCCAACAATGCATTTTTTGAATTTTTTGAAGCAACCGCTCATCCAAATAAAAATTAAAAAATATTTATTATATTAGACTCGTTGTCGTATGAAATATCAACCATAATTTAAACATTATAAAAAACTTTAAAATGTATTCGTCTTATTAAAATGTTGTCCATCTCATCTTCTCACTTCTCCACTTATAAAATTGATGAAAAAAACTTTTTTTTTTTAAATTCATCAATTCCCGAAATACAACAGTGCATCTTATAATGAACTTAATTTGATTTTTTTAATGTACACAGAAAATAAGTGTCGAGAACAAAAACGAAAATAAATCACAAAATCGTGCTCTACACGACTTTCGGGTACATTGAAAATACATTGGAAAAAAAAAACTTAGTTATTATAACATGTGTTTAAAATATTTAAAATACATCTGTCTCACGTGCGAAGTTTTCTCATACTGTCCCGACATTTCCACCCTTTTTCAGTTTCCATTTTTTAGTGTACTATTGCACAACAAAGTCCCAACTTTTTTACGGTTTTAACTTATTTTAACAATATACTATTGACAAATGACCACTATCCTTTCGAAACGATTATCATGCAATTACGAGTCTCTCCTCTACCGCATCCTGATCTATTCAGAGAGAAACAATTGCCTTTACACCTCTATCATTGTTTTTGACATTGGTTTGGGTTCAGGTGTTTGCAAATACATAATTTAGTAGTCGCGTTTAGTTACAATATTATTTTTCTAAATTGCACTAGCATTTACTCGAAAAAATTTTCTCCTCCGTGTGTTTAAGACAAAAGTACAAATTGACTAGAAGCACTTTTCTGCGCTTACCGTCTAACCACTCTTCTTCTAGTTAGCTGGTGTATCTTTGACAAGTTTCAATCAGTTTCAGTCCGCGAAGATTCCGTGCGCCGGTCTTCACCCCCGCAAAATTGCGTTTAACAATTTCGATAATGTGAAGTGACATTTCTTACTATTAAAACCGAACCCTGCTGTCAAATTTATTTACTGTATGGTTTAGAATCTATAAAAAAAATTTTTTTTTACACTAAATTATCTTGTAAGAAATGAAAAAAAAAAACAGTCAATACGGTTTTCGCCTATCCTTACTCTTTACAGCACAGATGTGAACTGTGAACAATAAACTATTTAAATGCTTAAAAGCGATGTAGCGTTAGAAAAAAAAAATTTCAATGTCGAAACTCCCAAAACAGACGCACAAAGTCAATAATTATTTTCCAGCCTTTATTATGCGGCCTCTACGATCTAACGACGCCAGTTGGGCGTGAAAAGATGATGCATCCATTCAAATCCAGAGTTGGAAGTGATATATTCGTATTTGTCATTCAAATATTCAAATGCTTGTAAAGAAATGGACAATCGAAATGCTCGAGACGCGGTCGCATTAGCCGGTTCGATTCCCGGTTTTTAAAATTTAGATTCATTTGAGTGGATATTGTGTTTAACGCCTAATATAAAGGGAAGTAGATCAATGTTTACGTGTAAGATTTTTTTAAAATTCTTAGAGGGGGTTTCTTCACAATGATAGCACATGGACATTTCATATTTTTTTGATCGCGCTTACCTTTCTCGCCGTATATTAATAAGTTAATGCCATAGAAAAAAACCCTGACATAAAATTTTAAAATTATAGAAAATCCATTTTAATTCATTTAATTTAATTCATTCATTAAAAACTAAATGGAGTTACATACATACCCATACATTCCATACATTACGTTTTTCGAAAACTTAATACGTCAAAAAGGGCGCTTTGTAATTTATAGGTACTTTTGTAGGACAAGCAATGCTCATAATAATAATACCTGGTACATCCCACACAGCGCAATCTAGTCCCAAAGTAAGCAAGTATCATGATTGTATTGTGGGTACCAGACAACTGATATACCCTAATAGGTATTCTTTATAATATATACATAGATACGGAAACAAATAGACACGTTCACGTACACAAATATTTGTCCCAGGCGGGAATCGAACCCGCTACCTTTTGTATTGTAGTTAGAGTTTCTGACCAAATCGGTCAGTCTAATAAGGACCCACATTATAATAAGTCACACACTTATTTCGCGAAGCATTTAGTCAATTAGCTAGATCCTGTACCGTCTAGGAATTGGACAGACAAATTGAAATATTTAAAATATTCCTACCTACAGAAGACAGTACGTAGGAACTGACCTCGCTAAGAAGTTATTATGTACACACAACGCGTCCACACAATTAGTCAAGTGTTTTTCTTGGCTAAGCTTTGTTCGAATTCACATGGGCCAGCAACGGTTGAACTCATTTTGTAAACAGTTTTTGAATATTCTAGTTAATAATTTACTTACTGGAGTAGTACCATAGTATGCTTGAAACAGATCAGTCAATCGTACTGAATATAACGTAATATGATTAGCTGTGGCTGCTGGTAAACTATTGACTTAGTTAAAGTAGCTACGTCCAATATGATTGATTAAGACTAAAGGTATATCTCCAAGCGCCCTCATCCCGAGCGGAGGCCTAAGCCCCTGCAGTGAGGCATTAATTGGCTGATGGTATGGTACGGTAAAGGTATAACCATCTAGCCAGCAAAAAATTAATAAATTAGATCTCATTTGAAAAGACCTGCGTGCCTATTTAATGTAATTGACCCAAAAAATTAAGGAAATACAAAAAATAAATTCTTTTTCTTTTGCTACAAATCAATTGCTCATTGAGCACGTTCAATCAAAATTTTACGAATAAGTCTAGAACTCTTTGTGTACAATACGGAAATGACGGAATTACAAGGGAATCTATAGTATATGTTTTAAGCCCGCAGTTTCTTAATTGCGATTTTAAAATTTTAATATAATGAACTTGATATATAATATCTATCATATGTGGGATAGCTTACACAGCGCCATCTAGTCCCAAAGTAAGCAAGTATTATTGGGTACTAGACCACTGATATACGATACATACTTAAATATTCTTTTTATAATATATACATATTTTTACATGCACACAAATATTTTCCCCGGCGGGAATCGAACCCTCTACCATTGGCTCCACAGTTAGAATTTATAACCACTCGGCCAATCGGCCAGCCACATAATGTATTGATTTTAGTACTTTTCGAGTAACTGTGGAATATTTAATTCTTTCAACGTTTTTTTTTTCTTTTTCAAATGCTCTAAAGTCTAGGGGTCACGATTATACGTATTGTTGACACCGCAGTCAATGTACACGTGTGAACGTATGACCCACTGCTCACTCCTTTGTGTCATTTTTCTTTGCGTCACTCCTTTGTCACTCGATTCTTCTCACTTCTTTTGTCATTGAACGCATTTCGAGTGTCACAAATGTAAGCGTCCATAGTAAAGATTTTTCAGTTTGAAATGATAGATGCGTATGCGCATGGTAATATGCGTTTGATATGTTAATGTATAAAGTAATTATCGGATACTTGAGATGTATATTAACGGTGTATTAAAAAACATTTTAATTACGTAGAACTCTCAGAAGGTTCGGAAATTAATTTGTAATATTAACGTATGATAAATTTTTTTTAATAATACAGTTTTAGGTACAAAATTTTCGTTTTAGCATAGCTGTTTTGAATAAGAATGTGAAAGTTTTAAGTTTTTGTGTTTTTTCAAATAAAAGCCACTGTTTTTTGAAGTTAAAATCAATAAAACAATTTCATAATTGAACTGCTCTTAGAGCAATAACAACCCAATCCACAAATTCAAAATAATTCAGTTAATACATTGATTTATGAACATATATTAAAATCACACTGGCCCAAATACAGTTTCTAATAAAGAATGGCGCTTATTAGAAACTACTGGCCAGTGTGATTTTAAAATATGTTCAAATATCAATACATTTTGTAGTTAATTAAATTACTGTGATATTGTAGGTTGGACTGTTATTGCTCTGAGCAGTTCAATTGTTTTCACAATCGCGTCTCCATTTAAACATGGTCACATCGAAAATTCGATTATTTTTTTAATACGAGATCCGTAATAGCACTAACGCTGTGGATTCAGCTCGAAAATGAATGCTCTGTTTGGAGGAAACATGAATAATGAATTTGTCGTTTTTTGTTTAATCGCTTTCGCAGTGCAAATTTTGACTTGCAAAATGAACCAAGCGGTAAGCTAGCCACTTATGTCGATAATGAGGAATATCAAGCCATAGTGGGAGCTGATGCGTGTGAATCTAATGCAATATTAGCAGCATGGTTTGAGGTTAGAACAGCCCCGACTGGTCGACCGACCTTCACCGTTATTGCTTCACGAAAACGCAAGCCCTCATCTGCACAAGGAACAATTTCAACGCTCCAGGAGTTACACTTAGAAACCCTCCTTCAGTCACCCTCCGTATTCTCCGGGACTAGTACCACTATCGACTATCGATATGATCTTCGTTGGGTCCTGCTGCTCAGAGTTCATCTCCCTATTGTATTGCAGAAGTTCGTATAGAAAGAAGGTAATCTTCTTTATCAGAATCACTGAAATCAGTCAAAGAACTAAAGTTGTCGACATAGCCGAAGGGATCAGCAAGCTGAAGTAGCAATGGACCGGTCACATTTGCCGTAGAACTGATAACCGATGGGGTAGACGAGTTCTCGAATGGAGGCCACGTACCGGAAAGCGAAGCGTTGGAAGCCCCCCGGCCAGGTGGACAGATGACCTGAAGCACCATACCGGGGGAAGTTGTATGCAAAAGGCGGAGGACCGTGTGTAGTGGCGAGCCTTGGGAGAGGCCTATACCCTGCAGTGAAGAGACACGGGCTGATGATGATGATGAATCTTCTTTATAAAGAGCTGTGAGACTAGGCTAAAGGATCCCCATGAGATAATATCTCTTCAAAAATCCTACATATTACGAGATTACAACTTTTCGAGTAATACATTGGTAATTTGCTACATAAAATGTATGCGTTTACTTGTACATACCTATAAACATAACTCGCTTATGGCTTCGAAAATTAAAAAAAAAACTTCTCAAGCGGTGTAAAATTCCAATGCATCCAAAATCAAGTTATAAATAAGAAAGCCTTTGACCCGTCCGTCTGTCTGTACGTGACATCATTCCCTCATGTTTGATTGATAACAACTGGCATAATGCATTCGAAACCCCTCATCAAGGAATCCAAAACGGAGAATCGAATCTTCACCCTTTGATACACACCCCATTGAAAATAAGCCACGACAATAAAAATATTTCTTTGTCAAATACAAAAATTAATATTTCATCTCTCGATAGATAAGAATTAGTGATATAGTGTTACAGCTTAGAATAACACCCCAGAGGGACTCATTTCGAGATCTATGGTTACAATTTAAAATTTAGATCATAAGAATGCCTTTGAATAATGTAACTAATTGTGTGTGAAGATGTTTGTAATGTCCAAATTCGAAATTATGATAATTCTTGGTAGGGTCAGTAGATAAATCAATTCACAGATGAAATGAAAAAAATTATTAGTCTGATACTGTTTTATATTAGAATATTATTAATTTCTTGATATAATTCTTATGTGTCATAATATAGATTAAAATTTTAAGGGAAAATCTTTAGCTCCAAATATATATAATTTAAAATATTTGTAAGTCAACAAACTAGTCCAAAATAAAAAGTCAAGGAATTAAGAATTATGATGTTAGGTATTCAACCTTGGAGGCTCATAATTGCCTGTCTCAAACTAAAACAATTTTTGTAAATTATTCTTTGTTCGAGATATGGTTGTTGGTGTGTGAAAACCTAAGCATAAACTAAAATTAAAACGAAATGGACTATTATTAAGAATTATAGAAAATAAGACAGGGAAAGAAGAAAGAAAGAAAAATCATTTATTTGGCCATACAAATTAAATAATATATAAAACTATAAACTAACATAATAGTATCTAATACAAGAAGAAAAAAAAGTCTTATTTTAATATATAAAAACTCAGCATAGCCAAAATTGGACTCCACTCAGCATAAGCTACAGAAATGGGTCCTGCAGCACTGGATTTCTGTGGAACCCAAATGTCGCGTCGACCAGCGCGATGTGAGATGTAGAATTAAGAGGGAGGATGATTGACCATTTAATAGGACACTATGAATCAGGTCAAGAGGAAAGCTGAAGATAGAGAAGCGTAGAAGATTAGGTACTTACAACCATAAAAGCTCGAACTGACTAGAAGCCCCCTTCTGCGTTTACCATCTAACCACCCATAATCTAGCAAGCTCGTGTAAGATGGCGAGTTTCAGTCCGAGTTTCAGTGCGCAGGATCACCGCGCGCCGGTGTTCACCCCTGCGAAATCCCCGCGCGCCGGTTTTCACCCCCGCGAATTTGCTGTTGACATTTTCGATACTGTGATGTGACATGGCTCTATTAAAACCAAACGCTGCTGTCAATTTTTTTACTCCATGCTTACAACATAGACAAAAGCGAAGCTTTTAAAAAATATATTAACATAGGATTTTATAAAGTTGCTACATTAAGTTGACCATAAGATTTCTATTAAAATATATTAAAAAAAACTATTAGGCCGTAAACAAGTTCATTCAAAGGTTCAATGGCGGCCATTGACCACACTAATATACAATACGCACACAAAAGAACTTAATAAAGCAACAAAGAGCTTTTGAACAGTAAAAGGCTCGCGAAGTTTGCAACAGTACCGAAAATTATTGGTTTTTAAGCGTCCATATGTATATGGAATATTAGTAATTGAATATTGAATTAATGAAGGTTAATTCATTTAAAATCCTCTGGTAATCTCTGAGCTAAATAAGTCGTGATGTACAACATTAAACTCTTGGCTGTTTCGTTATTCGCATTCGGCGAGCTTATAGCGGTGGCTCGCTTAACGGTATACGCCTCGTACTAAGTTATTTATTTGGCTAAGGTATGGCTAAGGTTTAATATTATTTTTATCATTAAAAATTATTTAAAATAAAGAAATTTGAACTTAATACGCAGACAATGCTTGTTTTTGTTTCCAATTCCTTTTCCAATCAGTAATTAAAAACTGCAAATGTATGTATTTATTTCTGTCTAACTTGACAACAAACCTGAAATTTGCTTGGTCTCAACAAGCGAGAGCTTTGTAATGTTATACCTTTCAAGTTGACACCAGAAGCTTATCGGGTAGAGTTTATGAGCCTATTTATAACCTGTTATAAAAGCTTCGGACGTGTAGGAAAGCTTAGATAATATGTTCAAACTGGTCGCTACGTACGCGATTTCGACCACAGTGACCATATTGTAGAGCGTATCTACTAGGCGCCGCGCCGCCAAAGGTTTTTGAACTCAAGTTGTGCGGTAGAAATTTTTTTATAAGCCTTTCTGTGAGGTTTGGCTGTTCCGGCGTGATTTTATAAAGTTGAGCGATAAACAAGCAAAGTTTAAAAGTTTGATTCAAAATTGTATCAACAAAGTTTAGATTTTGTTACATATTTGTATTATTTTGATCGTTAATTTTGAGTAGAGGTGGAGACCCTGGAATCTCTAGGTTGTTACCAAGATGCAAGGTGCCAAGCGGTTCCAAACTAGTTTTGAATACTAGCAAATGCAGCGAACCTGTTCGAACTTCAGAAGGCCTCGCGGCCGTGGTGCGAATCCGTGCGTGTACCAGAGCTTTTTCTGACTTAAGTACATAACTATCTCTGACGTCGTGCCTCGGAGAGCACGTTAAGCTGTCGGTCCCAACACGGGTGCCATCAACAGATGCCAGTCGTTAAAATCCACCAAACCGCACTGGAGCAGCGTCATAGCTTAAGCTCCGAGCCTCCTCACCCTGAAGGGAGACCTAAAATAAATAATGATCATTAAATTAAAAAAAATATGTTTGTATAGATCAATTAAATAAATGCAATCGTTCAGTCGTACGAATTTTTGATTTGCACATGTGGGCGGCTTAGAAAATTCATTCCATATCCATCGTCCAACTTACTAAGCAGCCTAACAGCCAAAGAAAAAGTGGTAAAATGCTTTATTTATTTCGGCCTAATAATTTATCTTATTTTAAATTCATTCCTATTATGTATTAAGTTGCCCACCTGATCAAATAATTTAATGTATTTGTGCACGTGGCCGGCTTGAAGAGAGTTGAGCATGTTTCAAAATGTACACAGAAACAGCCAAAACTGAAAAAATGTTATCGATAACGAAAATTATTAAATTATTATCTCATCGGTACGAAGGGTCGACTCACATCTCTGATGTCAAGATATTTTGGTGAATCGTATGTATTATTTGTATATATTTATTTTTATATTTTGTTAACTGACTAGATCACCACGGTAAAAAAAACGTAATTAAAATATTTCTAACGAGACCTCGCAACCAAAGAGCGAAAAATTGCTGCATTTACGAATAATGCTATAGAATATGCCCAGAATGCGACGAGAAAAAGTTAAACAAATCCATTTTCTAGTAATCCATCTGTATGTATGTCATAGTCTGTTTTCGAGCCCATACAACATAATATCTGTATATATTACTAAAAAAAGAATATTTAAGTATCAGTTGTCTAGTACCCCATAATACAAGCATTTAATAATTTTTTTATCTCAATCAATAAACAAGAATCAAGGAGCGGGCAGCTACTTACTAATTCCACAAAGAATACCTACCTATCCACAAAAGTTCGCGAGCCTAAAATCACGAACCAGAGTTTACAAACAAACAAGGGTTCGTCGCACCCACGCCACTGCGGTCGCTCTACCACCATAAGAAAGAAAGAGACAAACGTATATTTTAATGTGATTTCTCGTAGAACAGAACGAGATCGACGACATGGTCGCGTAGAGGTTGTTAAACCGAGGGACGCGGACAAACAATCTTTGTCTAATGGGAAAAAAAATTACAGTCTCTAGCTAGAATCTAGATAATTTTGTAGCTACCTGAACAGACCTGGCATTGTTATAGAAAATGATTAAATAATTGAGGTCGTTATAATTTGGTGACGGAAAACGTAGTAAAAATTCGTCTCTCTACCTACAAATGAAATAAGTTGGGATCGAACTTGATAGAAGTACACAATACATTTACAAACAAGTGAAACTTTTAAATCCTATTGTTCGCCGTAGCAGCCGTAGTGTGGCGATGACGCGTCACACCTAAAAGCTTTCACTTCAAAATCAGTGAGCGTACTCTATTAGTGTCAAAAAGCAGTGCTTATGTAAATTAAGCATATTTGCTCGTTAGGTCTAATGTGATTATTGAAATACTATTTAGAATACAATTTGAATTGTACTTGATATACTATGGAACTGTGAAGTGTTTATGTCTGTCAACATGAAAGATGTTGGGAGAATTATGACTGACTGAATTATGTATGACTGACCCTTTCACATTTTTAGAGCCCCTTACCCAAGGATGCTAACGAAACCCTTTTACTGAGTGTAATGCCGTCTGTACAGCTGTAATAGATAGCGGATTGAAATTGTATTGTTGTAAACGCAATAGCTACGTCCATTCGTCTATCGTGGATAATTATATTAGGAGTAAATATAAAATTACGTGATAATTTACGTGATAACGAAAAAATGTCGTGATAGCCCAGAGCGCAACGAACCTGTCTCAAATTTATAAGGCCCCATAGGGCCATGGTTCGAATCCGGGCGTGTACCAATGAGCTTTTCTGACTTAAGTACACAATATCACTGACACCGTGCTTCGGAGCGCACGTTAAGCAGTCGGTCCCGGAGGCTGTCAATAGATGGCGGTCGTTACAGTTCCCAACCCACAGTGGAGCAGCGTGGTGGACGTAAGCTCCAAGCCCCCCCCTCCTCACCCTGGGGGAGGCCTAAGCCCCTGCAGTGGGGTGAAAATGGGCTGATGATGATGATGATAAAAGTACCGTTTAATATAGGAAAAAATGAAACTAGAAGTCACTAAGCAAAAACAATATTTATTTTATTAAAATAATTGCCCATATTTTGTACCAATTTCTCCCATTTGATAATAAGATCAAAATTTTTGTAAAATCTGCTATAATGGCTGGTATCCTAATAAATAATAAAAATAAAATATAATAAATTCAGGGGGCTTCCCATACAAGAATATATCGTGAAAACCGTAGTACATACATACCTACAAGCTTCAAACTTGGTATCATTATAAGCAATACAAACTCTGAACACTCACAACAAACAATAAAAACAAGTCATATGTGAGTCGAGCTAAAACTCTAAACTGAATGAAAATTTTTTTTTGGCAAATAGAGCGAGCCCGACTCTTTGTCTCGTTGAAACCTATTATCGTTAAACCTAAATATATTAAATTAAAAAGCAAAAGTAATTTAAGCGGGCTTTCACAATGTCGCAGGCAAAAGCATTAGACAAAATATAATGTGGTGTCTAAAGAAAATTTTAATATGTCCTCATTTGTCGCCGCAACTCACATTTAACTTGAACCGGATCGGCCCACACGTCACAACGTCACAACCGGTTACTTAGAACCCGTGGTTAGAAAGGGTTCAATTCTAACGTCACTGAACCGACTTTAGGTTTGAAGTCCGTGTCATTAGCTCGTGCGTGAATTAGTATACCTTTTACGATGAGGTGGTGGTTTTGCATTGACTAAAGTCCTAAGCCTTCTTTTCACGTCGACACATCGGTATGGTGATCCACCCCTCACGGTTATGAGTCTTCAGCATCCAATGGTCTGGCGGCGTTGCTTTCAGATCGTCCACAAGTCGACGAAGTTTTTACTTCGCTTTCCTTTCGAGGTCGCCACTAGAGAACTTTTCTTCTCCGACGGTTATAGGTTCTGCAAGCTATGTGACCGGCCTACTGCTACATTCGCCTGTTAATCGCTTTTGCTATAGACTGTCGGCTGAGGCCTTTTTCTTGATGTATCAGATCACGCTTAATGATTTGAAAAGCTTTAAAAAAGTTGGGTAAAGCCTTCCTGTCATCAAATATGCCTGTCTTTATGTCGGTTCAAGAAGATTTAGGTAGTTATCTCTATCTTGAAAATGCCGTCTGGAGAAAACAGGTTGTCGGTGGCCATCATGAGACCATTTAATATATACGTACATGTAAGACGATTTGGAGGAAGCCATGTCAGAATAGACGACATAAAAGCCCCAATTTTTGAGGAAATAGAAGAAATAATCGTTTTACTGTTTACTGGTGTACTGACAGAATTTTTATACAACGTTACTTCCTAACTCTTCCACAACGAAGAAAAAGACGGACTTATTTGATAATAAAAGGGCTTTACGAATATGTCGTATTATGTATTACATTAGACGCGATATGATGAATTAGAAAAACTGCCTTGGCTGACGGTCTACCTGCTATGTCGGTGATTTTAGTTCTCTTGTAGAATAATTCCAGTCCAAGCATAAATGTCACCATCCATAGCTCTTTGAGTGACTTTAATTTCTTTTATCAGGCTCGATAAAGGACCACGTTTCCGCTCTATAAGTCATAATTTCACAAACAATGTTATACTACTTACGTTATATTATATTAAAAAAATTACGAAAAAATATATTGTATCTCTAATACGATACAATATCAGGTATACATAGAATTGGCCCCGAATCCTAGCACCGCGCACCGGTTTGAAGAAAAATCCTTTCGTGTCTAGCAGTGACGGACGAACGGACGATTATTTTAATAAGCATCATTTTGTCGTAGTCAGATAATTGAGGTACTTACAAAAAATATATATATACAAATAAAAATATCCAACAGACATCTTTTTGTACGAGTAGAGACATGCAAGGAGATTTTTTTCGACACGTTTGATCTCGAACACACATTACGTGGCGTCTATTTGTATCGATACAAAGTGGTATGGGTACTTTTAAGATATATAGATTAAAAAATAAAAATAAAATAATCAAATAAATACTTTACAAAAGTGTATCTACTTTTTACCCGACCAACGAAAAAAGAGAATTCCGTGCAAAGAGTATATGAATTCACAGACATAAAAAAAAAACAAATATGTCATGTTTGGTTGGTATTAAAAGAAAAAAAATCCAATACATTATAATTGTCATAAAATGGTTCCGCAAGCAACAGTGAGATAGCGCGGTTTATAATAAGAAATTAATATAAATAAAAATGATGAATTATAATAATTAAAATTGGTATCAAAATAAAGACTTCCATATTCGTATTACTAAAAAATTGTGAATAAAATAAAAACTAAAAAACCAAAACCTATGTACGAAAAAAAACTAGCTGGAAAGCGTAAACATTTCAAAGCCTGTGATTATTTAATTATTTATAATCGAATTAATTATATTAAAGAAGAATTACAGCTTTTGATTTAAAACGGGGAATATCTTGTTTTAAGCTTTTCAATCCGTTTTTTTCCATTGTCTGATTTTAGTTTTTAACTTATTATTTTTTAAGAAAACTGATTAATATAGTTTCTTTACTGTGGGTGATAGCAGACGCGGCGGTAACAGGCACAATAATATAGGTCAACCACTCTTATCGCCCTTTATTTTATTAAAATGTTTTTACTTATCAGTGGATAACCTTATCATTAAATGCATATGCCCCGTCAATAAAAGCTCGGCGTATAATTAGAAATATATATAAATCTATTGTAAATGAATAGTTTAGGCACATCGTGATTTTCAATCCCAAACTTAAGTTTTTTTTTGTTACAGGTAAGCTACATATTTATCTTCACTCGATAGAAATACACCTATAAGAATTTCATCTGAGACAGAGAGAAGTGAGTCTATAATTTATATATTCTTGTCTTTAAACGAATAGTGGTCTTGGATCATAAAATTGAGGCCAATTTGAATAAATCACTGTGGTCATAAAATAGAAATCGTCGGGAGTAATTTGACTCTAGCCTAGTGGTATGAAATGGCCCATATTTAAGGAATCAAATTCTCAATTTCATAAGAATTCCCTTTTTGTAAGCTATACTTAGGGGTGTATTCATAATTTTGATATCGAGAAGTTGTAATAGAGCCATTTATCAAAATAATGGTATGTTTTAATACATCAGTCTCATCCATTTTATATAATCAATGAGAAGGGTTAAAACAGTGGGTCTTAAAATGGCGTTTGTCAATACTAAATGCTTACAATTCCCAAGCCCTACAAAATCCATATGAAATATCGCTTAGCCATTTTTTTTAGATTTACAAAAAAAAAAAAACAATTTAGAAAAATAATAGTATCGCTAAAGCGTAGTCAGTAATCAGTTTTTTTAAGTAAATATTTTTTTAAATATTGGTTACTAAATAAAGTTATATCAAATAAAGGCCAGAAAAATCAAAGGAACGTCGTGAGAATTTTCGCTAACAAATTGTACAACAACGACTTTTGTAGACAGATAATTTCAGGCTTGTTTTTTTTTAAATTAAAACTACGTCCATCAAGTATGTAGGTACAATATTGTAAGGCATGCGACCATCGAACTTTGAATGTAGCAGACTAGAAGGCGTATGCTTTGACGACTTATGACGACCGCTTAGCCTAGTGGGTAGCGACCCTGCCTACGAAGCTGGAGGTACCGCGTTCGAATCACAGGTCGGGTCAACATTTATACGATTTATTAATCATATAAATGTTATGATACTGGAACCGAGTTTTGGTTGTTATATGTATGTGGTGTCTTCGCTTGGTACCCAAAATACAAGCTAATGCTTAGTTTGGGGCCTAGACGTTGTTGTGATGTATAGGTTATAAAAAAAAAAACTTTAAACTCAAAATATGTATCGGTATATGCCTTTCATTCGTAACTAAATAGTTGTGGCAGATAATACAAAAATATTTAGAATCAGAAACAGAAAAATTTTATTCCATTGATTGGGGGATTACAAAGTGAGGGCGAGTCACAGCAATTTTGATTCGCAGATCAGAAATAGACTGTCGGCCCCTCCAGGTGGGACGCGGTCGACTTATAACATTAACTTCTGAAATATTTATTAGCTTACAATGGCTATAATACAATTGTATTTTAAAACTATATATTTTTCCGATATTAACGGCTATCCTAAATTAATACCTTAAAGTTAACTTAACCTAATGCGTTTTGTTCAATTTAGTCTTTGGCACACTACACTACACTTTGTTGTACTAGGACAGGCCACCTAGCCTGGGAGCGCCTGCCTCTGGCGGTCTTTCTGACACTGGTTTCTTTCTTATGTTTGTGGGAATTCTTGTCTGCAGGGAATCGATCCGTGTAGATGGCATTAAGATATTATACATGCCATGGCACAACACATCTAGGTAACCAAATCGCGTGGGCCTTCGCGCTTCTCGCCCCCTTCTTATGGTTCCCCTTATCCTATGGCTCAAATGTGATAATTTTGGTTCGAACTGAACGGCAGCATTACTCTTCTATTGAACTAATTCAAAGCTCTGTGCATGGTTTGTCACCGAATATGGACCTTCCAGTGGAACCAAACGAACATATTAAGTATAGCTCCTTACATCTAAACGAACATGGGGACAGAGGATCTTCATGAGGAACCTCCAAAAAGGCATGATACTCAAATTTACACGTATCCTCACGTTTTGTTTGTGAGTGGTGATTAGCATGTTTTGTTTTGTTTCTGTTCGTAAGAAAGTTCTCGTAGTAGAATCGTGAGGGGCCAATTTAAGGCAATGGGTCAAGAGCACGCCCCACATACTCTGGGATGTTTGAGATAGGATGGCCATAATTTAGTGTAACACAGAAAAGTTTATATACTGACGTTTCTAAGATCGATAAAATATTGTTGCTCTTAAGATGGTTCTCCGCCTATTGTGTGTATGTGTGTTGGCAAGTCCTGAGGTAGGCCGAGACAGCAGTGAACAGAAAAAGGCTGACCCTTCCATCCGTTCAAAACTTACGTTTGCGTACACCTAGTACCATTATGCTGTTAAAAATATAGAGTCTGGTCTTAACTAAAATTAAAGTGACAGGAACACGACACGAGTACATACAAAAGGTAAAGTTATTTCTCTTAACGCATTTTAGGCATACTTTTAATTAAATTGTTTTATGAAGGGAAGTGCCAAGATTTAGCGAAGAAATTCTCCAAATGACAAGAGACTGAATAAATTAAAAGAAAACAAAGCTATTATAATTTTTCGTGCTTCAACCAGTTCACATGTAAAGTAAATTTTTATTAATAAAATATATTTGTACAGCTGCAATTGTTATGAAATGAAATCACGTAATCAAAATGTAATTTCAGTATGTCACCGCTAATTTACATGTTCCGCTGCAATGTTATCTTACTTGAGAAATAATATTTAGTTTAAATGACTGCAGATCCTTTTGGATCAATAATAATAGGACCTGAGACATCCCACACAGCGCCATCTAGACCCAAGCAAGCAAGCAAGTATTATTCTTGTATTATGGGTTACTAAGACAACTGGTAAACATACTTAAATATTCTTTTTTTTTAATATAATATATATATAGATACTTTTACACCCGGACACGGTACAAATAAACATGTTCATACACTGAAATATTTGTACCGGGCGGGAATCGAACCCGTGACCCTCGGCTCCGCAGTTAGGGTCTCTAACCACTCGCCAAATAGTCAGGCGATGTAAGGCAATATTATGTTATTTAAAAAATAGTAGAGTTAGTTGAAGTGATTGCAGATCCTTCTGGTTCAATAATAGTAATACCTGGGACATCCCACACAGCGCCATCTAGCCTATAGTAAGCAAGTATTATGCTTGTATTATGGGGTACTAGACAACTGGTAAACGTATTTAAATACTCTGTTTTACAATATACACATATATAGATACTTTTTTCATCCAGACACGGAACAAATAGACATATCCATGCACACAAATGTTTGTCCCGGACGAGAATCGAACCCGCGACTCTTGGTTCCGCGTTTAGGGTCTCTAACCACTCGCCCAAAATTAAATTAAAATCCGTTAGTAAGTCTCAATAATTAAAACTGATTTAAAAGCACACTTGGTCCTCAGGAAACAAAAAAATTACACATGGGTTTCGTAGACTTGTTTGAAATTTTAACAAAACTAAACAAAGCGTTTAACGAATAAAGAAACCTTTGGTTGTAGTTAGAATTGGTCCTTTAGTCTTGAAAAGTGTGTGCATTATTTTCGTCCATTAGATAAATGGTAGAGCCATTAGTCGGGATTATGTACGACTATTCAAGATAAAAAGTTCACTGGGTTATCTTGTTTTTAAGTATGAAAGGGCGTCTGGTACAGTTTTTCTGTTCCACTAACCTTATTTTTAAACATGTGATAAGTAATTTTAAAACTCCGGCGTAAGTTTCGTCAAAAAACGCAGGTTTTATGGCAATACAGTTCGAAAATCATTTAGATAATTTTAATCCGTATTAGATATACTTCGAACTGTGATGATCTAAACATGTTCTAAGAAAATCACATTAATATAGCTATATTTAAAAAAAAATTGCGCATTTAATGGACGTTGTCATTTTTCATGCACTTATTTGAAGTTATATTATTTACTCTTTTTCTTGGCGTTTCAAAGGTATTTCGCGCTTACACCATTTTACATGACGCATTTACGTCAGTTATTTTCGGAATGTGCCCTCTATTTAAACATTTCTAATGTTAAAAACCACCAAGACATCATCCAAGTGAAACGACCACAGATCATTTGAAACGACATACAAATTACATACAGTGAAAGTTGACTTTGTAGTTTTGAATTACTATTCTGTTCCTAGATAGATTATTATCACTTATGACCCAAAAACCCAACTCGCACTGGAGCAGCGTGGTGGATTAAGCTCCTAGGCCTGGTGGGAAGCCTAAGCCCCTGCGATGGGGCATAATGGGCCGGTAAAATGAAATGGAAATTATCCAAAAATTATTCTAAAATTTGATATAAGTTAAACAGATTTTGAAGTATTCGAAATGCATTCATCGCGTGCTACTTGACTCTGTTACTATATTCTAAGAAACCTTACAAAGCTCTATCAAGAGCGAAGTGTCGAGTTTTCTTCACTACGATTTTTTTTTCTTTTTCAACCCCTAAGCAAGAGCGAGATAAAAACGTTTTACTACTCGAGGCCGCTCGTAAAATATGACTTTTTTTCTCGCGTCCAACAAAAAATTGTTTTGGTTTTTTCAAGCCGGAGCCGTACTACAGTTTTTTTTATTTTTTTTTATTTTCTTTAACTTCAGAGCATTTTGTACCACAAATAAACTAGAACGCGTCTATTCAAATCTGTTGATCCAACGGTCATTTTGTAGTTCACAGTGGGTCACAATAATCCTTAGTTTGACATTTTTTTTAAATATTAGGCAACTTGTTAAAAATATCCATGCCTTTCGATTATTATTCAAAAAATCATTAATTACTGTGTGATTAAATACGATTTTTTTTTTGTTTTCTATTCTTTTTCATCAATACGAAATAAAATTATAATGTTTTGAATAAATAGAGATTACTTCGCATATGTTGATAACTAATTCATCTTAAAGAAATCGTCTTCTAATTGGTCACTATTAATAAAGTCTTAGGGGGATGCTGCGGTTGCTAGATGCAATCTGGCCGGAGATGTCGGGTCAATGACCTCTAGAGCGAGACGGCGTTATCGGATCGAAAGGAACGCATGCACGTGCGCGTACGCATAAAAAACGAATGAAAATGATTGTGTTATTGTTTGTCATCCTTTATGTGTGTGTACAATGTCCTAAACCTGCGTGTGTGTACTCATTACGATGCGGTGTTAGTAACGCGTCACTATCTGCATTTTAAACATCCTTAAACATTGTAGGAAAATATATATTTTAGACAAGTACTTAGTACGTTTTAGAATGTTGCATTGTCAAAGTGGTTATAGCGAACCCATCGCTTATGAAGAAATTTAATTTTCTTTGTAAATGTATTTTTTTAGTACATTTGATTTAATATCCTTATATATTGGTTATTATTCTGAAGCAAAAGGTATCACTACATAGTATAAAACAAAGTCGCTTTCTCTGTCCCTATGTCCCTTTGTATGCTTAAATCTTTGAAACTACGCAACGGATTAGGATGCGAGTTTTTTTAATAGATAGAGTGTTTTAAGAGGAAGGTTTATATGTATATAACATGCATAATATAGTAGAGAAACATTGATAATTTTAGAGGTTTCTAATGTGATGTCGTAAATAAACACATTTTTTTGCGCTTACATTGCAAACGCTCGCTGAAACCTACGAGATAGATCAAAATAATGTACTACAGTATTGTACGCCTTAAAAAGGTCTACAAAAAAGTCCAGGATAGTATATGTCTATCTCTTAGGGATAATCCACAATAATCATTTTTTACCTAAAAATTGGTGTAAATAAGTATTCGCGTACAGAAAAGATTTTCGCGGTATCCACTTAATTGTTACTTGCCACTAGATGACCCTGTAGCATTTCTTTTTCTATAAGCAGAAATTATATAAAAATGTAGTCCACGCGGGCGAAGCCGGGGGCGGTCGCTAGTAATAACTAAAAATAGAAAAACCAAAGACTTTCCGTTATGTCTCTTAACGATTCAGAATTATTTAAAACACCAGTTTCGTAAAAGTAACATTATAATGTAATATTTCAAATTGTAAACGTCTTTTATAAGAAAATATATTTGTTGTAAAAAATGTCCTGACTTTTTTCAACAAGGTTAAACGATATAGCCGACCGCTTGGCCTAGTGGGTAACGACCCTGCCTACGAAGCTGCGGGTCCTGGGTTCGAATCCCAAGGTCGAGTCAGTATTTATATGATAAATATTGATACTGGTGCCGGGTCTTGGTTGTTATATGTTTATGGTGTCTTCGCTTGGTACCCAAAACTCAAGCTAATGCTTATTTTGGGGTCTAGACGTTGTTGTGATGTATACGTAATTATTATAGCTGATTTCCATAAAAAAAGGTATATGGCAAGAATTTCAAAACTACATATTAATTTATCATTTTAATAAGTTAAGTGTATCATAAATAACAACGGCGAGTCCCCTACATGTGGTGTACCTGAATTTATTTTAAGTTGTGAAATTATAACAAAAATTTCTTTGTGTTGAAGACACTAGTTAAAGAACATATAGGTTACTAATTTACCTGTACAACTTGACCTTGATTAGATAATTACTAAAATGTTCGAGGAGAAGTCCTTTATCAACACTGTAAACTTTATATTATCTGTCAAATACCACACTAGATTCTACTGTTGTTGTGTTAATGCAGTAAAAAACTTAAACATGATTTAATATTTTTCAATGCCACATCTAGGAATTTTCAAAATCAAACAATCAAACGTCTAACTATTGGTAAAGGTTTCATAATTTCACAATCCAAGGTACGAACTTGCCATCCATCTTTATCATTAAACTTATAAAATATGTTCAGACGCGGAACAGTTTTAAATTTTGTTTTACAAAATCGAAATGTGTGAACTTTTAAAACCAAAATTAGAACCGTTTCGTCTTAGTATGAAAATATTGTTATAAATGTAACGACTGTTATGCCATGCACTTTATTTTATATAACGTATTAGATGGTGAAGCAAAAATAACGAAGTGTAGTTTCTTACTTCTACTCAAATACATTGTGTATGGAAATCAGCGGTGTCTCATTTTCTCAATACGAGCCCCATAGAAAAATAACTTTTAGATATCGTATTTTTTCCAAATAAACTATTCTCCATCGATTTCGTCGACGACTTAATATTATAATTTATAGTTTGATTCCTAAGAACATCCGTCTTAGTAGGTTTTTTGTTTATGCGGATTATTCGCTCTCCCAAGGTTTTGTCACGACTGGCGACTCAAGAAAGGCGAATATGTGACCGAACGAATTCACGGCTAATAAATATCGACTTTAAACTACTTTTGTCTTGGTTTCAAATGCGCCGGTGTTGCATTTAGTATACAAACTAGAAAATTCGGTGATTTAATAGGTTAACATTGACTGACCGATCGGCAAAGTCGTTAGAGACCCTAGCTGCGAGCGAAGGGTTAAGATTCGATTGGGATAAATATTTGTGTACATATAGATGTGTATTTGTTCCGTGGCTGAGTGGAAAAAAAGTATATATGTATACTTTATAAAAAATTAAAGTATGTATACCAGTTGTCTAGTACGCACAATACAAGCATAATACTTGTTTACTTTGGGACAAGATGACGCTGTGTGGGATGTTCCAGGTATTATTAGGTAACTTATTAGATATCTCATAATATTATTTCGGGCTTGTATTGTTTTAGATAGGTGGATTTTTGTTTGCATAATTTAAGCATTTAGTTTAGATTTGAAAACTCGACACAAATGTGTTCTACATATCTACCGCACTGATATTTTTCAGGTTATGTAATCATATTTTTTAATTTTTTTTTTAATTTTCACCACCACTAATAAATAATTTTAATAAAATCTATCTAAATATATTACAAATCTACAGAACGATAGTCTTTTGACAGTATATCTTTAGTAATGAAAAACAAAATTCTAATTTAATTACTTCTAAACTATATGCACATCCTTCAAAAATAGCAAACACGTGACAGACAAAAACAAAGGAATGAAATCATCAAGTATATAACTAAAAGTGCCAGGTGCACGTCTCAGCGAATCTGGATCCGCGACAACCGTTTTCCCATGCATCAGAACTCAAAGCGAAGAGCATCACTTTCGCTTCGGTAATTTCTAATGATTATGCATGAGGCTAACCTGCGCTGCAGCGTGCACGAGCTCTCGCAACGGACAATGGCATTCATATTCAAATACATTTCAAAGGGAACCAGCTCACAATCGCATAAAACGCACTGTTTATTACTAAAAATACACAAATAATGCCCGTTCCCTTAATTATCTTGGCGCCCATTGAAGGTCAAACTGTTATATTGTTGCCTTTAAGTTGTCCGTTTCTTGGGACCTCCAAGGGAATAGGTTACACAAAGGTGCTGACATATAAGGGAGAGCTAGATATTCAAATTAGATTTAATTGAGTCTATAATGGTCAGTGATGTATTTCTTTGGATGTGAAAGGGTTTTCGCTAGGCGGGTTTATTAACATGACATGCCAATATGTATTTCGAGTATGTGGAATGTAATTTTTCATTCGCTAACCGTTTCAGTTATCTTCATCTTTAGACAAGTGTCGTGACACGCTATTGAATGATTAGGAATAAAAGAGCTCCCACGGGTTTTGTGTATGTTGTAGACAGGTTGATTTCGAATTAGAGGCTAACCAGTTCTTGGTATGTTAAAAACGAAAAGCTTTAATTTTAAAATTGCAATCAAAATTCTATAAGTTGCCGAAATGATAACGATCTCTAGTCTAGGCGAGTTGGTTCATCTAATAATTGGTTGATTCAATTTGTTACACTCGAACATTTCAGAGCTTCAATTACGCATTACCTAGGAAAACCCGGACGTGGTATTGCAAACTAATTTACTGATGCACCCCTAGTATGTCAGCTTGCTACGCGGCCGCCATTGCAGTGCTTCATTGGTTGTTCAGTGACAAGGAGTCTGAACTTTTTTATTACGTCTATGGCGTTCCGTATATTACATATTTATTACTTGTCGATTAAACTGACGAAAACCTATAATAAAAATATAACAATAATATTTTCAACCAATTTCCTCAACTATTGTAGAATTTCATCCAGTTACTAGCCTTCATAATATTATTACATTACGAAGAAAACACAATTACATAGAAAACAAATTTAAGCCATGGCCAAAAGCCATTTGTAGTCACTTCTTCTTCATCTTCTGCTTACGCCCAGTCTTTTTCCATTTATTTGGGGTCGCCACAGTATGTCGGTACACCGATCATCCATTCTATATCTTGATATCTCCACGACTTTTTCCTAACTTTTTCAGCCCGAGCTTTCGTCATTACATGTGAAATTAAAAAAAAAACAACTAAGTAATAAACATTGAGGAAAGACGAAAAGCAGGCCAAACGTAAAACACACCGTTAAACGGAAGGCCGGAACGCCTGCGCCCGCGCAGTGCGGTAGGTCGGAGGAACCCAATAAAAACAGGGTAAACACTATATACACGTGCGTCATTACGCGGGCTGACAAAACCGACTGATAATAACTTTTGTGTATCACCATTAAATACATTCACCTATATAAATATACACAACGATTAACAGTATACTTCCTGACAATGCTGAGCGGTTCCTGTGATCGCCGAAGTTTGTTTCCACGGGATGTCAATAAAACTTTACTTACTGTGTTTTTTTTTATTTATCTAGTTGAAAGTCGGAGAGTAATATAAGATACAGTTTATACTGGTCGGAAGTTCCCATGGGATACAAAACTAATAAAATAAATAATGAAGTTCTTACGAAATTCGCAGTAAAAAGTCGATGTCCATTTTTATTTTGGTTATGAAAATTATTTTGTTAAGTAAAAAGTTTTTTTTTTTTTAAATAAACTTGATTTCAAACGCACAGTTGACCCAAAAACCACCTTACTAATACTAACAGCAAAATTATTATTTTGTTCTGATAGATAATGTAGAACGGAACAAGCAGACAGTGTGTCTACATTCTGCGTGTATCGTATGCGATAATTTGATCTGTTTACGCGTTTCGCAAAGCGCGGCGCAGGCGCAGCCAACCACGTTGTTGCGACACGACGTACATAGTTCGTCGGGGAATCTATTATTGTATGTTCCTATAGACGAGGCTACACTAACGTGTAACGCCATTACATTATTGTTTTAATAGTATAAGTGTAGCCTCATAATCAGTGGGGTTATCGTGGTTTTTAACGTTTTTACACGGTAGGCTGGTGACAATGTGACACGTTCACTAAAAGCCGCAACTTCTTATTATAAATCCATTCGTTTTAACGATATCATCACGTCACTTCGACACTCACCGATAACATTGTTTTTTCTTTTCTCTACTTTCGCTTCGTTGTCATGTCATCACTCTATTGTGTCTGGCATGGGAAAGCGTAACGAATTTTTATTCTGTTTCCAGAAAACCCCCATATAATTAAATAATTAAGTTTATCGTCGTTTGTTTTTACTGAACTTTTTGGAACATAACTAGGAATAATAATAATAATAATAATAATAATAAAAATAATCGTTTATTCATTTTCTCACCACAATAAAAATATTTTTGAAAGTAAAAGACAGTAAATAATAATTCAAGTAGTGGTGGGAGACTGGAGCCTGAACTAGGTCGAACCTGTGCTTATAGGTCTCTAGACATCCACCCCGCGACATTGTTACGGTAATTTAATAATATTTATTTTAATAATAAGAATGAGCAATCGATGCCGATGAAGTGCACATAAAATTATCATTGCTTGTACAAACTCTTAATGGTATATCTGCCTTTATCTCGATCCATAAAAATCTCAATTATTTGGGTCAAGTGGCAGATATACGTATAAAAAAAAATTGAAATATCAGTTACTTTCTGTAGGTACAGTTCCAATCAAACCTTATGGCGGATGTGAACATAGGCACAAGTCACGTCGCAGTAACCAGTTTTAGGTGTAGAGGGACGCAGTGGAGCGAGGGGCATATGACTGAACCTGCGCAAGCACGCATGTAGCATTGTATTCCGATCCGCCATAAAGTTTGATTGGAACTATACAATAGCATTAAATCACAAGATATTATGTCTCACAGCAGTGCGAGAGACAAACTGTCGTAACATGAACGTTGCTGCGGTGCTGCGGATTGACACTAACTGACACTAAACTGTCAAAGGCTTGTTATTCAAGAAAAGTGAAGTGCTCCTTCGTTTTGACGTGGTTGGATACGGTTCAAGTCGAGACCACAAACTGTCAAAGCGCACATGTTATAAAATGTCCGGAATGCTGCGGTGTCTTACATGTTCACATGAAACTCTGTCTCTTTGTATGATGATTGTGTATGTCAAGAAACACCACGATGACTTGGTTAGTTCTAGAAATAATTTCAATTCACTTCTAAACGGATAGGTTAGGTCAGGTTTGTACATGTCAGTGCTAGGAAATGGAGTGTGGGTCCCAGTTCCAGAACCTATAATCTTTTTGATAAATTTTAAAATCAGCCAAGATAGGCGGATGATCCACCGTATCTAAATTTGTAGGTTAGGTTTGTTTATGTGAAACGGAGTGACAAACCATCCTGAAGTCTTTTCATTAATTTAACGAGCGCTTAGCCTAGTGGGCAGCGACCCTGCCTGCGAAGCTGGAGCTCCCGGGTTCGAATTCCAGGTCGGGTCAGTATTTATATGATGAATATTAATACTGGCACCGGGTCTTGGTTGTTATATGTATGTGGTGTCTTCGCTTGGTACCCAAAATACAAGCTAATGCTTAGTTTGGGACCTAGACGTTGTTGTGATTGTGTGTGGTTATTTATTAATTAATTAAATTATAGATTTTTCATTTCCCGTATTCCGAACAAGTATAGCTCCAATCAAACTTTATGGCGGAACGGAATACAACGCTGTATGCGTGCTTGCGCAGGTTCAGTCGTATACCCCTCGCTCCACTGCGTCCCGCTACACCTAAAACTAATTACTGCGACGCGACTTGTGCCTATGTTCACATCCGCCATAAGGTTTGATTGGAACTGTACTTGTAAATGTCATATTGGTTCTATCTTAGTGTTTGTAGGCACAGTTGTTGCGTGTCCGAATATAATAATAATACTAAAATATTTCGGTGTAACACCAACAAAATGAGTGATTTCCAACACACACCGGTACACCTTAATATTATCCAACATCGGAAATTTCCATTTTGGAACAAACCGATACAAATGATAAAGTATCGTCGAACAAGTCGTCACTAACAAATGACTAACAAGTTGCAATGCGATAAGGGTATAATTAGTTAAAGGCTCTCGTAGTTAAAGGAGCCGCGTGACACTGAATTTCGTCGCGAATGTGTCTTAAATGCAAGATGTTGATTGACTTTATAATAAAACTATGTAATTTCAAGAGAAGCAATTATAATTAAAGAAAACCATTTTGTCATTGAAAATGACTATCAAATCCATTTCACTGGAGACGCATAGCCATAACTCCGAGGGTATGGGGTCTAGCTAAGATTTTAAGGTCTTAAAAGATTAATAATTTAGTTGCGCATTGTATGACTCCAAAATTTTGGAAATCGGTTTGGTAGTTTTTGGAAAAAAATGGAAAATGTAAAAAAATCGGGATTTTTTCGGATTTTTTTTTTACTAAATCCAAAATATTTCGAAAACGGGGACCGATATCGAAAATTAAAAAAAATAGTATCTCAGCCATTAACGTAGCTATGGTTTGAGACCAAGTTTCTGGAAATCGGTTGGTAATTGTAAGAGAAATTATTTCCGAAAGATGAGATTTTTTGGTCGATCGCTGGTGTTTGCGGATATAAATTACTATATTTCAGAGGGTATTCGTCGGATCGCTTCAAAGTGTTATACCAAAGGTTAGAAGGCGTCGGTAGCTACAGTTTGAGATCAAAATTTTGGAAATCGGTTGGAAATCGAACAATAAATTTAACATCACATGTTAGATTTTATGGACGTTCGGGAACTTGTTAACATTACGGTCATCGCCTTTCAGCCTGTATTCGTTCGAATGCTTCATTATCGAGTTCAAAACGTTTAAGGATATCAGAGGCTGCAGTTTAAATCGTGGCAATAAAATGAAATAATCTGTGAAAATCGGATTTGAGTAGGTTCATTTTCAATGAAACCGATGGTTGCGGGGACTGCAAGATCTGTGGATTTTTTACAATATAGAGTTTTGACTTGCTTCACATAAAATTACATAGTTTTCTTATAAAGTCAATCAACATCGTGGTCCTCTTTCACCTGACACAACCTTACTGAATATAGAGCGAGATAGATTGCCAAAAAAGAGATACGACGGAAATAAAATGTGACGAGCGGACGTGTGATATGAAGTGTAATGTCGCCGAACCAACGTAACGGTTTTCAGTTCTTGTAAAATTGCAAAAATAATATTCAGAATAGTATTTTGAAGAATTTGCTAAAGTTCATATAGAATGAAATTTTTATTAATCAAATATGTATAAAATCGTGTCATGATAGCCCGAGCGCAGCGAACCTGTTTCTTTACAAGGCTTTATGTGGCCTTGGTTCGAATCTGGGCGTATACCGATGAGTTCTTCTGACTTAAGTACATAACTATCACTGACTCCGTGCCTCGGAGAGCACGTTAAACCGTCTGTCATAGTTGCTGTCAATGGATGGCGGTCGTTACCACCTGCCTACCCGCATCGGAGCAGCGTGGTGAATTTAAGCTCCAAACCCTTCACCCTGGGGGGAGGCCTAAGCCCCTGCAGTGGGGTATAATTGGCTGATGGATGCATAAAATCGGCAAATTTCGAAAACCAACAAGTTGTATAACTTGTATATAAAACAAAATTTAAAATTAAATCTAGTATCACACAGATTACTATAACAATTTTCACAACAAACAGTTATTAAGTAATTTTACAATCACGATTGTATAGGAGTTTGAATGACGAGCGAGGCCTTAAGTGTTTGAAACTCTTATCAGTAGGTATCATGTACGTTGTTTACGCTACTTTGTTCTGTTAAAATGGCACGTAAATTGCGTTTCTATTTAATTGCTCGTATTGTTATTGTACGTGTATTGTACTCTGAAAAGTAGGAATTTCATCTTGACCTTGGACCTTGGACTTTGACCTTGGATATCGATTCCAATATCTTCTGGTTCAGACGAATTCAAAATGTCTTAAGAAAGTTAGGTCAGGTTCCAGATTCTTTTAGTTCATTGGACGTTGAGAATCCTAATCACAGGGCAGTCATTAAAGGGAGCAATCACCGTATAATGTTAATTATCGAATCAAATGAACAGTTACATCTGCAAAACGCAAGTGTGCCACACAATCAATGCCGTAATTATCGATACAACACGTTAGTGTGGGCCCACCACAATAAAAAAGGTGCTTTATTTTCAGTCAGAAATGAGATTTTTACAAATTCACGAGATGATCGTATGATCGAAGTCACAAAGAAAATTATTTAAGACTCAACTAATAAGTGATTAAATATTTTTTTTCAATTAACTTTTGACGTAAATAGTGTTATTTTTAGATATTCGCTTAATCATAGTTTGGGTAGGGGTATATATTTTATCCACCAATCCGCATTGGAACAGCGTGGTGGATTAAGCTCCAAGCCCCCTCATCCTGACGGGACGCCTAAACCCCTGCAGTGGCATATTAATGGGCTGATGGTGGTGGATAGTATATACTTTTTAAATTCACTATCAGTTCAAATACTAAAATAATTTGTTTCAAAGTTTATCATTTTGCTTATAATTAACTTTCAAGGTCAAATATTACAATTAGTATTTTGTCGTCTCTCGACGGAAAAACAATGATATACCTATGTTATAATATATTTTGAAGTAAGTGCATACAAAATCAGTTCCCATGATGTCGTCCTATATTACGTTACGTCTCTATAATTTGTGTTCATTAATTTGGCCGGCACTGTCGACGCCCCGGCCCTCGTCATGCACAATGCCCTTGTTTTCGGTGATTCAATGGGTGAGAACTTCTATTCTAAGACTATTTCAATGCGGACTGTCACGCGTGGTTGTGTAAAACTGTGATTTCGGAATTGAATTCGTCCATTGTTGGTTTTGTAGGGATGCGTGAATCAACAATTTAAACAAATCTTCATAAATGAATTTATATCTATTGCTTAAGAAATATTGTAATCAAAAGTATGCCACTTAACGTTGGCCATCCCTGCGTAGTGCGATTGGTCATCTATTTTCTATTGGACAAATAAACAGTGCAAAACACCGCGCAGTTATATACCGCACGTAAGGCCAATATTACACGGTATACTTTTAGTCGTCATTAACCCGAAATGCACCATAACGCTAATCGTGGAAACTATGCAAACAAAGCCCCAAACAAAAAGTAGTATTACTTTTTAAAAACGTGGCAAAATCTCTTCTATTTCTTTTAGTGGTTATTGAAAGGGTTTCGATACCAACACACCTTTTTGATTTTGAAGTATGTTTTTCGATACGGAACCAATTACGCAATTTGGGTTCGAACTTGACCTGATACTTTCAAGTTACCTGTTAGCAATATAACGTTTCTTCATATTAACATACATTTTCGTTACATTGTTTTGTCGCTATTGTACACTATTAAATTTTAAATCCTCATTGTCTTACCCCTTCTGAATCTTAAAGTGGATGTAAACAATTCTTTCACTAATTACAGTTTGGACCTGCAGCGATTTTTCGAGGCGGGCATAATCGTCTATGGTATTATTCCGTCAAAGCGTGTTTTGATTGTTAAGGTGACGTTCATAATGACTTGCCGACATGTCGCTAACGTGGCTGAGGACCGTTGCTTTTAGTAGAAAAGAATAATTAAAGCTTTTTGTCGTTCTGTTTTCGTTGCAACTGTTATCGCGCCTACCTGTACCACTATTTCTCTTACACGGAAAAATTTTTTTTGTTGAAACAAGAAAATATTACATATATAACGAAAAAAAGATTCTCTCAAAATAAGTTAAAATATGTTGTTTTTGCTAGGTATTATTTGTTGGTCTGAAGAAACATTTACTTATTTTGAGAGAATATTCTGTTCTTTATATATGAAATCATATTTTCTTGGTTTAAGAAAAATTTTTTTCTGTTAATACAGTTCCAATCAACCTTTATGGCGGATGTGAACATAGGCGCAAGTCGCGTCGCAGTAACCAGTTTTAGGTGTAGCGGGACGCAGTGGAGCGAGGGGCATATGACTGAACCTGCGCAAGCATGCATAAGCGTTGTATTCCGATCCGCCATAAAGTTTGATTGGAACTATACCTTTGTCGAATAATATATTCAAATTGACGACTTTAAAATGAAATTCACTCGAAAATCAACTTCATCCAGCTCAGCACTTTCGGTCGTGTAATGTGGGTCAATAAACTGTGTCATGAATCACGTGTAGTGTCAACACAAATATTTTGATTTGTATGAAAACATAACACAAATTAATAATTTTTAAAATTATGACCATTGTGCTAAATGATGAAAATCATGCGATCACAGTATATGTTTTTGTTTACCTAACATAAATTTATATTTATATATTTATTAAACATATCATATTTATCAATAAAATATAAACATTTATTTTATACTATAACAAAATTTATAAACAAAATTATATTCGATTGAAGAATATGGAAATCAAAAGCTATTAAAATTTTATGTCTCTTTCTTGCAAAACAAAATTTCGACATTATTTTAAGTGGCCTGACGTCACAGGTTAGTACACCATGCGGTATTAGCCTCTCTGTCTAGCGGGACATTTCAAACAATCATAACTTTCTTGATAATAACCTATTTTTAAAATTATTTTACTGTTATTATATATTTAGAAAACTCTTTCATTTAAATAATAATAAAAAAATTGTCAACTAACCTATAAAGTGTTTAAGTATTTTTTAAATATTTTTGACATATCCCTAACTTTCAAAAATCATAACTATATCTATGTAAAAATGAAATGAATTGCCGTCGGCCTTTTGGACACTTTGCCGCACGGCACTGATTTAGATAATATTTTTTATTTCTACGTATTTTTAGTTTTTAATTAGTGTTTAATTTGGTATAAGCTTTTATTTTTAATTTCTAAATTACTTAATTTTTATTCTCATACATGTATACATACAACAATAATATTATATTTATTTTTACGAAAATGTTATAAACACACATGAAAAAAAAACTCATGTAAAAACACCTATCGAATGTTCTCAATAATTAACACAAAATCAACTATATCATATAAATTCAATAAGTAAACGAATAAAAAATGAATACTAAGCTACCCAAAGAATAGAGTTATCAAAACAAACCAATATGTCAACATTTTATCATCAACACATTCTACGGTGCGGTGCGACTAGTTGTTCATAGGGTGTGTCAAAAAATCAGATTCACATATTTGCATAGTAGTAATGGAACAGGTCTGCATGGTAGCCCTTCTCACGGTCAATAATTAAATTGATTATATCTATAAATATACGGTCTCGCGAAAACTGGATTGTGACAACTTAAACGCAACTATGTTGCATGAGAAACTTTAAAGGTGATACAAGAATGGTAAAGAAGTGAAAACTTATTGTGACAAGTTAAAAGTAACTATTTTGCATGAAAAATTTAACGGTTAATATCATTATACTAAAGTGTTTAAAAAAACTTTATCTAAAAGTTAGGTTTAACTAAAATAAATTAGGTGTAACTAAACACATTGGGTTTGACTAAAATGAGACAGTTTATATTAAAATATATTCGCTTTTGGATAGGTCGAATTGAATTGAATTGAATATTTGAATCATTTTGGTAAACATAAATTACACTACAAAATATTATAGAAATATATTTTCTATATAGTTGACGACCGAATGGCCGAGTGGTTGGAGACCCTAACTGCGGAGCCAACGATCGCGGGTTCGATTCCCGCCCGGGACAAATATTTGTGTGCATGTTCATATTTATTTCGTTCCGGGTCTGGGTGTATAATATTTATCTATGTATCTATTATTAAAGAAAAAGTGTTTAAGTATGTATATCAGTGTCGTGATAGCCCAGAGCACAACGAACCTGTCTTAAATTTATAAGGCCCCACAGGGCCATGGTTCGAATCCGGGCGTGTACCAATGAGTTTTCTGACTTAAGTACACAATATCACTGACACCGTGTGCTTCGGAGGGCACGTAAAGCAGTCGGTCCCGGACGCTGTCAATAGATGGCGGTCGTTACAGTTCCCAACCCGCAGTGGAGCAGCGTGGTGGACTTAAGCTCCAAGCCCCCCCCCCCCCTCCTTACCCTGGGGGAGGCCTAAGCCCCTGCAGTGGGGTAAAAATGGGCTGATGATGATGATGATGTATATCAGTTGTCTAGTAACCCATAACACAAGCATAATACTTGCTTATTAGGGAATACATAGACGCTGTGTGGGTTGTCCAATGTATTATAGTATTATTATATTATATTTTCTAATACTGAACTAACTGTATTGGTAAAATAAATACCAGTCCAGTACAACGAGGGACACGCAAATAGACTTTTATCCGTTAGTTGAGCATCTGACACACTTGCGCGTGCACATCCTCAGCATGGCAATCACTACACGGAGCATTCACCGCGCTGTTTGCATTTAAATTTCATTTAGTCACACTACGTAGGTGCACACAAATATTTTTAAGTGTGGACTTACCTCATTTGGCTCTAGCATATAGATATAGCTAAAAACGATAAGTTGGATAATTCTACTTTGACTTTACATGAAAATAAAGCATTGTTTCTTTTGATTCTAATATTTAAAAAAAAAATATTCAGTAATATATACTCTTGAATTTAAAGATATTATATTCTTATACAATATAACCGTACAGTAATTACGCGATTTCCGTTCCCAAGGCCAAAATGACCCGTCGTCGTCTACACAGTGCTGTTGGCTTGACCATTGGCTTTTAATTCAATATTAACCCTCTAACACACACCCTTTCAATGTTTTACTTTCACACGTCCTAAAACTCGGAATCTGTCCGGCTAGAGTCGTAAAAATTTTGTTATTAAAATGAACCCGAGTTCGAGCCTTGCTTGGTCATAAAATATTTTATGTTGAATTTCATAAATGTCGGCTCCTTTCATAATTTTTATCGGGTGTTACACTTTTCTTAGGACTTGACGCGTTTTATGGATTTAGAAAGATTTGATTTAGTACACGACCCTGGTTTTTAAACCTGTGTATTTAAATGAAAAAAAGTCATAAAAATATAGAAGACAGCAATCCCTACATTCACGATCGAATTATACTGTACCGTATCTAATCTATGAATTTTATGGCGAAAACGTATACCTACATATCTCATTATTATACATTATCACCGAATTTCTCAAATCCTCCCCATTAAAACCTATACCTATTTAACCACTTAGAACATAGTTTAACGTAGATTTTTTAGCTAGATTGTGTCGTGTACCTTATTGCGTCTACAACCTAATTACATGTTTTTTTTTTTTACCAAAGGGTTAAAAGGATTTGATTCTCGGATCGCGTGGGTGGTCCACAGGTTACCTTTTGGTCAGTGATCATGTCTATACAGATTAAAGTTTTTGTAAGCCCTGCCTTATGTGAGGTTATTTTGTTGAGCCGTTTTCTGTTGTTATCCGACTTAGAAGGTCAAATACAAATATCCAGTTCTATCATATAAAGAGAGAAATATGCGAGAGTGATATGGACGCTGTATAGGTAGTCTATTGCGTTTTCTATTTTCATGGGAAAAAAAAAGGATAAAAAGTCGATAGTGTATTTTTTCTTATTTGTTTTTAGATTAATTTAAAAGGTACTTTATTTACATTTCGAGTCCAATATATGAAAAGCAATTATCTGCCATTTTGATGACGCCATTTTCTTATTTTATAAATTCAAAATTACCAAATTTTATGCCGATCATTTTCGTTACACTTTTTTTTTGGCAAATCTTCCCTGCTGACTGTTTCCTATATTAGAAATGACCGATGGATTATTATTTTTTTTTTTGAAGGTCATAATTGTAATTTGCTAATTAATTTGACCATTTGACCAGAATCGAGCCATGTGTTACACCATATGTACCGGACTTCTGCTTGATGTGCCGATTACACGAAGCGTTTGCCAAATGGCATTTTAAAGATTATGTACGGTAAACAAGTTGTGAAAATAACCTAGAAGTTTTAGGGTTTGCCTTCCTCCTTCCAAAATACTCGTGATAATAATTTTGGAATACACTTTCGTAAACGTATCATATACAAATCCCAGGTCGGGTCAGTATTTATAAGATGAATATTGATACTGGTACTGCGTCTTGGTTGTTATATGTATGTGGTGTGTTCGCTTGGTACCCAAAACACAAGCTAATGCTTAGTTTGGGGCCTAGACGTTGTTGTGATGTATACGTTATTATTATTATACATGTAGGTCAAGAAAAACAGTTTTTCATGAATTTCGACGTTTCGTTTCTTCGTGGTAGTACGGTGTGAATTGGTATACCAAAAGTTGTTTGTGATACGATAGCAAAAGTGTACGTTCAAAATGTATCTATTTACTGTAATATAATTAACTATTAGTTTCCTACTTCAGGCTTTTTTATTGTCGAAAATGAGTGGGTATCATTTGAATAGATGATTGGATACCTATTGTTAATAGTCCATTACAAAAATTCCTTCGAAAAATGCACTTAACGCCTTTTGTGGAAGTGTTCATTTTTACACTATTTAGTATACTCTGTAAAGTGCCATAAAAACAAAATATAATTTATGATTTTTTTAAATTAATTTAAAAAAAACATTCTTAAGTAGGTACAGTTTTATAAACTTTATTTAATTGTCTTGTAAATCTTGTTACACTAATTATTAATTTAACACAGTTTTATTAATATAAATTTAATTCAAAACATAATAATTTAATACATAAAAAATAAACAATAAAAAAAGCAAACCAGTTTCATATAGTGCGTCAGTAATAATTTACATTAATATAGCAAAACAGACCATAATTTTATTCTTAAATCACATTCACATAGCATCCCCTCACAATAGACTATTTAGCTGAACGGGCGAATTTACACGAAACGGGATTACAAGTAAGTAATATTTCGTTGGTGAATGCACGATTTAACTCGAACGCAGATTCGTTATACAAGAAGACTTATCTGAAGATAAAAAAGAAACCTGTTGTTGTCCACCTGAGGGGTATTTCCATGGGTAAACACACAAAACCATTGTATCTATTGTTATAATACTTAGCGAGCTCTCATTGTCAAGTGAAATTGTGCAGTAGCTGCATCTCGATTTGGGGTCATCCGTGGGTCATCGTATGACCCATGCAGGTCATCTGACAATACCCTAAGCGTGTTTATATCGAAAAACCTATGTTACGTCATTTATGGTTTAGTCTATCCATTGTTGGACCACAATGGGAAGACATCTCAGAACAATAAGATGCTGTGTTCTATGAAGCTACCGTTTTATCCGTTAGATCGGTTATCGTTTTTTATTATTAAAAATTGAACACCATTTTGTATGGGTACATATATCATGGGAACGATTTTGGTTTTTTTTTTGTAATAGAAATATGAAAATGTATATAAACTAGAACGGCCTGCTTGGACCCAACCGCATTGTCTACTTCAACGCATTTATTTATTTTTATTGATTTTTATATAATTTTTAATATATAATATAATTTTGAAGATTTATTTTCCATTACATTTAATATTATATTTGTTGAAAATAATTAAATACGTGTCTAAAATATTAAGATATGTCGCCATAGAGTTACCGTCTGACTAACGACTGCGTCGGTCGGCGGTCGCCGGCTGGATGCTCCTCCACGTTGTTCCCGCGAACGCCACTTTTCATGCGTAACATTTACATTTGACTTAGGAACTATGCTGTACCAATAATACTGTGATAATTTTACCAACCATTTTTTCAAAATAGGGTTATTGAATAATAAAAAAATTGGAATGTAATAAAAAATCATTTGTATAACAATTTACTCATGAAAGCTAATCTGAGGTGTTCTGTTTGTGATCTACTTTTAGAAGATTTTACGGCAAAAATCACCATCACAATAAAATTCATCATACTCTTGGTAGAGGCAAATACAGCAGTCCTTTATTTCTTCCGACATTTTGATTCCTGTGGTTTTACAAGGCCTCAAAATTCCGATTGATGTTTTCTATAAGTAAAAAAATGTAGCCGCTACTTTACTTCCATAGTTTGGTGGTCAACGAGATAAATCATTCGGTTATAGCCCGAGTCTATAATGAACAAAAAATATGCTCTTGGTGTATCGTATATCTTTTGTAAAGTTGTTCTCTGCGCGTGCGTCGGTAGCCACACAATAAGACGCTGAGTTTACAACTTTGTTGCACTGATTGTTACCGTTGAGTAAAGTGGTCGCCCGCCGGCTACGCGAAATTACAATGTGCCCAAGTCTTCAATTACGAGCAGTCAATAGCCTGAATGTCGTGATAGCCCAAAGCGCAACGAACCTGTCTCAAATTTATAAGGCAATAGGGCCATGGTTCGAATCCGGGCGTGTACCAATGAGTTTTTTGACTTAAGTACATTAACTATCACTGACTCCGTGCCTCGGAGAGCACGTTAAGCAGTCGGTCCCGGTTGCTATCAATAGATGGCGGTCGTTACAATTCCCAACCCGCAGTGGAGGAGCGTGGTGGGTTTAAGCTCCAAGTCCCCCTCCCCTTGCAGTGGGGTAAAAATGGGCTGATGAAGGTGACGTATCTATATTGAAATATTTCCTAACCATCGATCTACATCTATGTCGCAAGTTATTAACTACATACTTATGTGGAAAAATCAGTGCACTACTTTTGACGTGAAAAAGCATATCTCGTTTTATATACTTATATGTAAGTAACACCAAATTGTAATTACAATGAATCTTTCCTCACTTCGATAAAATAAAGTGTCAATCCAAATATGTCCAAAACAATATTACTCAAATCTTTTCGGATAAACATTCCACCCAGATCTTTAATGTCCATATGTGAGATAACTCCAAAGATTTTATAATTAAATATTTCATTATAATAATAATACATGGGACTTCCCACACAGCGCCATCTAGTCCCAAAATAAGCAAGTATTATGCTTGTGTTATGGGTTACTAGACAACTGATATACATACTTAAATATTCTTTATAATATATACATATATAAATACTTTATATATATATATATATATATATATATATAACAACCAAGACCCGGTACCAGTATCAATATTCATCATATTAATACTGACCCGACCTGGGATTCGAACCCGGGACCTCTAGCTTCGTGGGCAGGGTCGCTACCCACTAGGCTAAGCGGTCGTCAATGGCATGTAATTATGTTCAATTGGTATTTAATTTTCTACTATGTGTGTTTATATGAAGGAAAACGGATTCAAAATACATGGCGACAGATATTAGATAGTTAAAACCTAGAGAAATCGCATCGAGTCACTCGCTACTAAACAAAAAAGCCAGCCACTTCAACTAGAGACCGGATCATGTGAACGCGTAGCGCAGTAGTAGGTTCTTTGTAAGTGGTTTCATGCACTCATCTCGAACTGTCGGCATCTTTGATGCAAGCGGTGAATTTCTTTGATCTCGAAGGGTGTATATTAAGCGTTCATTAAGATTTTTTCTAAGATCCTCCGGCCTACGTAGGTATAATTCCTTGTGTACAATAAATACAAATAAATTAATCCGATTTATATAAATGAGATTTCTTGAAAGATATTTTTAATTTTTTGTAGTCTATTGTGAGAATTGGGTTATATTACGAGATAAAATTTATATGGTAATTGTTTTTTCTATCGAATCGGCTGTTTTACATTATTACTGTTTATTTAAAATTTACAATTTTAATAATACACAAAATTTAAATATCTGCTCATGTTATACACTTCATGTGTCAGAATTTTAAAGAATTGTGCTAAAATTGTGCAGAACTTTTGTTTTAAATTTAGAATGTCGTTGATTTCCAAGAGTCCCGGAATTCTACTAGATATTTGATATGATAATAGAACTTCAATTATATTATCAGTGTTATATAATATAATTCAGCCAGATGTTTACGTGATGTCGTGATAGCCCAAAGCGCAACGAACCTGTCTCAAATTTATAAGACCATAGGGCCATAGTTCGAATCCGGGCGTGTACCAATGAGTTTTTCTGGCTTAAGTACATAACTATCAGTGACTCCGTGCCTCGGAGAGCACGTTAAGCAGTCGGTCCCGGGCGTTGTCAATAGATAGCGGTTGTTACAATACCCAACCCGCAGTGGAGCAGCATGGTAGATTTAAGCTCCAAGCCCCCTCACTTCTGGGGGAGCCCTAAGCCCCTGCAGTGGGGTAAAAATGTGTTGATGAAGTGAAGTGAAGATGTTTACGAAAATCAATACAATCAAAATAGAAAATCAATCATGGAGGGAACAATCACCCATTTCAATGATATTCCTTACGAATCGGTGCGATTCGGTGCGGTGCGGTGCAGTACGAATGCACGGTGGGGCAGACGGACACCTTTAAAAATTGCCGGAAATAAAAAAAAAATAAACAAAGTTATTTCAAGGTACCAGGGGATATCAGGATAAGATACTACTTAATTAGAATGCTAATTAAGCTACTTGAAAGGATTTAAATGCCTTAATAACAAACCTAGTTCATTATTAGGTCTTGCACACTGAGCTTTTGAGTTTTAACGTTTTATGGGCGATTATAGAGTAGTTTCGCTCTAAAGTAAACTTATTTTTTTATTATTATTTCATTATAGAACTTTAATCTTTAGGAATGCAACTATATTTTATATATATATATTTTCATTATACATATAAAGTTTCTGGTATCGAAACTTTAGGTAGATAAGTATGTAGTCAAATATCAGGAAAATTAATAAACAATAGATATTTTGTTTAAGTTCTAAGCAATATTAAGCTATGATTGTTATCTGAAAATAAACTTTATCGTATAAGCTTTTACAAACATTTTTTTTTCTGCTACGTTTTGCAGCTTTACGATATAGATCAATTTGTAGTGCTTATTTTTATTTTTAGTGTTTAATCAATTGTTATCCAATTTGATAAATATCATTTCATATTGCATAAAAGCTCATGTTGATTCATAAGACGATCGCTTAGCCTAGTGCGTAGCGACCCTGCCTACGAAGCTGGAGGTCCCGGGTTCGAATCCTAGGTCGGGTCAGTATTTATATAATGAATATCGATGCTGGTACCGGGTCTTGGTTATTATATTATTATGTACCTATGTGGTGGTATCTTCTCTTGGTATCTAAAACGCAAGCTAATGCTTAGTTTGGGGCCTAGACGTTGTTGTCATGTGTACGTTATTATTATTATATAAAATGGCTGAATTATTATTTGTTATAATTTAGTAAATATAAAATCTTTTTAATCGTACTATAAAATATTTTTTTCTTCAGTAACAACAAACTGACCGAACGAATTGATTTGTCCGCTAAATGCCAGCTGCCCGAATACAAGGCGTCCTATATTTCCTCACAGACTCACAACTCTAAATATTTATAGAATTGTAATGTGAAGCGGTAGCCACCAAAACCAATTGTAATACAATCCATAAGGCAGCGAGAATGCGCGAATAAATTTATACGCCCGGCCGTTGAACTTATCTTGGGTTTATGACTGCATTTCACCAAATCGTTCAGGAGTGAAAGTCGTTACCTTCGAGTCTCAAGTCTCGGATCTGCTTTGGTATAGTTTGGAAATATTTTTTGCCTCCGTTTGTGTGGACCAACCTATGCACGTGACATTGCAATAAGACTTTTGAGAAAATTTATTCCTACCATCGAACCAAAAATAGCTGTTATTTTAGTACGTAATTTGAATTAAGTTTTTATCAAATTTTTAAATATTAGCAATGACTCGTTAAAAAATAATAATAATTAAATTATAACTGTCGCTTTCAGTGTTATGATTTTTAATAATTTTTTTTAGATTACACATCTCATTTATACCTCCCTGCAGGGGCTTAGACCTTCGGCTTCGTCTCGTACCTATAAACACCTCGACTATAATATCCATTACATGTTTATGAAATAATTCTAGTTAAATCATCGTCAAATTTCATAAACTGAAGTTAAAAAACAAAATACTTTTGTACCATTTTCGTTTGTCGTGCCGTTCAAATTGCTTATAAACATTGTGTTTTTCAGTCATACGAACATGTATATTTGCATTGTATTGTTTACATTTGTAAGTTCACACGCGACTCCCGTCTGACCGGTTAATGCTAAACGGTCGACCAAACTTGCACCAAAACGGCATAAATCAAATATTCCACCAATGATTCATGCCATTAACGTGGGTTATGAAAGATCCTTAGATATCCTATCTTTTGAAATATTTTTGTTTTAAAATTTTCGAGATTAAACTTTGAACGTGCAAAAGATGCTGATAAATCTAATGATTTTAATATTGAAAATGTTTATCAGATGGTTTTCTTTGGGGAGTGTAATTCGGTTATATTTCAGAAATTTATTATGGTAGACAAAAGGCAGTAGTGTCAAAAGGTGCAGGAGCTTCTGGGGTATCGAGGGATACCAAATTTTTAATGTAACCAAGTAACTAATACTTGTTATCGGGCTGACATAGTGACCATGAGACTAAAGCCTAAAGACCAAAGATTTGTCACTAAAGAAATATGAAATTCTGTGATTTACCGTAACCATCATGACTTCTCTGTTATAGTAAATAAGCAGAGTGGAGTTTATATCTCTTTGCAGTTTTTTAAAGACAAATACGTTCATTATGCACTTTCTTGCATGTAATTTTTTTTTTTAAGAATATTTTGAATTCAATTCACTAACGTAGGCGTTTTGAACAGCATCAGGTCAGGTGGTTTTACTAAAAAGAGAAAATTCACACAATATTCTAATCTACATTAGCGTAGCTATAATAATAAAGGAAATAAAAATAAATTGTCATAACAAAATTTTAAAAACTATTACAAATGAAATGATTATTTAATCACATTACATATTTTAATATTTTAATATATATAGTAGTAATCTTTGGTAAAAATAATATGGTTTTTTTTTAAATTTCAATTAGTATTAAATAATTGACACATAGCGCCACAAAGTTATCATATTACCACGGGATTGCGCGGGCGACTGACAATTATGTCGGTTGGAGGTCGCCGGCGGGATACCTCGCCTAGACTTGCCCACCGTCGTCCATTTCACACGCGTATTATATATGTCTAATTTAGTAACCAATTCGCGTCGTGTCGATAATCCTTTCGGGAAACATATTTCGATGTCAAAATTTGACCACCCTATATTTTTTCTCAAAAATACAAATTCAGATTATAACCTAAAGAACGCTTAGAAAAAAATATTGTAAAATTCATGAAAAAATCTTCTCGTCTAATGTATTGCGAACTGCTCCTTCATCGAACTCGTATAGTTAATAATTCAAAAACTATTTTATGACAAAAAAGCGTCTTGAATATCCACAAGGGTTCATAAATTAAAGTAAGTAAAGGTTTATTGTAGCAATTTGCTATAACAGTCAGTAAACTGTATGACATCATTAAGTAACTACCTCTACTAGTTTCCAAGATTCCAATCTAGATCGAAATTGCTAAACGCAAACTGGTTCCACTATACCTTTTACCTCGCTATAATTTGTAGATCATTATCGCTATAGATTTATCGATCCATATAGTTGATCACTATAGTTATGTACATAGAATATTTTTAGATCTGTATAATGAATATTGTAAGCTGATTCAGATCATTGAATACCGTTTAGGGATCGTCAGCATATGCCTTTCTAGTAAATTTTAAATTATTATGAGCTGTAAACGTAATAATTTTTTTTCATATATACATTACATTAGTAGATATTAAGTGATACATTCATCACTTAATATCTACTAATTAAATGTAGTAATTGAATTAATTCGAGTAGTTGAATAATTATGATCGTTAAATAATATTAACTAAAAATCGATACTTGACAATCATGATGATGAAATCCTTACACTTCACCCCCGTCCGGGGCCAGCTACCTGTGCTGTGTTTGTTTAGGGCAATTTAAAACCAGTAGCCGAGACCTCAAACAGCTCGACATACGCACACAAACATAAAGTACACTCAGTCTAAGTAATACAACAGTAACATTTTATTTTCCTCTCCACAATGGTATCAATAACAAATACCTTACAAATATTGTGGGAGACCTAAGCCTAAACTATGTTAATAATAATATAACTATTAGAGTTAGCTAGCCTTTATTACCTCGGTATTAAGTAATTATAACATTAAACCTAAGACTTATCTATATACGAATATACTAAAGCCGAAGTTTGTTTGTTTTTTGTTTGAATGCACTAATCTCAAGAATTACCTGTCCGATTAAAAAAAATTTTTTTCGAGTTATGAGTCCGTTTGTTGAGGAAGGTTATATAATAATAATAATAACTAGGACATTCCATACACCGCCATCTAGTCCCAAACTAAGCAAAGCTTGTATTATGGGTACCAGACGAAAAACATAAATATAACATCACGCTACGGCCCAAAGGAATGGAACACTGACCATTAACGTCGTACGATAGACGACACGGCTGCTCTGGCGCGGTGAGTAGAAACGGACATGTATAATCCAAATTTAAAGCCGATGACACCGTGGAGCAGAACTAGTTTCATCATAAAATCGGTAACTGAGTAAAATTAAAAAAAAAAAAAAACAGAAACTGCTAGTAAAAACGAAATCATTAATTTTGGAAATAACGAAATTCTATTGTTAATATTTTCTCTGCGACGATATCGCTGGTATTGCGGCAGGTGGACGCCAGCGTGACGATAACTAGCACAATAACGTAGGTTAGTAAGGTCGATCACATCGTTCGACCTAGATTATTGTGCCTAATGCCGCTGCGCCGTATATCCATCCACTGTACAGAGAAAATTTCAACTATGAATAGTCGTCATTTCAAAAAAAATATTTTAGGTTTTTTCCTTTTTAATTTTAAGATTTTGTAGATAATTTATCACCTGTATCTGATTTTAAGTTCACTGATATACTACAATCGAGTATTAATATTTTGTTCAACATTAGTTACGTATTTAGTACTTTTTAAATCGCTCTATAGAGCGAATTGCAAATGTGCATCGGACCACGCACAGTCTACGTGCATCGGACCACGCACAGTCTACTCAATATATCTTGTTCGAATCAATTTTAATTGAATTTTTTTTTTTTTATTATACTATCTTAAATTTTTTCATTTTATAGCCCATAATAATATAGGTAGGGGGAGACACATTTTTAGGGCTTTAGTCATATTGTCAAAGAATTGAAATAATAATATGCGCAAGAATTATTTTTTTCGTAAAAAAATCGCTACACCATTGTATTTCGGTTCATAGATTATACCTACTTTCCAAATTTCATTTGTATTGTCTCAATAGTTTCCGAGTAAAACGGCTGTGACAGACGGACGAGGCGAAATTATGAGGGTTGGTTCCGTTTTTTAGGGTTCTGTACACATTTGGGTACGGAACTCTTAAATTAATAACACGTGTGTAAAAAAATCTCATTCTAATACAACGTTTGCCTATACAACTTTACTTCGATATGAGATCATAATATATACTTTAAAAAAAATCATTTTAATTACACTAAAAACTAAAATTGTGGATGATTGTACTCCACAGGTCCAGACTTCGCGGGCCCTGTGCGCAGGAGTCGTTTTTGTAGTACTTTTTATCTTCAACATCCCTCGTACTAACGTCCTTTTATAGGGTTGACACCACTCAAGATTGTGTCTCAGTTACAATATTTGTTTATTTTTTTTTTTTTAAATATAGTTCGTTTTCATTATAAAGAGAGTGTTTAACCAAATTACGTAACATGCTTGAATAATCAGGTTTTTTAAAATTTTCTTTGTAGTTAAACTTATATACATTTTAGAAATATTACCTTCATGTCGGTTTTTTTTAGTAATAAAATTGAAGTGAAATTATCTTCATTTATTCACTAAATTATATTATTAGTTAAAGCTAATTTTCTTTGCTGATTCACGACAATTCACTTTTTGTTCTTATAAAATTATTTAATATATTTTTATTTATCTGTTTCTATTGTTACAATAGTAAATGTTATCGACATTGTTGTGGTGTTGCAACAAGTCGGCCGTCGCCTTTCACTCTACTAGTGATGCGATGTATTCGTTAACCCAATTTTAAAAAGTATACTTTTTTTAAATCTTTTTACTTTTTTACTTGTTATTAGAGTTCAAACTGAACAATTATAATTTCGTCCTGTCTGTCTGTCCGTATGTCCGTCCGTCGTTTGTCGCAGCTATTTTACTTGGAGACTATTGGTAATATATAGATGAAATTTGTAAGGTAGGTGCAATTTATGAATCGTACTTAGCGAAATTTTACACACTTAACCCATTCACTATTCCTTAACCATATTCGGTCAGATTGAAGGTCACGACCCATTTAATTAACAGAGACATTTGATTGATAATGATTGATGACTAGTTAAAAGGTTAACTCACCTAATAGAATTAATTTCATGACGTTTTTTTTTTTTTTATTTATTGCTACAACTAGTTCCATGGTGACGACTAATACATCTTTGATTGCGACATTCTAATTTCAATTGTAGTTCAACACGAGATACGGTTTTTAATATCGATAATATGCAAACGTTAATCGGTTACAAGTTACAACACTATATACTGACCCGAATACCTAGAAACCAGTTTACAATTTACAACGGATTTACAATCGAACTTTCAAGTATCGATTTTACTACCGATCATGAATAACCACTAAGCATTGAATATATTTATTTATAAATTAATATAACATTGAAATCGTAGCTGTAAATTTTTGTATCTTTCCACCTGTACCTACAGACAATAATTTTGAAGAATACGCTGTCTTTATATTAGAAATCTAAATTAATGTTATATATATTTTGTATAATTTGTATGTCTATTAAACAAATTCAAATCAGTGGCATTATTTAAGTAATGCTGCAAAAACTTATTAAAAAGGGCAACCCTGATTTTATAAAACCACAAAAACATTAAGCCGAACCGTATTGCCAGAGGTAACCTGTTGGAAATCGCCCACGCTTGACAAATCTGAGACTCGAATTCAACATACAATACAAAACCAAATTTTGTTTGACTGACTGTTGGATTATAACTAGAAACACCACACAAAAAAGGCGTGTTATGAGAAAAGAGAAAACTTTCTCAGACCATTTCGGAACCAATTTTATTTTTCAAGTCCTCATATTAGGTAGATAGTCTATTATATATATTTTCATGTTGTCAGGGTGCTGTAAAATACACATTTATTAGCTGTTGCTGGCCTTTTCAGTAATAAAAATGGTCGCAAACTTGATTGTATTGGCAATTATTTAAAATTATATATATAAAATGATAAGCATTCTTTTTGCACATTTAAAATAAATTAAAAGGGAAAATCTTTTTGGGAACTTACAAAGGAACATACTACTCTCGTCTCTGTCACTCCCTCACGAGTTAGTAAAGAAGGATTGAAACAGAGATAACGTCGCCAAATTGAAATTGCGGAGTTCCCACAAAAAAAGAAAGACTGGCCCCTTAATACCTAAACCTATATTGCGTATGTGGCGAGAAAGGTAGGCGCGAGGTAATAGAACTCTATCTATTGTATACAGCCATATGTTAATCCGCCGACATATCGGATGTAATTTGTCTGTCTGGCCGAAATAAGTTTAAAATAAGTGAGTCACGCTTTATATAAAAGGCCGTATACCGTTATATAGTTACTAAGTTATAATCAAGTAACGGAATCGAGTGTTGGAAATGTAATTAGTGCCATGTTTTTAATTTAGATATTTTTTCGATGCACAAAGCGTAACGAAAATTTTGGTTAGTTATTTACATAAAATTGAATCTTATGCACATTATGAATCGAGTTCAGAATTGCGTGTTTAAGTTTCTGTTTTAATGCATTTTAATTTATGAACATACTAAAATATATCATAATAGAAGTAGGTGCGTATTATATTTTAATTTCTAGTTTGAAATAAATATTTTTAATATAAGATAGCCGTTTCACAAAGAGGTTGAATTATTAATAAAATTCATATAATCAATTCATACTAGATTGGATTGAAATTTTAAATGATTCGGTTGTTTTCGTGAATCGCCGAATATTCCCGATGTGCCATATTAAGATCGTAAATTAATACGGTGACATTTCTTATATCTAGAGAATACGTAAGTATGATAAAGTACATTTATATAAAAAAAGAAATATATAGTTTTTTTTTTATACGAAGATGATGGAACTGGGAAGTATTGCATGATAAACATTCTCAACCAATCGCAGCCCGAACATTATCCTGTAATGAGTATGATTCGTGACTGCGTCGTTCCCACGCATCCATACCGTGATTAGAATTTCTCCCATTTGTATAGAAAATTGTTAGTAATTTAATACTTCGTGAGTCACAGACTGAAACTAATAACTTCTCTATAACACGAAGAAAACATCTGAGGGAATCTAAAAGCTGCGTTGTGGATGGTATATCATCATAGACACAAATCACAAGACGTGCCTTTACAGGTCAAAATGATGCATTGTCCTCTTTTTTTTTCACTAATATAGCGAGGGCTCTATAATCTTCTAAATAATCTATTACAATTTATTTCAATGGCTTCTGTATATGAGCAGCGGGGCCGGATAAACCTAATTTATGGATTTTATTTAAAAAAAAAAACTAGTGAAATGCGAGACGGACGGATAGATAACTCAAAATTTACGATTTTCGGTTATAGTTCGCCTCAAACTTTATGGAGTCATATACCTCTCGCTCCATTGCCTCCCGTTACACCTAAAACTCGTTACAGCGACGCCACTTGTGCCTATGTTCGGATCCGCCATAAAGTTTGACTGTACTTGTGCTGTAAGACTTTACTCCTTGCTAAATTTCATGATTCTAGTTCAACAGGAAGTACCCTGAAGATGTTGATCATCAGTCGAGCAATGTATATACGCCATAATAAAAAGCGAGGAATTTGAAGACAAAAAAGTATATGCGTCAGCGGAAATTATGGTTCCAGTAACGTAATTATGATGATGCGTAGTTTTTTTTTTCTCGGTTTCGTCGTATTTATGACAATCTAGATCATTAATAATGAGAATTCACTATAGTACTTTTCTCAGTGTACCTTGTGCTTTATTTGCGAGTATCAAAATATGCGGCATAAATGATCGTATTTTTTGATTGTGATAGCTTAGAAGCTTGTTTTTTTACAGCCCCAAGGGACGTAGGTATAAGTATTGATTTCAACTTGTCTCCCTCTACGTATGCCTAAGGAAAAAGGCCTTGACAGACAGATTGATAACGAAGTGATCCTACAAAAGTTCGTTCCGTTATTATTTTGTCTAATCATCTTAGCTGTCGTAATAAATTATTTAAACATTTAATTTTTTTAAATTCTTTCAAAATTCAATAAATATTTTGTTTCTGTTTAAGGTGGGACGCTGCCTGTCTAGTACGGCTATTTAATAAAATAGATAGAGCCACCATACATAGAACACATATTTATTTTTTCTTTATCAAATTTCTACGTTTCAGTTGTTAAAACATAACATGCGACTTTAAAGAATATTTCCATTTAATGTCTTTTACTGACATTATTGACTGTTGCAACAATTTCGAAGCGTTTGTACAAAAACCTAAAATTTGTCTAAAATAAGTTTATATAATGGTTTTGTCAATAGTTTCGAAGCGTTTGTCGAAAAAACTATTTTTTTGACAAATTTTAGGTTTTTGTACAAACGCTTCGAAACTGTTGAAACAGTCAATCATATTAGTTAAAAACATTAAACGGAAATATTTTTTAAAGTCGCATGTTATGTTTTACTAACTGAAACGAAGAAATGAGATCATGAAAAAATAAAAATCTTTTTTTTTTGTATGGTGGTTCCATCTATTATTAAATAGCCGTACTGGACAGGCGTAGTCCCGCTTTAAAATGACAATTTTAAACAAAAGTTCTGACTAAAATAAATATGTATCAGTTTAATCTACCTCGCGTTTGCGTTTTGTTTAAGCTCGATAACTGTTTAAGGAGAGCGACACCAATAAGACATCAAAAGGGATAACGGATAACGCTTCAAAGATAAACGTTTATCTGCCCAACGTGGCGACGGCTTCGTCCTGTTTTGTTATTCAAAAAGTGTTAACACTACTTCCTGCAGCACACCCTGCGGCTAGATCAAAGCTTTCATGCCGACACACCCAGCGCAACTTATACACAAAACCTCATTTGTTATTTGTTGTGAGAGCTTTCGACTAACAGTATTCGCTAGAACCTGGGCTACGTGCGACGCTGTTACGAGCTGCGATAAACAGACAAATGTATTATTTACAGACGTACATAATATACATTGTTTTGTCTAGGTGGTAGGCCTTAAAACAAAAACGTGACCGTTTTACAAATTAAAAAAATACCGTTTTGACACTTATTGTAACAAGCATTTGACCCGGGCCTTTCTGCATTGCAGGCAGAATGCTTCCTGATTGCCCCGAGTATCTTTCCATAAGAGTATTATGGCTCGACTAGTCGTCCGTCGCTCTCTACCTCCTTGTCGAAATCTTTTGCCTTTTTTGTCTGTTCCATATTTAAACACAGGCTGTCGACATCGTGTCACGAAAATGTTATATATAATAATAGGCTCTTTGGCTGTACGCTGTCCGTCATTTCGGACGTTAAACTTTGTATATACAGATTTTAAGTGCAATAATTATAGGTGATTATCCCAATATTCACATAGATGTCAGTAGATTTACATTACTTTTACACAATACTTTTCATAAATTAAAGTAAATAAAAAAGTAAAATAAATCCCTAAAGTAACTGACTTGTACTTTCCTATTTTATTTTTTTTTTAGAATTTTCGAAATTCTTTTTTTAGAAACAATTTCTATTGATCCATAAATTTAATAAATACTTAAACAAAACATATTATTTGGTGATTGCATAACATAAATCTTTCAATTTGCTGAAGCTATTATTAAACAATCTGTACTTATCACTAAATCTATCTTTATAAACATTACAAGAACGTCTGGTGAAATTGTTGTTTAATTAGCATTTTTTGCTTTTAATTATACTAAAAGAACTTTTCTACAACTTCTCTCACGTCAATGTGGAACTTTGAAGGAGGTGGCACGAAGTAAAGTTGGAACATCTACTATATTTTATAAGCTTTTAAAGATGACTCATGATTCCTTAAAAGTGGTTAGTTCTGTAGGCAAGAGCTTTGACAAAGTTTTTCTGTTTTATAGGTATTGGAAAACTAATTTTTGTCAAATAGAAAAATATTGAACTCTCTCAATTGGAATGGTATTTTATTCATTCTATTTAATTTGTTATTTAAAATTATTCTTCTTTCTTCGTTAAAATATCACAACACGTATCGAACTGTTTGTGTATCCTGCTTTAAGATTAAAGATTCGACGCGTGTCTTGTCAAAGACATCAACGACACCGCATCCGAAACCGCTACATTCATGTCAACCCCTTTTGTATTCATTCTTGATATTTTTTTTGACACGTGACTATGCTTCGCTTTCCTAATATTCTTAATGCGATAGTGTTTGTCTGTTTTTCATGTCGTAACGCAGCAACGAAACGACGTCATTTTTACACTGCTCCGTATTCTTACACGGAGATAGTTAACTGACTTTTTAACTAGTCATCAATCAATTCTCTGTTAATTAAATGGGTCGTGACCTTTAATCAGACCAAATATGGTTAATTAGTAGCGAATAGGTTAAAGGTGGTTGATAGAGACGACAAATATAGTTACACGTAATAGATTAATTTGTAATTAACCCAAAACATAGGTATTTACATTTAAAAAAAAATCTCTGCTAATTTTTGTTTGAATGCTTATAAGTCCACAACCAGTATTTAATCCTTTTTTTTTTAAAGAAACTTTTACATAAAGTCATGGTTCAAAATAAGTCTTGAACATCATCGTCATCAGCCCATTTTTACCCCACTGCAGGGGCTTAGGCCTCCCCCAGGGTGAAGAGGGGGGCTTCATCGGTTGAACATCATCACGATGCAATTTTTAAAAGCAGAACAGTAAAAAGAAATTTTATTTGGAATTTAGGGACGACTAAATAATATTACAACATATTTTCCAACAACCTACCTATTTCATCGTCGCCACGGTTTAATAAGAAAATAGCTTGCATTACTAATATCCAATTTAATCTTCAATAGGCATTTATTTATGAGTAATAAGTATACGTATTCTAACAAGTTTGTTAGTCAGATCTTGATTGCAAATGGCGGCAAGAGTCGAGTCGAGGCACGTTGAAACAAGTGTGTGCCGCGCCCTTCACGCTGTCACTTCACATCAAGGCCAAACCAGGGCTATTTAGTATTACTCAGAACTAGACTTTCTGGATTCACGCGTTGTGTCAATTCCGTGTTGGAATTTCAGGAGGATATTTTCCTTTAAACTTTTCTCATCATTTATAGAACAATAAGAGTTAGATAGGACATTTATTGTGATCTAGGTATGTTATAGTTTTGACATAGACTAAAAATAATTGAACCGCATCGAAATCGAAATACCTACCTACTTCAGTATTTCTTTTTATTGTGTATTATATAAAATATTGATAAAATCTTTTAACAATATTATATTGGTATTAAGGATTTCAAGTGGAAGAACGATTTATTTTTTTCAACTAAAAAACAAATATAAAGTTACACAAATGTATAAAATATTAAAGCCAGATTTGTAGGCATTATATTGCATGTTAAAAAAGATCGAATGTCGTTTCTGCTCCAAACTTAGATCGTTAACCTTGGCCATAATCTTAGATAACTTAATAACTAGGATAGAGCGGTTCATACTTGGAAGTTTGAAAATGTAAGTAAAATGTTACACCATACGTCATCACCATTGTTTTAAACTTTATGTTAAATCACTCTACTTGTGAGTCGCACAAAGTTCTTCACAGCGATTATTTCAAAATATCAACTTACTAGTGTATATTTGATCTATGGCGTATATTTTTTAGTGTGGCGTGCCCTGGAAGAGGCCTATGTCCAGCAGTGAACGAATGTGGGCTGATGGATGTATGGTGTATTTTTTGCTCACATATTTGTTGTCACAGCGCGATAACTCTATGAACAGTAACACCCATGACTGCCCGGTTGGCCGAGTGGTTAGAGACCCTAACTGCGGAGCCGAGGGTCGCGGGTTCGATTCCCGCCCGGGACAAATATTTGTGTGCATGAACATGTCTATTTGTTCTGTGTCTGGGTGTAAAAGTATCTATATATGTATGTATTATAAAAAAAAAAAAAGAATATTTAAAAATGTACCTATATCAGTTGTCTAGTACCCCATAATACAAGCATAATACTTGCTTACTTTGGGACTAGATAGCGCTGTGTGGTATGTCCCGGATATTATTATTATTATTACCCATCACCTAAGTGTCCATTTAAATACTATATCGTAGTACATGCGCAAACATCGCACGATGGCAGTCGATATTCAACGGTCGGTTCCCGCGCAAATATTTGGGTCGACCAAAATAACCCGCCCGAAGTCACGTGATCTTTGTCCTTAAATGTTACTACCTACTTACTGTTATTTATGTGTAAACATCTCGTTTTACCGATGACGTGTCGGAATTACGTCATAATTTCATCGACTTACCTAACTAAACATAGTCGAAAGTGAAATGACAGTTGAAACGTCATTCCGTATAACGAATCGGATAAAAAATCTTCCACGGATTGACGTTTGAGATGTTTTTTTTTTTGCTATAAACGTTTAGTTTGGGTAAGTGAAATATGGTAGATACAAAATTTTCCTGTGCGTGACGTCACGACACGATGATAGTTCCAGGAACGAGCCGTGTCACAAACAAACTAAAACGACTCACGATATCGTATTCTTTGTTTGTATAGCGTGGCATATTATTATTAATGTTGTTAATAAAACACACATAAATGTACTTAACATTTTAATTACATATAGTAGATATTTAGATTGTTTAGACAGATTTTTAGATGAAATATTGAAGTTATTTCAAAAGATCTTTCATTAATATGTCTGGATAGAGTCGGCATTAAAAAACTTACTATCACCTAACAGTTCGGTTATAATCCACACACAGAAAGATGGTTTTGATTATACAATGTCTGGCGTCAAAAAACGTAGATGAAAATATCACCTAACAGTTCGGTTAAAATCCACACACAGAAAGACGGTTTGTTGAGTTTATACACACACAAGCATTTTAAAGTAGGCCTGTAATTTTTGTTGACATTCTATTGCAAGGATCCATCCAGACATTAATATCAAAGCCACAACAAATAAATAAATAAGTAGTACTTATTAGATAATTTTATCTTAAAAGTTCGTTTAAATTATTAAAAATGCCCCAATGTATTACTTAATATGGCGGAATCTTTAATCCGTTTAATTTAAATATTTATTCATTTTTCCTTACGTGGCAACGGTTTTTTTTACCTAAAAATATAATAACGTCCTTGTATGGGTTTTATCTTGTTCACTGTTTGCGTTTGGGCGACACTCAAGGTCGTCATGTTTACGCTTGTAAATATAACACGGTTGATATCGATTAGCAGAATAGGTGAATAGGAATACATCAGAATAGGTACCTTTTAAAATATGCCGTATAATACATGAAAATGGCGGGAAACGTTGCTCCATCGAATTTGCATTTTGCTGGAAAGAGTTTCATTATTACCAAATGGCAACAGCAACACCTTTTACGATATGTTATATCCAACATTGGAGGTAAAATATTTATTATACGTATGTATTATAAAAATATTTAAGTAAATAATAATAACGTATATATGACAACAATGTCTAGGCCCCAAACTAAGCATTAGCTTGTGTTCTGGGTACCAAGCGAAGACACACATACATATAACAACCAAGACCCGGTACCAGTACCAATATTCATCATATAAATACTAACCTGACCTGAGATTCGAACCCGGGACTTCCAGCTTCATAGGCAGAGTCGCTACCCACTAGGCTAAGCGGTCGTCTAATATTATGTCAATTGTCTGGTAACTATAATAATATAATAATAATACTTGGGACATCCTACACAGCGCCATCTAGTCCCAAAGTAAACAAGTATTATGCTTGTATTATAGGGTACGAGACAACTAATATACATACATAAATATTTTTTACAATATATACATATATGTATAGATACTTTAACACCCAGACACGGAGCAAATAGACATGTTCATACACACAAATATTTGTCGTGGGCGGGAATCGAACCTGTGATCCCTGGCCCCGTAGTAAGGGTCTCTAACCACTCGACCAATCGGACAGACCATAATACAGGCTTTGCTTTTTTTGGGACTATATGATCGTTTAAAGTGAGATATCCCAGACATACAAAACAATATTATTAATATTAGATAATTGAAATAGATTAAACTGTTATTACTTAGGCGTTAATCGACTGCCTCTATCTTGTCTATTCGCTTATATTTAGATTGCCAAGGAATTTACTAGAAAATAACTTTATACATTAACATTACGCAATTTCGTGAATCTATCATATGATAGTAGTGTCGTATCGAATGTAGACCACGTGCATAAGTTTTGGCGGGAACGGTCCAGACGTTCGACCTTGATGACGTCATACAGTCCCGCCCGCCAAGTTTTTTCGTTTATTTCGCCAAACCCATGTCTGTGTCAAAACTAGTTTCTGACATCATACTGCGACCAACATCAAGGGCAGCGTCTTAGCTTTCAAGTATTTTGGTGTTGAGAGCAGAATTTTGTTTTCTAGTAACCAAATTAACGGACCATACCTACATGAAACAGTTATTTCTATTATGTAATAGACGTGCATGGCCACTGCATTTTGTTTAACGAATCAGAGGTATCTAACATTTTGAATTAAGTTAAAATAGTGCATTAATTTGAGTATATTAATAATTTTTCATTAAAACTTTTCATTGTGGTTTAGAAAATGTCTTCCGAAAGCTCTACATGTATAATATATGGTTAATCTATTTATATGAAGTATAGAAAAATCGATGTTTTGTAATTTAGTTGTATAAAAATATTTGGCGCTTACATTTATGGCTAACACTGGCTAAACCTTATTTGATACACCAAAATAATACACTATGGAATTGTACATCCTAAAAGACCTAGAAGAAAGTCCGCGATATGAGTGGTGATAAAATTGATAAAGATAAAAGAATAGGAAAGGAAAATACCTTCGAATGTAGGTATAACGCTGTTGAAGCCGAAATATCATAATATGCACGTGTAATCCGTGCGAGCGAAGCCGCGGACAGTCGCTAGTCAAGTATATAAAAGTATTAATATTATTTATTAGGTATTTTAATAATATTGCTTTTTTTAGCTTTAATGCGACAGTTCGCAGAACGTTTATAATGATGTCAAATTGATCTCACAATTTAGCTTTATTAAACATGGACAATCTCTTTAAGTAGTTTTGGTAGATGTTTTAAGTATGTATTCTAAATAGTACTAAGTAGTAGTTCAATGGTTCATTATGTACATATACAGCTCGCGCCAAACTTCTTGTTCACTCCGAAAGTAGAAACGACTGGCGTCACATTAGCAAAAATGGGTATCATAGGGTCGAGAATCGTCCCCGCACCTGCGTAAAACGTACCGGCCATCTTGAACGATCGTAACTTCAGAGCGATCTAGAAGTTTGGCGCAAATTGTAACTGACGATAGGCTCCATTCTCGGCGTAATAGTAAACACATGTACTTTTCAAATAACAACTAATAATCGTACTGAAGGGTAAACTCATAGGTGGAGCGCTCAATTATGATCACACATACTGCACTGTGTCCAAAAACATTACGTACGTCCCGCGCCTGCCTCACTTCCCGCCCGCGTAATGTTGCTAGATCGGGATAAATTTTCTACTGTTTTTGGGATAATCATATAAAATCAGAAAAGGTGTTTAATAAAAATATTTACAGATAGGTATATTTAGGGTGCGTTTATATAACACAAATTATTTCTTGCGGGGCAGCCCTACGGTCGCCGCGTACTTGTGTTCATTTATAGTAAGTTTTAACTATTTTAGGTACTAGGCCAAAACTCACAACATTCAAATTTCCTTCAGGCGCCAGGTGTTTACTTGAGTTTAATGAGTTTTTTGGTACAATACGAGTATAATTATAGAAAGGAAGTAGCATGACCTTCTGACACAAGTGTTCTTCATTTAATAGAAAGTTACTCACAACAACATGAAATTCATACATACCATTTTAGTTGAATAAAGGAAACAAACATTAATTTTTTTATACTTATTACAATAAATAAAACCCGGCTTCAATAAGGTAAGTTTTTAAAAGTAAGGTTAAGTAAGTAAAGTTTTTATTAGGTACCCCTTTGTTGTGTAAGCTTTTTATAATATTTTCTTTTAGAATTTGAACTGATTTGCAGAATTTTACGTTTAAATAAATAATGTAGGCACCTAATTTCATATCTAAATCTTTTTCAATAACCGCCGTTTCTATGATTTTCACCATTTATGTGGTCATCATTTACAAGGAATATATTATTTTTTTCAATGAATTTCTTGAAAATTGAAAGAACGATTGCTAAACGTTCGATATTTGAACTTATAACAAAATCTTCATTTGAAATTTTTCGGGCATGTGCTTCTCAAATACGACATTCATGTAAGGGGCCGTCCATTAATCACGTGAGGCTTGAAAGGGGGGGGGGGGGAGGGTTTGACAAAAGTCACAAAATGTCACAAGGGGGGAGGGGGGTGTAGTAAGATATCACTTGTATTTATTTTTTTAAACGCGCAATTTTTAAATCGAAAAGTGGTGTGTAGTGTACATCATTCGTTTATTATTTTTATACCAATCAAAAACAACCTGCAATTTTTCTGTCTACATATTTTTATCATGCTTAATTTCAGAATAAAATAAGATTATACTTTATACCCGTATTTAAGGTGATATTCTAAAAGATTCTAAAAATTTAAGAATTTTTGTAGATACTAATAATACACGTGATGTTGGGTGGGGGGTGGGGGTAGTCTTAAACCTCACCATGTATTACCAAGGGGGTTTAAGCATTTTTTAACCCCCCCTGGGTTAAAAAATGCTTAAAAAAGATCACGTGATTAATGGACGGCCCCTAATTAAGATTTTGGGAAGGGAAATAAAGTCTGCCTTTATTTTTTAATCCATATCACAATCCATACCACACCTGAGGCCAATTGCTTCTACACAAAACGAACATTTTATTGATTTCGACAGGTAATAAGCAACAGTTCCCGATAATAACCTACGATATATTTTGACAGATAATGAAGCTGAGGCAATTCTAAGACAATAATTTTGCAATGCTACCACTATTTTCACTATTATAAATCATTATTGAGTAGCTTTCTCGTTGTATCACATAGAAAGTCCAAATCAGAAATATGGATATCACCAATTTCTGAGTTTGATCGTGTAGGCGATTGCGGCTGTGTATCCTGAAATGAAAAACTTTAAGTCTATCATAAAATGAAAAAGCAAAATGCTTAATCAAAAACAGAAAATCAAATGTAATCAATTAAACATAAAAATTTTAGGTAGGTAAGTACCTACGCACATTTTCCGAAATCGAAGGTTCAGATGTTTCTATATGCGACTCAGACAATTGTGATGTCAATACCAAATGCCGAAATAGCACGCCATTATTAGATAATTCATATATTACTCCATTCACCAAAATTTAATTTTAATCGGAATGCATAGAAGATTCATTAACACGTATACAATGTATTCATAAAGGTATATCCTTTGTATTTTCTAGGAAAAAATGAAATTTTTGGTATAATAGATACCGAATTTCCAGTCACTAGTTGTGAATGAGTTCCGCATTTATCAGTACGGTATTGAATTACCCACCAACCACCTACCCGCCATCAACCCGCATTGGTTCAGCGTGGTGGATTAAGCTCCAAGCCTCCTCATCCCGAGGGGAGGCCTAAGCCCCTGTAGTGGGGTATTAAAGGGATGATGGAATGGAATGAAATTGGATTATTTTATAATATAATTATGACCTACATAATGAACAGGAAAGGTGCAATATGAATAATATTTAACTAATGTATCTTGACTAATTCTACCTTAGTCAGAATAGCTGATTTCTTTAGTTTTTTGAAACCACATTTCGTGTCACAAAAATATTGCTCGTCAAGGTGAATCGAACAAATTACGTTCCGCTCTGATGGTCTCAAAAACTTATCTAGCCGTGTTCTTTGTATGACTTTCATCCAATTCAATTTTCTTTGTTCTTTGTTGTTCACACAGGTGCTTTATTACTCAAACAATAGAGTATTCTAAACAGGTATTAAATAAAAAGTAGATAAAATTTTCGATGGAACTGGCAACACTCACAAAATGAACGCGCCATTTTTTAAGTCAATCACAGTATGTAAAACAAATTCAATAATTAAATAAATCCACTTTTGAATACGTTACTTACAAGTGAAATGTGATCCCATCCGATTTCTTCGTAAGCCCAGCAGCATTTTTGCATGTAGGAAGGACACAAGACAACATTTTAAAATTAAAATTGACACTTGTGCTGTACATTATAACGCGGTAAGTGCAACGGAGTGACTAATCGCAACAAAGTGAAACCACTCTATTTAAGAGTGGTTTTTGTTTCTTCAGTTTCACGCTTACAGGCGCCTTCTGTTTATTCTGAGGGTAAACTAGAATTTGTACTATAAATTCCAGTAAAACATATCTCACATCTTCTATGCCTGCCTTGCACGTCTTACAGCAAGGCCCCACTTTGTCCGTTTCCTATACATACTTAAGCTCACGCTTATATCCCCGAAGGGTAGACAGAGACCACAGACCATCTAGGTGTTTATAATAACTTCGTGGTGTTTATCAGTTGATCCTAAACGTTAACGGTTTTATTTGTCATCAGAGCAATTTAGTCAAGGTCTTAGCTATCGGCGCACGCGCACGCGTCGCGTCGCCGAATAAAACGGCCTTCACACACTTACGCCGCCGCCCGTAGATAATACCTACACTAAACGCTGTTATATCAATTGCTATGGTCGAATAGTTGTTGGATTACTTCGATTTTTATGTGCTACTGTATATAATAAGTAGAAAATTATAATTATTAAATTCGCCAACTTTTAATTAAAAAAATTAGCCAGAATTAAGTAAGAAGGTCGTGGCGGTTGCACAGTGTAGCGAAAAGCCGCCCGTTCTTCATGGTAATTTTTTTACAACAGTGTAGAAAAGACACTGCATGTTACACAAAACAAAAAAAAAACAAAATCTGAAAACCGGAATCTAACTCCTCGGTCTTCTGAGCGTTTTAAGGGGATAGTCTTTCACTCCTTGGTTCCGAATCGGCATCGCTATATCCATTTCAATCCCTCTTCCTCGACTTATTCCTGAGTGACAGAGATACGATACAAGAGTAAATTTCCAAAAATACCTACAAAATACCCGTCGTAGCAGCTTGCGGGTCCTGATTGTTTCTACCCTTGAAATGTATATGAATTGGAACCAAAATTTACAGGATCATTAAGAAAAGATGTCCTTAAAGCGGTACGTTTTGGTTTTTTTGAAATGCGCATTGACTATTTTCAAGTACGAAAAACCGACGGAAATCATGTTTTTCCGAAATTTATTCTGAAACAACTAAATAAGATTTAAAAAAAACAAAAACATACCGCCCTGAAACAGTGTTTCTCCTATTTCATATATGTATATATTTTACGTAAATATTGATTCAGAAATACAGCGAGGATTAGACACGGGCCGAACCCTCTTTTTTGTATGAAAAGCCTACCCCCTAAAATACTAAAATATTCCTTGGTAAAAATGATTTTCATTTATTGATTAATGGTTAGACGAACAACTATTTTGTAACCAAATATAAATAATAATAATAACGTATACATAACAACAACGTCTAGGCCACAAACTAAGCATTAGCTTGTATTTTGGGTACCAAGCGAAGACACCACATACATATAAATAACAACCAAGATGCAGTACCAGTGTCAATATTCATCATATAAATACTGACTCGACCTGGGATTCGAACCCGAGACCCCCAGCTTCGTAGGCAGGGTCGCTACCCACTAGGCCAATACTAATTGGAGCAGAAATTCTGTTCAAGTGAAAAAAAAAAATTAGTTTTCCCAGTAATTGCCATTTTAACGTCTTCATAGAACTATTACATACATTTAATACAAAAAATCTATATGACAAAAAAATATTAATTTTTCCATTCCACCCGTATTCGTCACATACGAGATTAAACAGTAGTAAAAAGGTCGTAAAAGTTTTATAGTTATTAGGGTCGTATATTTCCAAAATTAGAAATTCTTTTTTTTTACCCCTTCAAAGGGTTCCGTCCGCACTACGAAATACATAGTTAAGAACGTCGTAAAATACGACCACGCCCCTAGATACGGTTTTTACGATAGATTTTATTACGTAACTTTGTCGATACGTTCGCTCTATTGTGTCGTACGAGTCGCAGCCACTTGCGCGACAAGTCTCTTTGTTCACACGGGTTAGCAGTCCAATGCGATAATAAAACTTTTACGATATATTCCTATCATGGAAATCATATTGATTGACGGTTAACGAATACTTTATTTTTAGCCGATTCCCTTTACACTTGTATAGATTAAGTAGAAAACATGAATTAGTTAAAGATACATTGTAGTCGAATCCAGATTCGAATCCGGGCGTGTACCAATGAGTTTTTCTGACTTATGTACATTAACTATCACTGACGCCGTGCCTCGGAGAACACGTTAAGCAGTCGGTCCCGGACGCTGTCAATAGATGGCGGTCGTTACAATCCCCAACCCGCAATGGAGTAGCGTGGTGGATTTAAGCTTCCCCCCCCCCCTCCCCCTCCTCACCCTGGGGGAGGCCTAAGCCCCTGCAGTGGGGTAAAATGGGCTGATGATGACATTGTATTCATAAACGATCGGATCAGACTATTAGTCCACTGACAGAAGTGGCGATATTTTTACCGCCTTTTTTTGTGATATCTTTTATTGTTTTATTTCCTGTTACCTCAGTTCTATTAACAGATAGAATTGGGTCTGTCTTAAGCTGAGGTCGCAACGTGTGTATAAGTTTAAATAGCACTAGTTTCACAAGCTATAATAACATAGAGTAAATAAGTTTGACAGCAGCGTTTGGTTTTAATAGAGTCAGAAACATCACTTCAAAGTATTGAAAATATCAACCGCAATTTTGGCGGGGGTGAAGACCGGCGCGCGGGGATTTCGCTGCTTGAAGACCAGCACGCGGGGACTTCGCGTACTGAAACTCTAACTGAAAATTCTTACACGAGCTAGCTAGAGTATGAGTGGTTAGTCGGTAAACGCAGAAGAGGGCATATTGACGACCGCTTAGCCTAGTGGGCAGCGACCCTGCCTGCGAAGCTGTAGGTCACGGGTTCGAATCCCAGGTCGGGTTAGTATTTATATGATGAATATTAATACTGGCACCGGGTCTTGGTTGTTATATGTATGTGGTGTCTTCGCTTATTACCCAAAATACAAGCTAATACTTAGTTTGGGACATAGGCGTTGTTGTGATTGTGTGTGTTATTATTATTATTATTAAATATTCTCTATAATATATACACCCATAGATATTTTTACACCCAGACACGGAACAAATAGACATTTTCATGTACTCCGGCGACCCTTGGGTCCGCAGTTAGGTAACTACTCGGCCAATCGGGCAGTCGAGCTATAAATTGTTTGTTAAGAAATAAGTATCCACGATTGACCGTATTTTTTCTCTTTCCTTTTTCAGATTTCTTGAAACCCCGCAAGCGGCTGACGGGCAGCAGTGGCAAGAAGTCCCCAAGGGAGTCCCGCCCGCCCAAGAGGCGGCTACTGTCTCCACGCCCAGGGTCTCGCGCGCCATGCACACGCTCAACAACCAGTTAGGCGTATCTAGAACTATACCTAGTAATATAGCCGATTACCAGGTTACTGTGCTGGGTGTACCGTTGGTTTTCACATCTACAGCAATATATCTGCTACTTAAATAGAAGATTGAGTATTTTAAGGGGTTAAGGGCCTACCGCGCCAAACAAGAGGCGTTATCATTATCAGTCGATTTTGAAATCCAACTTTGTTTTCAATTTTAGAAACAGTTTTACCTTAAAAATTATATGCTGCGTCATGAAAATGAAAAAGACAATTGAATTTCCGTTTAGTTAAAACTATTTTTAACTAGAATTTCGTGTTTTAATAGTAATTTTTATGTTATTCGCCTTCATTTTATGAGTTGGTTGTCTTTTCTTGACGTCGGACTTTACAATGACACCTACACAGACATACGGCATAGACTTAATAAATAGATTCGCTTACAACAAAACAAATTGTAAATCATACAATTACAATTCCTAAAAGTGGAAACACTAACTGGATTCGACATCCGTACAAGCACCGAAGTGGGTGCGATAGGCCAGCACATATTATTACATAGATGCTGCATCATCACAGTTGCACATGGTCCGCAAAATTGTGAAGTATCCTCATATAACTCCGTAGATTAATTAGTTCCTTTCATAGTCTTGTTTTGTTTATATGAAATTTAGCCAATACTAGCTATGGCGACAACAAATTTATACGTAGAGTCCGCGCCACGAAAGAAGTCCCGTAACGGCTGCGCTGTCAGCGCATTGCATAAAATCTTTCACCTTGAGAATTATTTTTCGGGTTATAATAATGCTAAAAATGTCTAAAGTCCTACGGCTTTGGGCGTTTTAAACCACATTTTAAACGTTTATAAAAAATTAAATTTGCATTCGACGAAATCGTCATACGTTCAAATACAGATATAACCGACCACTTCAAATATAGTTAATTTTTTTGCCGCGGGACTTCTTTGGTGGGACGGACTCTAGTGATGTATATCTTTGTATTTGAATAATTCAATTTGTTCAATTGAATTATTTTTCAATTTGTATAATTCAACGTGTGCACTAAACATTACATCTCATTGTTCGCAATCAGCTCGAGTTTATAACCTCTTAATCGACTACATAACTAGATGTGTGTCGGTCACGCCGTTCATACACCGACGCCGCGAACAGTGATATAGCGATATGGTGGTTCGCGGCTTCGGTGTGCTGGCGGCGTTAAAATGCGCAAGCGAACTGATTTTTTTAACTTATTGGGAATGTGGCAAGAAACATTCGAACACAATATAATATGTTAAGTAGTTTTAAGATTATGATTATTATTATTATAATATATAAATATAGGAATATTATGATAGTAATATATGAGTAGATTGTGACACGTCATCGATTTGTGTAACTTTACTGAGCGAATTGGATCATCGTGTGTTATAACAGCTATGTATCATATATGATACACGGCTTGAGTCCAAACTGCACTTTACAACCTCATAAAACTATAAAAATATTGATGATAGTGGAAGGTAAATTTATGTTGATATCGGTATGGAAATAACGAACTGGTGCAGTGTACTTGTACTTTACGTTTGAATAAAACGCAAAATGTCGTCAGTGCCAATAAATTAATTTCGCAATATTATCTCGCTATATAGTTTAAAAAAAATTAAAAAATACATTAACCCCCACCCCCCCACCTTACCCCCTCGTTTTGGAAAAAAAATCATTAAGAAGATATTATAGATCTCTGCTAGAACTACATAGACTTAGAAGCCAGTTAAGTAGTTTTTATGTCAATGAAGTTATTCAGATCTGACCTTTTAAACACAGAAATAATATTTCGTATATAATGTATTGGCACTGCCATACCTAGAGTTCGTATTCAATATTCAACATAATAGACGTACCTTGGACGTACCCTACATGGATGATAATACTGCGTTGCTTCTTAACACGTTATCGAAAAGAAGCATGTTTCTTGTTTCGGCAGTCGTCACCATAGAGGTAATATAACTATAGTAAGCAAGCTCTATAAATCCCTGTGTATAACGTTGGGCATGGGAGAAAAAGGGATGCAAAATAACTGTACCATAGTATAATCAAGGTATTCTTATTTTCTGTCTCTTTCTGTCAACACTCGCATTTCGGACTGGCTTGCGTACTCCATTCTATTATCTCTATGGTCGTGACAGCCAGGACTTTACTTGTAAATAATATATTTTTTTAAACGATTATTTTTTAAAAAAGGAAGAAATAAGCCATGTATTGGTTTTTAGAACGGGAATAAATTTTGTGCAGTTCGGATTCGGTTGTATTTGTAAAAAAAAAAAAATATTGTTCAACTTTGACGTGTGACGATTATAAGTTAATATGATCTCTTTGACAAAATTATAATAAGGTATATTAAATTTAGTTAATTAGATTTAGTCTTAATTTTGAATTTATCGTGTTATTAAACAGATTTCTTTACTATTGAACGTTGAATACAAATTCCTATAGAGACACTTCGAAATACTCACGATCCAAGCGCGAGAGTTAAATTTTTTCAATTTGGGTGCGACGTTTTTGAAGTACCAACAGAAATATCAGCTGGTCCGAACTATATTTTGTAGTGTTTCATTTTACAAAACTAAAACAGGATGTCTTTAAATAGATAATGATTTATAGTTTTTTTGAACCTTTTCCCATGTCGTTTATTTTCACTGTACATCGAGACATTATGTAATGTTTTATTATTTTTTTTTATTTTATATTACTTTACACTAATTTTCATTTTTTGAACACGTCGGAGCGAATTGTGTTTATGTTATGTAACAGAATATTTTCGTTTTGTTATTCGATTTTTAGCGGATTCTATGTATATGTTTAGAGGGTTTTATCGGCTATCGACCGGCGCCCCCCTCGAAAGTACAAAACGCGTTAATTTTAGGTGGAGGGGGGTTACGGTTTTTTCGTTAAATAAACTTTTTAATATCATTTTCGTCTGTACGTCTAATATGTACCTCAGGTACTTTATTGTTTATATAACTGGTGTTGTAATCGTTTGACTCGTTTGAATGTTTTTAAATTAATTTGAATATTGACTTGAGAATGCGCCCGATTACGTTTGATATATAATATGGGTCGAGCGTGATCGGACATTTTGTATCGACTTTTGTAGCAGTGAACATTGCAAATATATATATGTACGTTTTAAGTTTGTTTAGATTTTGGGTTGTTTTTTGTATTTTTATATGTATTCTTTTATTGGAGTCTGATGAATCGAAACCGTTTATGTGTACTTGGATAATTTTAATAACTCAACAATGAAAATTATTTTGGAAAAATGTACGATAATTTTACGTCGAAGTATATAGAACGATTAGCGCTTTCGTCTCTTGAGACTTCTTATTTTCTCGTTCGTGTGTAAAGACGGTTGTCATGCAGTCCTTTTAGAACCGAAGTACAAATGTACGCGAGGTTTAAGGTTATTCAAAATATTTAGTATTTATAAAGAGCTTTTCCACAAAGTTGTATCGACTTAACTATACAACAAACTCATTAACCAAAGAATAAAATAAACCGTGAAAATTTATATTAATAAAATATACATATATCGTACAAGTTATTAATTACCACCATTCCTACACTTCAAAAAAAAAACGGTTTGGTTTCCCGGGACTGCGTGACCATCGCCAATTTTTTTTTCTTTTTTTTTTGTATTTTCTCTTAACACCTGTGATGTATTAAATATGATCTCAGAACATAATTTTACTATATGCAATATCATATTTAATTTTGTTAAAATACAGAACCGTATCCCTTGATTGAGAAATAGTTAATACATCAGTTCGTTAACAATAGGGTTCTGTCGGCGTCGCGGCCCATACACTGTACATAAGGCACTATGTATTTATTGAAGGGAGGCGGCGCCGACTGTTGTCGTGTGTAAGGGATACAATATATGTACATAACGGCTTTCCAGTTCATTTTGGACTGTATATGAGATACATATTAATAATTAATGTATAAAATTTAATTGTAATTAAAAAAGCTTACTTCATTCAGTAATTTTGTCGTTTCAATTTCTTTCCTTTTTACCCTTTTAAATGTTGAAGTTGTTCCAGTATATGAGTCGTTCACCGTAAGTGGATCCTGACTCACAGAGGCACCTACATTTCCTGTTTATAAAGTATAACGGAATGATGTCTCGAACCGCAGGATCCTTAATACAGTTAAATATTTTAGTTTGTTGTTTTATAATTTAAAAACCACTGAACCGAATTGATGAAACTTTTAAATTATTTTTTAATAATATTAGAATACCCATTTATTTTCGAGTATAACACTGCTGTCACTTTTGAACTTCTTAAGAGCTTTCTAGTCACCCAAACTCCATAGGATAGAACGAAATAGAACTATTTGTTGTAGTGATATAATAAGTGTAGTAGCCCGAAATTTTTACAGAAATCAATTTTACTTAAAGGGTATTTGGTCTCAGAAACTTGTCGATTTTATGCGTATTTCAAGCAACTTCAGGCGTGAGTATCTTATTGAAAGCCAAAATAATTTTGTAATTTCGTTTAATTACCCAGATAATTTAAAGTACAATCAAAATAAATTTACTTCAAGTTGTCAGCCTAAATACTCTTCACAATCGTGGTACTCATGAAACCTGTTTCGTTTGATTTAGGCAGGTTCGTACGCTACTGCTGAAAGAAGAACTCTGCAAGAATCTTAGAATGATTCTTTTAAATATTTTGTTTTAAATAACGGTTTTACAAAACCATTGTTTTAAAAACTGAGTAGATTAGAGTACTCCCAAACATTTTTATCATTTATATATTCTTTGGTTATATTTATATTTACTTGGTCGAAGCCAACTGGCGAAGCTCAGGTCTAGCGACAACAAAATCGTCTCCTCAAAACCAGAGATTTTCGCTAAGATTGAGACATTTTATAAAAAACCATATGCCGTACATGCAGCTCCCCCTGTAGCCCGCGACAACAGCGATCGGAGAGCTCCGCTGACCCGACACTACACAAATGACATTCCAAAGCATCCGGCGCCGATGGCATCACGACAGAGAGCTTCTGAAAGCAGGCGGGACACCAGTCCTGTAAGAGCTTCAGAAGCTATTCAACTCCGTCTTAGATAGCGGTGTTACGCCGAGTGCATGGAGTGAGAGCACCGTCATCCTATTCTTTAAAAAAGGAGACAAAACGCTTCTTAAGAATTATAGACCGATCTCACTCCTCAGCCACGTGTACAAGCTGTTTTCGAGAGTCGTCACGAATCGCCTCGCCCAAAGATTTGACGAATTTCAGCCCTCTGAACAGGCCGGGTTTCGAAAAGGCTACAGTACCGTAGACCACATACATACGCTGAGGTAAATTATTCAGAAAATAGAAGAATATAATCAACCTCTGTGTCTAGCCTTTGTGGCCTACGAGAAAGCTTTCGACTCCGTCGAGACTTGGGCTGTTCTGGAATCCTTGCAGCGATGCCGAATCGATTATCCTTACATTGAGATGTTGAGATGTCAGTACGAAACCGCGACAATGATTATCCAAGTTCAGGACCAGCGGGCCTATCTACAATGACGTACGGTGCCGAAACATGGACTCTCACGGCAGGACTGATTTACAAATTTAAAGTCGCTCAGCATGCTATGGAGCGGGCTATGCGCGGTTTTTATTTCTGTGATGGATAAAATCACAAACACAGAAATCAGTCAAAGCACCAAAGTTGTCGACATAGCCGAAAGGATCAGCAAAGTGAAGTGGCAATGGGCCGGTTACATTTGCCGGAGAACCGATAGGGTAGACGAATTCTCGAGTGGAGGCCACGTACCGGGAAGCGAAACGTTGGACGCCCCCCCGGCCAGGTGGACAGATGACCTGAAGCACCATACCAGGGGTAGTTGGATGCCCAGTAGTTCGATATCCTGCAGTGGAGAGATATGGGCTGATGATGCTGATGATATATTCTTTAAAATTTTAATGTGCTTTAGACATAATTTGTCCTTTTACAAAACTTTTGAATTTATTTACTAACAATTTTTATTGCTTAGAAATTTATCAAATGAATCATTTACCTCAAAAGTCTAGTAGAAGGTAGGCACTGCGAGTTGCCTTAGCATGAAAACGTGACCCACCGCCAACACAAATTGATAGGGTGGTTTACTACATGGCTTTACTTATCAGTGGCATTGGTCGCATCATTGTGAGGCACGGTAATCGCGAGAAACCATAAAAGAAAAAAAACTGTTAATATGTGAATAATAGCCTAGAAATGCATAAAAATCCACAGTATTATTTTAAAAAATCTTTCTTCCGTGTGATCAAAATCAATAATTTAGTCATCAAAGAATGCAGCTGATGCGTCTATAGTACTTAACGTCCGTAAAGAAAGAGTACCTACGTAATTTTTAAACTTTAAATTCAAAATAATACTGTAAGTAAATTAATATTTTTGAAGTGAATCTTCTTACGGCACGGTGTGAGCCTAAAACGACACGAAAATGCGTCACGCTAAATAATATAAGTGGGGGAGATATAAGGAACAATCGGCTTTCACACGAGAAGCCGGTTGTTCCTTATATCCCCACTACTAACTGCTGAGTGTGGGGAGTAAGGCCAGAGTGTTACTCAGTTTTGTGTCGCTGGCAGCTGCGTCATATACCTCACTACTAACTACTGAGTGTGGGGAGTAAGGCCAGAGCGTTACTTAGTTTCGTGTCGCTGGCAGCTGCGTCATTGCTCGGAGTGTCAATAGATGTGAAAACCAGATTGATATTGATAATTTTAATATTAAAAGTTTAAAGTTTTCACTTCAGTCGGCAGTTCCAATAACTGCGTTTTTTTTTTAAATCTGTAATTGTTTTCGCACCGTTTTTCAAATAAATAATTACTATGAAATGTTAGGGAAACCTCTTTCATTTCTATTTTTCACAAAGCGGGTCGGATTGCGCCCAAGCCTTAGGTTATATTTTTATATATTTTCATAAATATACTAACCGCACTGTCAATATTGATTTCCTTGATATCTCGACTCTAATTGAATCTCTAAAACTCATTTTGTATATAGCATGAATAACCCTTGTAGTACAAAAATATTATTGATATCAGTAACACTACCCTACAATAAAATACCATGACATCATAATACTGTGGAGGTAGTAATTAAAATAAACTAACCTTGCTGTTGCTATGTCCGTCAATTGATTTTTTGTCACTGCAAAAACTGCCGAACAAGTTTATTTAAGACTTACTATATAAGAGGTATACCTATAATTACTGTAGTATCAACCATATCCAATTGCTACGCTTGTTTTGGTGTTTTACATTAGGTGTCATCTGCGAAACAATACTATACCATGGTTGTCCTTTATCTTTATGAGTCGTTTATGTAGATGAGGTACAGGAGAAGCCTCAATATCGATCCCTGCGGTACACCCATTACAATAACTGACCCAGTGGATATTTCTCCATTCATACACGTCCTTCATATTTTAAAAGGTTCAAAGCGGGTCTTCCAACTCCATAGTGATGTGATTTCCTATTTAAAGTCTCATAATGAACACAATCGAATGCTTTGGACAAATCGCAGAAGACTCCCAAGGCATCACGTGACGCATCAAGTTGGGAATGGCAGCCAGCTTCGTCAGTAAATAACCAGGCGCTTTAGGCGCTTTTGAGGTTCTTATATTGGGATATAAAATAAAATTCAAATTGGATGCTCGTATGAAAACGTTTTATTGATATCACAATCAAGTCTACACAACTACCCATGTCGCGGCGGCCTACGGGCCGCACGCATATATTTGTTGACAGTACACCCAGCTTAACTGCGACCGTTAATTTACGTTTAAAATATTACCCATCGAAAGGTGACTCGCTGCGAACAGCTCGACACTCGCTAATAAAGATGGCAACCATTGCCATTCTCAAGGCAAAGATGGCCAGTTTTACTGATCTCCATGAACTGCTTGAGCCCCGACGCCCAAAGGTATCGCATTGAAAAGGCAATAGCTGCCACCATCGTGTGCTATAAAACTTTAATTTTCTAAGTTAATCTCTCAAAAGCTAAGTACGTGTGATCGACATATAACGTGGCACGAATTCCAACTAGACAAAAAAAGTGAATTACATTAAAATGTCTTCTGCTATTAAAACTGTGCTGTCCAAATATTAAAATAACATTTTGTATCAACGATGGGATTATCAAGCGGATATTCTAAACATACAAATTTTAATTTTTAATTCAAAATGATATATTTATTAACTTGACAGAAATTTCCGTAGCACACATACTCTATTTGATTAATCGACGTCGAGTATGCGTCGCGCCAAAATCGTACGAAAGACGATTGTTTGATAAGTCTCGAATAGAATTTTTTTTTGCATCGAGTGTGAAAAAATTTGCATAAGTTGAACTGATTTCAATCAATTTGTGATGTGATATGTAAAAAAAAACCACTAAATTTTGGCGCGACGTACATTTGGACGGATGTTCAGAAACATTTTGAAAACGCTGTGTTCACACGCACATCGATATAGTGACATTTAATAGACCCGAAATTGTGTTAATTCGTAGAAAAGCTACACAGGATCGCCGATGGGTCGGACCGGGCCCGAGCCAGGGCGGCCTGCGTCTAATCTGAAGGTATTCGCAATAACTAATTATATACATAGGTATTACTTTAATAGAGTTTTACACTTAGGCACATCGATTGTTATAATATTATAATAAATTGGACGACGCGTACCGCCGTCCTACCGCACTAATCTAATTAATACATGTCGGATAAAATAATATTACTAGACAATATAAAATAAGTTGTAAATCTAGAGAAAGTTTTCAGGTGCAAAACGAAACGAAAATAGTTTCAAGAAGGACTTTACGTTTATAATTGAATTTTAAAGTGAAAGACTAATATAATAATAAATTTTTAATAGACGAGAAAATCAGCACGTATAATGTTGAATAAAAATCGAATCCTTCTCAAAAAAAAAAAATTACAAATTTTTATATACTACGATTCAATTGAATTAATATTTGATCGGACATAAATAGCAACAATCTAACGAACCGACGACATCGGGGCGTTTGATAATTTGTACTTTAAAATTCCCCGCGTCCGGTAATATTTAATAAGTATATTGTATATGTCTTTATATGTTTTAGTTAATTAATCACATCTAAGTTGGTCGTACATCTACTGTATGGACTACCGTTAGAGAGTGGAGACACGGCGAGTCGGACTACCACTACCTAGGCTAGACTACCCGCAGACAGCGGGACATACAGACACGGAGACAGCGAATAATTGGACACCGAAACGACATTGTTATACAAATTATAAGTTATCTAGAAAAAACTGTATCTAAGAATTTTTAATAATTTGTAAAAAGTTTTCACGTCTACCCTATAAGAGTACAGAGGTAACTAGTCGTAGTTCGTATAAACTTTGATAAACGTTAATACAGAAGCGGACACTAGGACTACGCTAGTACATAGTACATCCCTGATATCGCGGCGGCGCCGCCTATCCTACCGCCCTAATCTCCCTATAAGCTCTATATAAAAGTCCCAAAATCTAGATTTGTATCTCTGATAGTTTGGTGTCGAAGGGTATATGCGTATTAGTATTTAGAACTAGTACCTACTATATACTTACCGCTAAGTACGCATTTTAGGGCCTGAAAACACGATCCAGTGGCGAGCGAGTAAGTACAAAAAGTTCGAATATAATTTGGACGGCAAACGACTCAGAAACATCGACATGGCGCGTACGGTACGTAAACGGAAAAAAATAATTTTAAAACGCTTTACAGCTGTTCGATCGATTATCAATTGACAATATATTATGACCACCGGACCAATCTCAGTTTTACAATGAAAGCTCCACCACTGGACCAACACACGAATAAAACCCAAGTCGAGTGTAAAAATAACGCTTCACGATAAACATTGGCCTATCAATTAATTAAATTTGAATTTATTGTACTTGAAAAGCTTAATTTTATTATCACACATATTAGGTAGATATCAACGTTCAATATACAAAAGCTAACCCTAAAAGCTCGGTGGCCCCTTCGCTTGAGAACTTCTATGAGACGCGAAAGCCTGTTCGTATAAAAAGAGTCTAAATCGAGGGAGGGGGTCCCGAGCTGCCCCTCTCCTAGTGAAAAAACTAATGTGCGTACACCAAGAGGAATTACGATATATTAAGATTACAAATTCGGTATTAATATTGAATAAAATTTTTAATCCATACCAACATTAAATTACCCTAACACCAAATGTCGTGCGACACGTGTCCTAATCTAGAAAATGATTACACTGGAATATAGTTAAAATTTCAGTCGATATTAAAATGAATAAATAGCTGATGTGTGAAGCTTAGGAACATTGTTTAAATGGGAAAATTAAAAAAAAATTGTATGGCTTTCATTGTCTATGGAATCAGTGGACGGATGAAAGTAGCCGATGAAAAGACATACAATGCCTATCCCTTGGCAATTTCAAAAATTAACAATAATTCATCCGTAATTTATATACATCTAACACTTTAACAACTACTTCGATATTTTAAGTTTCGATAAATCGTATTACATTTGTAAGCTGTGCTACTTTTACGTTTGATATATTCATTAAGTTGAATATTAATTGTTAATATACATACATATATATATATTCGGTCCGAATTAACTTCATCACGCTCATGAGCACATAAAAGCAAACTGCGTCCCAAAAACGGAGCACGACGAATATTCGGTAAGGGGTTTCAAATCTTTTAGCACAATCTCGACCCGCCATTTTTTTTTTAAATTTAAAATCGCATCGAACAATGAAAATTACATTTTCGGATTGGGGACATATAAACGAATAAGAAATGTCATATAACATAAAGTCCTAAAGTATCGATTAACATATGTTATAGAAACTGGTTGGACTAAGCACAGTTATCTTATCTTGTGACATTTTCATAGTTTGTATTTTATATATACTTACCTACTCAAGGACAAAACTAATTGCTCACTTTTTAAAGTGTTTGGTTTTTTGTTTATGCGAATATGATAGTCAATAAATGTTCGTTCATAAATTAATAATGCAATAGGTAAACAAACAAACAAATTAATAGGTTAAATTAAATTAAAAATGAATCTAAATGTTTAAGAATTATCGAAAATAAAAAAAAAATTAAAGTGGGTAATTAAATTTGTCCATGAGTATATTATATTTGTAGATTTACATTTATTATTGTAATTATGCCTTTTATATAAGACAGACAATATTTAAAGATTGATATAAATGACGATATATTTACCTCATCATTCAGTATTTTCATAGGATTTTTGACACATTTACTATTTAAAAATTCGGAGTTATTTTGTAATATTATCTCTACAAGGTGGCAGTTTAAGACAGGATTCATCTGAGTGTCCCCAATCCAAATACAAAAGTTCAATCATGCGACACGATTTTGAATTTAAAAAAAAAATTGCGAATCAGGAACTATACCAGCCTACGTGCAAAAAAAAATTTAAACCCCCTTAATGTTTCCCTTGCGTCAAGTGAAGAGAAAATCTAAAAATAATAGTGTTTTAAGGAAACGTCGAAATATTCCAGAATTTTAATTAGAATGTACACAAGCTATAAACACAGCGTGCGAGCTTTGGCGCCTACGCCGGCTGCGAATTGTATTATTGTCTGACACTGGGTTATTGTCGAGACAGCAGCTCTCGGGCGCGAGGCCCGCTCCGGGACCATGGCCGTGGTGAGGGAACGCACCAGTGTCACTCGAGCACATTTCTTCCATACCCTTCAATAAATGCACTCACTCACCCCATTCCCTACAGACAGTGCTTAATTTTATGACCCCAAAGAAAAATAAAATTCTATTGTCCTGTGCTATCGAAAAGGTAAGTTTTTATAATATTATAAGTCGATTGTTATTTCTAATGTGTTTACATTTGACCCCGCTTTAAGATATAGAAATGCTTAGTCAAACTTACCATCCGTCCCTTAACATGCTCGCCCAACACTTGAACGTTCCCGTAAAAGGAAATAATAAATAAAATAAAAATAAAATGGGATATTCTGGATGTTTATTTACAATTCGCTCTTTAATAATAAAGTGATTATCGAAGTTACATAGACCCCCTAACCCCTAGTAAAATACTTAAATACGATTAGTGACGTAAATACCATAGTAAGGGCGACGCGACTTACTCCTCCGTACCAACTAAGTTTACCCGGTTTCTATATGCAATTTAGTTAAGTATTTAGTGATCAAATCCTGCATGATCATACACGTACTGAATAGCTCAAAGGGACGTCACTTACTACTTACTAAACTACACACAGAACACGTGGAAACTATATTTTACAGAAATATATTAATAATAAACATGTCATGTGCAAACCAGAATTAAAATATTCTATGAAAGCATCGAGAACAAAAAAAAAATACTATCTTGACTATAAATGACTATTTTATTACAAAATAAACAGAAAAAGCAAAGGAAAAGGACGCCATTTTCTTTTTAAAATATTATGCCGCTTATCACAATTTAAATTAAAAAAATTATCTATATAGTTTAGATTCAAATAATTAAACAGGTGACAATGTTGCTTTAGCAGAAGACACACTGAAATCACAAAAAAAATGTACAGCGTCCTTTTTCGTCGGTACATATAAATTAAAAATCAAAATATACAGCTATAGGCACTTCCTATTTAATCGCAGCCATGTTACGGATCAAACAAAAGAACAGAATCGATAAATAAATGAAATAAATCATGCAATCCAATAACCTCGGGAGTACATGCGAATTTATTCCAAATCAATACAAAACAAACGCTTATTGCAACAACCCAAAACAGTTTTTACAAAAATCTTACTTCCTTTTTTAATTTCTCTATAAAATAAACACCACAAGATATACAATAAAAAAAAGAACATATTACACAAGAGAAATGTTTTATGTCTCAATGTAAAATAATTGTACCTACACATAAATATTAAGCAAGAATTACAACACGTGTAACGCGTTAACGCACCAAATTAAAGAACTTACAATAGACAAGAACACAATTGCACACCAATTTCGAAAATTATGATCTTTTAATGTCTCGGTGTACATTTTTGAATTAGATCTTTACACGTAAGTGTTAAAACATCTAATCGTTAATTTTTACTTATAAAGTTTATTTCAAAGCTCTGTCTTTTAAAGTAGTTACGGCTACAGATATACGAAAAAAAATCAATACATTTTTTTAAATTGAAAAAAATAAATATTGTAAATATAAGACTAATAAACAGTGGGCAGTTGTATTTTTTCCGTACGTGTGCAATAACTTAAAACGAACTAGGATAGCATCAATTCATAATGTGCGCAGGCGCATAGTGCGTGGGTTAAACACAAACTAAAATTAAACTTTAGTGTCGTAGCTATAGAGATCGTCGCAGGACATTGCACGTTAACTATATACAATACATTTTTACGAAACCATAGTTATTGTTAACATTACAACTCGTAGCTATAATCCGAACGAAACGTTAAGCCAAAAAAAAAAATCTCAAACCGTACGTATTTAAAAAATAACTACAACTAATCATTTTAGCGTCTATCGAAAGCATATTATAAACCTTCTCCGAGTTATCATAATTTAATTTTTTTTTAATACTTTGTTAATATTTTGTTATAACAATCGAGTGATTTAAATAGAAAGTAATAATGGCATACGTATCAAAATAATGAAATATTTTGACGTAAATCTTGCCTGTTTTTTACTAACATTAAATATAAACCACTTTGAACTATGACAACTTTGATAGGTCACTAAAGAATACAATGCGCGCGTCACAGTTAATAGACGATAATTGCTAATCGTAAATTGCGATTGTGACGTCGCTTCTCTAAATAATAAACGAAAGTTAACGTAAATTTAAAAATACTACAACCGTAAGCGGGTGACAGCTAATTGTGAGTTTATTGTCTGACAGCAACACTAAAATGCACTAAAATTATAATATTGTTTTAAATCTTGCAATATTGTCAATATTATGTCCGTGTAACGGAAAAATATATCACCTACTATTATTATTATATTCCACTATAAATTTTATAACTTAACGATAATTTTTATGTTTATCGAAAATCCGTTAAATATAAAAGCCTATTTTAACTATCGAAATTGAGGAAATGTTAAAATATTTTTTTTTTACTACATCGCTATTACCAGATTTAAACGGACCCCCTAAATTAATATTATTAATAAAAATTATAACGTGTACTTGTTACATAACATTATCTGAGTACGAATTAAAAATAATATTCTAATGATAATAAATTCTATGAAATTAAGATAAAAATTTTATAAGTAGATATGCCAGTCCCGTGTTAGCGTTTCGACCGTATGTTGTTAGAAATGAAAAGTTGTAGGACTAGCTTAAATAGAAACGTATCTTTTAGCCTAACCGAAGGTGAGATATTATTTCGATGATGCTCCCTTTGAAGAAACTTTATCTATAGGATTTACTGGTTTTATTAAATATAGAGGAGAAATGCACATGTTTTTTGGAAGTCTATTTCAAATGTTAAAAAACATTTTAAAATTCCTATAACTGTACGACGAATATATTGGTGACGTATGTAGAACTCTAGTAGTTTGCAAATACATATATATTATTGTAAAACAAAAGGCATTCTATGCAATAACAAGTAATAATTTAAAAAACGCATTATTTCTTTTAATACATGACCGATTTGATAAAAAAAAAAAAACAAAAATTAGTATTGAATAAAATTCAACGACGAGAAACATGAAATTGTGCTTCTAAAACGGAATGAATTCACAAATCGAGTGAATGTAGTTTGACATAGGGTAGGTATACAAACTCTACTACGGAATATCTCGTTGAAACCCGAACTGTGCTTGTCGATATATGTTTAACCTATTCGCTACTCAATAACCATATTTGGTCAGATTGAATGTCACGACCCATTTAATTAACAGATACAATCGATTGATAATGATCGATGACTAGTTAGAAGGTTAATAGATATCTCCTATTTGGAAACTAACATATGGTTAAATTTAAAAAAAAAAAAATCTAAATATTACGATTCCACCAATAACCGATTGAATTAACAGATTGGTTGAGCTGATTCCAGCCACGGACCATAGTTTCTGCGACAGCTTGGGCTAAACATCCCACACGTTTTTACTCAGCGCTTTTGTGCATTATGGTTGCGAGGCAAGTGGAAATTTTTAAAGCCATACTTTAATACTATTTTGAGGAGTTGTAGACTTTTTATTTGAAATATTAATTCATTTAATACATATTAACAACTGAGTTATGAGTGTTTTAAAGTGTGAAAAGTGTCACGTCACGCCCCAGCACATCCATTTAAATCGCATTTTAAACTTTGTTTTGCACGAAAGAGACAAAATCTTTTGATAACAGTAACCTTATCAGCTCTTTATTTTTCAACCAATTTTGATATTGTATTTAGAGTTTATCATATACATAACAACAACGTCTAAGCCCAAAACTAAGCATTAGCTTTTGTTTTGAGTACCAAACGAAGACACTACATACATATAACAACCAAGACCCAGTACCAGTATTAATATTCATCGTATAAATACTGACCCGACCTGGGATTCAAAACCGGCACCTCCAGCTTCGTAGGCAGGGTCACTAGCCACTAAGTTACTTCGTAATAATATTTTTTTTATTATATTTGTCACGTCAGTCTATTACTATAATAATGCTGGAAAACATTTTCGCTTCAAATATTGAATTGATCGATACTTTCTCTTGGTATTTTTTTTTTCATGTTTTTAACTAAAGATGAGACAAAAAAGCCTTAAATGAAATGCATTTTTTTTGTGTGTTACAGATTATAGGTTTCAACGAGAACATGATATAAAGAGTTGTATAATGATAAAAGTTCACATTTGAAAATAGTTGAAACGAGAGGTAAAGCCTGACCAAGAATTTAGGTTTTCACATTCCCTACTCGAAGAGTCGATCTCACATTCAATAAGAAATCTACGAATAGTACTTGTTTGTGAAATTACTGAAGATAAAAAAAATTAAATATATAAAATGATATTGTGTGCGCCTCCGAGCGTCCGAAGCACTGATGTTTATATACGTATCAAGAATTTGAAAAAGCTTTAACAATTAAATTGTTAATGTATACATACACTTACGTTTAGTGTGATTATTATTGTGAAATAAATAAATATTTCATTACACTTGCACATACAGTACTAGTGTTAACTAAAATATGTGTTAGTTGAACCTTATTCGCACGAACAGAATATGCTCAGCGTCCGTAAAACTATAACCTAAAAATAAAAGCGATATGCAATAAACCACCAAAGTAACTACAGTCTAATACGCGCGGCGTAAAAACAAACTTTAATTGACAAGAACCACAGTTTCTTATTTAGTTTTTGATATCGGTTAATTAACACCGAAAAACCTATCACGAAATCTTCACGCCACCATTTTATATTATTATAAAACATTTGGTAAAAATCGTTTATGTGTTATCTAAAATTATTATGAATATATTAGTAAATGCAGCCTACTAGCATTGCCGAGGGCAAAAAAAAAAAAAGAATTATTATTACTAATGTGAAAATTTACATATACCATAAGTTATAGAGACGAATCGTTTTATACAACGGTTCGTGATAACATTTATAATAATTATACAAAATACACGAAAAAACACGATAGTAATTTTATACATACTTCGTGAAAATACGTATGCCTACTACTTTCATACTATACCACCACGATAATGAGCCACCGCATTTCAGTCCACTGCCAGGGGCACTAGCGCCTCTCTTTCAGTAGCGAACTCAAGCGCGGTAGACCCCTTTGCTACTTGTCTAATTAACGTGGTCGAGTGGCACGGCTATTTTATCAAAATACCAAATTTTATTAATGAAAAAGCAAAAAATCAAATGTACAATATACAACTACGAAATACAGCAAAACTACAATGAGACCCAGGTATATGTAGCCGGCGCAGCGGCCCAGCATTGGTCATTTGCATAAACTATGTATATACATATTAATTATATATATATAAATAAACCGACATTGCCGATCCGTCAATTTTAATTTCATTATTAATTGGGAATATCCAACACAAGGTTTCAATGAGGAAGATCACTGCTAACTTGAGCGATAGAGGGCCCTGATTTATTCATAGAATTACTTTTGTACATTCATGTTTGTGATTTTTTTGTAATGCATTCCACCTGGCGTATCATTTGTAAAAGGATGCAGCAAATAGAAAAAGTCCTTCGTTGTGAAAAAATAAAACAGACTTAGTGTAAAATTGCATGCATTTTTAGATTAAATTTGATCCGATAAAATATGTTCGTACACAATTTTCAACTTAAACTGTGTATTTTTGATAAATTATCAATCAACATTACATTACATCAAAAACCTAAAAATTAAAAATACATTTTTTTTACTTATCACAAATTTCAACATATCTGTTGTCTTTGAAGAAGTATCAACACCAATTTCTTTATAATGTTTACTACGTTACCTCGAAAAAGCAGTAGATTTAAATTTGAATATTTTTAGTGCATTAGGAAACTTGTACACACTGATACCTATTTTTCAAAATTTTAACCAAAAAGTGAAAAATCACTCAATATTGTACGAACAATAACATAATTAATTATGGTAATTAATAAACATTAGAGCCCTCTATGCGAAACCAATTGTCAGTTGTCTTCCCTGATGGATATTTTACCCAACATTTCTTATCTCATTACTAGCAAAAAACTTGCATTTCACGTATCATTGCGTTCCCTTTTTGTCGTTCTATAAGTTCGGCATTTTCACAGACGGCTCGAATCACAAAAATATTACTTCAACTTAGAATTGTATAATGATACGTTTAGTATCTTATTGTAAATAAATAATAACCACAAAAACAACTTTCAAATAGCATTTGGCTATTTTAGAATACCGAGTTCTCCAAACACCGTATCCACCTTTCACATCGTATTTAAATACCATTTTCTCTGACTTCTGGCTCGTCATAAATTCTTGAATGTGTACCCATCGAATGGTTCCCTCAATGCGGTGTCACTGATGAGCTTAATCTGTGTACCATAAGTGTTGTGGCTGCACGTGGGCATGCGCGTGGTGCTGCGCGTGCGCATGGTGAGGATGGTGCGGATGGGCGTGGGACACGAGGTACGTCGGCGAGTACGGTTGCAGATAACCCGGCAATCGGGCTCCGCTCGCGTGATGAGCTGGTGGAGGGCCTGCTACACCGCCCCTGAAACATTAATAGTAGATTGTTACACAAAGGGTGAAAGGGACCGAGGTAAACATTCTGCTTTCCATTATGAATATGAGGAAAGGAAAAAAAAACGCGTTAAATCCATATCTAAATCTGATGAACTCATTTTACACTAATATCTGTATATGTAGGTAAATAGACAGCCCTCGACAAAACAACTGAAGATCGAATTGCCACTTCCTCACCTTTTTTATGTTTCTTTTACAATGGTATTCTACCAGCCAGTATTTTTTATCGTCGATGATGGTTAGTATATTTAGCTCAAATCTATATAAATTAAATGAATTTATTTTATTTATTTAAAAATGTATTTAAAAGTAAATTAAAAATATAAAGTATTATTAAAAAATTGTTGATAATATTTCTTTATTAAAATTATACGCCGCGATTCAACAGAGTTGTTGTATAGAAAGTTTGGAAATGGCTTGTATAGTTTTTTTGTTTTTTAAATTTATTTGACAGCAGGGAAAATCGTTGCACAGGGACGAAAAGAATTGTTTTCAACCCTCTAATCCGGTAACTTCAAGCGTACTTTCCGAGTATGAATAATGAATAAAAAATATATAAATTTCCCTCTCGACGTTGCGTAGTTTTGTCGCTCGGCACAATTTAGCAATATTAATTTTCTGACATATTGTATTGTTATAAAAGTTTACATACAAAGTTGATTTACAATAATAAAATTTATTATTACATAAAATCACAATTAGGGAAAAAAAAATTAAGAAATAGGTAAAAAATACTAAAATTTGGGTATTTGTATGTAACGTGATCCAGGAAAAATTTAGTTTTGATAAAGTGGTTTTTCTTAATGTTCAAAAAAAATATATTGTACGGGAAAATATTTAATTAAGGGCATCAGTTTATAAATATATGAGATCCGGTGCCTCAAAGTTGAATCTGCGCTCCAAGGTGTAGACGCTGGCGCGGTGTTCCAGATGACCCATTGTGTCACGACAGTTGGATTTTGGTCTTGTTAATAAGTAATAATATTTTTATTGTTACAGTCATTTTGAAAACCCTTTGATATTGTGTTTAGCATGCGTTCGGTTCGTTTTGTATTTATTCTTATTTGTGTTTGAAGTAATTATGTTAATCACAAAAATAATTATATAAACTCAACAATGTACCTAATTTCTTTTCTTGGCCCAAGTGAAATAATCTTTTGGTAGAGAACTTGGCCAATATTTACTCGTGTTTTTTTTTTTTTTAATGAGAATAAAATCAATGATTTGTATACACGGAAATACAAGTTGTCTGTGACACTTGAAACAATCTAATTAAATTCCATTTAAAATACAATGTCGCATGAAATAGTAGAAAAATCTAAATTGACACTAGCGTATGTATTTTTGCAAAGTACTCGGGGTGCAGTTTGACCTTATCAGTCATGTTATTTTTATATATCTAGGATGTATTATCTATGTCAAAGAATAGGAACTTACGTGTGGTAATGATAGGTGGGGACATAGAGAGGCGGCGGCAGGTACCCAGGTGATACGCCGCCACCGGGCGACAACACGCCGCCACTGCCCGGTCTGTACCAAACATGTTATTATCACTTCACTATGTACATCATAAATTATGTAAACACTATCCATCGACAAAGTTTTACACACAAAAAAAGTCTACCCGATGATGTACAGATCGCGTCAAACCTTATGGCAGATCTGAATACAACGTTCTAAGCAGGCAGTCATACACCCCTCGCTCCACTGCGTCCCGATACACCTAAAACTGGTTATTGCGACGCGACTTCTGCCTACTATTGGATTCGCCATAAAGTTTGATTGTAACTGTACCTGCGCAGTATATCAATTTCAGTAGCGCGGTAAACTTGAATCTACCAATTGTAAAATAGAATACATCGTGCGCCAACCATGTAAGCCAGACTTAACTATCAAAAAATTGTTCAAAAATATCTGTTGTTGGTTGTAGAATAAAATCTATGACTAAACTTGTCGAAAATAAATCTTTTATTTTTCTAAAAGTTTGCTCCCACTGGGAACAATTTGTATACCACATACCGCTTCTTTCGATGTGTAATGTTAGTATTGGAACTCACTTGTATTGCGGATGGTGGTGCCAAGCGGGTGGGGGCGCCGGTGCCGGTGCGGCGTGTGGGTGTGCCGCGTGTGGTTGATGAGTGCGATGTTTGTGAGCAGCAGGGGGCGCTACAGCCACCGCCGGTCCCGGGGCGCAGATCCCTCCCGAAGACAGGGCTCCAGCAGGGATGTAGTCTCGAGTGCTCACCACCTATGGATTGCATGATATAATAATAATACCAGGGACATCGCACACAGCGCTATCTTGTCCCGAAGTAAGCAAGTATCAGGCTTGTATTTTAGGTAGGTACTTGACAACTGATATACATACTAAAATATTCTTTATAATATAAACCTACACATATAAATATTTTACACCCAGACACGGAACAAATATGTTCATAAATAGACAGTTTATGCACACAAATATTTGTCCCGGACGGGAAACAAATATGGTTCTGCAGTTAGGGTCTGTTAGGGTCTCTAACCGCTCAGCCAATCGGTCAGTTGAATTATTAACATTTATATTACCAACATTAAACAACATTTACTAAAAATGAACCATCTAGCGTGCGGAACATTTTACTATCGCTCGGACGGTTTACTTTTAAAGTCCAACCTCTTGAACATACTAGAATTTTCAATATTCAAATTAAATTTAATAAAGTAGTAAACAAATGTTCAACTTTATATTACTAGATTTAATTTTACAGACAATTTGATTTCAAAAAATTATTTTTCACTAGCATTATCGAAATTCATGTAGTTAGTGTATGTTGCCTAAACATCCTCGATCCTAGCTCCGTGAAGAATAAAAAAGCTGCTCATATGCATAACTATAAAAAAATACAAATGATTACTAACGCTGTCTCTCTTGTGCTGCGCGGGCACATACTGGTTGCATTGATATTCGTTCGCCTGCCGTACTGATGAACCACTCTGTTCGACAGAATTAATTATAAACTTTATTATTACACAAGGAAATCTACTGAATTCACTGCTTTTTTTTATTTGGCAATGAAAGTATAATATATAATCAATCTATCAGTGACCTATAAAAAGAAATGCTGGCCGTCATAATCTAGGTGATAATTACCGTGTCACTGATATTGCAATGGTCTATTTATTTATTTACAGTCTGTGTCGCCTATATTATCGCTGCCGTCTTTCCTTTTTATAGCTCACTCTTTCGCCACTGTTATCTGTATTATTAGATACTAGGTATTGTTTTATTAATTGCCCTATGATCCTGAGCTTTTATATGTTATAAGCTACCCCATCTACCTTAAGGTCATCTAGGTAACCAATCTCGTGTGTCACACACGTGTCCCCACCTTTACCCTCGAATGTGATAACCTCGGTTCCAGAACGAAACTGCCAGCATTACTCCTCTATTAACTGATTCAAAACTCGGTACTTTCAGTCATCATCCTATTTACAGAGATAAAATGAAATTGTTTTTTAACGTTCTCATTCGGATCGCATCAATTTAAACAACTCCCTGATACAAAAATACTTACAGAGAAAAATGTTGCGGGTTTTTATCAATGAATCCTAACAGATATTATAAATACCAAAGTGTATTTCTTTATTTGTGTCCTAACGAAACAACAAACGACGTGTTTTCTTGCACAAATTGCAGATATTTCATGAACAGGAAAGCATTGTCAGCTATAGGCTTTGCCCGGCTTTCATTTACAATCCTTACTATTATCTGTATCCTTTAAATACTTTTTATCAGTTTCGACAAAACTTCGTACAATAAACAGTAACCCATATGTCGACGGGTGCAAAGTGTAAGAAGCCAAGTACAAAAAAAGTAATTTTCCGTTTTATTCATTATTTTATTAACCTTTAAAGAAGCTCTCTTGAAAAATGATGATTATAATAAGTGTAAGAAAGGATCTCACATTCACCAATCAACTAAAACGTCGGAAAAAAAAAAAACGTTTTTTGGGGACTCCCTTTAATTTTTTACTTTATATTATTTGTTGTTATAGCAGCCATAGTAATACAAGTTCTGTGAAAATTTCAAGTGTCTACCTATCACGGTTTAGACGATAGGATCCTGTGACAAAGGGTGGACGGACGTACAGTGGAGGCTTAATAATAGGCTTTCCGTTGGTACGCTTTCGACTTAGAACCTCAAAAAAGCAGAACTCACAAAATTAAGCAAAACATAGGGACTTTGTATATGTCTAAATAGGCGGAGAATATTCATTACCGTATTATGGATGTAATGGTTGTCGACATGCGGCTCCTGCTTCGTGTGCGTAGGGTGTGACATAGTGTGTGTTGTGGGCTGCTGGGGTTGAGCATGCGCCGCTTCTTGCTGTGCCGCCATGGCCAACAAACGTTTCTTCTGCGACTGTGGAGTGGTCATGTGTCCGCTGCTCGTTGATTGCTGCACAGGTTGCTGTGGCTGGGCTTGTTGCGGCTGTGAATTGATGTGTAGTTAAGGATATAATCAGGGAATTACAAGATTTTAACACCAGAGTACTCAAACGCTGGCCAAATCGTTGATTTAATAATTAGCGAGTTCTCAGTGTGACCTATTTATCCCTCCATTGCCAAAGCACATAGTAAATAAATTTGACAGCCAGACAGACAGAATTTGTTTGGTTTTAATAGAGTCAGAAATGTCACTTCACAGTATCGAAACTGTCAAACGCAATTTCGCGGGGGTGAAGGCTGGCGCTCGGGGACCTCGCGTACTGAAACCGGACTGAAACTTGCCAAAGATACGCTATTAGAGTTGTGAGTGTACGTTATAAGATTGCGCTAAATGTGTATTAATTTGATTATTTGATTTTGAGAACAAAGCGAACGGCAACGAATGTACACACAACCCATCTGTTAGAGTTAAAAAGTTTTCCTTCGCGTAGGCTAGGTCACACATGCATACCTATCATATATATTCATTCACGATTTGTGTCACGAAATCACACGGACAAAAGGCATCATGACTGTAAGAAAAATGCGCGAAATATTTTCACATTAGTAATTCAGGAAGGCGACGTTGCCAAACTTCAATAAACATTCTAATATGCAGCATTGCCCAATTTCCTAAAACAATCGACAAACATTGAATTTTTTATTTAGACGATTCCTCGCACCCAAGCCCTTCTTACATTACTAACTTAAACTTGTAGCTTTTAAGGTTGAGTATAGTTCGTTAGACTGAAACCAAATACCTATACAGAAACGTTCCAAAATCCTACTGCGACCTAGTCTCTTTTTGATCACAGATAGTGCAGACTTGGCATCAAAGATACTTGCAGTTTGTGTGATGCTTGGAAAGTTTTAAATGTCTTCTCGTCAGTAAATATGACTACTTCATTATGCCAATCGAAGTCATAGAATTCCAGGGCGAAACCGATTCTCTCATCTCTATGTCTCTGCGTGAAAAATAGCTTCCTGGCAGGGCGGTGGTGTTTGACACGACCGCCACGGATCGTCTGTATGCATTTAGAATTCAGGAATTTACATTTAGTCGATTTTATTCACCATAAAAATAGATTTTATTTGACATGGAATAATAATGACAAGGGAAAAATATAAAGGTAAGATAAAAATAAGTATAAAACCTTTTTCCCTTGCTTCTATTGTAATAAATAATAAAAAAATTGCTGTATTATGAATGAACTTCTTGTGTCTTTTGTTTTGATCGCTAAGACTACGCGGAGAAGAAATGTTTGTGTGGCCTTGCCTGCGCGATGGAAAAATTTGTATCTACAGATGGGTCGTGTACGTCTTCTACGAGCGGTTATCCAACGAGCAAGCGATTTAATGTTATAGTGCACTGAGGGTAGTTAACATACATGAAAATAAAATGAGTAGAGAAAAGGGATGCAGCATGTCGTTACTGTGATAAGTAGCGCAAACACTGAACAAAGTCATTATTTTATAATACGCTTGTATTTGGATCGTGATTGCAGGTATTGCTGCGAACGAGATACTATCTACTGTTCCATAAAACTCTCGTCCAATAAACATGTCACAGTGGAACGCAATCGGCTGGCGACAGTGCACCTGACGCTGGCATTCGTGAATTGACTCCACGAGGATTAATTAATTGACTCGTGAGTCAATTCCTAACGTTGGTTGCAAATCGCAGTGTAGTAAATTTATTTATTTATTTATACAGTAACAAGTTACAAAGTTAAACTTAAGTTCGATGTTAAATTCTAATATACATGTTGAATTTGCAACTCTATTATAACTGTAAATTACATGCAATTACACTTTATGATCTAATTAGAGCTAATGCGAAAAAAAAGAAAATGAAGATAACCGTAAAGAATCAAAAAGGTGAAATTATAAATACGTACATGGTGCTGATGCTGATGGTGGTGGCACGGCTGATGGGGTTCGTGTTTGACCCGCTCCTCTCGCGGTGAGCGTGCGCTGCAGATCACACCGCCGTTGATTGCCGGCGCCGGCGCCGCTGCCGGAACCACACGCTCACCACTGCTACCTGTTTATCATATGATTATCATTAACCTTTTCCGTTGGTATAGCTCGAGCCAAACGTCTTCATCCATTAAAGTTGCGGCGGGTGCATATTCCGCAGGTGCAAGCCTTGTTCTCGGTCCTATGATACCAATTTAACCTAATGCGACGTTACTTGCTTCGACTTCGGAGCAAACAAGAAGTTCGGTGTGTTTCCAACGGCATAACGCGTTCTTCAAAGATTCTATATAGTTACCTAAGTTATCAATATTTTTTTTCTAAATTAAAACCTATATTGATAATATAAGTAAGGTTCATAAAAATCAAATTATAGGTAAAAAATTACAAATTATATAAAATGATGTAATTCAATTATCTATTTGCAATAACTACCATAATCATAATCTAATATATTTAAACTTTCTCCTGATACTTTTTTTCTTTGAGTGGAACAATCATAAAAAAAACGTATGTTCACTCACATAATAAAAAGGTGATTCCATCTTTCCATTCATAGTTTGACATTTCATTAATTTTTTCACCAGTAAAACATAAAATAATAAAATACAACAGTATTCACTATAATTCTATTCGAAATTATAAAATTTATAATAATTATTTTCAAAATAATTTTTAAATAACTTGTGTGATATTAATTTACTTAGATTTAAATATTGGCTAATCAATAATAAAGTTTAGAATTCCTACAAATTTTTAGTTTCGTAGAACATTTGTAATCTCTATTTGGCCGCTCGATTACATATATTTCTATTTTTAATTATATATTTCTCAATAAATTGAGTTTAGTAATTTCCGTAGCAATATATCATACTAATATAGTCCCGATATTTCGTCAATCGGTCGTCACTTACCTCTATTCCTCTGCCTCGGTTGTGACTCATCCTCTGAATCGGATATCGTGATGACCGATACGGCAGGTGACGGAGTGTCGCGTATGGTGATCGTGTGCGCGGTGTTAGCCGGCACCGCCGCACCCGTCCCAGTCCCACTGTCCCACGTGCCGACTGCAGCGCGACCACTGATGAGACAAGAACCGTAAAATAAACGTAAACCATACAAATACCATACGTGTCGTGATAGCCCAGAGCGCAACGAACCTGTCTCAAATTTATAAGGCCATAGGGCCATGGTTCGAATCCGGGCGTGTACCAATGAGTTTTTCTGCCTTAAGTACATTAACTATCACTGACTCCGTGCCTCGGAGAGCACAGTAAGCAGTCGGTCCCGGACGCTGTCAATAGATGGCGGTCGTTACAATCCTCAACCCGCAGTGGAGTAGCGTGATGGATTTAAGCTCCAAACCCCTCCTCACCCTGGGGGAGATCTAAGCCCCTGCAGTGGGGTGAAATGGGCTGGTGATGATGATGATGATGATGATGATACAAACACAAGTCAACTAACTGGCGAGAGCACCGATCAGAGCTTGTCGAATTCGCCAAAGCTAGTTTACGATTTCATGCCCTCACAAGTGGGTTTCGTGTTTACGACGAGGGTGAACGATTCTAGTATTGTTGATTCACTGTGCGAAATCAATGTTTACTAAAGTGGTTTAAATTACTTATTGATTATTTGTAATGTATTAGTTTTAACGCAATGAATTGCTTATGCGAGTAATGGTTTTGACTGAAAAATCGTAAGGACAATCCACTGAGAGGGGACTCGACGCCAGCGACTGGTTCTAGTTGTGAATCGGTTAGTGGTCAAATCTACCACACTCCAACGATCACTTGGCATGGTCCTTACATTCGTGTTTCGCTTCGTCGACATTTATCATACAGCCTTTTGAAGTTGCCGCTAACATAGTGAACATACTTTATTCTAGAGCGCCCCTTACCGATTCTTCTAACACACATATTCGATTTGAAGACTACTTTCGTCACTCTTATTCATTCCTTCCATACGGTAAAAAATAAATTCAGATTCTATTCATGCGTAGATTATACTATCAAATTTCTTTATCAAATAATTAATAAATTGTTTTGATTTCTAATTAATATATACTTTTTTTTTATTTAAGTCTGATATAAATATGTAGACATGTCATAAACTCTAATAAACATTTTCGAAAATTTGAATAATCGTAAGGCAAAGGTTCAATTCAACTGTCATAATCAACAAAATAAAAAATAGTGACCTGTTATCATGATGGTGGTGCCTGTGCCTAGAGGGTGGCGTGCCTTCCTTGACACGTTTCTTCACAGGAGATAGCTGTGTTGGCTCTTTCTTACCGCCTGACGACATGCTGTTTAAAAAGGAACACATTGAAAATTATTAGATTAGATTTGGGCAAAACTTCTTCCCAGTATTGGGCTGAGAGGACAATATATTATAATATAAAGTCGATTCCGTTCGCGATGTTTCGATGTGACGCGGTACAACGCTATCACGACGTCACATCCCTAAGGTTGAACAAGGACGTATCATAATGACGCGGCCTGGAAGAAGTGTCAACTATTGCAACATATTTGTAATATGGATTTATATCTAATGAATATTGTTAATAAAATCATAAAATATACCGTATAAATAATCTATTATTCGAGTTTATTTAAAAAAAATTAAAAAATTATTATTATGTTTTAATATAATAATAACAATAACTTACAATATATTTTCAAAGTTTCAAGTATTGTTAACTAGAGGCACTTGAAATGAATATTCAATAGGTAAATATGTGATACAAATTAACATAATTAAAAATAAAACCTATTCAACAGTTATATACGTACTAAACGATTGCCAACAACTAAATGTTCGATGAACTTTGAACGCTGAGTGCACAAATTGTTAACGAGAATTCAGAACGCAGTGTTTCAATTTTGTTACTAATTCAGCATTAATGCAAGCATAAGGCATGACACACATATTTAAAACATATTTCACTGAGACCCATTTTCACTTTTTTGTAATGTTTATTATTACTCAGGTTCGTTACCATATGTGAATATTTCAATTAACCCAGGCACTACACATTAACCCAATTGGGTCAGACTGACAGGCACGAGCAATTTAATTGACAGAGACAATTTATTGATAATTATTGATGACAAGTTCGTCGAAAAATGAAAATGTTCGTCGGTTTCTTCTTTGTTACGTGGTGTAACATTTGTATCGGAACCGCTAAACAAACGTTCAAGAAAATTTTGAAATTTTCTAGAAATGAACATTCTTAGTGAAGATTTTGTACTGTACATATTTTCGCCATTCATTACCACCTACGCACAATCACAGCTACCAAACCCACTTAGGACCGATGAGGACCTAGGGTTATTCAATCACCACACCCGTTAGCAAAAGGCAGCGAATGATGTGCAAAAAACGGAAAAACTTTGCCTACATTCACAATAAAACCTAGCCTATTTCCAGCGGTAAACAGCGAAGACAAATGTATAGAATCTGTATGTAGCATGCCAAGAGCCACTGCGCCGAAAATCAAGGCTCAATTTTTAAGAGTTTAAATAATATCTATCAGTTTAGCGGTTTAGCCTCAAAAATATTTTTAAAAAACCCGACAGTTACACAATACATAGCCTAATGGCGCTTCTTCATTGCTAGACGATATTCTAGTCCATCAAGTAGTTTTCAATTCACATAATTTGATATAATAGTATAGATATGCACCTGTATTGATGAGGCTGGTGATGCGGCGCGTACTGCGGTACGGCCGCACTCGTCTGTTGCTTGGTCGACCTGTCGGCCGACAACGACGCATTGAAAACGATATTTGAATTTGGAAGACGGATATGAAAAAGTACGTTATTGCGGAACTTAATAATAAGTCAACAAACAGATATTTGATGTAGCATCAGCTAGATATTGGATTTCTTTATGATTTCATAATTACAAAGGTAAAACAATAGCAATAATAAAAAATGTTAAGTTGCTGGATCTCGCGCCCCTGCTATACATGGTTAAATAGTTTTTATTACCCATTTATAAAAAAATCTTTTAAAAATAAAACCATTATAAAAGAATAAAATTTTTAACGCTTTTTTATTAGATTTGACACTTACAAAGCGACTTACCATTTTTAACTCGGTTTATTTTCTAATCAGATAACGCCTCGACACACACAGATCCCTGAGTACCAATGCAAAGGCGCCCGAACACGACAAGATACACATCTATACTTCTATACTAATATTATAAAGCTGAAGAGTTTGTTTGTTTGTTTGTTTGTTTGTTTGTTTGTTTGTTTGAACGCGCAAATCTCAGAAACTACTGGTTCAAATTGAAAAATTCTTTTTATGTTGGATAGTCTATTTATTGGGGAAGGCTATAGGCTATATGTATAAAATAATACTATCTGTCTGTCTGTCTATTCGAGCAAATCTCCAAAACAGCTAAACTGATTTTGATGAAACTTCACAGATATGGAAAAGAAGTGGTCATAAGTGACATACACTACTTTTTATATGTCTGTATGTACGTCCATCTGTCTATTAGAGCTAATCTTCAAAACGGATAAACCGATTTTGATGAAATTTTACGGGTATGAAAAAGAGGTAGTCAAAAGTGACATACGCTATTTTTTGTCCGTCTGTCTATCTGTACGTCCATGTGTCTATTCGAGCTAATTTCCAAAATGGCTGAATAGATTTTAATGAAACTTTGCAGATGTGAAAAAAAGTTGTCAAGAGTGACATCGGCTACTTTTTGTGTCTGTCTGTCGTTTGTCTTCACTGATCTATCAACGTAGATAAGCCGAAACTATTAAGTCTAGGAAGCTGAAATTTGAAACAGAGGTTTATTTTATAACGTATAAATTTTTTAAGAAAGGAATATTTGGAAATTTCAAATTTAAGGAGGGAGAGATGGAAGGGCTTTGTATGACAATCTTTGTTCTTTAAACTTAGAAACATAAAAATTTTAATATAAATAAATAATGACGTGTTTCAGGGTTTTTGGATTTCCACATTTTAAGGGTGGGAAACGGGAGGTGAAAAGTATGGGAGTATCGGTTTTCTTAAAGGAGTGGGGAGAATGAAGATTAAAAGTTTGAATGGGTGTACCCAATATTAGTTTCAGCAAAAAGTACGTATAAACCGTTTCGAATGTTAATCCTACCTAAAACAGAAATGTGTAGTCTACGCAAGCGAAGCTGCGGGCGGTCGCTAGTTAAAAATAAATTCCCAACACGTCTTGGATACGGCAGTAGAACCCAGGATATTCCGCATCTTGGACACAGTGTTTGCACCCAGTGCACCACGGAAGCTGTTTACTTATATTGGTGTCTGTAGTAATAATAGGTATGTTACCTCTTAGGTGGATGCGCATGATGAGTGTGATGAGCAGGGTGTGGAGCATGGAAGGCGTCCCACACGTCAGGTTCAGCTAAGGGCGCCGGTTCCACTATGAGCGGTGCCCTCCATTCGCCCACTTCGCCCACGGTACCGACGGCCCCCACGGCACTCACTGCGCTAACTCCATGTTGATGATGGGCAGCCGCGGCAGCTGCGGCCGCTGCTGCTAGCTGTTGTACCTAATTAACATTGTAATTTGAAATAACTCGAATAATATGACTTGCAGGTGTGACTGTATATACTGTGCTGTTACTATAACTGGAAATAGTCAAAATTCTAAACAGCCGATTACTTTACAAATAAAATATTCTTTATTTTTAGATGAGACCAAATTATTTTAAAAATTTAAGTTTAATGTAATACTGAATCGAAACCTACAAAATGCAGACTTGTTTATCGTTTAATAAACAAATTTACGGCAAGCAATACTTATGGGTTTCCTAATGTCGTCATTAATTTTAATTACAGATCAAGAAAAACTTTATGCAAATGTGAGTTTGCAGTGGATAAGCAGCTGACGCTAACACACGTTCGCTACACGTTACTACATTATCAATTAGATCTCATCTCTTTAAACTATGTAAAAAGGGTAGTTAGAAACATACCAATTATTTAGATATACGTTACCTGGTAAGCGGGCTGGCACAATATTGATGAAACGAACTGATGCGGGAAAGGTTCCGCAGCCCGTGTCGCGTACTGTCGCGCACCGCCGACTGCTACGCGTCCGCCTTGGTATAGTTGATACTAGAGGGCAAATGTTAAAATTATAGTAACGTTCTAAAACAATTTACATTAATATGAAGTCTTATGAAAGTATCTATTTAAATGATTATAAATTAACTTTTGTTTAAGTTTTCTTTAAGATATCGCCGACTCGGTACGCATACGATTCTTTAGGGCATCAGTGACTTATCCAACAGTTACAGTTTATAACAAAGAACAATCAAAAAACAGAAATAAACCATTACAGAGATAGATAAATCATGGAATGTGACCGCCGAATAAATTCATTTTTTAAATAAATTTTTATGTAACTGCTTGTTAAGACATGTCACAATAGTCACCATGATTCGCGAACTCCTGCTCTGCGAAAAACAAGGAAAATGTATCGAAAATCCATCTTGCGGTTTACTAAGATCTCTTGTTCCTTTTTAAGTTTTACGTTAAATACTTTTACGACCAAACGATTGATGGATATCGGTGAAGCGAAAGGGTCATGCAAGGACCGTGCCAAGTAGATATTTGTATTTTCTATTAACAAAATCTCGTATTTCACTAAACCGCGTTGCACTTTTATTCCAAGTTTATTTACTACGTACTGACTTAGTTTTTAAATACGTGAATGCAAGAATTACGGTCCTCCAACAAACCTGCATAACCATGTATAAAACGTTTATTCAAGTTCTACATGCTCTATCAACCTTTCGGTTATACGAGCTAGTATAAACAATTGGTCCTTATAAGCTAATTTACATAAACCAAATAAAATAATACTAATTACAATCTAAACACAATCACTAAACAGATAGTATACACATTAAAATAGACAGACAAATAAATAAATTATGTACAAATCACCCTAAATAGGGAAAACAAAACTAAAACGGACGACTACTGCGGCAAGCATCTCAGAGCGAGATTTGCCCCAAACATTCATATTATTTAAGCTTGCCGCGCCGTCCGTGCCAGCAGTGTGCAAATTCCTTAAATAGGCCAAAATTAGTCCTAGAGGAAACGAGATCCCCGTAGTAAACAGGGCCGGACCGAGTGCACTCTACACCGTCCTGCATCCCCTTGCGCTCGATTCCGTCCAACATCTTCGTTCTTATATCGTCATACAGAGGACAGGACCACAAAATGTGATGTCTGTCCTCATCAGCCAAACCACACACAAGCTGACCTCACACAACTTCATGTCATGAAGTCTCTTTCGAAAACAGCCATGCCCCGTCAAAAGCTGCGAGGTTTGATAGTCCGGAGCAACCCAGTCATAATTTAGGCGCTCCCCCACATCCGGGAAGAAACTAAACAGCTCGCGTCCATTCGTCTCTCTCAGCCATCGCATCTGCCAATCGCGTACCGCATCCGTCCTAGTCTCCCGTTTCCGAGCCCTAATCTCCGTCTTGGTAGCCCCGACGCGCGCCCTGTAGAGCTTTCCAGCACGGATAACCTCAAGGTCCGCCGGAAGCACTCCAGCCAAGACCGGAAGTGCAGCGGTGCTCGTTGATCTATAGCCCTTAGTCAATAAGATGAGAGATGGCCGCTGGGTCCGCAGCAAAGCGCTACGTACCACGTGCAATGCAGCCCTCTCATACCAGCTACCCGACGCGTACGTAACCACTGCCACATACGTACCCTGGTACAGCAGTTTCAGCGCCGCATACCGCAGTCCCCACGACGCGCTCGAGATCCTGGATAATTTGCCGAAACTGTTCGACGCTCTCTCTCCAATGACAGTCGCATGTTGCGCGAACGAGAGAGTTTCGTCCAATACCACTCCCAGCACTGTGGCTGACGCGACGGCTCTGATCGATACGCCGCAGAGCCTGATCGTGGGCGGCCTCTGGAGCCTCCCTCTGATCGTCATCGTGTGTGACTTGGCAGAGGAAAACTCCAGTCGGTTTCGAGCCCCCCACTCGGCAATTTGCGACAAAACGTCCGAGGAGATTGCCTCGATCTCCGCCCGCGAATGCGCCTCGACCAGAACCATCACATCGTCCGCGTATGCCACGATCTTTGCTCCGGCCGGGAGTGGCAGCCGCAGCAAATCATCCATTAGGACATTCCACAGGGTTGGGCCAAGTACCGAACCCTGCGGGCAGCCCATTGTAGAGGCCTTCCATTCTATACAGTCCCCTACTAGCAACCCCACCCTTCGACCTGTGAAATAGCCACACAGCATCTTAAAGATGTTGGGATGGCAGCCGCCCCTTTTTGCCTTTAACAACAGCATGGGCCACCATGCATTGTCAAAGGCACCAGTTATGTCTAGGAAGATAGCCTGAACGTATTTTGATGTGGTTTCCTTAGCGGTCCCGATTATCGCGTTAAGCGCCGTAACCGTAGACCTGCCTCGAGAAAATCCGTGCTGGCTAGCGCTAATTCCCCTCACGATGTCCGGCGAGCAGGCGATCATGATTCGCTCCAACTCTTTCCCCAAAACGGGGAGAAGGGTGATCGGGCGGTAAGATTTCGGATCGGTCAGCGGCCTGTCATTACCCTTAGGCATGACAAGCAGCCGACCGTCCTTCCATACATCTGGGAACACGCCCTCAGTCACGCATTTCGCGAACACCAGCAGAAATTCAGCCGGTGCAGCGATCCACACGTGTTTCACGATCCTAGCAGTAATGCCGTCTAGTCCCGGAGCCGTGTTAGGTAGAGACCTGACTATATCCTGCAACCCCTGACGGTTGAGAGGAGGCGCATCAGGGCCGGAGGGCACAAACGCGGCCACGATCCGCACCAATGCATGATATGCCGTGTCCCGAGACGGATCGTCGTCCGGACACAGCGCACGCATTAGGCGGACCATCGCCCCGCCCGTACCCACCGAATGCCCTTCCGCGAATTTAAGGCCATTAATAATGTTGGGAGGGGGACGAGACCGACCGGAAGCCACTCTGTAGGCTTGACCCCAGGGGTCGTCGTTACCCCGCTCCGCAAGGGCGGTGAAATGAGCCATCTGCGCCTCCCTCATCATCTTACGATACACAATCCTTACCTCATGATACGCTCCCCTGGTAAGTTCTTCTATTCGTCCACATCTCGCTCTAGTTCTCTGCCATATTCGTCTCTTACGGTTCGTCTTCTTGCGCATAGCCTCCAATTCAGGAGACCACCACTCGTAGCCAACGTCCGTTGTGGGGGCCCGCACAACACCTAGCGTCTCACGAGCTGTCCTAATTATAAGTCCGGTAAACGTGGCCGCCACATCGGACGCAGGTCTACGCACATTCATCCGTCCCATACTTTCATGTGTAGTCGACTCGAACCGTACCCAATTCACACGACGATCCCGAAACCTCTCAGGCTCTAAAGCGCGCTGAACGGACAAGGTTGACCGATTCACAGGACCAATTACAAATGTGACCAATCGATGGTCACTAGAGCTGGCGTCGTCGATAACTCTCCACTCCGTAACTACCGCCCCCCGCGTTGACAGAGTAACGTCAATGTTAGATTCTCCATTGTGTCCGCAATACGTCGAAGGCTCACCCGCAACATTATGGAGGGTCAGACCACGACCATGAATGAAGCTCTCCATCATGGTCCGACGATGCTCGGCATTCGGGCCCCGCCCAGTGTAACCATGTATACAAAAAACTAACCAGGTTATCGTAAGGAGCAGCTCTGAGCCTCTGCTGGTTTATGGTTAGGGCCAAATGATGAGCGGGCGGCGCCGCCGGCGGAACCACCGCGCTCACACCATATTCGGCACCAGCCGCACCGACTGCGCCACTCGAACGACGGCAAACCTAAAATTTAAGCATAAGTTGAGTTTCACAAGATAATTTATACAGGTGAAAGAAATAGGTGATAATATCATAAAAATATTACACCAACACAGTTAGTTAGAAACAACTGTAGGTACTTTATATCTAATACAACTCTGATTTCAATAGTTAATGACTAATTACAAATTCCGTGTTTGGATGTGAAATATCTATATATTTATATATTATAAAGATTATTTAAGTATTTAAATCAGTTGTCTGGTATCCATAGTACAAGCTTTGCTTAGTTTACAACTAGATGGCGCTCTGTGGGATGTCTGAGGTATTATTATTATTATTATTAAATACATACCTCCATCATCTGTACGGAGGCTTTGACGTTGTTGCAGTGTGCGTAGTCCACGAGATGTGCGAGAGTGACGAACGCATGGTTCAAAGCTTCACCAGGCGTGATACGCCTTTCCTGAGATAACATCGGCATGTGATAAGTAATTGTCTTATTATAGTGGCACTGGCTTCAAACTAGAATTCATCAATGCTACGACGCAAACATTTACGCAACGTTTACACATTGACTCTGATATAGTGTGGCACTCTTCTCACGTACATGTTGTATTATGATTATTAAAAATATATAAACTTGTGAACATGTATTCTGATGAATAAATAAAAAAAACAAGAGTACCGCATTACGTTGGTAGTAGTGTCGGAGCCAACGTGTAAACGCAGCGTTACGGGAGGCGTATCTCAACACCCAGATTTATTTAAGTTATAAATAAATTTTCAACATATATCGACACGGAAATACTTCCAAATCATAATACAAGCGTAATACTTGCTAGCTTTGTGCCTAGATGGCACTGTGTGGGATGTTCCAGGTGTTACGGTATTATTTACTCTTCATATCTCATAACTGTTCATTCAATATAAGCATTAATAGCTTAAAATGTCCAAGCTAGATTTTTATATTATTTCAACACTTTTATTTACTGTGTGTTGTTATTTACTTATAGTATAACGATATCAGCATGTTCCTAATGATACAGATAAAATAAACCCATCATCATTGTGTTATGATGTACACATTTATTTCAACTGTAAACTCTAAACACCCTACATTGCATATAATATTAAAGGATGACGCAAGAAACGTAATTATTAAATCAAACCTTGTAAGGTGCGTTGGGGTAAGTAAAAATTCGGGGGAAGAACGAAAAACTAAACCCACGCTTTGTATATGTCAATATTTTGAGTCGTTAGTGTCTGGGTTACCCACCTGACTTCACTGTGTCTGCCTCTCAGTCAGTGCTTCGACTCTCGTAGTAAGACGTGGTGGTTATTGTTATTTTTGTAACGTTACCAGAAAATCGGGAATTTTATAGCAATTCGGTCTTACACCCACATTCATTAGTTCTTAGTGAACCGTGTACGTATAAAGCATTGAAACAATTTAAGAAATTGCGCCGATCTTTCTCCGCGATAGCACTGTCTTAACCGGCACAAACAAAATATCGATACCAATAGAGATATATTATTTTGGCTAATAACATTCGTAATAATTGAAAATAAAATATATGAGAGGGCAAAAAGAATTCTTTTAGTTAGCTACTATCTTGTTAATAATGAGTTCAACATAGACTTTTCAGGAAAAAATAATGAATCAAGTACAATCTATCTCAACGAAATATCCTTCTGGACTTTACCCAATGCACCTTACCTAAAGATTGATGATAATTCCGTGAACATCACCTGAGAGATATTTCCCCTTTAAAATATACTATATGATCCGTGTACATACATCCAATGTAACGCATACACGAAACAATACCTGCTCTAAAATATGTAAAGTTTGATAGTTGGAGGAGCAGAGCCTATAGAGAGAGCCATAAACAAGTTTTTTTTACAGTAGGTAGCCTGGGCTAATAACAATAATTTTACTAATAATATAAATAATTTACTAACATTAAAAGCTCAATCTTTCAGAAAAGAATTAAGGTGTGACTTTTACCTGATCCATAGTAAGCATTCTTTTCAAGAGGTCTATGAACTCACGGCGATCCGCCTTTTCTGCCAGCAACTGTCCACCTTCAAGGTCTGTGGGTACGTTCACCTAGATGGCACCAAATATTGTATTAAAATTTAATTTTAAATTAAGTTGAAGTTGTAATTAGTAGTAGTATTTTTCATAGCATGCATATTGTTTTGAACGACTGCCATGATTTTTTAATACTTTTGTGGGACAGTCGCACTAACAAAATCTTATGTGTGAAGAATTTGCTTAATTAATTGTATGACCAAAGAAACCACAAATTACTGACTCAATTTCACTAATGAAGATTTCATATTTAGGATACATTGTTAACCTCGAGTTTATATAGTATGACCTGTGGTTATTGGGCTGGAGGATTAAAATAAAGTTATCTTTGTAGATATTATACACAGGTTAAATTTAAAAATACTATACAAACTAATTTAAAAAATAAGCCACTGGATTTTTTAAAATAAAACTGCTTAGTTTATTGATTTTTATTATGTTTAGGCTTCATTACAGTTATTCAACACTTTTGATGTAAACTTTTTAACCTTCTAATATCTCGATTAATTCAGGAGCTATATAATAAAGAACTATAAAAGTACGAATTGAGTAGAAGCCCTCTTCTACGTTTACCGTCTAACCACTCATGCTATAGCTAGCCGGTGTACGGTGGGGAGTTTCAGTTCGAGCTTCAGTGTGCAAGATCCCCGCGTGGCGCTCTTCACCCCCGAGAAAACCCCCCGAAAATGCGAAATGTCACTTCGATACAGTGAACTGACATTTATGACTCTCTTAAAACCATACGCTGCTGTCAAATTAATTTACTTTATGTAAAGTAAGATTATAGCATGTACAAATTATTTAAAAATAAAATTATCATAATAAAAAGACACCTCTTTTGTAGAATTTTTAAACTCGAATTTACCAATGCGACATTATCGACGCTATCACCACGGGACATATAATGAAAAGCCTCGTTTTGATTCTTACCTGTCCGATATCGTCAAGACAGTTGAATATGTACTTCCTGGCTTCCTTGCTCTTAATTCCGGTCTCCAATTCATGTTCCTCAGGTGTCTTCAGTCGCCAGAAAGGGTACGTACTGTCCACGTCTCGGTAGAAGAATTTAGCCGTCTTTGATGCACTGGAGTGTAAAAGTATTATGTTTTTATTAATTAAAATAAATTAAAAATATGAATCTAGATTAGAGTAGAATATATTGATAAAAAAATATATATTCAAATAAGTGGTTGAACCCTTTTATATAACCATTTATAATCATAAAGAATAAAAACATTTATCTCCTCACGAGAATAGTTTTAATTAGAGTTTTTTCTAACATCGGACATTCGTTAGACTAGGCGTATTCTGGGACGCAGGCGGCGCAAAGACGTACGGCGCAGGGTAGTGCAGATTTTGTAATCTATGAACGAATTCTGACCCGCGTATGCTGCTACACAGACGCGTGCGTCGCAGACACGCGTCTGGCACTGCGTCAGTCTGTCGACGCGGCACAGATTACTGCGCGCACGTGTGGTCTTGTTTTGATAAAGTTTATGTTTAAAATGAGTGAAATATTAATAGAATTATAAAAAAAGAGCTTGTATTGTTGTTAAAAAGTCATGAGGATTATAGTAAAAGAAATTTTAATAATCACTTTGCCATACAGATTTTTGACGCCTTGTTAAACTGTAAAGCAGTACCAATATTCCATTTCGGTGGCAGAATATGATTCAGAAAACATTTTCACAGTCCGCTCCCGTTTGCACTCGTGAAATGACACGTCGCGTCGTCTGCGGATCCGCATAAGCCCGTCGGTTTTTCTGTGTGGCATGCGTCTTAGCATACGCCTAGCCTTACATATTGCTTATAGTTCATATGAACCTGAATATTTAATTCCATAATATTTTTGTTTCATACAAGTACATTGCTTTATAATTCACACGTTGAAGTTCTAGACATGTTACAGTACTTGTCATATATATGTGCGACTCTAAAGTGCGATGCGCTTGCCCTATTGGGCAGGTTTACCATGCAACGCTTTTATGAAATTATATCACTGCGACGTTTATATGACTAACTTCAGAGCCGCACATATATGTGGCATTAAGTACTAATAAAATAAATATAAGACATACGAAACACTACGAGTACACACAATAACACAACAAAAAGTTCAGTGATAAGTCTATATATTATAACACTATCAAAATTCTCACCTGTTGAGCATGTGCTCAGTGGGCAGACCCTGCGTCTGAGAGATGTACCGGATTTGATCATACTCCGACGACCCTGGGTATAGCGGCCAACCCAGGAACAGCTCAGCCACCACGCACCCCAACGACCACATATCGATGGCCTCGCAGAAGGCCAGCCCAAGAATTATTTCCGGCGCTCTGGAAGATATTAATAATAAACTGTAGTTTTCTATACTGATATTACCACTTTCAATGTTATCAATTTTATATGTTACAATATTATTTTTTTTTAAATAATATTTTTAATCTTCAACTTTTATTATAGTTTTTCCATAATTATATTAGCCATTTAAAGGCTGTCTACGATCATAATTTTATATTCATTTAAGAAGCAAATATGTCTTTTACACTAACGATTCGAATCACTATGCCACAAACTCAATGAATTATAACAATTATAAATTTGAAAATTATATTTCACTTTTATAATGTTAAAAGCCTGATAAAGGAATGGCAATACATAATTGTAAAAAGCTTAGTGCTACAAAAATATAAGGCGTAGCGAGGACTACATACATAAAAGTTAATTACTGATGCACACTGAAGGCAATAAGGAAATTAAGTATAGAAGACATTAGGCATTGTAGTCCAAAAAAAAACTACGCGACCATACTTCGGATTACTACATATAGGTACGCTTCAATCTATTACTAAAGACGACACTGTAAGTCAGTTTTCGATCGATGTTTGTTTTCATTTTTTTCAAATATTCAACTATGAAAAATAACAATTAACTTTGCAATGTTAACTCTATAGTAACAGTTTGGAATTTTCATGCGATTTAACTATTGAAAATTATCATAATTCTGGCTGCACAACTTTTTTGAACGAACTGCATATGGAATGTGCCTTATGTATTTTCGTGTGTAGATTTTAATTTAACGTATAGACATAATCACGCTTTCCGTCTACTTTTGATTTTCTGCAATTAAATTTCAGATGAAAAATTCCCTATAGACTGTTAGAAAAACATAAAACCTTTGAAAATTTGTTTTGATTACCAGACGCGACATTGTTAGCACTGATAACGTAGTACAAAGTCGGGTGTGGAACGCTAGCAAGTTATAAACAACTCACCTATAATATCGGCTCTGAAGGTAGGTGTTGCAGACCGCCTTGCTTACGTGTGAAGCGCTGCCGAAGTCGATCACTTTGACTCGGTAAGGCTGTCGCGCGGGTTCCACCAACATTATGTTTTCAGGTTTCAAATCCGCATGTATAAGACCCAGTTGCTGTAAAAAAAAATTATTAATAACCATGATGACCTTAATGTATTTTGACACGCTTCTATTATCTTCACCTGTAACTAGTTCGTGTCTAAAGGAATCTTTGAAGTACTTTTTCCTAATTGCCGTGTTAATTTTAAACTTTGCAAATATGTGTGATTAGGACGACACCATCGAGCTGATCACATGATATAGCCGAAAGATGGGTGTGGGTACCCCTTTATAACTACATAATATCTGATGAAGTCACGCAGTTGTCTATTTGGGATCTTGTGCCTTTTTTTCCAACAATTTTCTTCAAAAACAAAATGTACGAAAAAAATACTAATTTTAAATCAGCCAATCGAGAAATAAGATTTCAAATAGTAACACAAACATTGAACCAGTTTGTTTCCTAGGCATATGTCCAGCAACCGGAGTTATTTACTATTTCTAACTCATTAAAACTGCAGCAAACAATTCTCGTTGTTCAATGAAAATATGTACGAAATTCGTAAATAATCTGAAAAGCCAGTCAAGTTAAATATATGTGTTTTGGCAATCGTACTGAGCTCAATTAATTCATACCCACGTCACGAATATACGGATCAAAAGAAGCATAGCGATGAAGCGATAAACTTATTTTTTTATTGCCGGTTATTTCAGGTTTCGTAAACAGAAATAAAATCAACGGTGAAATCCTACACAGCAGAATCGAGATGATGGCGTTTTAGACAGTCCATATGTCATTATCATTGTTTAAGACGTTTTCTTATATTACACACGAAAATGTTATTTAAGAAGTTTTAGGTATTTGCATTTCTAGTAGGTACAGATTTTACACGTGCGCCAGATAAAATTTTACTTCACAGTAGTGCTATGTCAAAACATCGAGTGGCGTATGTTTAATCTATGGTGTATATATGCATTTTTTTGCGATATAGATCCATGAGGTAGTATGGAAATTCGATATAAGCTTTTAAGTAGATACTTTCGTTCATTATAATTCATTTAATTCTGCGAATGCAGTCTGAACTCAGAAAATTACGGGATTTACAGTTTTGACAAAGCTGCTTTGCCCGTCGGTGTGATATTAGTCACAATAAGCGTCGCAGTAGCGAAAATACGACAGTGCCCAATTGGTAGTGGTGTTTGATTTAACTAATCTAAACTGCGCAATCTTAGACCCCCAGCTAATATACCAACATAACAATTTTGTAATAAGTACAACCTGAGGTTATTCTTTTGTTAGTAAACTGGTTTTAAAATTCGCCTTCAGCCGCACCCTTCGAGAATTCAAGTCAATACAATATACCGTGTCTGTTAATGATAATATATTGAACTAAAATTTTGAATTTTTAAATATATTCTATCTTGAGTTCCTAGTCTGTTTATGCTTATTAGTAATTAAAATTTAAAAAATTGCAATATTGTAGTCGTCGTCGTCAAAACTTAGCCGAATTCAGTTAATTTTAAGCTCAAATTTGATCCATCCTTACCTTCAGTTTGAGCAACGCCGTGAGCACTTGCTGTAAAATCGGCCTAATATATTTGAGCGGGAGTGGCGAGAACTTGTTCTGTTTCAAGAAATCATATAGATTCTGCTCGAGCATCTCGAACACGAGGCAGGTGTGGGAACGATGTTGGAAACATTCGTACGCCCGAACGAAGTTGAACTCGTCCGCCGACTCTTGCGAGAGGCGCGACAATATCGACACCTGGAAAACGGAGAATTATAACTTAGAGTACATAAATCATTAAATTACATTATTGATATTAGAGCCAAAGCATTCATTAATGATTAACGACCGCCGACAATTTTGTGCGCGTGACTTTACAGTTTGTACAGTTTCTAAAGCTTACGCAAGAACGCTAAGTATTTTCCGAATGATAACAGACAGACAGACAAAAGGTAGCCCATGTCACTCCTGATGACCTCCTTCACATGTCTGATTAACCCAAACAGACAGACACTACAAATTTATTTATGTGCACCAGCTTCTAACTGGGCTTCTGTTCGCGTAGTCCGTGTCCATAGAATAGAAACATAAGTATTAATAATAAATACAGTAATAGAACTATTCTATATTTTTCATGCTCATTTTTTATTTATTTCAAGTAAAATCGAACATTATTGTTATGTACTGGAAAATGCACACTACAACAAACTATCCATTTTCCTGAATTTCTTTTTAATCACCCCAAAATCACGGCACAGATTAATATAATATAGAATCAATGTCATAATTATAAATAGATATATGTTAGATTCGGTTGTATAGGTCGCAGTTGGTAGTGGCAACGCGGTGGGAAAATGTTAGGCACACATAGATAAATATTGCTTTGGGTTGATTAATATGAAAACTCCTTTTCACACCCTCAGGGGTTTTTAATATGTCGATTCGATTATTATATTAATAATTGTAAATCAGTTGGTAAAGTAGCTTATGAGAATGGTTAGTTTTTGAACTTTACCATATCAAACTTTATGAAGCAATTGCGAATAACGATTTTAACAATGCCACATAAATATTACCTAAATTAACTTCTCAACTGTTTTATACAGACATTAATTTTCTTCGAAATTTTTACTCTTCATTAACAGTTTATTTCGATCTCGAAAAATATAGTTTTATGGAGACAGTAAAAACGAAAATAAATATTTTCCGTCATCATCTCGATAATATATTACTATATGTGATGAAATATCAAAGGGACCAAACCGGGTCCATATCGAGCGCGACTCCAGTGCCGGATGGCACTTTGGTATGTAAACAAAAACAGCGGCTTTTCCCTGGAGTGTTGCCAAAGTGGCGTAATGGATCACCCCGTTCTTGAGGATAAATAGAGACATTAGACAGATGATATATAAGGATTGATCATATGTACGAAATGTCCACAATTCACAAATTATCATCGATTAAGGTTTCATTTTAATATAATATAATAATACCTGTTATTTTGGGAAATATTACTGGAATATTATCTGTACTCGTAAGATTTTAAATTGGTTTATTGTAACTAACATTATAATTTTGAAAAAATCTGCTCTAATATTAATTGTATTTACATTATACATATTTTCTCTAAGTAAATTTTAAGGGTAAAATTTTAATAATCAAATGCTTCCAGGGTAAACGTCTAAAACATTTGAACCACCCAATCAATAACATTGATTTAGCGTTTAGTTAAAATACTTTTTGTCCTTGTCTTTCGATTGTGACACTTGGGTTGAAAGAAAGAGCCGAAATATAATTTGACCGAACCGGTCAAAATAAACATCTCTGAATTGGCCAGTTAGACGCGTCCAGTACAGTGTGTAGTGCTAACTAAGAAACATCGATTTCTTTGCCGCCTAAGTTCGAACTATATTGCTTCAATAAATCGGTACCAAAAAATTTGACAAAATTCGGGTTGGATTCAAAATGTATTTAAAATACAATTAAGTACATCTATACAAATAACTAAAGTGTCTGTCTGTGAATTCGAAATAAACACGTTTTCTTATGCTCGTAAATATATTTGTACCTTACCAAAAACCAAACACGCTTTTATAATATTCTTGTCTGTTTGTTTGTCTGGGCTAATCTCCGAAACGGTTGAACCAATTTTGACAGGACTTTTGACAGGTAGAGGACATTTTAGAGATTATTATATGCTACTTTTTATTCCGGAAATATTTAAAGTTCCTGCGTAATCTTGTTGTAAAAATTATGAAAACCACACAAAGTCGCAAGAGTTCACTAGTTATGAGTACCATATATGATATTTTGAAGAATGTGATAAATGTAATATTACCGATAGAAATACATTAGCTGTGTTGGAAAGTACCTATATGGTCATAAAGTAGAACTGAGATATGCCAATATAATAGGTCTTTAATTTTATTTAACTCTATGTTATTAATAAGGACATTTTTCATCTTATTTGTAGTGTGTGACTCGAATTAGTCATATAGTACTAATAAGTAAACACAATGTAGTACACACCTCAATTTGTCCTTGGCGCGCATAGCTGGGATGGTTTTTGAGGATCTTTATAGCGACTATCTCGTTGGTGCCCTTCTTCCAGCACTTCACGACTTGGCCGAAGGTGCCGCGTCCAAGGAACTCTAGTACCTCGTACCTGGAAATAGTTGAACTACTGTTTAAGTTTGCTGGCTATATGAAAGAAGCAATGAAACAGTCAGTAGGTAGCGATTCCGATTAATTCCGTGAAAATTGCTTGGTAAACTTTTTCCTTATATTATTGTCGTTTTGGATATATATTCATCACATTTTATTAGAAATTTTTATTAAATCACTTTACCATAGAAAAAATAAAGAAAATCAGTTAAATTCAGGGTTGTATTTTTCCAACCTAGTTATCACACAAAGTCACATTTCAAAATACATAGAAAAGTACAAAAAAACAAATCGGGAAATACCCAATGCTTTCATGAAAACAGTTAAGTGTTAGTAAAAAGCAATAAATTTCATAGAAATATCAAATATACCAAAAAGAATAAACAAAATTATTTTTAACTCTAAACGGTTGTATTAGAGTCCGAAAAAAAACAGACCAATAATTGACATTTTTATGAATTTTCACAAAAATTTGGTTTTTTGTAGTAAATGTTTATTATTATTATTTTACACTCGTCACTTGCACCGAAATATACATCAAACCACAGAGTAAATAAATTTGACAGCAGCTTACTTATGTGTCAAACGCAGTCAACTGTCTAGAGGAACACCAACAACATATTGCTGATAATAATAAATCTTATCATGTCATATTATGACGACCGCTTAGACTAGTGGATAGCGACCCTGCCTATGAAGCTGGAGATCCCGAGATCGAATCCTAGGTCGGATCAGTATTTATATGATGAATATTGATACTGGTACCGGGTCTTGGTTGTTATATGTATGTGGTGTCTTCGCTTGGCACCCAAAACACAAGCTAATGCTTAGTTTGGGGCCTAGACGTCATTGTGATGTATACGTTATTATTATTATATATAATTTAACAGATGATATTTGAAAAATAATAGTCACCTATTGGATGAAGAGTAGAGCACCTCGTGCTGCACTAGTTGATAATCGCCATCACCACCGCAACCGGATCCTGTTGCCGCAACGGAACGCATCGCAACGTGGAAACGTTAAAATTAACGTATAACGCCGTAAATGCAACGCAGCAACGTCGCCGCGAAGCACCGCCATGCACAGACAACGTACGAACGCAAATTAGTAATCAGATCCGTTATTTTCAACTAGAGTTTATCACTAGTTAAACTATTTATTGCTAGTTTCCAGTGAAAAAAAATCTAATACTAGTTCATCTACTTTTATTATTTTAATTAGTGAAAAAGTTGTTTAAAATTGAATTCAAATTGAAAAAGTATTCAATCTGAATATCATAAAGTATTAGCAATGTAAGTAATATAATTGATTTAATTAAAATCTATTTTGCTAAAAAAAATATTTTCAGATCTAGAAATACAAATAAATAGCAATCGCACTAAATATATTTTCTAACAATTAATGTGCTAAACATGCTTTAAATTTAATAATCAAAATCTAACATGAAATAAAGATGACCTCTTTTGCAATCATCAGAAATTATTAAACGGACAATAAATTAAAAAAATAATTAATAAAAATTATAACTATAAAACTAACGTAATATTAGCCAAAAATAAAACAGAACGAAATGAATTTAAAAAAAAAAACGAAAAATTTTAAGTGTTATGTATTAATATTCGGTCATATAGCATCCTTTTTAAGGGTTGATTTTTGCACAATACAATTGGATGACTTTTGAAACGGTTTATTTTTGACTACTAAAATGTGTGCCGGCTCAGTGCATATGGATAGTGCATAAATTTCAAACAAACTACAGGTTTATTAATGTAACGCCCAATATAGCGGGGGATGTTCTTGTCACCTGCTGTTTTAACTTTTATACAGTATGCCTCATCTCAACCGAATAACTAGCATACCCAGGTATGCCTGTGTACTAAGCATTTGTCTGTAGTATGGAGTTTGTGCGTGTACTAAAGAAAATTTTGGACTTTTCTGCTTACATCTTGCTTCTATAATAAAGGATTTCCCAATTCAATTTCTCATTTGGAGTGGTGTATTGGACCAATAATCAATTAAACCAATTAAAATAAAATTTTATGTCTAATACATATTTACCATAAAATTTGCCATGAGCTACTCGGCAGACTATAAAATATATCTATTGTGGTTTGATTTTAGATAATTGTTGCAAATTTTGACTTGTTTAGTTCCGACAGTTTTTTTTTTTAAATTTCATTTCTATACCATTACTACTTTATTACGTACAGCTATGTCGATATTCTGCCCAAAAATAAATTGAATTAGGCCAAGATACATTTATATCTGAGATTTGGTAATCCTTGCGACGAAATTTTTTTGGTGGCCTGTACTTCGAATTTCAGGCTCAAGATGAATAAAGCCCTTTAAAAAATTATAAAAGTATCAATTGTGAATAATCTACACCGACACATTCCCGAGATAATGGCTCTATGAGTCTGTGTGAGAGAGCGTGTACATGTGTGTGTAGAACTAATCTATTAAGAAGGAAGCTATAAGGCAGTAGACATTACGTTTGTGGTTACCTTGCGGCTGGGGCGGGTGGTTGGTCCCGCCCGCCGCCAGCTGCTTGCTGTGCGCCGTCGTCGTGGCGGCCGGCTGCTTGTGCCGGGGCACCGCGCCCCCCGCGCCCCCCGCCTGCTGGGCCTGCTGGCCCTGCCGCTGCCGGACCGACTCGCCGCTCTCACTGACACTGCACACACAAATTATTTCTGGTACCGTAATCCGGAATAAATAGGAACAATAGTTATGAATAAACCAAAAAACTCTATGTAATATCTACTTTTATCGTTTTATTAATCTGATAAAATATTAGCAGAAAATTGCTGTGAAAAAAAAAATTATCTATAATAGCTTATTTTTAACCAAAAGAAAAACTTGAAACAGAAATTTTCGATTTTATGGCAATTCCATTACGTGACGCTGAAAACCAATAAAACAGAAAAAAAAATTTAGATATAAGAACCTAACAATTTATACTGTACTAGATAAAATTGACCGTTTTCTGCGGAACATCGTGTATGTATAAATTCATATCCACTTTCCATAAGGGGTAGGAAAACACTAAAAGATTTACACATAGCGCCAAGTAATATAAGGTACCAAGCAGACCTTTTCAGCCGCTTCGCCCGTGTGCTCCGTAGAACTAGAGGTAACGGGGTGACGCATAAGAGCCTCGAAGCCAAATCACTCCGTCATATAAAATGCAATGTAAACACGGTTGAAACAGTAGGTCTTTTCGAGGTTTCGTACCCAAAGGGTCCAAACCCTTTGTGATCGCCACAATGACCGGTCATGTATGTGTGCGTTCGTCTGTCAACTTCTTGGTCGGGATGAAGTAAGACATAAAATAGAAATTTCTAGTAAGTAGCCGGAATTTAATATTTAGGCAAAAAAATATAAATTATCTTACATTAAAATCTTAAAAACATTTAAATTGTAAATTTAATGAATGTCATGTTAATAAAATGGATGTACATAGAGATACCGCGTTGTTGTGACAACAAAAATGTAAGCAAAAAAATTTACGCCGTAGACCAAATATACATTCACTCGACATTTTGAATTATTTCACTGTGTAGTACAATTTTATGTGACCCACACTCGGGTGCCACATGTAAAACTTTCACGTACTGAAAAATTTCATGTGTAATTTAACAAAACGTTAGTTTAAAACAACGATAATGACGTACGGTCTGTCCAATCACTGAGTTTGATATTTCGCTCAAGTTTTCGATCCTTTCGAAATGTGAGAAATGCTCCATCTTGTTGATTATGCTATCTAAGGTCATTAAACGATAATTACTAAAGATGTGAATTATCTTAAGTGCTTTGTGAAACTTGATTATTTTTGCAAACATACTCGTGTGGCCACTTGTGGGTATCAATTATTAAAAGGTTTTTAAAGAATTACATGTGCATGTGAAAATAAATACATAATAAAAATAAATAAATAAAACAAAATAAATGTCACATGAAATCGATTTTTGACGATCATTGTTTGCAGTCTACAAAAATCATTGTCGATGACAAAATCGATCGTATGTTCAGGTACTTTAAGGCAATTGGGGAAATAAATTTTTTTTTTTTTCATATTTGTAGACAACACTAGACCGTTTTTTTGTCTAAAATATTTCCCACTATAATAAAAATATCTCTTCTTGTTTAGTAACTACTATCACTATTAAGTTAAAAAGGTATGAAATATATTAAATTTGTTATAAACGTGTTTGGTGGATTCCGGCCTACGGGACATGCCGATGCACGTGTAAACTGCAGGTTAAAACTTCCACAAAAAAAAGAAACACCTGCCTCTAGTCATGGGCAATGTCGAATTTCGATCGCTTAAATAATCGATTTTTCTTTAAATTGTTTGTGTTATTCGAATGTCGCTTCCTAAAACTATATTCAATTCGACGACGGCTTTATAACCTGAGTTACATATAAATTTATTAGTACCTAAATCAAGTTATTAATAATGAGTGAAAACAGAATAAGCGAAATAAAGTTTTATGACAAACATAAGTAAAGATAACAATGTAGACAAAGAAAATCGCTTGTTTTCGTGAAATTTTGGTGTTCATAACTTAAGCTATCATTCTGATACAATAATAATAAAAAGTGGGACATCCCACACAGTGCCATCTAGTCCCAAAGTAAGCAAGTATCATGGGGTACTAGACAACTTAAATACATACTTAAATATTTTTTACAAGATATACATATATATAGATACTTTTACACCCACACACGGAGCAAATAGACATGTGCATGCACACAAATATTTGTCCCGGGTAAGAATCGAACCCGCGACTCTCGGCTCCATATGTTTTACCATTTCGAATACTTTACTAAAGTTTAATAATCAGAATTATTAAAAGTTATTCCAATAATAGGGCTAGGTATTCGATTAGCATCGAATCGATACAACTATCGAATAATTCGATTCTTTTTTTTTCGCAATAGTTCATCACTATCCGAGTGTATTCTTGGGATAGGAATATTCTAGATACTATTTGGATATGCGAGTCGTTTTGTAACACAGTATTAAGTTAATGAAATACAAAGCAACGAACAAAAAATTACGGAAAATAGGTACCTACTGAACGATAAAATTTTATGCTTTTTAGTATTTAGTAAGTAAGAAAAATCGGTAGCGCGATTTATGCCGACTTTTTTTAATCATGTAAAACGTATACCAAGTATAAGTAAACGTGGAATAACAAAAAAGTAACTTTTAACGAAATTCGAACTTGATTTGTTAAAGTAAGGAAACATTACCTTGCCTTGCACTAAGGTTTATAGTGAAGGAAAAACTTAGTGCTTTTTTCATAGTGCATATTTCGCGAAAAGTTACTCTTCAGTTTTTCCGCGTTTATTTACTACGTAGGTATACATGCGAACGAGTTACGAAAATTATAAAATCCTATAAATCAGATATGCGTATAAAAGAATGATTTGAATAAACTAGACAAATGCCCCAACTTACAATTGAAAAGCGTCTTCCAACTCTTCTTCATATTTTACTCTAGACATGGATAAATCCATATTTAAAAACTACGGCATTACACAATTAATATTATGCTAATAAAATACACAACGCAGTTAGATCACAGCACATTAAAAACAAAAAAAAAAATATTATATCAACTAAGTATTTTTAAATAAAATTTTGAACCGGCCGATCTGCACTCCATATTTGTGTTTAAAACTTTAGTGGAGGGTGAAGAGATGCGCGTACGCATGGGGAGCTGACTGAGGGCGAAATGAATGGTTTTTTGAATTTTTACGCGGGGGCTAGCAGGTAGTCATAGGGTCGAACCCCGAGAGCCCGAAATTCCGCTTATTAAACAAGCGAAGCCATTCTTCACATCAAACTGTGGGAATGTTTTCACGACGAAGTTTCTAGTGCGACTGATAAAATAAATAATAAACACTTTGGAAGTAAATAACGTCCTGTGTAGAGTAATTAAGACTGTACTCAATTAGAAAATACGTTGACTGCTTTTCGGAAACAATAGTTACTAGCGATTATAGAGAAACGACCTAGG